>CM035276.1:36195773-36321824 GCA_020226075.1 Hydropotes inermis
CTTTATTCTTTAAATAGTGTATTAAGATTCTAGCATATGTGTAGAAGTTGTAGTTTAAGGTCTAGTATTCTATATTTGTCAACTTCTACTGAAAGAGCATTTTAAACTCAAAAAGATAATTGAGAATCCTCCATCTGATCTCTTATTTATATATTTATGTATGATTAGGCCACTCTTGATATCTATTCTCTCACTCCCTGTATGTATCCCTCTGCTAACTTCCCTGGTAACTAAATACCCACACTGACATAACTCCTCCTGTAACTGGCATTCTCTCCTCCCTCCCACCTGGAGCTAAGAGAGTCACCAAGTACTGCCCATACTCTAGAGTGTCACTCCAGGACCCTACTTCAGATGTGTAAGCTTCCCCATCCATTCAACTATTGATGTCTCTGTTGATGACTCCTGGCTCTTTTTTCTGTCTTGAAGCTGAACAAGCACAGGACTTGTAGGCATGTGGGTGCAGCCCAACATTATTAATATCAAATAAGGGACTTTGTTATAAACAAGCAGATGAATGCATGCTATCAGAAAGTACAGAAATTCAAACACAGTTAATACTCAACTTACTTGTGGAATAAAATATTCTAAGGACAGAATTTCAGAGGTCTCTGCTTGAAGCAGCACAAAATATTCCACTCAATTTTGCTTGCCATGCAGAAATGGAGGTGTAGGGGCCCACAAATGAAACATTTAAGTTTTATTCCAGCTTCTCTGTACACATGCCACATTATCCTACAAAGGCATAGTTTCTTCTTTCCAATATATTTCTTCAAATTCACAAATTCTTGGTGAATTTATATTCAGAGTAGCCAGAAAACTGAAGCAAAGGAAACTGCAGTTTGCAGAAGGGTGGCAGAATCCAGGAAACAAAAGAGATGATGAAAGAATATCCAACTCTGTCTATCCTTATTCTTGACTAACTCCTGAACTTTGCATGTATGGAACAGATTCTAAGAGGCTAAGCTAAAGACCTAGGACAACAGACTGGTTCCAAATAGGAAAATGAGTATGTCAAGGCTGTATATTGTCACTTTGCTTATTTAACTTATATGCAGAGTACATCATGAGAAATGCTGGGCTGGAAGAATCACAAGCTGGAATCAAGATTGCTGGGGAAAATAATAACTTCATATATGCAAATGACACCACCCTTATTGCCAAAAGTCAAGAAGAACTAAAGATCCTCTTGATGAAAGTGAAAGAGGAGAGTGAAAAGTTGGCTTAAAGCTCAACATTCAGAACACTAAGATCATGGTATATGGTCCCATCAGTTCATAGCAAATAGATGGAGAAACAGTGGCTGAGTTTATTATTTTGAGGTTCCAAAATCACTGTAGATAGTGATTGAATCCATGGAATTAAAAGAAACTTACTCCTTGGAAGGAAAGTTATGACCAACCTAGACAGCATATTAAAAAGCAGAGACATTACTTTGTCAACAAAGGTCCATCTAGTCAAGGCTATTGTTTTTCCAGTAGTCATGTATGGATGTGAGAGTTGAACTATAAAGAAAGATGAGCACAGAAGAACTGATATTTTTGAACTGTGGTGTTGGAGAACACTCTTGAACATCCCTTGTTCTGCAAGGAGATCCAACTAGTCCATCCTAAAGATCAATCCTGGGTGTTCATTGGAAAGACTGATGTTGAAGCTGAAACTCCAATACTTTGGCCACCTGATGTGAAGAGCTGAGTCATTTGAAAAGACTGATGCTGGGAAAGATTGAGGGCAGGATGAAAAGTGGACAACAGAGGGTGAGATGGTTGGATGGCATCACTGACACAATGGACATGAATTTGGGTAAACTCGGGGAGTTGGTGATGGACAGTGAGGCCTGGTGTGCTGAGGTTCATGGGTTCACAAAATGTTGGATATGATTGAGTGACTGAACTGAACTGAACTGAAGCTGAAGATGAAGTATCAGGTAAGATGAAAGCTGCTGCTAAAGAAATAAAGTTTCACATTTAAATCTAGTAAAGATGATTGTCTGATGCAAAAGAAATAATCTTTCTTCAAAAGAAAGAAAGCAATCTAGAATCCCTGCAAGTTACAATTCAGGATATAATTTATTATTCAACAGAGGAAGTGCCAAGAAAAATGACTCATAGCCAAGAAGAAAGGGAAAAAAAAATTATACAATGCCTGAGATGCTGAAATGTTGTAAATGGCAGTCAAAATTTGAAGGTGACCAGGGGAATCATGCTTGCCTCCAGGAGATCAGCAAGGAGGAGAAGGATCTTGGGGGTTGGAGGGTCTACTAGGGGAGGCGCCTAATATTTCCCATACACTTGGCCCTGGGGAGTGTCCTGAGGTCCCCAACTTGGTCCTTCATCCTCCAGGACTCCTTCTACCCTCCCAGGGCTTCCTCTGAACATCAGGGTCCCCTGTGCTTGGAGAGTTTTGTGAAAGGGGGGAGGAAATAAAGCCAGGTTGCCCAAGAGAAAATCCTCAGAATTTGAGCAATGAGGAACTTCTTGGTGTTTCCCTGCCCACTTGGGAAGGCCTCCTGAGGCCTTGGGCCAAGCCCTTCACCCTCTGGGACTACCTCTGGCCTCCAGGGCCCCCTTCACCATTCTCTAGGAGCCTTCTATACTGTGGTGCCCTCTTGGTCCTCCTGGACTCCCCTCTGTTCCCTAGCTGAGCCCTCTATCATCCAGGGCACTCTTTTGCTCTCCCTCCTCTGAGACCCCTCCATCCTCCGGGTCTCCCCTTCATCCTCTGGAGACCACTTCTGCCCCCTGCCCCAGGAACTCTGCCTCTGGAGCTATCTCTGAGAGCACCCTCTGCCTGCATAGGTTCTATGGTCATGAGATGGATGGGAGAAAAAGGCTGGCCATTTGGGGGAGGATCACTCTGGGTGTGAAGGTATGGGGAAACCCTTGGTATTCCACCAACTACTTGTCCCTTGGTGGCCTCTTAAGGACCTTGGCCTGATCCTCTACACCCCAAAACTGGAGGCACTCCAGAGGCCCCCTCTGCTGGGTTGAGGCCAGGACCCTGGCCAAACTCCATCCATGGCCTTTTCTTGCAGTGTGGGACCTGAGTCAGGACCCTGCTTCTGCCTAAACCCCATCTCCACCTAAATCATGCCACAGCCCAAGACAAGTCATTCCCCATCTAAGCCACTACACCCACCTCCAAGGTTTGCTTTCCATTTGTTTTTGTTTTTGTTGTTATTGTTTTATTTTCTCATGATGCTTTTTCTCTTTCTAGTAGAGTTTTTTTTTTTAACACCATAAACATTGTATTTGGATATAGCCAATTAACAATGTTGTGATAATTTTAGCTGAACAATGAAGGAACTCAGCCATACATATACATGTATCCATCCTCCCCCAAATCCCCACCCCATCCAGACTGGCACATAACATTGAGCAGCATTCCATATGCTATACAATAGGTTTTTGATGGTTATCCATTTTAAATATAGCAGTGTGTACATGACTTTCCCAAAGTCCTTAACTATCTCTTTCCCCTGGGAACCTAGAGTTTGTTTTCCAAGTCTATGAGTCTTTTTCTATTTTGTAAGTAAGTTCATTTGTATAATTTCTTTTTAGATTCCAGATACAAGGAATATTGTGTGATATTTCTCCTCTGACTTTCTTCACTAAGTATGACTCTTTAGGTCCATCCATGTTGCTGCAAATGGCACTATTTCATTCTTCTTAGTGGCTGAGTAATATTCCAATGAATATATGTACCACATGCTTTTTATCCTTTCCTCTGTTGATGGACATTCAGGTGGCTTCCATGTCTTGGCTACTGCTGCAATGAACAGTGGGATGCATGTATCTTTTGGAGTCATATGATAGCTCTATTTTTAGTTGATTAAGGAAACTCCATACTGTTCTTCATAGTGGCTGTACCACTTACTTTGCTGTAGACAGTACAGGAGGATTCCTTTCTCTCCACACCCTCTCCAGAATTTGTTGTTTGTGGGTTTTTTGATGATAGTCATTCTGACCAGTGAAAGGTGATATCTCATTAGAGTTTTGATTTGCAATTCTCTAGTAACTAGCACTGTTGAACATTTTTTTCATGTACCTATTGGCCATCTGTATGTCCTCTTTAGAGAAATGTCTATTCAGGTTTACTGTCCATGTTTTGAGTGGACTATTTGTTTTGATGTTATTAAGTGTCATAAGCTGTTTGTAAATTTTGAAGACCAATCCTTATCAGTCACATCATTTGCAAATATTTTCTCCCAATCTGTGGGTTGGTTTTGTATTTTGTTTAATATTGCCATGGTTGTACAAAAGCTTTTGAGTTTAAGTAGGTACTGTTTGTTTATTTTTGCTTTTAATTTCCATTATGCTTAGAGACGGATTGAAAAAGATGTTGCTGTGATTTATATTAAAGAGTGTTCTGCCTATGTTTTCCTCTAAGAGTTTTATACTGTCCAGACTAACATTTAGGTCTTCAATCCATGTTGAGCTTATTTCTGTGTATGGAGTTAAGGAATTATCAAATTTCATTCTTTTTACATGTGGCCGTCCAGTTTTTCCAGCATCACTGGGTGAAGAGACTGTCTTTTCAACATCGTGTAATCTTGCTTTCTTTGTCATAGATTAATTTGGGTGCTTGGGCTTATTTCTGGGTTTTCTATCCTGTTCCATTGATCTATACTTCTATTTTTTTGTGCCAATATCATACAGTTTTGATGACTATAGCTTTATAGTAACTCAGAAGTCAGACAGTCTGATTCCTCCAGCTCTATTTTTCCTTTTCAAGATTACTTTGGCTACTCAGGGCCTTTTGTATCTCCATACAAATTTTGACAGTTTTTTCTTCTGTGAAAAATGCCATTTGTAAGTTGATAGGGATTGCACTGAATTGTAGCTTATCTTGAATAGCCTAGTCATTTTGACAATATTGATTCTTCTAATCCATGAACATGGAATATCTTTCCATTTGTTTATGTATTCTTCTATTTCTTTCATCAGTATTTTATAGCTTTCAGAGTACATGTCTTTTTTTTTTATGCAGGTTTATTCTTAGGTATTTTTATTATTTTTGATTCAATGGTAAATGGAATTGCCTTTTGAATTTCTGTTTCTGATCTTTCATTGTTAATATATAGAACTGCAACAGATTTCTGTGTATTAATTTTGTAACCTGCAACTTTACCAAATTCATTGATGGGTTTTAGCAGTTTTCTGCTAGAATCTTTAGCATCTTCTATGTAAAATATCATGTCATTTGCAAACAGTGGCAGCTTAACTTGGTCTTTTCCAATTTGGATTCCCTTTATTTCTTTTTCTTCTCAGATTTCTGTAGCTAGGAATTCCAAAACTATGTTCAATAAAAGTAAAGAGAGTGGGCATTCTTGTCTTGTTCCTGATCTTAGATAGAATGCTTTCAGCTTTTCACGATTGATTACAATATAGCTGTAGGTTTGTCATATGTGACCTTTATTATGTTGAGGTATGTACCCTCTATGCCCACTTTATGGAGTGTATTTATCATAAATGAGTGCTGCACTTTGTCAAAAGACTTTTCTACATCTATTGAGATGATTATATTGAGAATATATATTTAGTCTTCAGCTTGTTGATATGGTGTATCATTGATTTGCAAATGTTGAAAAATCCTTACATATCTGGGGTTGAAGAGTTTGAGTTTAACATTCAGTGGTTGTTTCATACGTATTCTTAGTTTTTCTATTATTTCTGTTAGTGCCTTAACTTTATTTTGTATTCCCTGCTATTATTTCACTCCTTTTTATTTTTTAATTTCTATTCAGATTTTCATATATTTATATCTATATATCTATCTGTATTTCTCTCTTCTATTGGAGTCCAGTTTTACCCTCCAGGTTTTCTTTTTTTAATGTATTCATTTTCCCCCCTAGTGTATCTGTTGTTTTTTCAATCTATTTTGCTTTATAGTCTTTGTTACTTTACTGCTCCCTTTTATTGTAATTATTAGTTTCCTCTTTGTTATTTGAATAAGGTTTTATCTTCCAGTGCCTATTTCTTATAAATTCATACTTTTCTAATATTTGTTAATATTCTAAATTGATTAATTTTTTTGTTCATTTTTATTTATTTATTTATGTTTTTGCTACATAATGCATTTGCAGAATTCCAGTTCACAGGTCTGAGATCAGGCCTGACTTCCTGGGGTGAGAGTGCTGAGTCTGAACTGCTAGACTAACCGACAATATCAGGCTCCAGGAAATATTAATCAGAGTGAGACTTCATTGAGGCTTACATCTCAATACCAAGACCCAGATCTACCCAACAGCTTGCAAATTCCACTGCTGGAAACATCAGACCAAACTAGTAGTAAGACAGGAAAACAGTCCCACCCATCAAAATAAATAAACAAATGAGATGACCCCCCCCCCCCAAAAAAAAAACCCAAAAAACTATGTGACAAACAAAGGAGAAAGGTAAAAAACCTACAAGATCAAATAAATGAAGAAGAAATAGGAAAACTATCTGATATAAGAATTTAGAGTAGTGATAGAAAAGAAGGAAAAAAATCTGGAAAATAAAATTGAGGAAATGCAGGAAACATTTTACACATTTAGTAAGGACTTAGAAGAAATAAGGGCTTCCCTGGTGATTCAGATAATAAAGAAACCACTTAATTTAAAGATCTGAATTTGATCCTTGGATCAGGGAGATCCCTTGGAAAAGGGAATGGCAAGCCATTCCAGTATTCTTGCCTGGAGAATTCTATGATGGCCGAGCCTCATGGGCTATAGTCCATATGGTCACAAAGAGTCAGACATAACTGAGTGGCACACTTTCTCTTTTAACTTTAGAAGAAATAAAGAATAAAGAAACAGCAGTAAACATATAATTACTGAAATTAAAAATCCTCTAGAAATGATCAATAACAGAAAAGCTGAAGGAGAAGATTAGAGATGTGAGCTGGAAGATAAAAAGGTAGAAATAACTGCTGATGAGCAGAATAAGGAAAAAATAATGAAAAGATTTCAGGACAATCTCAGAGACTTCTGGGACAATATTAAACATACCAATATTTAAATAATAGGTGTCACAGAAGAGGAAGAGAAAGAGAAAGAATTTCAGAAAGCATTTGAAGAGATTATCATCAAAAACTTCTCTAATGGGAAAGGAAATGGCCACCCAAGTTCAGGACAGAAGGTCTCATACAGGATAAAGCCTAGGAGAAAAACAGTAAGGCACATATTAATAAAACTAACAAGACAAAGAAAAAAATTATTAGAAGCAGTAAAGGGAAAACTATATAGATGATATAGATATAAATATGGATATATATCATACAAAGGAAGCTCCATAAGGCTATTAAGTGGGTTTTTCAACAGAAACTCTACAAGCCAAAAGGGAGAGGCAGGATATATTAAACTAATGAAAGGGAAAATTCTACAACCAAGATTACTCTACATAGCAAGAATTTCCTTCAGATTTAATGGAGAAAGCAATAGTTTTTCAGACAAGCAAAAGAATGCAGTACCACCAAACCAGCCTAACAACAAATGCTAAAGGAACTTCGCTAGGCAGAAAACACAACAGGAAAAAAAAAAAAAAAAAAATCCACAGGAACAAACCCCAAACAATTAAGAAAATGACAGAATAAGCATACATATTGATAACTACCTTAAATGTAAATGGAGTAAATGATTCAATCAAAAGATACAGAGTAACTGAATGGATACAGAAAGAAAATTTTTGTGTATACTGTCTGCAAAAGACTCACTTCATACCCAGGGAGACATACAGACTGTTAGTGAGAGGATGGAAAAAAGTATTCCATGAAATAGAATTAAAAGAAATATGGGGAAACAATGCTCTTATAAGAAAAAAAAATAGATTTTAAAATAAAAATTGTTACAAAAGATAAGGAAGGACACTAAATAATGACTGAAAGATCAACTCAAGAAGAAGATATAGTAATTATAACTATTTATGCAACCAACATAGGAAGACTTTAACACATAAAACAGATGGCAACAAAAAAGAGAAATCGGCAGTAACATAATGATTAAATAACTTTAACACTCCACTTACACCAATGGACAGATCATCTAAACAGAAAATTTAAAAGGGAACACACAAGCTTTAAATAACATACTAAACCAATGGGCCTAATTGATATCTATAGGAGATTCCTTTTTTTTTCCCTTAAGAGTTATTAAAAAAAAATTGTACTGAGGTATATACCCACAACGCTGTGCTAGTTTCAGATGCACAGCACAGTAAACCTGTCATACATAGACATATACCCATTCTTTAAAATATAAAAATAAAAAAAATTCAATTTTTATTGGAGGGTAATTGTTTTACAGAATTTTGCTGTTTTCTGTCAAACCTCAACATGAATCAGCCATATGTATACATATAACCCTCCCCTTTTGAACCTCCCTCCCATCTTCCTCCCTATGCCACCCCTCTAGGTTGATTCAGAGCACCAGTTTGAGTTTCCAGAGCCATACAGCAAATTACCGTTGGCTATCTATTTTACATATATGGTAATTTAAGTTTCCATGTTACTCTTTCCATACATCTCACCCTCTCCTCCCTTCTCACCATGTCCATATGTCTATTCTCTATGTCTGTTTCTCCATTGTTGCCCTATAAATAAATTCTTCAGTACCATTTTTCTAGATTCTGTGTATATGCGTTAGAATACTCCATGTATCTTTCTCTTTCTAACACACTTCACTCTGTATAGGTTCTAAGTTCACCAACCTCATTAGAGCTGACTCAAATGTGTTTCTTTTTCTGGTTGAGGATTATCCCATTGCGTTTATGTACCACAGCTTCTCTATCGTTTCATCTGTCAATGGACATCTAGGTTGCCTCCATGTTATAGCTATTGCAAACAGTGTTGCTATGAACAATGTGATACTTGTGTCTCTTTCAATCTTGGTTTCCTCAAGGTATATGCCTAGGAGTGGAATTTCCAGGTCACATGGTGGTTTTATTAGTAGTTTTTTAAGGAATTTCCAGAGAGAGGGAACTAAGATGGCAGAGGAATAGGACGGGGAGACCACTTTCTCCCCTACACATTCATCAAAAAAACATTTGAATGCTGAGCAAACTCCACAAAACAGCTTCTGATCACTAGCAGAGGACATCAGACACCCAGAAAAGCAGCCCATTGTCTTTGAAAGAAGGTAGGACAAAATATAAAAGATAAAAAGAGAGACAATAGAGTTACAGACGGAGATCTGTCCCAGGAAGGGAGTCTTAATAGAGGAAGTTTCCAAACACCAGGAAATCGTCTCACTGGCGAGTTTGGGGGAAGTTTTTGAATCTCGGAGGGCAACCTAACTGGAAGGAAAAATAAATAAACCCCACAGATTACATGCCTAAAAGCAACTCCCAGCAGAAAAGTACTGCAGATGCTCTCATCCGCCACCAGCAAGTGGGGGCGGAATGGAGAGGAGCAGGCGGCAGTGCTTAGGGTAAGGACCAGGCCTGAATGCCCTGAGGGCAATCGGAGAGAGCTAACATGAGATAACAACTTAAAGAGTGGGATAGCAAGAGAGAGAGAGAGAATTAAGTTAGGAAAAGCCCTAAACTTAGGCACTACCTGCCGGTTCCCAGAAAGAAGGACTGAGCCAATACCAGAAGAGCTACCAGGTGGCAGACCGGCCCATCCCTGGCCAGAGGCAGAAGGCAGGGGGAAGGGGGAAGGGGTGAACTTGGCCCCAGAGATGGTATCCCTACCAAACTGCAAACAGGCTTCCAGCTTCTAACCAAAGACTTCCTTGAGATTTTGGACGGTCAACATCCACCAGGAGGGTCGCGGCTAGAGTCCAGCTCCCCAGAACTGACACAAGGTGCACCCGACCAGTGCGCAAGTAAACTGAGGCTGGGACTGCGGAGGTGATAAGGCGCCCTGCACTGGGGGAGAGTGTGTGTGTCAAGCTTCTGGCTGTCTGAGCTGCTCCGACCGGAGAAGGCACAAAACGCAGGCCCAACCAAGTCTCTGCTTTTGTGGAATACCCGAAAACCTGAATCTGAGCGGCTTGTGCCTGGGAAGTGCACGCAACGCAGGGCCCACTCCCTGGAGAGCAGCCTGGAGTCTGAGCAGTGTAGACAGGGGAAAGCACACACACCCGCCCTGAGCTGGGGCAAACCCAGTGTGGCCGGAAAACCGCAAGTGTTCCCCACACAAGCCAGTTACATTTGTCTGCAGTGCCCCTCCCTCCCCTCAGCACAATTGAACAAGTGAACTTGAACAAGAGACCACCTCCGCCCGTGTGTCAGGGCAGAAATTAGACACTGAAGAGATCTGCAAACAGAAGCCAAAGAAACAAAGGGAACAGCTTCAGAAGTGACCGGTGCAACAGATTAAAATCCCTGTAGTTAACACCAACTACACTTGAAGGGGCCTATAGATAGCAGGAAGTGAAAGCTCGAACAAGGAGTTATCTGACACTGAACTGAACCCACACTGCCCACACTAGCTCGAGAAATTATTAGATATATTTTTACTACTATTTTTTTTTATTTTTAATTAAAATTTTTTTCTTTCTTTTTTAACTTTTTCTTTTTTTTTAAGTCCTCTATTACTCCTCTATTACTCCTTAATTTTCATTTTTATAACCCACTATAACCTGGCCAAATAAATAAATAAATAAATAAATAAATAAAGACCCTATTTTTAAAGTTAACTCCATATATATTTCTTAAAGTTTTTTGTGTTTTTGTGGTTTTTCACTATTGTATTTTTAAGAGTCTAACCTCTACTCCAGATTCTTCATCTTTGTTGTTCAGTATTTGATATCAATTTTGGACATTTAAGAATCCAACCTTCAGTATCCATTTTTACTCAGGAGTGTGATTACTGGTTTGATCATTCTCTCCCCCTTTTGATTCTCCTTTTTCTCCCCCAGATCACCTCTATTTCCTCCCTCCCCCTTCTCTTCTCAATCCAATTCTGTGAACTCTGTGGGTGTTCTGGGCTGTGGAGAACACTTAGGGAACAGAGTACAACCTGGATCTGCCTCTCCTCTCTTGAATCCCCTTTTTCTACTCCTGCTCACCTCCATCTACTTCCTCCCTATCCTCTTCATCATGTAATTCTGTGAACCTCTCTGGGTGTCCCTCACTGTGGAGAATCCTTTCATCATTAACCTAGAAGTTTTATTGTCAGTGCTGTATGGAGGGAGAAGTCTTGAGGCTACTGAAAGAATAAGGCTGAAACCCAGAGGCAAGAGGCTTAAGCCCAAAACCTGAGGACACCAGAGAACTCCTGACTACAGGGAACATTAATTAATAAGAGATCATCCAAAAGCCTTCATACCTACACTGAAACCAACCACCACACAAGAGCCAATAAGTTCCAGAGCAAGACCTACCATGAAAATTCTCCAGCAAAGCAGGAATATAGCCCTGAGCATCAATATACAGGCTGCCCAAAGTCACACCAAACCCATAGATCCATCTCAAAACACACTACTGGACACTCCAGTGCACTCCAGAGAGAAGAAATCCAGCTCCACCCACCAGAACACCGACACAATCTTCTCTAACCAGTAAAGCTTGACAAGCCAAACACCCAGCCCCACCCACTTGGAGAAACCTCCATGATAAAAAGGAACCACAGACTACCAGAATATGAAAAGGTCACCCCAAACCCAGCAATCTAAATAAGATGAAAAGGCAGAGAAATACCCAGCAGGTAAATGAACATGAAAAATGCCCAACAAGCCAAACAAAAGAGGAGGAGATAGGGAATCTACCTGAAAAAGAATTTAGAATAATGATAATAAAAATGATCCAAAATCTTGAAAACAAAATGGAGTTACAGATAAATAACCTGGAGACAAGGATTGAGAAGATGCAAGAAATGTTTAACAAGGACCTACAAGAAATAAAAAAGAGTCAATTAAAAATGAATAATGCAATAAGTGAGATCAAAAACACTCTGGAGGGAACCAACAGTAGAATAATGGAGGCAGAAGATAGGATGAGTGAGGTAGAAGATAAAATGGTGAAAATAAATGAAGCAGAGAGGAAAACAGAAAAAAGAATTAAAAGAAATGAAGACAATCTCAGGGACCTCTGGGACAATGTGAAACATGAAACACCCCAACATTTGGATCATAGGAGTCCCAGAAGAAGACAAAAAGACAGGCCATGAGAAGATACTCAAGGAGATAATAGCTGAAAACTTCCCTAAAATGAGGAAGGAAATAGTCACCCAAGTCCAAGAAACCCAGAGAGTCCCAAACAGGATAAACCCAAGGTGAAACACCCCAAGACACATATTAGATTCTTCTCATTGCAACAACATTGGCCAGAATCAAAGGACAAAACTAAACTTTATCCAAACTTCCCTTATTTCCTAATACAATAACTTTCTGAAAGGGAAAATTTATTAAGTAAAAATATTTCGGGGGAGGAGTCAGGATGGCGGAGGAATAGGACGGAATAGGAATAGATCACTTTCTCTTCTACAAATTAATCGAAAGAACAACAGAACGGTGAACAAAGTTTACAAAACAACTTCTGATCACTAGCAGAGGACATCAGGCGCCCAGAAAAGCAGCCCATTGTCTTCGAAGGGAGGTAGGACAAAAATATTAAAGATTAAAAAAGGGACACAAAAGAATGAGGGACGGAGATCCGTCCCGGGAAGGGAGTCTCAATAGAGGAAGTTTCCAATCACCAGGAAAGCCTCACGCTGGCGGGTCCGGAGGAAGTTTTCAGATCTCAGAGGGCAACCTAACTAGGAGGAGAAATTAAATAAGGCCCACAGATTACGTGCCTAAAAGCAACTCCCAGCAGAAAAGTACCCCAGACACTCGCACCCGCCACCAGCAAGAGGGGGGCGGAACCGAGAGGAGCCGGCGGCATTGCTTATGGTAAGGACTGGCCAGAAGGCCCTGAGAGCAGTTGGAGGGAGCTTTTTTTAAACTGTGGGAGAGCGAGGGAAAAATTAACCGGCCGGAACACACCGCAGGCAGTTCCCAAAACAAAGGGACTGAGAAACTCCAAAGAAGAGCCGCCCCATCCCCGCTGGAGGTAGGAGGCAGAGGGAGGGGAAAGGGGCAAATTCAGCCCCAGAGAAGCCACCCCCTCCCACCCAGCAAACAGGCCCTGGTGCCTGTCTAAAGACTTTCTGAGACCCGACCGGCGGCTCGCGCTGGGGCCGCGGAGGGAAAAGGTGCGGCGCGCCCATGGAGAGGGCGCCAAACCTCTGGCTGCCCGGGCCACTCGCCGCGGAGGGAAAAGGCGCACCGCGCCCGGGGGAGAGTGCGCACAAGCCCCTGGCTGCCCGAGCCGCTCGCCGCGGAGGGAAAAGGCACGCCGCACCCGGGGAGAGCACGCGCAAACCTCTGGCCGCCAGAGCCGCTTGCCGCGGAGAGAAAAGGCGCGCAGCACCCGGGGAGAGGCCGCCCAAACCTCTGGCCGCCTGGGCTGCCTGCCGCGGGGGGAAAAGGCAAGCCGCACCCGGGGAGAGGCCTCCAAAACTTCTGGCTGCCTGGCCAGAACACGACGAGTGCTCTCCACACACAGCGACATCTGCCTGCAGCTCCCCGCCCTCCCCGCAGCAGGACTGAACTGAACTAGCGAACCTAAATAAGAAATCACCTCCGCCCGCCTGTCTCAGGGTGGAAATTAGACACTGAAGAGACGGCAAAAAGAAGCCACATAAACAAAGGGAATTGCTTCAGAAAGGTCCGGTGCAACAGGTTAAAATCCCTGAAGGCAACACCGACTACACCGGAAGGGGCCTATAGATATCAAGAAGTGTAAGCTGGAAAAAGGAGCTATCTGAAATGGAACTGAACCTACACTGACTGCAACAGCTCCAGAGAAATTCCTAGATATATTTGCATATTTTTTGTTGTTGTTGTTGTTAAATTAAAAAAAATTTTTTTTTCTTTTTTTCTTTTCTTTTTTTTCAATTTTTTCTCTTTTCTTTTAAACTTCCCTAATACTCCCCCATTACTCCTCAACTTTCATTTTCATATATTTTTATGATATTTTTCAATTAGGGAAAAAAAATTTGTTTTTCTTTTTTTCTTTTTTTTGGTTATTCTTTTTTTTCTTCTATTTTTCTTTTTTTTTTTTGCTTGTTTTTCTCTCCTATTTCCTTTTAAAGTCCTCTAACACTCCTCTATTATTCCTTAATTTTCATTTTCATCTCAATATACCCTTGCAAAAAAAAGGAAAAAAAAAAAAGGAGAGAGAAGCCCTATTTTTAAACTGAACTCCATGTATATTTCTAAATTTTGGGTTTCTGTTTTTGTTTTTAATTATTTTATTTCAAAGAGTCTAACCTCTATGATAAATTTTTTAATCTTTGTTTATCACTATGTGATATAAAGGTTGGACATTTAAAAATCCAATATTCAATTCCCATTTCTATTCAGGAGTGTGTTGATTACTCTCTTCCACTTTTGACTCTCTGTTTTCTACCTCAGAACAACTCTATTTCCTCCTTTCTTCAACTATTCCCAATCCAATTCGATGAATCTTTGTGGGTGTCTGGGATACGGAGAACACTTTGAGAACAGATAACTGTGTAGATCTGTCTCTTTCCTCTTGAGTCCCCCTTTCTCCTCGCCTGCTCACCTCTATCTCCTTCCTCCCTCTCCTATTCTTCATGTAACTCTGTGAACCTCTTTGGTGGTCCCTCACGGTGGTAAATCTTTTCACCATTAACCTAGAAGTTTTATTACCAGTGCTGCATAGTTGGAGAAGTCTTGAGACTATTGGTAGAATAAAACTGAAATCCAGAGGCAGGAGACTTAAGCCCCAAACCTGAGAAAACCATAAAACTCCTGACTACACAGAACATTAAGGAATAAGAGTCCATCCAAAACCCTCCATATCTACACCAAAACCAACCACCACCCAAGAGCCAAGAAGTTTCAGGACAAGACATACTACATAAATTCTATAGTAACGCAGGAACATAGAACTAAGTGTCAACATATAGGCTGCCCAAAGTCACACCTAACACATAGACCCATTGCAAAACTCATCACTGCGCACTCCATTGCACTCCAGAGAGAAGAAATACATTTCCACGCACAAGAACACTGACGCAAGCTTTCCTAACCAGGAAACCTTGACAAGCCAATCGTCCAACTCCACCCCCTGGGTAAAATCTTCACAATAAAAAGGAACCACAGACCAGCAGAATACAGAAAGCCCACCCCAGACACAGCAAACTAAACAAGATGAAAAAGCAGAGAAATAGCCAACAAGTAAAGGAACATGATAAATGCCCGCCAAATCAAACAAAAGAGGAGGAGATAGGGAATCTATCTGAAAAAGAATTTCGAATAATGATAATGAAAATGATCCAAAATCTAGAAAGCAAAATGGAGTTACAAATAAATAGCCTGGAGACAAAGATTGAGAAGATGCAAGAAATGTTTAACAAGGACCTAGAAGAAATAAAAAAGAGTCAATTAAAAATGAATAATACAAGAAATGAGATCAAAATCACTCTGGAGGGAACCATGAGTAGAATAACAGAGACAGAAGATAGGATAAGTGAGGTAGAAGATAAAATGGTGGAAATAAATGAAGCAGAGAGGAAAAAAGAAAAAAGAATCAAAAGAAATGAGGACAACCTCAGGGACCTCTGGGACAATGTGAAATGCCCCAACATTCAAATCATAGGAGTCCCAGAAGAAGAAGACAAAAAGAAAGGCCATGAGAAGTTACTCGAGGAGATAATAGCTGAAAACTTCCCTAAAATGGGGAAGGAAAAAGTCACCCAAGTCCAAGAAACCCAGAGAGTTCCAAACAGGATAAACCCAAGGCAAAATACACCAAGACACATATTAATCAAATTAACAAAGATCAAACAAAACAACTATTAAAAGCAGAAAGGGAGAAACAACAAATAAAACAAAGGGATTCCCATAAGATTAACAGCTGCTCCATCAATAGAAAACCTTCAGGCCAGAAGGGAATGGCAGGACATACTTAGAGTAATGAAAGAGAATAACCTACAACCAAGATTACTGTACCCAGCAAGGATCTCATTCAGATATGAAGGAGAATTCAGAAGCTTTACAGACAAGCAAAAGCTGAGAGAATTCAGCACCACCAAACCAGCTCTTCAACAAATGCTAAAGGACCTTCTCTAGACAGGAAACACAGAAAGGTTGTATAAACGTGAACCCCAAAACAGCAAACTAAATGGCAACAGGACCATACCTATCAATAATTACCCTAAATGTAAATGGGTTGAATGCCCCAACCAAAAGACAAAGACTGGCTGAATGGATACAAAAACAAGACCCCTATATATGCTGTCTACAAGAGACCCACTTCAAAACAAGGGACACATACAGACTAAAAGTGAAGGGCTGGAAAAAAATATTTCATGCAAAAGGAGACCAAAAGAAAGCAGGAGTTGCAATACTCAGATAAAATAGACTTTCAAATAAAGGCTGTGAAAAGAGACAAAGAAGGACACTACATAATGATCAAAGGATCAATTCAAGAAGAAGATATAACAATTATAAATATATATGCACCCAACATAGGAGCACAACAATATGTAAGGCAAATACTAATGAGGATGAAAGAGGAAATTAATAGTAACACAATAATAGTGGGAGACTTTAACACCCCACTCACAACTATGGATGGATCAACTAAAGAGAAAATTAACAAGGAAACACAAACTTTAAAGGACACAATGGACCAGCTAGACCTTATTGACATCTATAGGAAGATTCACCCCAAAACAATCAACTTCACGTTTTTCTCAAGTGCACACGGAACCTTCTCCAGAATAGATCACAACCTGGGCCATAAATCTAGTATTGGTAAATTAAAAAAAAAGTTGAAATCATTCCAGTCATCTTTTCTGACCACAGTGCAGTAAGATTAGAGCTCAATTACAGGAAAAAAAATATTAAAAATTCAAACATATGGAGGCTAAACAACACGCTTCTGAATAACCAACAAATCATAGAAGAAATAAAAAAAGAAATCAAAATATGCATAGAAATGAATGAAAATGAAAACACAACAACCCAAAACCTATGGGACACTGTAAAAGCTGTGCTAAGGGGAAGATTCATAGCATTACAGGCCTACCTCAAGAAACAAGAAAAAAGTCAAATAAATAACCTAACCCTACACCTAAAGCAACTAGAGAAGGAAGAAATGAAGAAGCCCAGGGTTAGTAGAAGGAAAGAAATCTTAAAAATTAGGGCAGAAATAAATGCAAAAGAAACTAAAGAGACCATAACAAAAATCAACAAAGCTAAAAGATGGTTTTTTGAAAAAATAAACAAAATTACCAAACAATTAGCAAGACTCTTTAAGAAACAAAGAGAGAAGAACCAAATTAACAACATTAGAAATGAAAATGGAGAGATCACAACAGACAACACTGAAATACAAAAGATCATAAGAGACTACTACCAGCAGCTCTATGCCAATAAAACGGACAACTTGGAAGAAATGGACAATTTCTTAGAGAAGTATAACTTTCCAAAACTGAACCAGGAAGAAATAGAAGATCTTAACAAACCCATCACAAGCAAGGAAATCCAAACTGTAATCAGAAATCTTCCAGCAAACAAAAGCCCAGGACCAGATGGCTTCACAGCTGAATTCTACCCAAAATTTAGAGAAGAGCTAACACCTATCTTACTCAAACTCTTCCAGAAAATAGCAGAAGAAGGTAAACTTCCAAACTCTTTCTATGAGGCCACCATCACCTTAATTCCAAAACCAGACAAAGATGCCACAAGAAAAGAAAACTACAGGCCAATATCACTGATGTACATAGATGCAAAAATCCTTAACAAAATTCTAGCAAACAGAATCCAACAACATATTAAAAAAATCATACACCATGACCGAGTGGGCTTTATCCCAGGAATGCAAGGATTCTTTAATATCCGCAAATCAATCAATGTGATACACCACATTAACAAATTGAAAGATAAAAACCATATGATTATCTCAATAGATGCAGAAAAAGCCTTTGACAAAATTCAACATCCATTTATGATCAAAACTCTCCAGAAAGCAGGAATAGAAGGAACATACCTCAACATAATAAAAGCTATAGATGACAAACCCACAGCAAGCATTACCCTAAAATGGCAAAAAATTGAAAGCATTTCCCCTAAAATCAGGAACAAGACAAGGGTGCCCACTCTCACCACTTCTATTCAACATAGTTTTGGAAGTGTTGGCCACAGCAATCAGGGCAGAAAAAGAAGTAAAAGGAATCCAGATAGGAAAAGAAGAAGTGAAACTCTCACTGTGTGCAGACGACATGATCCTCTACATAGAAAACCCTAAAAACTCTACCAGAAAATTACTAGAGCTAATCAACAAATATAGTAAAGTTGTAGGATATAAAATTAACACACAGAAATCTCTTGCATTCTTATACAATGAGAAAACAGAAAGAGAAATTAAGGAAACAATACCATTCCATTGCAACAAAAAGAATAAAATACTTAGGAATATATGTACCTAAATAAACAAAAGACTTATACATAGAAAACTATAAATCACTGATGAAAGAAATCAAAGAGGACACAAACAGATGGAGAAATATACCATGTTCATGGATTGGAAGATTCAACATTGTCAAAATGGCCATACTACCCAAAGGAATCTACAGATTCAATGCAATCCCTATCAAGCTACCAACAGTATTTTTAACAGAACTAGAAAAAATAATTTCACAATTTGTATGGAAATACAAAAAAACTCGAATAGCCAAAGTAGTCTTGAGAAAGAAGAATGGAACTGGAGGAATCAACCTGCCTGACTTCAGATTATACTACAAAGCCACAGTCATCAAGACAGTATGGTATTGGCACAAGACAGATATATAGATCAATGGATCAGAATAGAAAGCCCAGAAGTAAATCCACGAGCATATGGTCACCTTATCTTTGACAAAGGAGGCAAGGATATACAATGGAAAAAAGATAGCCTCTTTAACAAGTGGTGCTGGGAAAATTGGTCAACCACTTGTAAAAGAATGAAACTAGAACACTTTCTAACACCATAGGCAAAAATAAATTCAACATGGATTAAAGATCTAAATATAAGACCAGAAACTATAAAACTCCTATAGGAGAACATAGGTTAAACACTCTCTGACATAAATCACAGCAGGATCCTCTATGACCCATATCCCAGAATATTAGAAACAAAAGCAAAAATAAACAAATGGGACCTAATGAAACTTAAAAGCTTTTGCACAGCAAAGGAAACTATAAGCAAGGTGAAAAGACAGCCCTCAGATTGGGAGAAAATAATAGCAACCGAAGCAACACACAAAGGATTAATCTCAAAAATATACAAGTAACACCACCAGCTCAACTCCAGAAAAATAAATGATCCAATCAAAAAATGGGCCAAAGAACTAAACAGACACTTCTCCAAGGAAGACATACAGATGGCTAAGAAACACATGCAAAGATGCTCAGCATCACTCATTATCAGAGAAATGCAAATCAAAACCACAATGAGTTACCATTACATGCCAATCAGGATGGCTGCTATCCAAAAGTCTACAAGCAATAAATGCTGGAAAGGGTGTGGAGAAAAGGGAACCCTCTTACACTGTTGGTGGGAATGCAAACTAGTACAGCTGCTATGGAAAACAGTGTGGAGATTTCTTAAAACCTGGAAATAGAACTGCCATATGACCCAGCAATCCCACTTCTGGGCATACACACCAAGGAAACCAGATCTGAAAGAGACACGTTCACCCCAATGTTCATCGCAACACTGTTTATCATAGCCAGGACATGGAAGCAACCTAGATGCCCATCAGCAGACGAATGGATAAGGAAGCTGTGGTACATATACACCATGGAATATTAGTGAGCCATTAAAAAGAATCCATTTGAATGAATTCTAATGAGATGGATGAAACTGGAGCCCATTATACAGAGTGAAGTAAGCCAGAAAGCTAAAGACCATTACAATATACTAACACATATATATGGAATTTAGAAAGATGTTAATGATAACCCTGTATGCAGAACTGAAAAAAAAAAAAGACACAGATGTATAGAACAGTCTTTTAGACTCTGTTGAAGAAGGCGAGGGTGGGATGTTTCAAGAGAACAGCATCGAAACATGTATATTATCTAGGGTGAAACAGATCACGAGCCCAGGTTGGATGCATGAGACAAGCGCTCGGACCTGGTACACTGGGAAAACCTAGAGGGAGCGGGTGGAGAGGGAGGTGGGAGTGGGGATCGGGATGGGGAACACATGTAAACCCATGGGTGTTTCATTTTAATGTATGACAAAATTCACTACAAAAAAAAAAAAAGACACATATTAGTCAAATAAACAACAATCAAACACAAAGAACAAATATTAAAACAGCACAGGAGAAACAACAAATAACACAAAAGGATAACAGCTGATCTTTCAAAGAAACTCTTCAGGCCAGAAGGGAATGGCAGGACATACTTAAAGTTATGAAAGAGAATAATCTACAACCCAGATTACTGTACCCAGCAAGGATTTCATTCAGATATGAAGGAGAATTTAAAAGCTTTACAGACAAGCAAAAGTTGAGAGAACTCAGCACCACCAAACCAGCTCTCCAACAAATTCTAAAGGATCTTCTCTAGACAGGAAACACAGAAAGGTTGTATGAACGTGAACCCAAAACAACAAAGCAAATGGGAATGGGACCATTCTTATCGATAATTACCTTAAATGTATGGGTTTAATGCCCCAACCAAAAGACAAAGACTGGCTGAATGGATACAAAAGCAAGACCCCTATACATGCTGTTTACAAGAGACCCACCTCAAAGCAAGGGACACACACACTGAAAGTGAAGGGCTGGAAAAAAATATTTCATGCAAACGGAGACCAAAAGAAAGCAGGAGTTGCAATACTCATATCAGGTAAAATAGACTTCAAAATAAAGGCTGTGAAAAGAGACAAAGAAGGACGCTACATAATGATCAAAGGATCAATCCAAGAAGAAGATATAACAATTATAAATATATATTCACCCAACATAGGAGCACCACAATATGTAAGGCAAAAGCTACCAAGAATGAAGGGGGAAATTAACAATAACAGTAATAGTTGGAGGCTTTAATACCCCACTCACACCTATGGACAGATCAACTAAACAGAAAATTAACAAGGAAACACAAACTTTAAATGACACAATGGATCAGCTAGACCTAATTTATATCTATAGGACATTTCACCCCAAGACAATCAATTTCACCTTTTTCTCAAGTGCACATGGAACCTTCTCCAGAATAGATCATATCCAGGGCCATAAATCTAGCCTTGGTAAATTCAAAACAAATTGAAATCATTCCAGTCATCTTTTCTGACCACAGTGCAGTAAGATTAGATCTCAATTACAGGAAAAAAAAAAAAAAACTATTAAAAATTCAAACATATGGAGGCTAAATAACATGCTTCTGAATATGAACAAATCATAGAAGAAATAAAAAAAGAAATCAAAATATACATAGAAACAAATGAAAATTAAAACACAAGAACCCAAAACCAATGGGCCACTGTAAAAGCAGTGCTAAGGGGAAGGTTCATAGCAATACAGGCTTACCTCAAGAAACAAGAAAAAAGTCAAATAAATAACCTAACTCTACGCCTAAACCAACTAGAGAAGGAAGAAATGAAGAACCCCAGGGTTAATAGAAGGAAAGAAATCTTAAAAATTAGGACAGAAATAAATGGAAAAGAAACAAAAGAGACCATAACAAAAATCAACAAAGCTAAAATTTGGTTTTTCGAAAAGGTGAATAAAATTGACAAGCTGTTAGCTATTCTCATCAAGAAACAAAGGGAGAAGAACCAACTCAATAAAATTAGAAATGAAAATGGAGAGATCACAACAGACAACACTGAAATACAAAGGATCAAAAGAGACTACTACCAGAAGCTCTTTGCCAATAAAATTGACAACTTGGAAGAAATAGACAGATTCTTAGAATGGTATAACTTTACAAAACTGAACCAGGAAGAAATAAAAGATCTTAACAAACCCATCACAGGCAAGGAAATCCAAACTGTAATCAGAAATCTTCCAGCAAACAAAAGCCCAGGACCAGATGGCTTCACAGCTGAATTCTACCAAAAATTTAGAGGAGAGTTAACACCTATCATACTCAAATTCTTCCAGAAAATAGCAGAAGAAGGTAAACTTCCAAACTCATTCTATGAGGCCACCATCACCCTAATACCAAAACCAGACAAGGATGCCACAAAAAAAAAGAAAAGTACAGGCAAATTATCACTGATGAAAATAGATGCAAATATCCTTAACAAGATTCTAGTAAACAGAATCCAACTACATATTAATAAGACATATATCATGACCAAATGGGCTTTATCCCAGGAATGCAAGGATTCTTTAATATCCACAAATCAATGTAATACACCACATTAACAAATTGAAAGGTAAAAACCATATGATTATCTCAATAGATGCAGAAAAAGCCTTTGACAAAACTCAACATCCATTTATGATAAAAACTGTCCAGAAAGCAGGCATAGAACATAATGAAAGCTATATATGACAAACCCACAGCAAACATTATCCTCAATGGTGAAAAATTGAAAGCATTTCCCTTAAATTCAGGAAGAAGACAAGGGTGTCCACTCTCACCACTACTATTCAACATAGTTTTGGAAGTGTTGACCACAGCAATCAGGGCAGAAAAAGAAGTAAAAGGAATCCAGATAGGAAAATAAGTAGTAAAACTCTCACTGTTTGCAGAAGACATGATCCTCTACAAAAAAACCCCTAAACACTCTACCAGAAAAATACTACAACTAATCAATCAATACAGTAATATTGCAGGATATAAAATTAACATACAGAAATCCCTTGCATTCCTATATGCTAACAATGAGAAAAAAGAAAGAGAAATTAAGGAAACCATACCATTCACCATTGCAACAAAAAGAGTAAAATACTTAGGAGTATATTTACCTAAAAAAATGAAAGACCTATATATAGAAAACTATAAAACACTGATGAAAAAAGTCAAAGAGGACACAGGTGGAGAAATATACTGTGTTCATGGATTGGAAGACTCAATATTGTGAAAATGGCTATACTACCCAAAGCAATCTAAAGATTCAATGCAATCCCTATCAAGCTACCAATGGTATTCTTCACAGAACTAGAACAAATAATTTCACAATTTGTATGGAAAAACAAAAAACTCAAATAGCCAAAGCAATCTTGAGAAAGAAGAATGGAACTGGAGGAATCAACCTGCCTGACTTTAGGCTCTACTACAAAGCCACAGTCATCAAGACAGTATGGCACCGGCACAAAGACGGAAATATAGATCAATGGAACAGAATTGAAAGCCCAGAAATAAATCCGCATACCTATGGACACCTTATCTTCGACAAAGGAGGCAAGGATATACAATGGAAAAAAGACAACCTCTTTAACAAGTGGTGCTGGGAAAACTGGTCAACCACCTGTAAAAGAATGAAACTAGAACACCTTCTAACACCATAGACAAAAATAAACTCCAAATAGATTAAAGATCTAAATGTGAGACCAGAAACTATAAAACTCCTAGAGGAGAACATAGGCAAAACACTCTCCGACATAAATCACAGCAGGATCCTCTATGACCCACATCCAAGAATATTAGAAACAAAAGCAAAAATAAACAAATGGGACCTAATGAAACTTAAAAGCTTTTGCACAGCAAAGGAAACTATAAGCAAGGTGAAAAGACAGCCCTCAGATTGGGAGAAAATAATAGCAACCGAAGCAACACACAAAGGATTAATCTCAAAAATATACAAGTAACACCTCCAGCTCAACTCCAGAAAAATAAATGATCCAGTCAAAAAATGGGCCAAAGAACTAAACAGACACTTCTCCAAGGAAGACATACAGATGACTAAGAAACACATCCAAAGATGCTCAACATCACTCATTATCAGAGAAATGCAAATCAAAACCACAATGAGTTACCATTACACGCCAGTCAGGATGGCTGCTATCCAAAAGTCTACAAGCAATAAATGCTGGAGAGGGTGTGGAGAAAAGGGAACCCTCTTACACTGTTGGTGGGAATGCAAACTAGTACAGTCATTTTGGAGAACAGTGTGGAGATTCCTTAAAAAACTGGAAATAGAACCGCCATATGACCCAGCAATCCCACTTCTGGGCATACACACCAAGGAAACCAGATCTGAAAGAGACACGTGCACTCCAATGTTCATCATAGCACTGTTTATAATAGCCAGGACATGGAAGAAACCTAGATGCCTATCAACAGACGACTGGATAAGGAAGCTGTGGTACATATACACTGTGGAATATTACTCAGCCATTAAAAAAAATTCATTTGAATCAGTTCTAATGAGATGGATGAAACTGGAGCCCATTATACAGAGTGAAGTAAGCCATAAAGATAAAGACCACTACAGTATACTAACATATATATATGGAATTTAGAAAGATGTTAATGATAACCCTATATGCAAAACAGGAAGAGAGCTTTAATTTTTATTTTCCAATCTGGATTTCTTTTATTTCTTTTTCTTCTCTGATTGCTGTATCTAGGACTTCCAGAACTATGTTAAAGAATAGTGGTAAAAGTGGACCCCCTTGTCTTATTCCTGATCTTAAGGGGAAAGCTTTGAGCTTTTTACCTTTGAGAATAATGCTTGCTGTATGCTTGTCATAAGTGGCTTTTACTGTGTTGAGGTAAATTCATTCTATGCCCATTTTTGAAGAGTTTTAATCATAAATCAGAGTGGGCAATGGTAGCCCACTCCAGTCCTTGCCTGGAAAATCCTATGGATGGAGGAGCCTGGTAGACTGCAGTCCATGGGGTTGGGAAGAGTCAGACACGACTGAGTGACTTCACTTTCATTTTTCACTTTCATGTATTGGAGAAGGAAATGGCAACCTACTCCAGTGTTCTTGCCTGGAGAATCCCAGGGACAGGGGAGCTTGGTGGGCTGCTGTCTCTGGGGTCTCAGAGTCAGACAAGACTGAAGCAACTTAGCAGCAGAGGCAGCAATCATAAATTGATGCTGTATTTTGTCAAAGGCTTTTTTTATATCAATTGAGATTATCATATGGCTTTTATTTTTCAACTTGTTAGCATGGTGAATCACATTGATTAATTAGTGTATATTGAAGAATCCTGCATCCCTGGAATAAACCCAACTTGATCATGTTGTATGAACTTTTTGATGTGATGCTGAATTCAGTTTGCTAAAATTTTGTTGGGCACTTTTGCATCTATGTTCATCAGTGATATTGGCCTGTAGTTTTCCTTTTTTGTGTTGTCTTTGTCTGGATTTGGTGTCAGGGTGATAGTGGCCTTGTGGAAAGAGTTTGAAAGTGTTCCTTCCTCTGCAAATTTTTTGAAAGAGTTTTTGAAGTATAGGCATTAGGTCTTCTCTAAATGTTTGATAGAATTCTCCATCTGGTCCTGGTCTTTTGTTTTGGGGGGATTTTTGATCAGAGCTTCAATTTCATTGCTTGTAATTGGGTTGCTCATAATTCCTATTTCTTCCCGGTTCAGCCTTGGAAGATTGAACTTTTCTAAGAATGTGTCTATTTTTTCCAGGTTCTTTCACACTTGGAGGGCCCCAAAAAATATTTTGCATGCAGAAGATTCCAGGGTAAAGGATAAGTGACTCCACAGGAGACTGGACCAGACCTAATTGCTAGTGTTAGAGTGTATCCTTTGAAGGTATGGGTTGACAGCGGTTAGACAGATTACTCTACCCAGCAAGGATCTCATTCAGATATGAAGAAGACATCAAAAGTTTTACAGACAAGCAAAAGCTGAGAGAATTCAGAACTACCAAACCAGCTCTTAAACAAATGCTAAATGATCTTCTCTAGACAGGAAACACAGAAAAGGTTAATAAAAAAGAGCCCCAAACTACCAAGTAAATGGTAACTGGATCATACTTATCAGTAATTATCTTAAATATAAATTTGTTAAATGCTCCAACCAAAAGACAAAGACTGGCTCGATGGATACAAAAACAAGAGCCCTATATATGCTGTCTACAAGAGACCCATTTAAAACCCAGGGACACATACAGACTGAAAGTTCAGGCTGGGAAAATATATTTCATGCAAATGGATCCAAAAGAAAGCAGGGGAAGTAAAACTCATATCAGCTAAAATAGACTTTGAAACAAAGACCATGACAAGGGACAAAGAAAGATACTATGTAATGATCAAAAGATCAATCCAAGAAGAAGATATAGCAATTATAAATATGTATGCATCCAAGAAAGTAGCACCTCAATAAGTAAGCAAATATTAACAAGTATGAAAGGGAAAATTAAGAGTAACACAATAATAGTAGGGGACTTCACTCATACTTCACTCATGCTTCACTCATACCTATGAAAAGAGCAACCAAGCAGGAAATTAGCAAGGAAACACAAGCTCTAATTGATACCATAGACCAGTTAGACCTAACTGATATGTATATGGCAATTCAACCCCAAACAATGGAATTCACCTTTTTCTCAAGTTCATGTGAAACATTCTTCAGAATAGATCACATTCTGGGCCATAAATATATCCTTGGTAAAAATTTTAAAAATTGAAATCATTTCAAGCATCTTTTCTGGTCACAATGCAGTAAGATTAGATGTCAATTACAGGGGAAAAAAACTATTAAAATACAAACATAGGGAGGCTAAACAACACACTCTGATCATGGAAGAAATCAAAAAGTAAATCGAAATAGTCATAGAAACAAACGAAAATGAAAACATGACAACCCTAAACCTATGGGATTCAGTAAAAGCAATGCTAAGAGGGAGATTCATAGCAATACAAGCCTACCTCAAGAAACAAAACAAGAGGTACATCAAATAAACAACATAATGGGACCTAATTAAACTTAAACTTAAAAGCTTTGCATAATGAAGGAAACTATAAGCAAGGTGAAAGGGCTGCTTTCAAAATGGGAGAAAATAACAGCTTATGAAACAAGTGACAAAGAATCAATCTCCAAAATATACAAGCAACTCATGCTGCTCAATTTCAGAATAATAAAAGACCTAATAAAAAAGTGGGCCAAAGAAGTAAACAAACATTTCTCCAAAGAAGACATACAGATGGCTAATAAATGCATAAAAAAATGTTCAACATCACTTATTTTCAGAGAAATGCAAATCAAAATCACAATAAGTTACCATCTCACACTGGTCAGAATGGCTACCATCAAAATATCTAGAAACAATAAATGCTGGAGAGGATGTGGAAAAAGGGAACCCTCCTACACTGGGAATGCAATGGGAATGCAAACTATTACAGCCACTATGGAGATCAGTGTGGAGATGCATTAAAAAACTGGAAATGGAGCTGCCATATGACACAGAAATCCAACTGCTTGACATACTGAAGAAACCAGAGTTGAAAGAGACACATGCACACAATGCTCATTGCAGCTCTATTTGCAATAGCTAGGACATGGAAGCAACCTAGATGTTCACCAGCAGACGAATGGATAAGGAAGTTGTGAACATATGCACAATGTAATATTACTCAGCTATAAAAAAGAAAGCATTTTAGTCAGTTCTAGTGAGGTGGATACAACTGGAGCCTATTATACCAAGTGAAATAAGTCTGAAAGATAAATGCCAATACAGTATATTAATGCAAATATATGGAATTTAGAAAGACAGTAATAATGATCCTTTATGGAAAGGTAGCAAAAGAGACACAGTCGTAAAGAACAGATTTTGGGACTATGTGGGAGAAGGTGGGGGTGATCTGATATGAGAGAATAGCATTGAAACATGTATATTACAATATGTGAAATAGATGCCTATTGCAAGTTCAATGCATGAAGCAGAGCACTCAAAGCTGGTGCTCTGGGACAACCCAGAGGCATGGGGTAGGGAGAGAGGTGGGAGGGGGTTCAGGGTGCGGGGACACCTGTGTCTGATTGATGTTGATGTATGGCAAAACCACCACAATATTACAAAGTAATTAACCTCCAATTAAAATAAATAACAATTTTTTAATGTAAAAAGGAGACAACAACAACAAAAATAAGCACACAAAAAGTACTTAAGCAAAAACTTTGCAAAAATGGTATAAAATACTGAAATTTATTTTCTCAGAATACATAATGTAGTTGGAAAATGCATTAGACAGACTACTAAGGGCCAGAAATATGGCTCTGATTTTACCAGACCAAACTGACATGAAGTAAATCTCCAAACAGTTCTCTCCAGTGCTAAGATTCAGTAACCTGAGGCTCTTTTCTAACATTAAGTGAGATCAGAGGAAGGATATGATATACCTATAATAATAATAATAAAAAAAGAGAACAGTTATTTTGGGGAAAAAGAATTTTAACAAAATACAAGCAAGAAAAATGCAACATTAAAAGGTTCACACACCATGATCAAGTGGGATGTATCCCAGGATTGCAAGAATTCTTCAATATGTGAAAACCAATCAGTGATACTCCATATTAACAAATTGAAAGTCAAAAACCATTTGATAATATCAATAGTTGTGTAGAATTATTTTGACAAAGTTCAACGCCCATTTACGATTAAAACTCTCCATAAAATGAGCATAGACGGAACCCACCTCAACATAATAAAGGTCATATATAGCACACCCATAGTAAATATTATTCTCAGTGGTGAAAACCAGAAAGTATTTCCTCTAAGATCAGAAACAAGAGAAGGATGCCCATTCTCACCAATACAACATAGTTTTGGAAATCCTAGCCATAGCAATTAGAGAAGAAGGAAAAAAATCCAGATTGGAAAGGAAAAAGAAAAACTCTCCCTGTTTGCAGACATCATATTTCTATACTCATAGCTTAGTTGGTAAAGAATCTGCCTGCAATGCAGGAGACCTCAGGTTAATTCCTGAGTTGGGAAGATCCGCTGGAGAAGAGATAGGCTACCCACTCCAGTGTTATTTGGCTTCCATTGTGGCTCAGCTGGTAAAGAATCTGCCTGCCATGCAGGAGACCTGGGTTCTATCCTTGGGTTGGGAAGTTCCTCTGGAGAAGGAAAAGGCCAGTATACTGCCTGGAGAATTCCATTCACTGTACAGTCCATGGGGTCAGAAAGAATCAGACATGACTGAGAGACTTTCATGTCCCCTTTCACTTATTTATATACATAGAAAAACCTAAAGATAACAGAAAATTGCTAGAGATGATCACTGAATTTAGTAAAGTCACAGGATACAAAATTGATACAGAAAAACACCTTGAATTCCTATAGACTAACAACAAAAAATCAGAAAGAGGCAAAAGGCTCCAAACAGTCAAAGCAACCTTGAATAGAAAGACATACCTGGAGGAATTAACCTCCTTGGCATCAGCTATACTACAAAGCTACTGTAATAAAGACAGTACAGTATTGGCACAAAAACAGAACTAGAAATCAATAGAACAAGATAGAAACCCAAAAGATAAACCCATGCCCCTATGGGCAACTTATCTTTGACAAAGGAGGCAAGAATATACAATGGATAAAAGACAGTCTCTTCACCAAATGCATCTGGATAAAATAATTAGAAAGACCACTGCATACAAGTAAAAATGATTAAAAAGTATAAATCTGGGAACCAAAAATATAGTATCTGAACTATAAAATTTACTAAATGGGCCAGAAGCAGAATGCGTTTACAAAGAGTAAGTGAATTTAACATAAATCAACATAGAGTACCTCATGTGAAACACACACAAAAAAATTTCTTTTAGAAAACTGTGTCAGAGATTTTGCTATAATCAAGTCATTAAACATGTGCTTAATTGGTGTTACTGAAGAAGAGGTTAAAAAATACTAGAGCAAGCAAATATGGAAGAGAATGGCTGAAATTTTCCTAAATTTGATGAAAGTCAGAAATTTATAATTATAGTTTAGCTGAATATGTTAATATCATCACTTATTTATCAATCATGTCCTATATTGGATAATAAATTATATATAGTATTCTAAGTATAAGGCCAAACTTGCCCAGAGGTGAGCTTACACATTTTTAATGTCTTAAATTGCTCTCCAATTGAAATATATATACAATATAACTCAATGTCCAACATACAGATCAAGTTAATTTCAAACTAAACTGCACATTTAGTATATTAAATTGTCTCCTAATCTATAAGAACTATAAACTACCCCTTTCTGGATTTAAATAAACAGAGATTTACTCATCTTAGGAGAATTTTATGTTATGGTATACTGGAAAATCAATTTTCAGGTTCAGTCATATAATCTATCCATAATATAAATGTTCTTTCAATTTTCATTAGTGTGTTATTTCTTCTTGTTTTGTTACTGAGATTTTGGAACATGTTTGGAATTAAATGATTACTCACTTTTAAAACTTTATAGGAGAGATGCTAAATGCATGCATGCCAAGTTGCTTCAGTCATGTCTCACTCTTTGCAATCCTGTGGACTCTTGCTTGCCAGGCTCCTCTGTCCATGGCGATTCTCCAGGCAAGAATACTGGAATCGGTTGCCACACCCTCATCCAGGCGATCTTTCTGACCTAGGGATTGAATCCATGTCTCATATGTCCTGTATTGGTGAGCTGGTTCTTTAACACTACTGACACATAGGAAGCCCAGATGTTAAGGATCTTAAACCATGGACAACTGGAAAATGAAAAACTCTTTCTCCATAAGTCCAGCAAGCTAATTTTCCTTCTTTTATTGGTAAATTAGGTTTTCCTGTGTTGAGTACCAAATGAAACAGGTTAATTAAATTTGGCGTCCATTTTATGCTATTATTATTTTTCCTTACATGGATAACTAGTCTTATATGTAGGAAATACATACTCACTGGGATTGACTGAAGAAATAGAGATGCTCCAGTCCCACATCACTTCACATTACTTTAAGGGCAGAGGTACAATGAGAAGAATGATAGGTTAACTTGATGGCACACTGTTCATTATTTCCATATTTTCTCTCTCTCTCTTTCACTCACAAAAATACACACACACACACACACACACTCATTCAAACACATGCAAAGTATCTATGAGGATTTATATTTTAAATCCTTACAAATTTTATATGATGCAACTTCGCAGTAAATAAAAGGGAATATTAATTAATTAGCAACTTTACCAATTGAATGTGCATTGATGCTAAGTGATAAAGATGGCAACAAAATAGAAAATGAAACCCTCTTCATCAGACTAGAATTTCAAAATCTAAAGTAGAAACAACAGAATTTGATAAATTATATCTTCAATAAGCAGATTTTTGATTAAAATTTAAAGTTCCTTTGTATATAACTGCTGAAAATCAATATAGAAAATTTTGCATTTTTTAAAAATTAACAAAGCTTACATTATAATGAAGTGTAACAGAAAGCTTTTATGTGTTTAAGACAACATGTAATATTTTAGGAGAATGCATTTTAGGGAAATGTGATAAGGTAACTATTATACTCAATAAAAAAGTGAATAAGATATTCATGTATCAATCTGAAAAATAAAATAGAAATATTTGTATATATATTTCAAAAGCAATAAATGCCTATTATTTGCTCGAGAATGGATCTAATAAAAGATGCACTATACTTTTATTTAAAAAATACATATTGGAAAATGTAAGTTTTAAAGACATTACTGAAAAAGAATTCCTTAATGTAGTTGGAATGATATATGTTCTTGGATGGGAAGATATTACTGCAAATATAGAAATTATCTCCCAATTAATCTATTAATTGAACACAATTACAATTATATTCTTAAGCATAATATTTAAAAAATCTTAACAAATGTATCTTAAAATAATTTGGAGGAAATATAGACAAGATATTTGTGAAGGAGAGATGTAATAAGAGGACTTCCTTATCAGACAGTGAGCCTAATTTTAAATTTATTATAATTTTTAAATGTGCTATTGAAGAGTTCAATAAGCAAATGTGTTATAATTGTTTTAATGGCCTTATTTGATTTTATTTAAATCAGCATATAAAATTGTATATGACAGAAGCAAAGTTAAAAATTAATGGGAAAATGAAATTTTTATTCTTTATATGGTACAAGGGTATTATGAAAGAAAAAAAATGTTGTCTTAACATAAATATAATTTGTGGATCATAAAATGGCCTAAAATGAAAACAAAGCACAAAATATCAAATAGAAATGCAAGAGACCATTAATATGACATCAATATGAATAAAGGTTAATTGAAGACATAAAATGCACAGAATTGAAATGTTATTTGCATTAAGAAATGTCTATCTAAATACAGAAATTATAGTTTTGGTTCAAGTAAAGAGTTTCATGTATGGAAATGGAAATATGGTTTGAGGGACAAGTAAAAAAAAAAGTTGTCTATTTTCTCCTTTGCTTATTTGTTTCGCTTTTGAAATACAATGCCTTGAACCTGTGTTGATCAGGACCCACTAGAAAAGTTAAGATAGATATAATTTGCAAAAGAATGTTAAAACCATAAAAAAGGAGAAAACTCAGTGGAAAATTATAAATATTCATAATATACATTGTTTTCACATAAAGTGTTTCAACAGATATAAATATTTTTATACGGAAATGTTGAATTTTTCTTTAAGCCTTATCTTTTGAAAAACTTTGATAGAACTATACTGATCCAATGCTGAGAACTGTACTGCTACAATACAGCCATATTTTATTGATCTCACTTTTTGAAATTAATTTTTTGGAAATATTTACAGTTAGACATAGTAAATATATCTGCCATTGATTCTAATTTATCCATTTGTTCATCATTTTGGAAACAAAAATTCATTTAGTAATAAATCCCATCCTCTCTATATAGTACACTCTGATTTCCATGCTTTGTATAAATAAGATTGTAGAAAATAATTTTGTTAAAAAATTTCTCACCTTTAACCTTGATATGAGCTGCTATATTTGTGGAAAACCGTATGAATGGAAAATAATTCTACCAAAATAAATACAATTGTGAATGAGACACTAGTGTCTTAGCTTGAATACTCCAGAAAAGAGAACCCAAACCAAAATTTACTGACAACACTTCATTGATGAGTGTAAACCCTCAGAAATAAGAGAAGGAGAAATAGAAGTGAACACAAGAGCATGAAAAATATATACATATGTGTGTGTATGTATATATGTGTGTGTGTTTATATATATATATATATAATCAAAGAGATTATAGTAATAGAATTCAAGGCTGAGGATTTTCCAAACCTTTTCTTTTCTTTTTTAATTCAGCTCTTTTTTTTTTTTTTTATCAATTTTGTCTTTTGAGTACTTCAACATAAACATGGTTCTCTATTTTTTCTGTGTATTTGTACTTCCAGATTATATGGGACACTTCACATTATTAGAAAGTCCTTGCTCATTATTTTTATTTCTATCTTTGATGTCCCAGAGATGAGATTTAGTAATGTTCACAACCTTGACTACCTCTTTTAAGCAAAAGGTTAATAACAGTTCACTAAACAATCCAGAGCTAGTAAATCTCACAGACAGCAAACAATTTAGGTTCACAGACTGTGAATTTCAAAAGCTGATACATGATATCTTGGCCTTTTGATAGTAATTCAAAGTAATTACAAAGCTAAACATGATTTATTTACGCTGTGATTCATTGCTAATATACCTGAGTGTTAATTAATATTAGAAATAAATATCATAAATAAGCATATGAATGTGAGCTATTCAACCACTAAGTACAGAGATTTTTATCATAACATTAGTGACAAGTGACCACATTCACATCTAAATGTATCTCGAATATTTATATAAACAACTGACATAATAACAGTCTTCTATTACACTTTCCCTATGGTTAAACCTAAGAGGTGTTGATAAGTGATTATGTATGTTTAATATTTGTTGAATGCTGGGATATTGGATCTGATTCTCATAGATATTACGAGATTTGATTCTCATATATCTCAAGAATCTCCATTTCACAGGTAAGAAATCAGTGGCTCAGAAATATTAGTACATGGTCACTGTCAAAAGTCAGTTACCAGTTTTCCCAGCACCACTTGTTAAAGAGGTTGTCTTTTTTCCACTGTATATCCTTGCCTCCTTTGTCAAAGATAAGGTGTCCATAGGTTTGTGGATTTATCTCTGGGCTTTCTATTCTGTTCCACTGATCTATATTTCTGTCTTTGTGACACGCCAGTCAGGATGGCTGCTATCCAAAAGTCTACAAGCAATAAATGCTGGAGATGGTGTGGAGGAAAGGGAACCCTCTTACACTGTTGGTGGGAATGCAAACTAGTACAGCCGCTATGGAGAACAGTGTGGAGACTTCTTTAAAAACTGGAAATAGAACTGCCATATGACCCAGCAATCCCACTTCTGGGCATACACACCTAGGAAATCAGATCTGAAAGAGACACGTGCACCCCAGTCACGTGCACCCCAGTGTTCATCGAAGCACTGTTTATAATTGGCAGGACATGGAAGCAACCTAAATGCCCATCAGCAGACGAATGGATAAGGAAGCTGTGGTACATATACACTATGGAATATTACTCAGCCATTAAAAACAATTCATTTGAATCAGTTCTAATGAGATGGATGAAACTGGAGCCCTTTATACAGAGTGAAGTAAGCCAGAAAGATAAAGACCAATACAGTATACTAAAATGCATATATATGGAATTTAGAAAAATGGTAACGATGACCCTATATGCAAAACAGAAAAAGAGACACAGATGTACAGAACAGACTTGGACTCTGTGGGAGAGGGCGAGGGTCAGATGTTTTGAGAGAACAACATTGAAACATGTATATTATCTATGGTGAAACAGATCACCAGCCCAGGTTGGATGCATGAGACAAGTACTCCGGTCTGGTACACTGGGAAGACCCAGAGGGATGGGGTGGGGAGGGAGGTGGGAGGGGGGATCAGGATGGGGAATACATGTAAATCTATGGCTGATTTATGTCAATGTATGGCAAAAATCACTACAATATTATAAAGTAATTACCCTCCAACTAATAAAAACAAATGGAAAAAGAAAAAAAGTCAGTTATGCAGGATTTAAAACGAGTTTGAGAGGAAGGGTACAAATTTAGAATTGATATCATCCCATTACTTTGTTTAGTACACTATATGTTTTCTCTGATACAACTTTAATGTTTAAATATAGTCATACATGTACTTTTTAATATCATCTTTAAACATGATAGGGAAAATACATTTAGCAAGTCATTTCAAAATAAAACAGTTGCTTAATTCTAAGTTTCAGTTTCCAGTTGCTTGTCATAGCATTTAGTCACTTCACTGAAGATTGGCAGTTCCAAGCAGATCTGGATTCCAGTTCCAATTCAGCAACTTATTGAACAACTTACTGGCACGGTGAACACCTTGATTCACTTTTCTGAGATGTAACACTTGGTACTGTTATAAACATTAAATAAGAGGATTAAATGTTGAAATTATAATGAAGCTGAATTACAAACTTTCTCCAAAATATAATGAAATGAACAAAACATTTTGTAAACACATTAAAAATATAATGATAGCACAAAGGAAAGGACATACCTACTGGTATGATATTTTTGAAAAGTAGCAGTTTTAAGCTGAATTGAATCTATTGTGGAGCTAGAGAAGAGTGAAGTGGTACCTCACTTTTAGGAATATCTCCCAAAACTCTCTGCCTAATTAACTATGTGTAGTTTTCTCTTTTTTATCTTACAAGTTTCCTATCAGTTCAGTTAAATTCGGTTCAGTTCAGTTCAGTCGCTCAGTCGTGTCCAACTCTTTGTGACCCCATGGATACATCCTCTGTTGTCCCCTTCTCCTCCCTCCTTCAATCTTCCCCAGCATCAGGCTCTTTTCAAATGAGGCAGCTCTTCGCATCAGGTGGCCGAAGTATTGGAATTTCAGCTTCAATACCAGTCCTTCCAATGAATATTCAGGACTGATTTCCCTTAGGATGTACCGGCTGGATCTCCTTAACAGTCTAAGGGACTTTCAAGAGTCTTCTCCAACACCACAGGTCAAAAGCATCAATTCTTTGGTGCTCAGCTTTCTTTAATGTCCAAAACTCACATCCATACATGACTACTGGAAAAAAAAAAAAAAAAAAACACAGCTGACAGATCTTTGTTGGCAAAGTAATGCCTCTGATTTTTAATATGCTGTCTAGGTTGGTCATAACTTTCCTTCCACTAAGTAAGCGCCTTTTAATTTTGTGGCTACAGTTTCACCATCTGCAGTGATTTTGGAGCCCAGAAAAATAAATTCAGCCACTGTTTCCCCATCTATGTCCCATGAAGTGATGGGACCCGATGCCGTGATCTTTGTTTTCTGAATGTTGATCTTTCAGCCAAGTTTTTCACTCTCCTCTTTCACTTTCATCAAGAGGCTCTTTAGTTCTTCACTTTCTGCCATAAGGGTGGTGACATATGCATATCTGAGGTTATTGATGTTTCTCCTGGTAATCTTGATTCCAGCTTGTGCTTCATCCAGCCCAACATTTCTCATGATGTACTCTGCATATAAGTTAAATAATCAGGGTGACAATATACAGCCTTGGCGTAATCCTTTTCCTATTTGGAACCAGTATGCTGTTCCATGCCCAGTTCTAACTGTTGCTTCTTGACCTGCACACAGGTTTCTCAAGAGGCAGGTCAGGTGGTCTGGTATGCCCATCTCTTTTAGAATTTTCCACAGTTTATTGTGACCCACACAGTCAAAGGCTTTGGCATAATCAGTAAAGCAGAAATAGATGTTTTCCTGGAACTGTCTCACTTTTTTGCTGATCCAGCAGATGTTGGCAATTTGATCTCTGGTTCCTCTGTCTTTTCTAAAACCAGCTTGAACATCTGGAAGTTCACAGTTCACGTATTGTTGAAGCCAGGCTTGGAGAATTTTGAGCATTATTTTACTAGCGTGTGAGATGCAATTGTGCGGTAGTTTGAGTGTTCCTTGGCATTGCCTTTCTTAGGGATTGGAATGAAAACTGACATTTTCCAGTCCCATGGCCACTGCTGAGTTTTCCAAATTTGCTGGCATATTGAGTGCAGCACTTTAACAGCATCATCTTTTAGGATTTGAAATAGCTCAACTGGAATTCCATCACCTCCACTAGCTTTGTTCATAGTAATGTTTCCTAAGGCCCACTTGACTTCACATTCCAGGACGTCTGGCTCTAGGTGAGTGATCACACCTTCGTGATTATCTGGGTCATGAAGACTTTTTTTTTTTTAACATTACTCCTTTGGATTCTTGCCACCTCTTCTTAATATTTTCTTCTTCTGTTAGGTCCATTCCATTTCTGTCCTTTATTGAGCCCATTTTTGTATGAAATATTCCCTTGATATCTCTGATTTTCTTGAAGAGATCTCTAGTCTTTCCCATTCTGTTGTTTTCCTCTATTTCTTTACACTGATCACTGAGGAAGGCTTTCTTATCTCTTCTTGTTGTTGTTTGGAACTCTGATATCAAATGGGTATATCTTTCCTTTTCTCCTTTGCTTTTGGCTTCTCTTCTTTTCTCAGCTATTTGTAAGGCCTCTTCATGCAGCCATTTTGCTTTATTTCATTTGTGTTTATTGGGAATGGTCTCGCTCCCTGTCTCCTGTACAATGTCAAAAACCTCTGTCCATAGTTCATTAGACACTCTGTCTACCAAATTTAGTCATTTGAATCTATTTCTACCTTCCATGGTATAATCATTAGGGATTTGACTTAGGTCATACCTGAATGGTCTAGTGGTTTTCCATACTTTCTTCAATTTGTCTGAATTTGCCAATAAGGAATTCATGATCTGAGCCACAGTCAGCTACCAGTCTTGTTTTTGCTGACTGTATAGAGATTCTCATGCAAGTTTCCCATACTTCATGAAATTCAGAACTGGCAATTTCTAGATATCTCCTTTTGCCTAAAATAGAAACAGCAAGCTTTGAAATTGAACTAAGGGCTCTTAATTCTTATTGCCACCAACTAAATCCCTAATTGTGAAATGTAAAACTATTCTCAATAACTCTATATAGGAACTTAATAAATCAAGACAATTATATTTCCTCCCTTTTGATAACTTGTTAACTGATAGAGACAATAAAGGAAATAAATATCAAACACTGACTAATCTCTCTTACAGAATTAAAAAGTTCAGGAATGATCTGAAATCTGAAGGAATTAAGTCTTTGAGATATCCTCTCTGAGTAGTTGAAGTGATCTTAATAGAGTACATTTAACGATTCAGAACTTTGGCCAGAGGTGAGGAGAGTTTGTTTGTATGTATGTTTCCCCATCATACTGGGAATCTGAACATGAGAAGCCGAGGACAGAGAAGAAAAGATGTTGCCAGTTTTGTAGCTTGAGACAAAGATGTTGAAGAAGAGTTTGAGGCTTCAGGAGTCATTTTAGTTTTCTTTATTGTTTGTGTCAGATAGCCTTAAAACATCATCTTTTGGAGAGGCAGTTTTAAACCCCTGATAATGTTGGAAAGCCTCAAAATACCAATTGATTCTCTTCAGTTCTGGGAATTTTTTAAATCTATTTTAATCCATGATAGTCTATATATGATCATCTAATTATCAGAAAATTAAGTTGGAGGATTTAAAAAAATTCCCCTTAATGGACACTGATATTCTAAATTGCCTTTTTTTAAAGCCAGTCCATTTAGTCATACATGGACACGTGGAAGTACAGAGGTTTCAAAACATAAATTTGGCCAAAGTCCCTTTTGGGACGCCCTCAAAATAGATGGGCTTAGTTGACTTGAGGTAGGAGATGGATGGGCCTCAGGGTGAGTAGTTTGTCCCCTGTGGACAGAAATTTCATAATGCCAAAACTCCATGAAATCAGGATGACGGAGGAGGCTGCATTGTGCCCAGATAAAAGACTGCATACTCCTCATTCTTGAAGATAAGGAGATCTTTCCATCTATAGATGTGCAGAAAAGCTCCTTTGAAGTGAAAAAGAGAGGATATGTCATCTCGTAGTGATGTCAAATACCCATAAATCTCTTCATTAGACTCCTCCTTGACTAAGAAATAAGCACACACACATAGAAGGATCCTGATATATACCAAATACAAACTCAGAACCAGACAAATCAAAATGATTGGCTAAAGAAAATCTGAAATAAATGCCCCATAAAAGTGATTCAAATCACTACAAGCATGTGACTCTCTCTCTGACTCCACCTGTGTGTCTATCCATATGTGCGATACTTTTTTTTCTCCTCCTAATAAACACTTTTTGCATTTCTTTTCTATGGGGATGGTCTTGATCCCTGTCTCCTGTACAACGTCATCAACCTCCATCCATAGTTCATCAGGCTGTCTGTCTATCAGATCTAGTCCCTTAAATCTATTTCTCACTTCCACTGTATAGTCATAAGGGATTTGATTTAGGTCATACCTGAATGGTCCAATGGTTATCCCTACTTTCTTCAGTTTAAGTCTGAATTTGGCAATAAGGAGTTCATGATCTGAGCCACAGTCAGCTCCCGGTCTTGTTTTTGCTAACTATATAGAGCTTCTCCATCTTTGGCCGCAAAGAATATAATCAATCTGATTTTGGTGTTGACCATCTGGTGATGTCCATGTGTAGAGTCTTTTCTTGTGTTGTTGGAAGAGGGTGTTTGCTATGACCAGTGTGTTCTCTTGGCAAATATCTATTAGCCTTTGCCCTACTTCATTCCATACTCCAAAGCCAAATTTGCCTGTTACTCCAGGTGTTTCTTGACTTCCTACTTTTGTATTCCAGTCCCTTATAATGAAAAGGACATCTTTTTTGGGTGTTATTTCTAAGAGGTCTTGTAGGTCTTCATAGAACTGTTAAACTTCAGCTTCTTCAGTGTTACTGGTTGGGGCACAGGCTTGGATTACCATGATATTGAATGGTTTGCCTTGGAAACGAACAGAGATCATTCTGTCATTTTTGAGACTGCATCCAAGTACTGCATTTTGGACTCTTTTGTTGACTATTTGAATGCAGAGTTCCAAAGAATAGCCAGGAGAGATAAGAAAGCCTCCCTCAGCAATCAATGCAAAGAAATAGAGGAAAACACCAGAATGGGAAAGACTAGAGATCTCTTCAAGAAAATTAGAGACACCAAGGGAACATTTCATGCAAAGATGGGCTCAATAAAGGAAACAAACTGTATGGACCTAACAGAAGCAGAATATATTAAGAAGAGGTGGCAAGAATACACAGAAGAACTGTACAAGAAAGATCTTCATGACCCAGATAATCACAATGGTGTGATCACTCACCTGTAGCCAGACATCCTGGAATGTGAAGTCAAGTGGGCCTTAGAAAGCATCACTACAAACAAAGCTAGTGGATGTGATAGAATTTCAGTTGAGCTATTTCAAATCCTAAAAGATGATGCTCTGAAAATGCTGCACTCAATAGGCCAGCAAATTTGGAAAATTCAGCAGTGGAAAAGGACTCACGGGACTGGAAAATGTCAGTTTTCATTCCAATCCCTAAGAAAGGCAATCCCAAAGAATGCTCAAACTACCTCACAATTGCAATCATCTCACACCCTAGTAAAATAATGCTCAAAATTCTCCAAGCCAGGCTTCAGCAATATGTGAACCAAGAACTTCCAGATGTTCAAGCTGGTTCTAGAAAAGGCAGGGGAACCAGAGATCCAATTGCAAATATCCACTGGATCATCGAAAAAGCAAGAGAGTTCCAGAAAAAAAAAAAAAATCTATTTCTGCTTTATTGACTACACTAAAGCCTTCGACTGTGTGGATCACAATAAACTGTGGAAAGTTCTAAAAGAGCTGGGGATACCATACCACTTGACCTGCCTCTTGAGAAACCTGTATGCAGGTCAGGAAGCAACGGTTCTATCTGGACATAGAACAACAGACTGGTTCCAAATAGGAAAAGGAGTTTGTCAAGGCTGTATATTGTCACCCTGTTTATTTAACTTATATGCAGAGTACATCATGAAAAATGGTGGGCTGGAAGAAGCACAAGCTGCAATTAAGATTGCCAGGAGAAATATCAATAACCTCAGATATGCAGATGACACCACCATTATGGCAGAAAGTGAAGAGGAACTAAAAAGCCTCTTGGTAAAAGAGGAGAGTGAAAAAATTGGCTTAAAGCTCAACATTCAGAAAACTAAGATCATGGCATCTGGTCCCATCACCTCATGGGAAATAGATGGGGAGACAATGGAAACAGTGTCCAACTTTATTTTGGGGGGCTCCAAAATCACTGCAGATGGTGATTGTAGCCATGAAATTAAAAGACGCTTACTCCTTGGAAGGAAAGTTATGACCAACCTAGAAAGCATATTAAAAAGCAGAGACATTACTTTGCCAACAAAGGTTCATCTAGTCAAGGCTATGGTTTTTCCAGTGGTCATGTATGGATGTGAGAGTTGGACTGTGAGGAAAGCTGAGTGCCGAAAAATTGATGCTTGAAGAATGGTGTTGGAGAAGACTCTTGAGAGTCCCTGGGACTGCAGGGAGATCCAATCAGTCCATACTGATCCTGGGTGTTCATTGGAAGGATTGATGCTGAAGCTGAAATTCCAATACTTTGGCCACCTCATGCAAAGAGTTGACTCGTTAGAATAGACCCTGATGCTGGGAGGGATTGGGCGCAGGAGGAGGAGGGGATGACAGAGGATGAGATGGCTGGATGGCATCACCGACTCGATGGGCATGAGTTTGAGTAAACTCTGGGAGTTTGTGATGGACAGGGAGGCCTGGTGTGCTGCAATTCACGGGGACACAAAGAGTCAGACACAACTGAGTGACTGAACTGAACTGAACTGAATAAACACTTTACTTGTGTCACTACTTTCCTTCTTTATGGGAATTCTTTTCTGCAAAGCTGAAGTGCCAGGGTCTTCTCATTGACTACTGGTCTAGCGGCTAGCCTTCACCACCTAGACTTGACCATAATCTTTGACCATGAACCAAATCCTGACTTCAAGCTGCTGCAGACTGAGTTTTCCCCAAGATCAGACTGAAATCAATTTCTCAGAAGTTTTCTTCTAGAGTAAAAGTAATTTTCAAACAGCTTAAATAACTCAGAGCGTGTGTGTGCTAACTTGTTTCAGTCATATCTGACTCTTTGCAACCCTGTGGAATATAGCCCGCCCGGCTCCTCTGTCCATGGAGTTCTCCAGTCAAGAATACTAGAGTGGGTTGTCCCTTATGTCTCCTGCAATGGTAGGTGAGTTCTTTATTCCTAGCACGACTGAGATCAATTCAAACAACTTGCAATTCAGACTTCATGCTTAAAGCTAGCCAGTCCTAAGAAAATAACTCAATCCTAAGGGGCCAAACTAGAAAAATTTCAGACTGCTCCCGTGAAATAGCTTATCTTTCAAAGGAATGGAAAGATGGCTGGAAAACCAGTTTCAGTGAAGTGCCCTCTTGAATGGGTTGAAGCTGTCTTACCCGTCTTTGCTCAAAACAATCTTATCTCAAAAATCAGACCAAAGTACCAAACAAGTATCCCCCCCATTAGAAAAAGGCCTTACTCAGAAAGAATAAAATTTATAATAGGTACCAAATAAAGTGTGGAAAGCTTTAAAAATAAAGAAGACATAAGCTAATATCCAGCAGAAAAATATACCTTCAAGATCCAAAGTTGGTGAGAAAAGCAGTGAGGAGATAATGAGTACCACAACTGTATGGTCACAAACCTCAGAGCCTTAAGGGGCCTTCTTTGGTCTGTGTATAGGCCACTAGAGTGCTATTTCTTAAGCAAAGATGGGTTTATTCAGAATTAACAGAGAATTGAAATTCAGCACTTGCAACCATGGCAAGACATGAAGAAATCCCTGCATCACTGAGGAAGGAGAACTCTTCTATAGAGGGAGGAGGAATTTAGAGGAGTATAATAAACAAAGAGCCTCTGACTTTCCATTGGTTGAATTGTTACCAAGAAAGAAGAGGTATCTTTCTTCTTGTTGATCTTTGCTCTCATCACAGAGGGTGAGTGTTTCCCCTCCTGGTTTCTCAATCTATTTAAGTAAAGTTTCTGTGTATTAATATTTTATGGATCAGCTCACCAGACAAGAGCCCAGTGGATCAGGGCAGACTGTCATCCTTGAAGGGTACTGAAAGAAAGAGTAGAACAGTACTAAATAGTAAGTCAGAATAGGAAAGTGTCTTTAAGTTTCCCTTTTTTACTTCATCCTCTACCCCCACAACAAGCACAAGAACTCTCTGCAGAATTGCCTAAATAAGACCTCTGTCCAAAGTGTCAAATAAAAAGGAATAAAAGTACTTGCATGTAAATGTATAAGTAGATATTTGTAAAAGCATGACTAGCCCTGGAGCCTGAGTTCTTGACTGTAAAACTCTAGTGTGATGCACAGGCCCTGCACCAAGTCTGCTGTGGGGAAGACAGTTTTTTCTGGTGAGGCCAGACTTGCAAAATCTTTGTTGTTACCATGGTTGAGTCTAAAAGATCACACAGAGTTTTTTTAATCAGGAGCTGGACTCTTTGTATACCAAAAAAAAAAAAAAAAAAAAAAAAGCAACAGTAACTAAAATGAAAACATGGCAATAAATCAACGGAAATGAAACAAAAAGAAGACATGTAGTGAGCAAACAGGCAGAAAAATTGGTATAAAAATGAAATAAAAAACTCACAAAAAGAAATTCTGAAGAGCATTTTGTATTATGAAACAGCTTAACAGACAAATCCTTTGTTAAAAACCACTGTTCAAGAAAAAAAAAGAAAAGAAAACTGTCAAAGTAAGGGTGGGTGAAAATTATCAAAATAAAAATCGAAAGAATACAAAAAATGATTCACTTCATAAGTGTTCTTTAATTTTATCTGAATTTAAATATACTGAAACTTAAAAGTGATAAGATTTTCTATTACTGGAAGCTGAAATTAAAAATAAAAGGAGATTTCAACTTAAGGATACAAATAAAGTAACAGAATAATATTTTATAACTATGGTAAATACACTATAAATCTCAAATAATAGAGCTAGAAATGGCAATAGGTTCGGTAAACAACAACAAAAAAAAATACAGAGTAAATATAAAGCTTTGGAGGAAGAGAATGCACAGTGAAATGAGAATGGTACTCGAAAGTATAATAAATGAAAAGTTATTGAAAACTTAGAAAAATCATAAAGTCCTGATGTACATCTGCTTACAGAGTGATAGTTGTTCATATGTGTGTACACAAAATATTAAAAAGGAGATGTTACTTTGCCAACAAAGGTCCATCTAGTCAAAACTGTGGTTTTTCCAGTAGTCATGTATGGATGTGAGAGTTGGAATATAAAGAAACCTGAGCATCAAATAACTGATGCTCTTGAACTGTGGTGTTGGAGAAGACTCTTGAGAGTCCCTTGGACTGCAAGGTGATCCAATCAGTACATCCTAAAGGAAATCAGTCTTAAATATTCACTGGAGGAACTGATGATGAAGCTGAAACTCCAATACTTTGGCCATCTCATACAAAGAACTCACTCATTGGAAAAGACCCTGATGCTGGGAAAGATTGAAGGTGGGAGGAGAAGGGGATGACAGAAGATGAGTTGGTTGGACAGCATCGCCGACTAAATGGACTTGAGTTTGAGTAAACTCTGGGAGTCGGTGATGGACAGGGAGACCTGATGTGCTGCAGTCCATGAGGTTGCAAAGAGTCAGATGCGACTGAGCAACTGAACTGAACGGAACTGAGCTGATGTACATAAAATAAATGGATCAAGATAAGTTATTCAAGTATCTAAGGAGAAGGATAATAAAGTAAAATATGGATGAAGTTACTCAGGTTGGCTTTAGGATTACTTATAATTGAAATCTAAGGAGACGGGAAGTATGAATGTGCACAAAATGTTGAGAGTCTTATGATTCCAGAATATTTTACCTAGCCATAATTCCATTTGATTAGAAATATAACAGGCATTAATTTTAAAATGCAAAATAACTCATGGATTAGAGCACTAATTAACAATTGTGAGAAAAAGAAATTAGACAGAAAAATTCAAGTATTTAAGAAATAAACAAAATTTAATAAATTATAAAGGGAGAAAAGGGGTGTCCATTAGCATTGAGAAGACTGAAATTTGGAACTAATATTAAATGTAATATCTTAAAATAGAGACTATGTTTTTCTTGTAATTCATGATAATTCTTAGGAGTTTTTCTAAAGTGAGAGATGGTATTAACAAGAATTACAATAGCAATTTTAACTTCATTATCAACAGAGAATGAATATACACTATTTTATCATGTATTTATACACTATTATATCACACATCACTGGAAGGACTGATGCTGAATCTGAAACTCCAATACATTGGTCACCTGATATAAAGAACTGACTCATTGGAAAAGACCCTGATTCTGGGAAAGACTGAAGGCAAGAGGAGAAAGGGATGACAGAGGATGAGATGGTTGGCATTAGTGACTCAATGGACATGAGTTTGAGCAAGCTCCAGGAGTTGGTGATGGACAGGGAAGCCTGGCACGCTGCAGTCCATGGGTTTGCAAAGAGTCAGACACGACTGAGTGACTGAACTGAACGATACACACACAGTAATTGTACAATGCTAGTCTCTTAATATTTTATAAAATCTATTTTTTCCCTAACTGCAACTGCTATCTTAGGAAATAACATTTTCCTATGCTATAATTTTGTACTTTGCTGAATCACTTAAATTTTACATAATAAGCACATATCAATCTCTTAACACAAAAATAAATATACATTGCCATGTGAAAAGAAAAGCGTACACTGAAAAATCTATAACTTGATTTTGAAAAAAAATATATGGTACAGAAGCCATTTTTTGTGAGTAGGATCGGTTGTACTGAGAACAATGCTTTTTCTAAAATGCTAAATTGGATAGCATAAAAATGGCACAGTGTTATAAAAGAGTAATCATATAAGGGCATATTCAACCAGTTATTTGATTTAAAGCTGAGGTTTCTATAATGATGAGTCTTTTGTTTGTGGACCATCCAAGTTCAATATACAAATTCCTGACTATTTGTTAGAATTTGTATATTCAACTTGGAGCAAGAAATTTTAGTAAATTTAAGAAACATTTTGAGAAAAATGTATTGCTATTCATTCCAATATTTAACTATTATTTTACTCACACATTCCATAATAGTGGTATTTAATTCTGTTAGTAATACATGTGAAAGTTTTTGTTTTCACAGAAAAAAAAAACACTCAATTTAATTTACATAATTATAAAGAACGGTATTTTTTCTGCAATAAAAGACCTGGAATAAATTAATATATGCTCAAACACACAATTATGTTATTTGAAATGATAAAAGTTGACTTATTTAGAAACCTAGTCCTGCATATATTTCTATATTATCTTCAAAGTTTTAATATTAGGCAAAAATTATAGAATTGATCATATGTTTAAAATATAGATTTCCTTGTGGTTTTAAGGCACTCAAAGGATGAGACACCCCTTTTGAAAAGGTTTACAACAGGTACTGAAGTTTTCATCTCTGTTGCTGAATCAGGACTATGTTTTCTTGCTAATGGATAAATCATAAAGGTCAATGACTGGTTAGAACAATTATGATGTCATCGTTAATATACCAGACTGTGACATACCTTAGATCTCATTTATTATTTTGGTAGATCACTTATATTCACTCATTGGGCTAAAACAAACCAGATTATTCTCAAAAGTACCTATGGGCCTAAACTTTTATTTGTTAAATTAATTTATGTGAGTATTTCTATTAAATTAATGTAAATTATACTATTCACACTATAATAATAAATAGACTATTTATAGATTATATAAATAATAAATAAAAATGCAGTGCACACACACAATAATAATAAATGTATTATCTATAAACAATAAAAATATAATAAATAATAAATCAATTCAGAAACAATGGAAATAGTGACAGACTTTATTTTCTTGGACTCCAAAATCACTGCAGATGGTGATTGCAGCCATGAAATAAAAGATGCTTGCTTCTTGGAAGAAAAGCTATGACGATTTAGACAGCATATTAAAAAGCAGAGACATTACTTTGCCGACAAATGTCTGTCTAGTCAAAGCTATGGTTTTTCCAGTAGTCGTGTATCAGTGTGAGAGTTTGACCGGAAAGAAAGCTGAGCGCTGAAGAATTGATGTTTTTGAGCTGTGGTGTTGGAGAGTCCCTTGGATTACAAGGAGATCAAGCCAGTCAGTCCTAAAGGAAATCTGTTCTGAATATCCACTGGAAGGACAGATGCTAAAGATGAAGCTCCAATAGTTTGGTCACCTGATTGGAAGAACAGACTCACTGGAAAAGACTCTGATGCTGGGAAAGGCAGGAGGAGAAGGGGATGCCCTAGGATAAGATGGTTGGATGGCATCACCAATTTGATGGACATAAGTCTGTGGAAACTTGGGAGCTGGTGATGGACAAGGAAGCCTGGCTGTGCTGCAGTCCACAGGGTTGCAAACAGTCAGACGTCACTGAATGACTGAACTAAACTGAACCCACACAATCATAAGGGCAATATTGATAGTCACAATGCAAAATAGTCAGAACTTTTTGAAATATGAAGAAAAATATGTACTAAGGATAATGATGCTGTTCAAATAGTTTAATGAGTTGAGTACCCGTTTAAAAAAATAAATAAATAAGCCTCACCAGAAAACAGGCATGCTGACCTCAAACAATCTGCACAGTTTTTCAGGAACTTACACCTACTCATGTTAATAGCACTCTTCTCATATAACAAATCATTAATGTCTCAATTATAATAAGTATAGCACACGGGCAAATGTAAGATTCTATTTAAAACAGATTAAATAGGGACAACTTGAAGCATAAAAAGTCATGTGTTCCTGTGATGAAAGGATCAAATGTCTCTATTTTCTTGCACTTATCTCATTCTCCTCCAAAGTTTACTTATCTTTCTTGTCCAGTTTTCCCTCTTATTAAAGGACAAGCTCTAGAAAGTTACTTCCTGTTATCTTTTGTCTGCATCTAGGCATCTTTCTCCACCTATTGATTTTTCACTCTTTGTGGCAGAGCTTCTTCTCTACCAGTATTTTAGACATATGATACTCTCCAGTTAATAAAATGTCATCTTCATAATTTTTGCATCCTTCTGTTTTATCTCCATATTATCATTTGGCTTTTCATGATTTGTGTACTTAATAATAAAAGAAGGCAAGGTTTCCAAAATTATAGAAATCAAATGAAATAGTATTTTCCAGATTCTTCACAAGAATGTAATTAAAATCTTTTTTCCCTTAATCATAAAATACTTTGCATGTTAACAAATAGTTTTTATTTATCTTTGTTAGGAATGTCTTTCTACAGAAGCTTAAATTTGAGTTAATATTTCCTAAAAATTGTTATTTTATAAAGTTCTTCATAGGATTCTTGTTTATCTTTTAAACAGTGAAGGGTGGAACTCAATTTTTACACCATTTATTTATTATATAGGCACGATCTAGTAGTTTCATAAAATTATACACATGCATATATATTATTACATAGAATTCAGTTTTTCTACACATATTCACAAAAACTGAACATATATACAGCTAAGCAAACATTGCATTTTAGTATAATACCAAATTGTTCCAGTACTCTAAAAATGAATGTTACTGAAGCAATCATTTATAGATTTCTATTATTATACATTCCTTTTGCCTATTCTATCATAGAACTTCAGTTAAGTGGAACTATATTTCATGTATGCTTTGCTCTTTGACTATTTTAACTTAATTAGATGTTTTTGAAATGTATCCACATTGCTGCATTGCATCAGTAATATTTTTGCTTTTAATGTTGAGCAATTATCCATTGTATGAAAGTGTCAGGAGAGTGTGTAATTCCCTTGATTCTGTCTCATGGCAACAAATATTAAAATGGTGGACCAGTGTTAAATTATGGTTACAATTCAGAGTTTTATTTGGTTAAAAAAAAAAAAAAATCCATCCCCAAGCTGAGAAGGTGGCTTAACCCCACAGAGAGGCCTCAGTCTGTCTTGGCTCCCTCTTTTTATAGGTTTTGTCTCCTCTCCCCTGAGCCTGCCCTATGCAAATTAGGGCTAACCAGGAAGGGGGCATTTTTTTCACCTGAGGTTCTCACTCTTGTCTGAGGATTTTTTTCCTTTGCTCCCTTTTTGCAGGCTTTCTTCTTTGTCTGTCTTTTAACGACCACCATTTTGGACTCATTTCTCTATTTTAGAGTCCCTTGGACTGCAGGGAGATCCAACCAGTCCATCCTGAAGGAGGTAAGTCCTGGGTGTTCATTGGAAGGACTGACGCTGAAGTTGAAACTCCAATACTTTGGCCACCTCATTCGAAGAGTTGACTCATTGGAAAAGACCCTGATGCCGGGAGGGATTGGGGGCAGGAGGAGAAGGGGATGACAGAGGATGAGATGGCTGGGTGGCATCACCAACTTGATGGGCATGAGTTTGAGTAAACTCCGGGAGTTTGTGATGGACAGGGAGGCCTGGCATGCTGAGATTCACGGGGTTGCAAAGAATCGGACATGAGTGAGCGACTGAACTGAATTGAACTGAACAAGAGTAGGACAGATTTTATTTAATATACTATGTGTGAACATTTGGATTCTTTGTTTTTAATGATTTTAATTATGACTGATATAAATATTCTTTTCCCAGTTTTTCTTTTTTTGTGGGTGTGTGTTTCATTTCAGTTGTGTAAATGCATCAGTATAGAATTTCTGTGTTGACACTGGGTTAGAGATATATACGTTTAAATTTAAATTTAAATGAACTACAAAACTTTTTTCTAAAGCACTTTTCTCGTTTTACATTCTGACCAGAAGAATATCAATGATCCAAATTGCTCCACATCTATGTTTACATTCAATAATGTTATTTTTTCAAAGTACTAGCCATTGTGGTAGATATGAAATAGCTCTTATTTCACTTTACTTCATCACTGTTCTAAACTTCAGAACCTTCTTCCTCACACATGTTCAGCAAAATATTGACCTTTGTAATTTTCAGGAAAAAATTCAAAAGGAAAATTTTTTATAAGTATACAAACATTTATGTATGTGCCTGTACACTCCTTTTCCCCATAACTTTACTAATGCAAAGCTGCAAATAAAAATTGTATATGCTTAATGTGTACAAGGTGATATTTTGATAACTTGTGATAATTACCACAATGACATTGATTAACATATCCATAACTCACATTGTTAGCTTTTCTTTTTAATGAGAACACTTAAGATCTTTTTTAGCAAATTTGTATGCAATACATTTTTGTTAACTGTAGTCATTATGAATTTAATTAGGTCTCCACAACTTATTTATCTTACATCTGCAAGTATGTACCCTTTGACCAGGTCTTCATTATCCATATCCTCCACCTTTGACAGTCACTAATCTACTATCTCCTTCTATGAGTTTAATTTTATAGATTCTACAGATAATAGAGATCACTGAATATCACAAAATATAATAAAAACCACAAATGTTATATATAGAGATCACATTTTTCTTATATACTCATATATTGATGAACATTAAGTTATTTCCATATCTTGAAAATTACAATAATGCTGTAATAAACTTGGGAGCACAGATATGTCTTCAAGATCTTCATTTTATTTCTTTGGATATTTACCCAGAAGTGAAACTGCTATGTTAAAATGTAATTATATTTTCAATTTTCAGAAAACTTCCTAAAGTTTTTCATAAGAATTATACAGAATTATGAGATTCCCTGGTGGCTCAGATGATAAAGAATCTTCCTGCAATGTAGGAGAACCTGCTTCAATCCCTGGGTCAGGAAGATTCCCTGGAGAAGGAAATGGCAACCTACTCCAGTATTCTTTCCTGGAGAATTCTATGGACAGAAGAGCCTGGTGGGCTACAGTCCATGGGGTCACAAAGAGTCAGATACGACAGCGACTAACACTTTCACTTCTCACTTCATACAGATTTTAGAGCTCTGATCACAAAATATAAAAAATAAATTAATAGATGTTAAAATGCCTTTCACTAGTTAAATGATGCATAAAACAAAACTATATTTATTGACTTAAATCTCTCCCATTTTGATGATTTCCAAATACAGTAAACATAACTATTTCTCCACAGTTACAAAAATAATTCAATTTACAGAAATTTTGTTTCACTAGAGATTTGTGTGACCAGTCATGCTAGTTACTCATTGACTTGATGAAATCGTCTCACTAAGTAGAAAGGATCATCCACTGAAACACTCAATTTGAAAGTGAGCACTACATATCACTCAGCTAGAGATTTTTCTTAGTCCTTTGAAAATTGAATATTTTTCAGTGCAACAGATATGAATAATAAATTTTATCAATGAACATAAGCAATTTAGGGTCACTTATATTTTGAAAAATAGCAATGAAATTAATACTAGTAGTGTTATAACTTAGTGACATATTTTAAATTTCTGACTAAAAAAAAAGTATTTCACTAGTTCCAGTGACAGGAATCAACACTGGCATCCAGAAAAACCATAAGAGACTTCCATAAATAACTTATCTGAGAATTTAAAAAATAATTTTATGTGCACATATGATTTCCCCACCTATGAAAGTAGTATTTTGGAGAAGAAGAAACATAAAGCATCTCCAGGTGAAATGTTCCTTGACTTGATGATTTATACCTACCACTTCTGTCACTAGGATCAATACTTATATCATGTGGAGGAAGGTCTTCCCCTGTGCTGTGATCTTCCCAAATTTCTTTCCTGACCTCTTCATTATGATTCCTCAAGTAATTAATATTCATTATAACCAACAGAGATCCTTTAGTCATTTCCCCCTAAATATCTTTTGAGTTACATGTATATCCAACAAAATAGTTACAATAATCTAACTTGAAGTAAGAACACTGGAACAGAGAATACTTACATTTTTATGGAGAAGCAGGAAGGAATGAGGTCTTCAAATATGTGCAGCATAAGTCAAAATTAAAATGCTATATATACCTAGATTGACAGAACTAAAATGGCTATTTATAGGAGTGGCAGCCAAGAGGAGCTACCCCATATCCATGGTAAAGAGGAGCAGCTGTGCTTTGCTGGAGCAGCCATGAAGAGATACCCCACATCCAAGGTAAGAGAAACCCAAGTAAGACAGTAGGGGCTGAGAGAGGGCATCAGAGGGAACACAGACAAAAGCCTCAATCACAACTAGCCAATATGATGACACAGACCACAGCCTTATTTAACTCAATAAAACTAAGCCATGCCGTGTGGGGCCATCCAAGATGGATGGGTCATGGTGGAGAGGTCTGACAGAATGTGGTCCACTGGAGAAGGGAATGGCAAACCACTTCAGTATTTGTGCCTTGAGAACCCCATGAACAGAATGGAAAGGCAAAAAGATAGGACACTGAAAGACAAACTCCCCAGGTCAGTAGGTGCCCAATATGCTACTGGGAATCAGAGGAAAAATAACCCCAGAAAGAATGAAGGGATGGAGCCAAAGCAAAAACAACACTCAGTTGTGGATGGGACTTGTGATAGAAGCAAGGTCTGATGCTGTAAAGAGCACTATTGCATAGGAACCTGGAATGTTAGGTCCATGAATCAAGGCAAATTGGAAGTGGTCAAACAGGAGATGGCAAGAGTAAACGTCAACATTCTAGGAACCAGTGAACTAAGATTGACTGGAATGGATGAATCTAACTCAAATGACCATTATATCTACTACTGTGGGCAGGAATCCCTTAGAAGAAATGGAGTAGCCATGAGAGTCAACAAAAGAATCTGAAATGCAGTACTTGGATGCAATCTCAAAAACAACAGAATGGTCTCTGTTTCCAAGGCAAGCCATTAAATATCACAGTAATCCAAGTCTATGCCCTGCCCAGTAACACTGAAGAAGCAAAAGTTGAAAGGTTTTTTGAAGACCTATAAGACGTTTTAGAACCAACACCCCCCAAAAATATTTCCTTTCATTATAGGGGACTAGAATGCAAATGTAGGGAGTCAAGAAACACCTGGAGTAACAGGCAAATTTGGGCTTGGGGTACAGAATGAAGCAGGGGAAAGGCTAATAGAGTTCTGTCAAGAGAATGCACTGGTCATAGCAAACACCCTGTTCCAACAACACAAGAGAAGACTCTACACATGGACATCACCAGATTGCCAACACTGAAATCAGATTGATTATATTCTTTGCCACCAAAGATGGAGAAGCTCTTTATAGTCAGCAAAAGCAGGACCAGGAGCTGACCATGGCATAGATCATGAACTCCTTATTGCCAAATTCAGACTTAAATTGAAAACCAATAGACCATTCAGGTATGACCTAAATCGAATCTCTTATGACTATACAGTGGAAATGAGAAATAGATTTAAGGGACTAGATATGATAGAAAGAGTGCTAGATGAACTATAGAGAGAGGTTCCTGACATCTTACAGGAGACAGGGATCAAGACCATCCCCAAGAAAAAGAAACACAAAAAGGCAAAATGGCCATTTGAGGAGGTATTACAAATATCTGTGTAAAGAAGAGAAGTGAAAAGCAAAGGAGAAAAGGAAAGATATAACCATTTGAATGCAGAGCTCCAAAGAATAGCAAGGAGAGAAAAGAAAGCCTTCCTTTACAATCAATGCAAAGAAATAGAGGAAAATAATAGAATGGGAAAGACTAGAGACGTCTTCAAGAAAATTAGAGATACCACGAGAATATTTCATGAAAAGATGGGCTCAGTAAATATGTACACAAAAGCTTTTCTACTATGCATCATAAAGACTTGAGAAAGATTTAAGGAAAAAAGAAAGTAGAAGAAATTGGAAAATATAAACTAAATGAAATTGCAGCAATGAATGTGAAAAAAACTAGATAAAAGACCATCATAGAGTCCACTTGTTTTTAAATATGACTACTCATTAGAAACATATGTGGAGCTCTGGAAGTAAAAAATGCCATACTGGGGCATTTGTACTTTTCAAGATCATTAAAGAAAGTTCTTATATGCATTTGGGTTTTAAGAAGTGATTACAGATATTTCTCTTAAATCGTAGTTTTGGTGATACAGGGTTCCATTATATCTCTGTTGACCAATCATGATAAAATGGTATTAAGTGAGTAATAGTTGCATAATTAGAGTTCCAAAGAACAGCAAGGAGAGATAAGAAAGCCTTCCTCAGCAATCAGTGCAAAGAAATAGAGGAAAACAATAGGATGGGAAAGGCTAGAGATCACTTTAAGAAAATTAGAAATACCAAGGGAACATTTCATGCAAAGATGGGCTCAATAAAGGAAACAAATTGTATGGATATAACAGAAGCAGAAGATATTAAGAAGAGGTAGCAAGAATACATAGAAGAACTATACAAAAAAAGATCTTCATGACCCAGATAATCACAATGGTGTGATCACTCACCTAGAGCCAGACGTCCTGGAATGTGAAGTCAAGTGGACCATAGAAAGCATCACTATGAACAAAGCTAGTGGAGGTGATGAAATTCCAGGTGAGCTATTTCATATACTAAAAGATGATACTGTGAAAGTGCTGCATCCAATATATTAGCAAATTTAGAAAATTCAGCAGTGGTCATAGGGCTGGAAAAGTTCAATTTTCACTGCAATCCTAAAGAAAGGCAATGCCAAAGAATGCTCAAACTACCAGACAATTGCACTCATCTCACACACTAGTAAAGCAATGCTCAAAATTCTCCAAGCCAGGCTTCAGCAACACGTCAAGCATGGACTTCCAGATATTCAAGCTGGTTTTAGAAAAGGCAGACTAACCAGAGATCAAATTGCCAACATCTGCTGAATCATTGAAAAAGCAAGAGAGTTCCAGAAAAACATCTATTTCTGCCTTATTGACTATGCCAAAGTCTTTGGCTGTGTAGATCACAATAAACTGTGGAAATTTCTGAAAGAGATGGGCATACCAGACCACCTGGCCTGCCTCTTGAGAAATCTGTATGCAGGTCAGGAAACAACAGTTAGAACTGGGCATGGAACAACAGACTGGTTCTAAATAGGAAAAGGAGTATGTCAAGGCTGTCCGTTGTCACCTTCCTTATTTCACTCAATTGCAGCGTACATCATCAGAAATGCTGGGCTGGATGAAGCACAAGCTGGAATCAAGATTACCAGGAGAAATATCAATAACCTCATATGCATATGTCACCACCCTTATGGCAGAAAGTGAAGAAGAACTAAAGAGCTTCTTGATGAAAGTAAAAGAGTAGAATGAAAAAGGTGGCTTGAATCTCATCATTGAGAACACTAAGATCATGGTGTCGGGTCCCATCACTTCATGGCAGATAGATGGGAAAACAGTGGAAACAGTGGCTGACTTTATTTTCTGGAGCTCCAAAATCACTGCTGATGGTGATTGCAGCCATGAAATTAAAAGATGCTTACTCCTTGGAAGGAAAGTTATGACCAACCTAGACAGCATATTAAAAAGCAGAGACGTTATTTTGTCAAGAAAGGTCCGTCTAGTCAAGGCTATGGTTTTTCCAGTGGTCTTGTATGGATGTGAGAGTTGGACTATCAAGAAAGCTGAGTGCTAAAGAATTGATGCTTTTGAACTGTGGTGTTGGAGAAAACTCTTGAGAATCCCTTGGACTGCAAGTAGATCTAACTATTCCATCCTAAAGGAGATCAGTCCTGGGTGTTCATTAGAGGGACTGATGTTTAAGCTGAAAATCCAATACTTTGGCCACCTGATGTGAAGAGCTGACTCATTTGAAAAGACCCTGACTTTGGGAAAGATTGAAGGCAGGAGGAGAAGGAGATGACAGAGGATGAGATGGTTAGATGGCATCCCTGACTCAATGGACAGGAGTTTGGGTAAACTCCGGGAGTTGGTGATGGACAGGGAGGCCTGGCATGCTGCAGTTCATAGGGTTGCAGGGAGTCCTATACGACTGAGTGACTGAACTGAACTGAACTGAACTGATACCTAGGTTGACAGAGGGTTCCATTTATGACTGAAAAGGTGACAAGTGAAAAGAATTTTTAATAAAAAGTAAAATTATTTTCTAAATTTTACGTTCTCTTTCTTTTTTAACTTCTTTACAGCTAAATTTGTGAATTTGTAAGATAAAGCTAAAATGGCATCTATTCATTAAAAAAATAAATACTCTGACAACATATCTAGACAAAAATCATCAAGAACATACCTGAAAATGAACAAGTGTTTTCAGTACTGATTTCAGTGATTAAGACAGGACACACACTACAAGGAATGCTAGCAAATCTCAGAAAGAAAGCATTAGGGGGAAAAAAAATGCAGTTGGAGTTGGTCTTTTATTGGGCAATTTTGTGGTTGTTTTTTTTATTTTTTATTTTTTATATTGTAGTGGATTTTGTCATACATTGAAATGAAACAGCCATGGGTTTACATGTGTTCCCCATCCCGATCCCCCCTCCCACCTCCCTCTCCACCCGGTTCCTCTAGGTCTTCCCAGTGCACCAGGTCCGAGCGCTTGTCTCATGCATCCAACCTGGGCTGGTGATCTGTTTCACCCTAGATAATAGACGTTTCGAAATAAGAATACGGAAGTGGGGATCCACCTTGGATCAAGTGCTGTCAGAATGCAGCAGCTGCTCTATGATGGAGCATTTTCATACAGTTTATTCATTGGGAGAGCAATAGTAACACTATAGTTTGATCAGAAATATCAGTGGAGAAGGAAATGGCAATCCACTCCAGTGTTCTTGCCTGGAGAATCCCAGGGATGGGGTCTCACAGAGTCGGACATGACTGAAGTGATTCAGCAGCAGTAGCAGTATAGCTGAGAAATGAGGATGTTTGCTATTTTGTGAATTATGTAATAATTGTGCTATTTTCTCATTTACCGTAGTCTCTGAGTGCTCTTGTCTGATATTTTCTATGAGATTATGTATGTCATATCTACACAGGATTAATGTACTCTTTGTTGTTGTTGTTTAGTCATAAAGTCATGTTTGATTCTTTTGTGACCCTGTGGACTGTAGCCCATCAGGCTCCTCTGCCCATGGGATTTCCCAGGTAATAATACTGAAGTGGGTTGCATTTCCTTCTCCAGGGGATCTTCCTGACCCAGAGATCAAACCCAGGTCTCCTGCTTCGGCAGGAAGATTCTTTACCACTGAGCCACCAGAGAAGCCCTACTTGATACTTATTAGTCACTAAACTTATATTTGGTGAAGAAGGATCGTATGGCAGGCACCATGCTGAGGAATGATATGGGGGCTTTTACAGTTATGATAGAGACTGAACTAGAAATGGAGACTGTGGGGTAGTGTATAATGGAAGATAATTCATCTTAATAAATCATTACCTAGGTTTTCTACTACCTTCAGATATTGAATCACTTACTCCCATATTTTTATGATTATTATTAAGGATCTTGTACTCCCAACTTATTTTTCTCTATTAATGCAGTGACCCCCAAGATATCAGAGCAATTGTGACTGATATTCAACTGTCTGAAGTGTTAAGTGTCAGTCACTCAGTCATGTCTGACCTTTTGTGACCCCATGGACTGGGGCCCAGTCCAGCTTCTCTGTAATTATCTAGGCAAGAATACTGAAGTGTGTAGCTATACCCTTCTCTAGATGATCTTCCTGACCCAGGGTTCAAACCCAGGCCTCCTGCATTTCAGGCAAATTCTTTGCTATCTGAGTCACCAAGGAAGAACAAACCCTTAAAATAAAAGAACATTTCCCATTGATTAGAAAGTCTTCATTGTAAATATAGTCCATTTTCTATTCAAACCAAGAGTGGAGTAGGCAAAAATATGACAAAACCAACAGATATGGTATTTTTATACTCCTATGGAATAAGAAATTAAACTCAGGGTAAATTATCAAGAAGGTAGAAAAATAAAAATAAGAAAAGCTGTAATAGGTTGCCTGTTCAGAATGTCAGTAATGTAAAATGCCATCAAATACAAAATGCATCTTTTTAACTGCAAGCATCAATTATACTCCAATGATAATAGAATATAGAGAAATTATTTAAAATAAAAAATACGTTTTATATAAAATTTAATCCATGCTAAATGGATATAAGTATAACTGTATTTAATATGTATAGATACTAGATTTATGTTTATATATAAATATTGAGATATTCACATTTTAAACTAAATTTTTACATGTGGTCCTGTAACTTCTTTCCAAAGATTTTTTTTCCCCTTATGCTTACTCATTGAACTGAAATTTTCCTAAATTGTTCCAAATATATTTACCTCAAACTTGATATCATTGACTTTCTAAAGCTATTGTGGATATTCAAAGAAATTGCCTGTGCATTAAGCTTAAATTAGCTGTCATTATTATTCACAGACTAAAGAGACTGTGAGCAAATCATGTCATTAGGAAGAGCTTTCATTTCAGTATCATAATTTCTCCTCTGTTTACTGCTAAATGTGCAATTTACCTAAAGAGGGAGTGAAAGAGAACAGAGAGACAAGAATTGAGTGAACATGTGTGATGCCAATTCTCTGAACCAGGAAAGCTAAAATGAGAAATTTTTAAAAAATCTTAATAAAAAAAGAACTATGTGCAAAAAATAAATAAACATAAAATGTCAAATATATAGACATATATTCACAGGAAGAGATGGATAGCAAAACAAACAAACAAATAAACAAAAAAGTCATTGTTTTCAATGAAGTGCTGATATTGAGTTATCAACCAAGTATTTCTTGAAGAGAACAAGTAAGTTATTTTTAGGAATTTGTATGGGAATTCAGTTAAATAAAATTCAGTTGAATTTCAATAAAAGAGATGAAATTGTTTCTTGATTTCCTACCTATCCTTTGAATTATCTGATGAATATTTCTCAAGGTTCTAAATTTTTACTTATTGCTAGCCATTTCTGAATTTCACCTATGTACTTCTGCAGATGTCTGTTTATTATTTTTTTGAAGTATGTTCTTTCATCTAATGTTCATTGTATGAATCACTGAAAAAGATATAACATTTAAACTTAGGCATTTAAGTTTGAGTCATATTTTCACCCTGTAAAAGCTGTGTGAATTTAAACATGTTGATTAATCACTCTTTGTTTCAGAAATGTTCATTTTAAATGACATAGTCCTTAACATGTTAGTCACAAGCATCAAATGAGAGAGAGAAGAATGTGTTAATGACTTTAAATAGTACTGAAAGTGTCAATTCCTGGGCAGGTTGATAAGAAGTCTGGGGTCTCTGAGGAGGAGAAAGGAGTCTGGGGCTCTCAAGGAGGAGATAATCGCCTGGAATTCTCAAGGAGGAGGAAAGGACAAACGTCTTTTTTTTTTTTTTTTCCCTCTTTACATTCCTTAGTCTTAGTCACATAAAACTTTTTTTTTTTTAGTTGATGATTAAAGGAACTGATGGTTACACAACAAATGACTGAGTTTAAACTCTGTACTAAGGATTACATAACAACAATGTATCCTGCTTGAGGACAGTTTCTCCTTGAAAATCTTCTGACTAATCCTGTCTTCTTAAAATGTAAATTGTGGGAGTGGGTTTCATAAGATCTTTACAACCTTGAGACATTCTTTTGATTTACTGTAATAATCAATTTAAAAAGTATATAACTCCCTTGGCAACACTAGTGGGAGGAGGGGGGGCACTGTCTGTCCCGCTTCTGATGTCTATGTCAGAAGCTTTCTCTGTCCCTTTTTCACTTTAATAAAACTCTGCTACACAAAAGTTTTTGAGTGATCATGCCTGGTCCCTGGCCCCAAAGTTAAGTCTTCTTCAGAGATCACGAATCTGACATAATTCATGGTAAGCTATCAGTACCTATCACAAAATAGGTACTAATTACAAGTTACTTCACTTTTCAAACAACCGCATGGTACTCTGCATTAATATCAGCTATCCACGTACTTCATACCAGCTTTATCCATTGACATGTCTGCTTTTCTTTTAAAACAATTCATATACTATGTTTTTATTGTCACCTTTGCTTCACTTTCCGTGACTCCAATCTTTATTATTCCTTTACCCTTACACCAACCAAATAGCTGAGCTATCAGAGAGAAAAATACTAGGTTAATATATTGAAAAAGTAAAATGAAATAAGAATTATTGAGATGCAGACCAAACTGAAAATCTGTAAGGAAACACTCATTTATTGGATTGTACAGACATTCAATGAAACTGAAGGAGCTTCCTAAACACCTCCTTTGCATGTTGTGCTAAGTCACTTTTGTCGTGTCCTACTTTTTGCCACCCTATGAACTCTAGACAGCCAGGTTCCTCTGTCCATGGGATTCTCCAGACAAGAATAGTGGAGTGACTTGCCATTTCCCCTCCAGAGGACATTCCCAACCCAGGGATAGAATCTGCATCTCTTATATTTCCTGGCATGTGGGTTCTTTACCACTAGTGCCACTGGGAAGTTAAATCACCTCCTTTATTGGTCTTTATCAATAGGTACTTGGATAAGAGAAAACTGTTATCTCCAAAGAAGACTATTTATTGATTGATAAAAGGTCAGAAACATTAACTTTCTCTGGATTTTGTGACATGAGATAAATGGATATGATGAGCTGCTTTGAGAGTAGAATATTAGAAAGAACTATTGTGTTTTTAGTAATCTAAGAGCAACCCAAATTCACGTTTTCTGACTATATTTGGCATGATTTTAGTTCTTTGTGGTCCATGAAATTTTATGAAACACATTTTTGTTATGTTAATTTAGTCATATTCCTATTTGCAATTAAATTTCTTGAAGATGGATATGGTTTTTACAGTAGTCAAATATGGATGTGAAAGTTGGACCATAAAGAAGGCTGAGTGCCAAGAAATTGATGCTTTTGAACTCTGGTATTGGGGAAGAGTCTTGAGAGTCCCTTGGACTGCAAGGAAATCAATCCAAGGAAATCAATCCTGAATATTCATTTGAAGGACTGATGCTGAAGCTGAAGCTCCAATGCTTTGGCCACCTGATGTGAAGAACTGACTCAATAGAAAAGACTATGATGCTGCGAAAGATTGAAGGCAAGAGGAGAGGGGGATGACAGAGGTTGAGATGGTTGAATGGCATCATCAACTCAATGGACATGAGTGTGAGCAAACTCTGTGATTGATGATGGACAGGGAAGCCTGGCATGCTGCCATCCATGAGGTTACAAAGAGTCGAACATGACTTAGTGACTGAACTAAACTGAAGACAGATTCAGACTTCCCAGGTGGTGTTAGTAGTAAAGAACCTGCCTGACAATGCATAAGACATAAGAGACATGGTTTCTTTCCATGGGTAAGGAAGATCCCCTGAAGGAAGGCATGGCAACCCACTCCAGTATTCTTGCCTGCAGAATCCCCATGGACAGAGGAGCCTGGCAGGCTACAGTTCATAGGGTTCCAAAGAGTCAGACAGGACTAAAGTAACTGAGCACACACACATGCAAGACAGATTTATTCTAGGTTAAAAAGCTGTTTTAAAATCCAATATTATAAAACTTATAATTCATATTTTGTTGCATATTTATTTGTCTCAGGTAAGTACCTCATACATCTCTCATCCACCTTTGGCCTGCCTTGTAGGATGAAAAAGAATTCTGGCCTAAGTAGAGATTTTGAACCTGATGGGCACTTTATATGGGAATTTCTGATGACTGCACTTGCTCTTGGTATTCAATATTGTTTCATGTGATAAATATTCAATGTGATAGAAAAATATAATGTTAAGTTGAAAAAGTTAGTAATTCATAAAAAAGCAAATTCTTATCCTTTGAGCTATTCACCCTTTCTTTCATGATTCTTATCTTGTAAATAACAATATGGTAAGAATAGTTACTCTTACTGCATCATATCTACTTATAACATTTCAAAAATTATTAATAAGTTGATTAATACAAAGATGGTACAATTGGTGGAATTTTGACATAAACACCTAATCCATGGTCTTTTATTAGATATATACATTAATATGATATTTATTCATGTGCTTCAGACTAAAATAAAACCCCATAAGTATAGTATATGTTGTTATTAAATGAAAGGTTAAAGTGTGCAACTGATGAAAATGAAAATTATTCATCACAAACATACATGTTGTATGTTAATAATTTTGTGTTATAAAATCCAAGATAATATATATACACATACTTGATCACAACATAAAATAATAAACTTCATACAATTAGCTGATTTATTTCATTCTTATAATTTTAAGAATGACATGATATTTTATTGTGTTGAAGGAAATAATTAATAATGAAAAAACACTGTTATTAATTTATTGTGTCTTGAGTGACTATGATTTTAAATTCAATTTTATAACTTATCTAAAAAAGAATGGAGACAAATTCTTTTAATTAAAGTGTAATAAATCCCTTGAAAAGACAGAATTTTAATATATTCAAATAGTTTGTCTTCAAATTAATAGATCCAGATATCATGGAAATATATATACATACACATATATATATAGTGTATTCAAATGACTGCACTTGATCTTGGGAAATAAGGCAACCCAGTTTGTTTCTCTGTGTTTGTTGGGGACTGAATTGTGCTGATGGTTTATTAAAAACTTTAACAGTTCATTATATTATTCACACATTCTTTTCTTAATCTGATACTTCAGAGGAGAAAAGTATAATAATATGGAGTTATAGATAGAGAAATAAGAGTCAGATCACAATTCTACCTCTCAGACTATTTGTACATTTTTTAAAGACATTCATATTAAATTGTGGTGTCTGAAGTCTGTGCAAAGAAACTAAACTATTAGCTTTAATCATGTGGCAGTTCAATTTAAGTAAGTATGCAAAAAAAATGTTGCATTTATGCTTCTGTTTATCTATACACACTCCTACAAAATTATACATATTTCCAAATACTGTTTTAGGAAAACAATGGAAACAACAATGGCTTTTTTTTTTTCTTTTTTTGATAATATTACTGGCCACTTGGTAGATTAGACATACTTCTGTGAATAAGCTTTATGAAAATCTTAGAACATTTGAAAAAAACTGCAAAATAGAGGAAATTCATTAAGAGAGGAAAGTGATGATAAAAGTGTTATGTGCATTCACAAATTTATAGAATAAAGTATATATTGACTTGGGACATAAATAAAGAATATGTCAATATCTGAAAATATTGATGCCTTCACTCTAGTCCTTTACAATATGAAATAATGAGAAGCAGGTATCTCAGGTGCAAGCCAAAGAAAGATTTACGTGTTCAAAGGCAGTTGTAAGGATAATGTGTACCACTACTTCCTTTCTCAGAAGTGAAAGAATTAGTCTTTCTACCTACTTGAAGAGCTGCAGACAGGTAGTCCTTTGCTCTCAACTCTCTTACAGAATTTTGTGATGATAAAACTTATTCCCAGGTAAGACTGTCCCACACGTGGGTATAAATCATAGCCACCTTACGGTAGTTTGACAAACTCTGAAGGTACATATTCACCTCAGTTTAGTCACTCAGTCCTGTCTTTGTGAACCCATGGATGGCAGCACATCAGGCCTCCCTGTCTACCACCAACCCCTGGAGCCCACTCAGACTCATGTCCAATGAGTTGATGATGCCATTCAGCCACCTCAACCTCTGTCATTCCCCTTTCCTCCTGCCTTCAATCTTTCCCAGCATCAGGGTCTTTTCCAATGAGTCACTTCTTTGCATTGGGTAGCCAAAGTATCGGAGCTTCAGCTTCAGCATCAGTCCTTCCAATGAATATTCAGGACTGATTTCCTTTAGGATGGACTGGTTGGATCTGCTTTTAGTCCAAGGGACTCTCAAGAATCTTCTCCAACACTAAAGTTCAACAGCACCAATTCTTTGGCGCTCAACTTTCTTTATGTTTCAACTCTCACATCCATACATGACTATTGGAAAAAAACAGCTTTGACTAGACAGACTTTTGTCAGCAAAGTGATGTCTCTGCTTTTTAATATGTTGGCTAGGTTTGTCAAACCTTTTTTTCCAAGGAGCAAATGTCTTTTAATTTCATGGCTTGCAGCCACCATCTGCAGTGATTTTGGAGACCAAAAAAATAGTCTCTCACTGTTTCTATTGCTTCCCCATCTATTTTCCATAAAGTGATGGGGCCAGATGCCATAATCATTTTTTGAATGTTGAGTTTTAAACCAGTTCTTTCACTCTCCTCTTTCACTTTCATCAAGAGGCTCTTCAGTTCCTCTTCGCTTTCTGCCATAAGGGTGGTGTCATCTGCATATCTGAAGTTATTGATATCTTGATTCCAGCTTGTGCTTCATCCAGCACAGCATTTTGCATGATATACTCTGCATATAAGTTAAATGAGCAGGGTGACAATATACAGCTTTGGTGCACTCCTTTCCCAATTTGGAACCAGTCCATTATTCCATGTCCAGTTCTAACTCTTACTTCTTGACTTGCATACACATTTCTCAGGAGGCAGGTAAGGTGGACTGGTATTTCAATCTTAAGAACTTCCACAGTTTATTGTGATCCACACAGTCAAAGGCTTTGACATAGTCAATAAAGCAGAAGCAGATGTTTTTCTGGAACTCTTGCTTTTTCTATGATACAACGGATGTTGGCAATTTGATCTCTGATTCCTCTGCCTTTTCTAAATCCAGCATGAACATCTGGAAATTCTCAATTCACATTCTGTTTAAGCCTAACTTGGAGAATTTTCAACTGTAGAATACTCACCTCAGAGCTCCTCAAGGGTTATGCTCTGTCTTGCACTGAAACTATATCATGTTACAACTTTTTTCTGTGAATAATTCATTCCTTTTCTATTTATTTCCATGGGTTGATCTCAAGAGCAACATCTAATGAATCCTTCAACCTCTCATCTATTTCAGAGTTTGCTTTCTGGGGAACTCTATCTATAAAGAATCAAAGTGTTAAGGTATTTGGACACTTTGAGATATTTTGACTTAATTTCAGTTCTTATCAGGAATTACATGCAAGAGGCTACATGAAGAAAGTAGTATTTTAGGGAGTCTGTTTTATGAATGTGATCATAGCATTAAATTATGGAAAAATAATTTTTTAAATTCGAAGTTAAATCAGAATCAGTTAAGGTGATCTGAGCAGATAATGTGATAGTTAATTTTATGTGTCAATGTGACTAGCCTAAGAAATATCCAGATAGATGATAGAAGACTATTTCTATTTATATCTATAAGGGTGTTTCCAGAAGAGAATTTGTAGCACTTAGCAATTTAATTTGGTAGACTGAGTAAAGAAGATTGCCTTCACCAGGTAGGTAGGCATCATCCATTCCACTGAGGAGGTAAATAAAATAGCTGAGGAGGGCCAAATGTTCTCTTTTTGTTTGAACTGGAACACCCATTTTCTCCTGCCCTCAGACATCAGTTCTTCTGATTCTCAGGCCTTCAAAAATAAACCTGGCTAATAGTTTTTGAAAACCTGAGGAATTGTATATTTTAAACCCTCAAAGTTTACTAATCAGATATGGTTTAAAGTTCAAGTTTCCCACACAAAATATATATATAATTTAGGTATATTTCTTTCTCTTATAGTCCCTTACTGAGCAAAACTGAACAACCCACGTTTTCCCAAATTTAGGGTACATTTTTTCAGGTCACTTTTACTTTACATGTTCTTTCTCTGTGTTTGATGTAATTTATAAGCATACTAAATTCTACCTTTCAAGCTCTGTTCCTATATATCATCATATCTGCATTTGGGAATTTGAGCTTGGCATGTATTAGGCAAGTAAAAACTATTTTCTCCAAAAAAGAAAAGACTAATTAATTAAAAAATTAAATGTCAGTAAAATATGCTATTTGCTCATAGATAAAATAGATTTCTTGAATTCCTCTTCAGAATTGTTTTAGATATCATTTTTTTTAAAATTAAGCTTATGAAGAACCTATAGAGTATTTGTTTCATGAATTAATAATTATCTAATACCCTTTTTGAATAATTTAATGAGCAATTTAATTTTTTAGTCTTCACAGAATTATCTTGTGATATTTCAATATTCATTTTATAAATGAAGAATTAGGTTCAAAATACTTAAATAATTTGTTCAATGACACACAGAGAAGCAACAAGGCAACATTGGATCATAGTTCTGGGTTCCAAGCTAATAGTCTTCTGGCATTTTTTGATGATGTGCATTAGGCCCTGAGGACAAGCTTTTGGAACAGAAACAAACAGCCAATAAAGAGCTGGTTCTTTCAGAATTTAATTTATAGCAAATTATTTTTGTGAATAAATCTTAATTAAACCAGACATTGATAATGATACTTAAAATTAGCTAAAATTGTTCGTTGAGTTTATGTTTTGGTTGCTCTATTAAAAAAATTGATATTTTAAGGAAGTTATTCTAGCTAAAATCTGTAGATAACCTTAGCCTTGACTGTTATATACTTAAATATAGTATACTGTAGCTGGATTTTTATATTTGGTATTTTTTCAAGTTGAATATACTCATTTTGACCTCTAAGCCTCCTTCAAAACCAACATTTTATTGGCTTTAGCTATGTTGATTTTTCAACTGAAAATAACATTCCATTGATATGAAAGTTCATTTCTTACAGCCTTCCATTTATAAGTCCCTGGGTCTTGGTTTAATGTTATTTTCTGGCAGACACTAAAGTTTGTAGGTCAATCTTGAAGAATGAGGATAACCACAAATATAGCAGATGCCTCATAAAATTATCTTCTACTGCTTCTCTGTGACCTCTGTCAAGGAAATAACACTCAAATCTGTGTCAGCACAAACAGCTGTGGATGCTGCTGTTAGATAGCCATGACCTATCCTCCCAAGGGTAGTGACCAACCGGGAGGGAACAGTGATTTTCACAGAGTCAATATTATTAATGCCAACATAAATCAGAAATTACTGCTTCAAATGTAAAAATTAGATGCCACAGTTCATAAAAAGAAGCAAACTTCCCTTCTAATAAATCAAACCAAGTTCTATGTAGATGTTTATGGAAATTATAATAATGACAACTGTGTAAGGATTTTTATATCCCTCAAAACTTCATTTATAATAAATGTGTAAATGGATATATAAATTGAAGATTTCTTTTCCAGAGAAATACATTAGAAATCATAATTTTCTTTTCAGTTGGATGATCATTTTAGCAAAACTTTATAGTGTAGGGTGGTAACCATTAAAGCTATTTTTATTGTTTCACTGATATCCACGTCTTATCTTGATAGACTAATTCTTTAGCAGTAAAGAAAATATAGAACTAGAAACTGTATTTACATGGCTAAATATTTTTACTAAATATAAATTCCTTTTTAATAATTTTCCATTTGATTGCCCTTTCTATATATAAACTAATTATGATTCACTTATATATAAGTATATATAATAAACTATGTGAATGCATCTTACATAAAATGATGATACATATTAAAATAAATATAAGTACAATAAATGCACATAATTTACATCCATACATACATACTCTTGAATAAACTCTGGCTTATCACTTATTTTCTAAATTGCTTTAAGTTGACACTGCATGATATTTACCATAAAATGCAGCCCAAGAAAGTGTTGAATAAAAAGAAAATGGCCATATATGTTTAATTAACATATTTGTACTTCAGTTTAAGCGTAGCAAACTCCATAGATTTCCATAAGCTTAGGAATATAAATTAAAATAATCAAATAGTTTTGCACACTGAAATGTGTAGAAACATTTTGGTTGCTAGGTAGGATTAGCAGTGCTGTGAAAATCCAGTCTTAAACTATTCACAAGTTTGTTATTTGTGATTTTGCTCCCCAGATATCCAGGGAAGCAGAGAATCTCTTAAAACAAAAACAAACAAAACAGACAAAAGCATAACTCTTGGAATTTTTAAAAGTTGTGAGGAGCAACTGGCAGTGTACAAATAAATACTATTTGATGTAAAGAGTAACATTGTAAAGGAATCAGATAAGATGCAAGGATAATTAGAAAAAGCTGATATTTTAGATAAGACAGGAACTTTTTCTTAATAAGCAGACACACACACACACACACACACAAATAGAATCTAGATAGAATCTACGTAAGGGAATTGCAAATATCCCAAATGTGTTTGCTCCATGAGTTTGAGAAAAACAAAGAGGCCAATGTAATTGCTGCAGAGTGAACAAAGAGGATTAGAGCAGGAAATGAGGTGAGAGCTAGTAGCTGAGTTACCATGGTGAACTTTCAGCCCATTTTAGCACATTTTTTTCTAGGTGAGAAAGGAAACCATTGCAGAGACTATAACAGAGGAGTGACATGGGAATTATTAGGTTTTATAGAATTTCTTCTACTACTCTGGGGGAAAAATAACTAAAAATGGATAATGTAATGTTATAGAGACAAGTTTATAAGTCCTAGTAATAAACCAGCTGAAGAAATTGGAAGTGGAGGTGGGGATAACTTATATACCTGGTATGTTTTGATGATTTTGAAGGTGTAGCTGACATGAATTGCAGTAGATTGAATATGAGGTGGAAAGGAACAAAATCTTTAGTATTACCTGCTTTCCCCATAGTTCATTTATCCTCTAGTAACTCTTGTTTATTCAAATTTTTACTACCTGAACTCTGTAATTCATTTCAAGTAAAAGTATAGAGCCAGCCAAGCACAAATAGAAAATAAAATACATGATCAGTTTTGTGCTTATTCTACTTTTTCCTCCATAATTATTAATAATTCAGTATCCCCATATAATCTTTCTGATAGATATTTATTTTATGAAATCTGAGAAAATAAAAAATAATCTTTGGCATTATTCCATGTCTCCTTTCAAATGTCATTAATTTTGAATCCTTTTCTTTGCTAAAACAATGGAGTTCTCTTTTTTCTATATCTAGCTATACACAGTCTCTTCACAAAGGCCATCTTGTTTAATCATATCTACTGATCTAGGCACTTAAACTGTTAGTATATCCCAGGCATTCTCCCCCCCAATTACTTTTATTAATTGGAGGCTAATTATTTACAATATTGTAGTGGTTTTTGCCATACATTGACATTAATCAGCCATGATCCTGATCCCCCCTCCCACCTCCCTCCCCATCCCATCCCTCTGGGTCTTCCCAGTGTACCAGCCCCGAGCACTTGTCTCATGCATCCAACCTGGACTGGCGATCTGTTTCCCACTTGATAATATACATATTTCGATGCTGTTCTCTCAGATCATCCCACCCTCGCCTTCTCCCATAGAGTCCAAAAGTCTGTTATATACATCTGTGTCTCTTCTTCTGTCTTGCATATAGGGATATCATTACTATCTTTCTAAATTCCATATATATGCATTAGTATACTGTATTGGTGTTTATTTTTCTGGCTTACTTCACTCTGTATAATGGGCTCCAGTTTCATCCACCTCATTAGAACTGATTCAAATGAATTCTTTTTAATGGCTGAGTAATATTCCATTGTGTATATGTACCACAGCTTCCTTATCCATTCGTCTGCTGATGGGCATCTAGGTTGCTTCCATGTCCTGGCAATTATAAACAGTGTTGTGATGAACACTGGGGTACACGTGCTTCTTTCAGATCTGATTTCCTCAGTGTGTATGCCCAGAAGTGGGATTGCTGGGTCATATGGCAGTTCTATTTCCAGTTTTTTAAGGAATCTCCACACTGTTCTCCAAAATGACTGTACTAGTTTGCATTCCCACCAACAGTGTAAGAGGGTTCCCTTTTCTCCACACCCTCTCCAGCATTTATTGCTTGTAGACTTTTGGAAAGCAGCCATTCTGACTGGTGTGTAATGATACCTATTGAGGTTTTGATTTGCATTTACTGATAATGAGTGATGTTGAGCATCTTTTCATGTGTTTGTTAGCCATCTGTATGTCTTCTTTGGAGAAATGTCTGTTTAGATTTTTGGCCCATTTTTTAATTGGGTCATTTATTTTTCTGGAATTGAGCTGCAGGAATTGCTTGTATATTTTTGAGATTAATCCTTTGTCTGTTGCTTCATTTGCTATTATTTTCTCCCATTCTGAAGGCTGTCTTTTGACCTTGCTTATGGTTTCCTTTGTTGTGCAAAAGCTTTTAAATTTCATTAAGTCCCATTTGTTTATTTTTGCTTTTATTTTTAATATTCTGGGAGGTGGGTCATAGAGGATCCTGCTCTGGTTTATGTCGGAGAGTGTTTTGCCTATGTTCTCCTCTAGGAGTTTTATAGTTTCTGGTCTTACATTTAGATCTTTAATCCATTTTGAGTTTATTTTTTTGTGTATGGTGTTAGAAAGTGTTCTAGTTTCATTCTTTTACAAGTGGTTGACCAGTTTTTCCAGCACCACTTGTTAAAGAGGTTGTCTTCTTTCCATTGTATAATCCCTGCCTCCTTTGTTAAAGATAAAGTGTCCATAGGTATGTGGATTTATCTCTGGACTTTCTATTCTGTTCCATTGATCTATATTTCCATGTTTGTGCCAGTACCATACTGTCTTGATGACTGTGGCTTTGTAGTATAGTCTGAAGTCAGGCAGGTTGATTCCTCCAGTTCCATTCTTCTTTCTCAAGATGCTTTGGCTATCCCAGGTTTCTTGTATTTCCATACAAATTGTGAAATTATTTGTTCTAGTTCTGTGAGGAATACTGTCTGTAGCTTGATAGGGATTGCATTGAATCTATACATTGCTTTGGGTAGTATAGTCATTTTCACAATATTGATTCTTTCAATCCATGAACAGGGTATATTTCTCCATCTATTTGTGTCCTTTTTGATTTCTTTCATCAGTGTTTTCTAGTTTTCTATGTATAGGTCTTTTGTTTCTTTAGGTAGATATACACCTAAGTATTTTATTCTTTTTGTTGCAATGGTGAATGGTATTGTTTCCTTAATTTCTCTTTCTGTTTTCTCATTGTTAGTGTATAGGAATACAAGGGATTTCTGTGTGTTAATTTTATATCCTGCAACTTTACTACATTCATTGATTAGCTCTAGTAATTTTATGGTAGAGTCTTTAGGGTTTTCTATGTAGAGGATCATGTTATCTGCAAACAGATGTTGAGGTATGTTCCTTCTATTCCTGCTTTCTGGAGATTTTTTATCATAAATGAATGTTGAATTTTGTCAAAGGCTTTTTCTGCATCTTTGAGATAATCATATGTTTTTTATCTTTCAGTTTGTTAATATGGTGTATTTCATTGATTGGTTTGTGGATATTAAAGAATCCTTGCATTCCTGGTATAAAGCCCACTTTGTCATGATGTATAATTTTTTTTTTTTAATATGTTGGATTCTGTTTGCTAGAATTTTGTTAAGGATTTTTGCATCTATGTTCATCAGTGATATTGGCCTGTAGTTTTCTTTTTTTGTGGCATTTTTGTCTGGTTTTAGAATTAGGGTGATGGTGTCCTCATAGTTTGGAAGTTTACCTTCTTCTGCAATTTTCTGGAAGAGTTTGAGTAAGACAGGTGTTAGCTCTTCTCTAAATTTGTGGTAGAATTCAGCTGTGAAGCCACCTTGTCCTGGGCTTTTGTTTGCTGGAAGATTTCTGATTACAGTTTTGATTTCCATGCTTGTGATGGGTCTGTTAAGATCTTCTATTTCTTCCTGGTTCAGTTTTGGAAAGTTCTACCTTTCTAAGAATTTGTCCATTTCTTCAAAGTTGTCCATTTTATTGACATAGAGCTGCTGGTAGTAATCTCTTATGATCCTTTGTATTTCAGTGTTGTCTGCTGTGATCTCTCCATTTTCATTTCTAATTTTGTTAATTTGGTTCTTCTCCCTTTATTTCTTAATGTGTCTTGCTAATGGTTTCTCAATTTTGTTTATCTTTTCAAAAAACCAGCTTTTAGCTTTGTTGATTTTTGCTATGGCTCTTTTGTTTATTTGCATTTATTTCTGCCCTAAGTTTTAAGATTTCTTTCCTTCTACTAACTCTGGGGTTCTTCATTTCTTCCTTCTCTAGTTGCTTTAGGTGTAGGACTCAGTTACTTATTTGACTTCTTTCTTGTTTCTTGAGGTAAGCCTGAATGCTATGAACCTTCCCCTTAGCACTGTTTTTACAGTGTCTCATAGGTTTTGGGTTGTTGTGTTTTCATTTTCACTCATTTCCATGAATATTTTGATTTCTTTTTTGATTTCTTCTATGATTTGTTGGTTATTCAGAAGCATGCTATTTAGCCTCCATATGTTTGAATTTTTAATAGTTTTTTTTTTTCCTGTAATTGATATCTAATCTTACTGCATTGTGGTCAGACAAGATGACTGGAATGATTTCATTTTTTTTGAATTTACCAAGGCTAGATTTATGGCCCAGGATGTGACCTATTCTGGAAACAAGTCCATGTGCACTTGAGAAAAAGGTGAAATTGATTGTTTGGGGGTGAAATGTCCTATAGGTATCAATTAGGTCTAAAAATATAGAACACTTCATGAATTGTTGTGTCATCCTTGTGCAGGGGCCATGCTAATCTTCTCTGTATCGTTCCAATTTTAGTATATGTGCTGCCGAAGAGAGCACCCAGGCATTCTTCTGTTATATAATCCATGTAACTTAAGTTCATTTTAATTCACATTTTATAGATAAGAAAACAGCCAAAGAGTGGTTAATTAGATTGTTTGGCCTAACCACCTTAGTGAGAATAGATCAGAATTCACACCCTAGTAACCTGGATTTAGAGCTTGTTCTTTTAGCTTCCAAGCAATGGGACCTCATATTTAACCCCTCTCCCAATTAGCAGAATTTGCTACCTGTAAATTCCTCTAAGTGCTAGTTTTCTCGAGGAACACAAGTCATTGATGCTTTTTTTTAAGGTAAATTACGTGAAGTAGTAGATTATGATTTTCCAGTTAAAAAGCAAATAAACAAATGAAAAAACAAAGGAAAAGCTGTGCAACAGTAATGCACTGCAATCCAATTAAAATGGATAAACTTTCAAAACACCATTCTACTTAAAAATATCACAGGTTAATGGATAACACTTTTTTTAAAATTATATTTCTTAATGTCTTTGCTTATTTGCAAGGAAAAAGAGCTCTTTTCAGAAAAATGTGAGACTATATTATAAACTATCAACATACTTTGTTTGGTACCTAATAAAGGAAGTGTGTTGAGACCTCATTAGAACCCATCAACAGAAGTCCTAGAAAGCTTATCTCTCAATCACCTTCTCTCCATAGAAGACACTCTGGATATTATTTCTGCATAGAACATTACCTCCTTTTTTTCACTTCTCAAAGAAAAATGTATTTGAGAAAATAATTGAAAAATTAGATCAAAGGAAAATATGTGTAACATTTCAGATTCCAACTAATAAAAGTTAAGAAAAATTTTTGTTTCTGTGTGTGTATTTAGGACAGTAGATCCGTTCAGTTCTCTGAGCTGTGGTGACCTAGATGGGTGAGATGAGGTTGGAGGAAGGGTGAAACAAGAGGGAGGGGATATACTTACACATATAGCTGATTCATTTCATTGTACAGTAAAAAGTAACACAGCATTGTAAAGCAACCATACCCCAATTTAATAAATGAAGAAGCACAGTCTTTTAGACCAGATGGGACACAGGAGTGTATACATGATAAATTACATGTGCTTATATAATAGTTTATTAGTGTTTCTATTAAGATACCATAAAGGTTAATTTAATAGAAAACAAATTGTGCACTTCGACTATCCTCCACAAAATGTGAAACTCTTAAGTGAACTCTTAAAACTCTTAAGTGAAATCACAAATGGTCACAAATTAAACAAGTGAAAAAAAATAGCAGAAATACTGCAAAATATAAAGTTAGACAGAAATTAAAGGCCTGTGAGACTACCTTCCTAATGAAAAGTGGTCAAACTGCAGAAAGCATCTTTGTTTCATGTATTGAGAAATCTTCAAAAAATTTAATTATAAACAATTAAAACACAGAAAAGAATATTGTAGATATTCATATATTATGACACAAACACAGCAGAAAACTCTTCTTTAAATGCTTGAATCATATAATCATTTTAATTAATCATTTCTAATCTGTCAAGTCTATAAGAAGCCATTTATATGTTATATGTTATTGAAATAACTGCATACTACACATAGCTTTCATTTAGGCATTTAAACTGTGCCCTCAATAAAATAACATAATTGTTCTCAAATAAATTAAAGTAACCTAAAATAGATAAATTTAAGGATTATGAATGCAAATAAGTACTAAACAGAGTGGTTTATGTGACAAATAGTGGGTCAATCAGAGGGGTTTAATGTTAATATTATATTCACTTTCTTTTTGATTATTATTTTCAATTAATTTTTATTGAGTATAGTTGCTTTACAATGTTAGTTTCTGCTGTGCAGCAAGGTTAATCAATTTTATGTATAAATATATCCACTCTTTATCAGATTTCCTTTCTATTTAAGTCACCAGAAAGCATTGGGTAGAGTTCCTTATGCTACCCAGTAGGTCCCCATTAGTTATCTACTTTATACATAATAGTGTGAATATATCAATCACAATCTCTCAATTCACTCCACTCCCCTATTTCTACCTTCACCATAAATTCATACAACTGGAGAAAACCAGAATTCAAAAGTCTGCATGCACCCTGATGTTCATTGTAGCACTGTTTACAATAGCCAGGACATGGGAGTAGTGTTATCTCTTTATCAATATCAGAAAATTGAATTTTCTCTTTTAAACATGGGTAAATAACCATTAATAGCCATATATAAATTCTTAAGTTTATATGGTCTTTGTAAATAATTAGCAAAAATTAATCATGGTTTATAAACTTCACTTTTATATTTTGGAGAAATATTCTGTGATCTAAGCTAGAGTGAGGCAAACACCTACAGCATTATGTTATTTCAACATCACTATCAGGTCTCTGTGCTGTGGAAAATTTCTAAAACAAGGCTGTTTTATATATACTGCTGCTAAGTCACTTCAGTCGTGTTCGACTCTGTGCGACCCCATAGACGGCAGCTCACCAGGCTTCTGTTCCAGGGATTCTCCAGGCAAGAATACTGGAGTAGGTTGCCATTTCCTTCTCCAGTGTGTATAAATATGTATTTTATACATTCTTAACCATCTTAACTGTATATATATATATATATATATATATATATATATATAATACAGTCTTAACTGCCTGTGGCTCAGATGGCTAAGAATATGCCAGCAGTGCTGGAGACCTGGGTTGGGAAGATCCCCTGAGGAAGGAATGACGACCAACTCCTGTGTTCTTGCCTGGAGAATCCCCATGGACAGAGGACTTCGGTGGGCTACAGCTCATGGGGTTGCAAAGAGTCAGACATGACTGAGTAACTAAGCACAGCACATATATAAATATATAAATAAATATATATAAATATAAATATAATATATATAATATATAGTATATATATAAATATATAAATAAAAATAAAAACCATATATATATATATATATATATATATATATAGAAACATCATTCTTTATTCACACTCAAAAGCATCATGAAAGTGACTCGCATTTTAAAAGCATTGCTTTTATTTTTTGATGCTTTTATAAGATTATTTTTTCTGTTAAGTCTATTTTTTTGGATGCCCTTACTGAAAAATGTGATTTATGACTATATTTACTTAGAGAATAAACCACCATATAAATTAACTTTAATTAGGTGATTTCAAGAAAATATTTATTTATGTTAGCAATATTAAACAAGGAAACAAAAACTGCACTAATAAAAAACAAAATAATTAAAAAATAATGTTCTTTTAAATTTATAATCAATTGCTTATTCTTTGAGTAAATTTGTTTCAAAAAGTAGAGGATGGATCTCACTCAGTAATATGGTATGCCTATAAACCCCATTCTAATATGACAATTTATTTATGCTTTTACTATGTGGTCAAGTAGAAGTTTGATTATTTGCTAGGAATCAGAGTCATGCAATACAAACAGTATTCTGCCTTGTAATGTTTCCTGTTGTCCTGTTCTGGGTTCCAATCATTTCTTCTATTTGGGATCAATCCCATAGTAAAATATAAAATCCTTGAAAAATATTTTTAAATGTGAATATGATAAACATGGAGCAAAGTAATAAATTAATAAGGTAATAATTCTATTGACTTGAATCATGTTGTTTGAAGGAACACATCTGGGAATAACTGATCAAATGTTTTATTAAAGTGGTAAATAGAAATATTGAAAGCCTACATTTTAACAATGTAACATGAAACTGTACTAGATTTTTAATTCAGTGGCATGCTACATGCATGTATATGGTTGAATAATATATGTGCATGTGTGTGTGCATGAAGTTGCTTCAGTCATGTCGATTCTTTGTGACCCTATGACTCTGTGCATGGGATTCTCTAGAGAAGTGACCCAAGCATTGAACCTGACTCTCTTATGTCTCCTGAATTGGAGGTGGATTCTTTACCATTAGTGCCACCTTGAAAGTGCACAGGCATATTTTAGAGATATTCCAAGCTTGGTTTCAGAACATCACAATAAAAGAAACATCACAATAAAGTGAATCACAGGAATATTTTGGTTTCTTGGTGTATATAAATGTTATGTATCCACTATACTGTAGTCTATTAAGGCTTCAATAGCATTATGTCTAAAAAATTTACATAACTTAATTTGAAATACTTTATTGCTAAAAAGTACTAGCCATCATCCAAGCATTCAGCAAGTCACAATCTTCTTTTTTTGGTGAAGGGTCTTACCTTGATATTGAAAGCTGCTGGCTCATCAGAATGGTGATTCCTGAAGTTTGGCTGTGGCAATTTCTTAAAATAAGACAATAGTGAACTTTGTCTATTCACACTACCTTTGAAGAATGATTTCTCTGTAGCATACAATGTTGTTTAATACCTTTACCCACAGTAGAATTTCTCTCAAAATTGTGTCAATTTCTTAATTGCTTATGTTTTATTAACAAAGTTTACATATTATTCAAAATTATTTTCATCCCAATGATCTTCAAAACATCTTTGCCAGGAGTAGATTCCATTTCAAGAAACTACTTTTTTTGCTTATCCATAAGAATAAACTCCTCATCTTTGAAAGTTTTATCATGAGATTGTTGCAATTCAGCTATGTTCAGGCTCCACTACTACCTCTTATTCTCTTGGTATTTCCACTACATGTTTGTGTGCAAAGTCCCTTCAGTCATAGCTGACTCTTTGCAATCTTATGGACTGTAGCCTGCCAGGTTCCTCTATCCATGGGATTCTCCACCAAGAATACTGAAATGTGTTGCCATGCTGCCCTCCAGGGTATCCTCCCAACCCAGGGATCAAACCCACATCTCTTGCATCCTCTGCATTGGCGGCAGGTTCTTTACCACTAGCACCACCTGGGAAGCCCATTTCTACCACACCTATAATCAATTTCCCCTACTGAGGCCTTGAATCCCTTAACATTGTCCATGAGAGTTGGAATCAACTTTTTCAAACTTTTGATAATGTTGGTATTTTGATCTCTTCACAAATTGCAAAGGTCCATGATGGCATCTAGAATGACAAATTCTTTCCAGAAGGTTTTCACTTTACTTTGCCCTGATCCATCAGAAGAATCACTGTTTGTGGTTGCAATAGCCTTATGAAATATATTTTTTAATAATAAGACTTAAAAGATGAAATCACTCCTTGATTCCTGGGTTGCAGAATGGATGTTGTGTTAGCAAGTATGAAAACAACCTTCATCTCATTTTACATGCCCATTAGGTAACCACATACATTGTTAATGACTAGTATAACAATATTTTGAACAGTCTTTTCTTCTGAGCAGTAAATCTTAGCAATTGGCTTAAAATATTAAGTATATCATGTTGTAAACAAAAATGTTATCATCCAGGCTTTGTTGTTTCACCTAGAGAACACAAGCAGAGCATATTTAGCAAAGTTCTCAGGTGCCCTAGGATTTTAAAACTGGTAAATGATCTCTGGCTTCAACTTCAAGTCATCAACTGCATTAGCCCCTATGAAGAGCGTCAGTCTGTCCCTTGAAACTTTGAAGCCAGGCATTGACTTCTCTTCTGTAGCCATAAACATCCCAGATGACATCTTCTTCCAAATGCTGTTTTGCCTGCCTTGAAATCTGTTGTATAGTGAAGCCACCTTTATTAATTACCTTAACTAGATGTTCTGGATAACTTGCTGCACCTTCTAGGTCAGTACTTGTTGCTTCACCTTGTGCTTTTATGTTATGGAGATGAGTTCTTTCCCTAAGCTTCATGGACCAATTTCTTCTAGCTTGAAACTTTTCTTCTGCAGCCTCTTCACTTCTCTCAGCCTTCATAGAATTAAAGAGAATTAAGGCCTTGGTCTAGATTAAGTTTTGGCTTAAAGGAATGTTGCAGCAGGTTTGATTTTTCTATCTGGACCACTCTTATTAATTTCTCCAAATCAGCAATAAGACTGTTTTACTTTCTTTTCACTTGCATGTTTTTTGAAGTAGCACTTTTAATTTCCTTCAAGAACTTTCCCTTTGCAATTTGACTATTTGGCACGAGAGACCTAGCTTTCAGCTTATCTTTTGACATGCCTTTCTTAATAAGTTTAATCATTTCTAAATTTTGATTTAAGGTGATAGATGTGTGAATCTTCTTTCACATGAACAGTTAAAGGCCAATTTAGGATTATTCAGTTCAGTTCAGTTGCTCAGTCATTTCTGACTCTTTGCGACCCCATGGACTGCAGCTCACCAGGCTTCCCTGTCTATCACCAACTCCCAGAGCTTGCTCAAACTCATGTCCATAGAGTTGGTGATGCTATCCAACCACCTCGTCCTCTCTCATTCCCTTCTCCTCCTGCCTTCAATCTTTCCCAGAATCAGGGTCTTTTCCAATGAGTTAGTGCTTCCCATCAGGTGGCCAAAGTATTGGAGTTTCAGCATCAGTCCTTTCAATGAACACTCAGGACTGATTCCCCTCCAAGTAAAGTCTGTCACTGCTTCCATTGTTTCCCCATCTATTTGCCATGAAATCATGGGACCAGATGCTATAATCTTCACTGGCTCAATGGATACCAGTTTGAGGAATCTTACTTGGTGATGGACAAGGAAGCCTCACATGCTGCAGTCCATGGGGTCACAAAGAGCCAGACAGGATGGAGAAACTGACCTAAAATGAACTGATAGATATTAGATATATGCCTGTGTTTATTTTTCATATTCAAGAAATATGCATTTAAATTATATACTAATGTATTTATTCAGAGGTGAATAAAGGAGGTTAACACAAAGCTAATTCTTGTCTCTATATGTTTGCTCTGCATTCTTATATGCTTTCATTTCTCAAAATGCCCTATTTTCTTTTTGCTCTAATTGAAATCTAATTCAAGTAAAATTTTCACTATACTGTGATGCCTTTCCTTCACTATCTCAATTTACTATTTTCCCCATAACATGAAGCATAATATTACATGCATTAACACTTCACAGGTTCGTTTACAAAAATAACAAGAACTCAGCAAACATTTGGTGAATTAATTTACTGAGCTAATAGTAAATATTTCTTTCTCTATTTTTGAAGTTTCATCCTATGATCTCTGACCTACTTCAGTATTCTCTTATCAACTATGAATTCAGGATTACAGGAATTGCTGCTCAAAAGTTCCTCTGATTCTGGATATTTTTGTTTCTTCCAACAATGGCTTCTCAGATACTACATTATTTGATGGGGAACAAAATCATGTATGTAGGACCTTATTTCCAAACCAGTTATACCCATACAAATTATTCTTTGCTGCATCAATAGTGGATAAGATTTGCATTACTTGTTATGCATAAGAATGACCATAAATATGTTATAGTATCTTTATGTAGCTGTCTTAATATAACTATTGCTTTTATCAGTCTATGAATCCATTATTCCCCTTAGGATACACAGTAAAATACTGTGTTTATAAAACATAGAATTTAATTTCTTCATTTTAAGGTCCTAGTCCCTTGGTGCAATTTCCCTCCCTGTTACATCCAAAATTCTTATGAATTAAAAAACTTTAATAGATAATATATTGCTAAAACTCTCTGTGTGTTTGTGTCTATGTATGAATATGAGTTATGTGCATATGGGTATCTCAAACCAACTTAAGATCCACTTTTTATTATTTATGTTTAGGCAATTTTTCTTATATATTTATTTTACTTTATCCCAGGTTCTATTTCTCATACACTTCTTTTTTATTTCTCTCTCTCCAATATCCATTTAAGTTATTATAATCTTTCAACTGGTTTGTGATTATACACCTCATGTTTACATTTCTGCTTTATCCATAATAATTTAACACTCATGTGTGTATTTAATATAGATAGTAATGTATGATTTATTTTGTTGTTTATCAACATTTGCATCATCTCCAAAAATGAAACAAGTATTCTCTCTTCCAGCATTTTTCAGCTCCTACCTATAATTTATTATACTGGTATTGTTCAAAATTGAATTATGGATTCTTATGAATATGCTATTTGGCCTTATTTATAAATGTACAATTTTATTTTATTTTTATCTTATACCTTAAATTCAGACATCTCATAGAGTTTCTGTGATTCACTTATATTGTTGTTAGGGTGCTTCTACCAAGAGGGAAAAAAAAATGAAATCAATGCTTTACTATTGCCACTGTTACTTAAAAAGGTTTTCTTCCTCATTTTTCCCATCACATTTGTGTAATAGATTAAATGGACATAGATTACAATAAGATTTTTTGTCAACAATTAGAAGCTATTAGTATATGTATTTATTTTCGTTCAATGTCATTGTTCTGATATGAGTTCCTTTCTTGTATATTTGTAGGGAGACTATTTCTCTGTAAGACTTTTAAACTATTTGTGTTTCATGTTTAAATTCTTCCTTATTTAAAACAAGCGTATCTTTTTCTTATCTAATTTGCCTCATACTTGACAAGAATTTTCAATCTAAAATCTTACATTTCCCCTAATTCTGTTAAATTCTGGCATTGTGATGTTAAATATTTTCCAATTTTTTTTTCTTTTTCTAAGATTCTTCTTAGATGGATTCTGATGTTTCTAACTCTACATGTCTAATATATATTTTTAAAATATTGTTTCCCTCTTTGTGTCTAATATGTTCCTTAAATCTTCAAGGTGCTAATTTTTATTACATTTATTGCATTTTTCGTACTCAGTATTTCAACTTGATTTTCCTTACAACTTCTTGTTCCTATTCTATGTTTCCAATATCTGCTCATATCTCTTTGAGTGTATTTGGCACCTTGATTATAAATTTTTCTTTCATTTGGTGAGTTAATACTAGTTAAGGCTCCACAGATTGTTTCATTTTTAATATGTTTACATATCAGTTGAATTCCTCAAATTTTCAGTTTTATTTGTGAGGTCAGGTCCCCTGTACTCACTTGGCAATGTAAAAGGAGAGGTTTAAGCTGACCATGATGACTTTTAGACATGAAAGAGGACCATTTGATGTAATAAAGTTGACCATTATATAAATATACAAACATGGCCTCACAGATAACCTCCAATTTCCCCCCAGTGCTCTTTTCTAAGAGCTGTCTCTCCTGGTTGCAATCATCTAACTCTCTAAGGTTCTATCTACACTGTGATGCTTGAGTCTGTCAGAGTCCTGTATTAGTTGTGCTTCTATCCCAGTCAGTCTCAAGCACAAGATTTATGGTGGTTTTTTTTTTTTTTTTCCTATGTTACAGGCTAGAAATGAGCTACTGATTTTTTTTTTTTTTTTTTTTTTTACAATCATGTACTGATGGTAGAACTTTTAAGTCTTATACTTAGACAGGGTACAGCAAAAGCAATATTGGAACAGTGTATAACTAAAATACCTGCTCTGTCCCAGCTGGGGCAGGCATGCTACATCTATCCAAGAGATTACTAATCAATTCTCTGATTTTAACCTTCATTTTTCATAAAGTTTTCTTACAATTTTTATGTTAAAATTGTTTCCAAAATTCAGTTAGGTTAAGAAGCTAAAGTCTAAAATAAAACAGTCAAGAACACATACATTATTACACTATGACAATGAGCATGATTTATGAAGGTCAACAATCTGTTTCACATATATTATAATATATTTGAATATTATAAAATATATATTGAAATATATATTTAAATATTAACAATATATAAATGTAATGAATTGATAGTTATAACATTGCACTCACCTCAAATATCTCACACAGTGTCCTTTCATTTCTAGATTAAAAATTTGCTTTTTTAAATTTTTTTATGTTTTGCTTTTTTAAAATACTTTCTCAGAAAATTAATTTAAATTACAATCATACATTTATACAGTTTAAAAGATGGTTCTATGCTTGAAAATATGAAAGTTAAGTAAACCTATGATAAAATAATATAAAACAGATTTGTTGTTCAGTCGCTCAGTGACCCCATGGACTGCAGCACACCAGGCCTCCCTGTGTTTCAACATCTTCTGGAGCTTGCTCAAACTCATGTTTATTGAGTCGATGATGTTATCCAACCATCTCATCCTCTGTCATCCCTTTCTCCTCCTGCCTTCAGTCTTTCGAGCATCAGGGTCTTTTCCAGTGAGTTGGCTCTTCACATGAGATGGCCAAAGAATTGGAGCTTCAGCTTCATCAACAGTCCTTCAAATGAATATTCAGGATTGATTTCCTTTAGGATCGACTGGTTTGATCTTGCAGTCCAAGGGACTCTCAATAGTCTTATCCAACACCGCATTTCAAAAGCATCAACTTAGTGCTCTGCATTCTTTACAGTCCAACTCTCACATCCACACATGACTACTGGGAAAGCCATAGCTTTGACTGTATAGACCTTTGTTGGCAAAGTAATGCCTTCTTTTTAATAAGTTGTCTAGGTTTGTCATAGCTTTTCTTCCAAGGAGCAAAAGTCTTTTAATTTCATGGCTGAAGCCACCATCTGCAGTGATTTTGGAGCCCAAGAAAATAAAGTCTGTCACTGTTTCTATTTTTTCCCCGTCTATTTGCCATGAAGTGATGTAACTTGATGCCATGATCCTAGTTTTTTGAAGGTTGAGTTTTAAGCCAGCTTTTTTATTCTCCTCTTTCACCTTCATCAAGGGGTTGATCATTTAGTTCCTCCTCGCTTTCTGCCACAAAACAGATTAAAATATTCTAATAACTGACCCTGAGCTTTCTAGATCAAGAGACTTTATTATGGGAGTGTTCAGTAATTATATTAGTCAGCTCTTGACCAACATTACTAATTACCCATTAAGATTCTCCTTTTCAGAATTAGTGTACTTCAAAAATTAAATAAATATTCAGAATATTGCTTATTTAGCAAAAATTCTAGCAGATGGTTATTTTCATAAAAGATAAATCCTTTTCCTCAAGAGAAGATATTTCCACTCTCAAATTTAATCACTGATAATGAATTTGAGTTTTTGCTTTTCTTCCTTGGAAAAAGTTGTATTCTGGACATTCACACACAGCCAACTCTTGTGAATATGTTACTTTAACTGTACTTCCACTACTGATCATGTATTCTCAGCTGACTTTCCCTACATATTTTTATACAGAGAAGTTTTCTTAATGGATTCATGTGTTGTCTCTGTTAGTTTATTCTAGGTCAGAGGAAGAATTGTTATTTGAGTAATTAGTTGACAGTACCAGGCTGGGCTTCTCATGTTTTTACTTGTGTCCTGCCATATGAAAAAGAAAAAAAAAAAAAAGAAAGAAAGAAAGAAAGAAAGAAAAGAACATTATCTAACTAGTCAAGAAATCTACATTGAAACACTGGCTTTGCTGTATAATTAGGTTAAATCGTTAAGCTTCTCTACCATTCAACTTCCTCTTGATCAAATATATCAGTATCTAAAGTCCTCTTATTTCTAAGAAATTAATCTTCTGTGACTATTCATTTAAAAATGGCTTATCAACACCTATCACATTGAGAAATCACATGAAAGTAGTGTACCCAATCATATCTATTTTCTGATAATTTATCAACTTTGTAAAGCTTAGTAAAAACTTAGGAGATTTCTTTTCTTTCTTTCTTTTTTTTTGAAGGAAAACACATTAGCATCGTATATATATTACAGACATTTATTAATTCACAAAATTTTGTAGTGATATAGGAATTTTTAAACTATCAGGTTTATACTTTCATGTTTATTCATATTTCACACTCATCACTAGTTAATTCTAATATAAAGTATTTTTATAACTTCAAAATGCACTGGTAAAATGCTTTAATTTCTTGGGGAATAAACCAGGATTCCAGAGCAGTAGGAGCAGCAGTATCACCTATGAACTTGTTAGACATGCAGAATCTTGGGCCCCAGATCCACTGAATCAGATTCTACATTTTAGTAAGATCCTCATTTAATTCTATACATATTAAAAATAGGGATGTACAGTTTTTATTTGTGAATCTAGTATAGCAGCTGAAAAATAAATTACTACTTGAAAGAAATACAAGGTTAGATTGGTAAAGCCAACCTTAACCATATCTCATATCAGAACTTCCTATGCAGTGTACTGAAGTTCAACTCAGAAATACAATAGGTATGCAGATGTATTGATATCATTCAACTTCGAGTAGGTAAACCAATTGCCACAGCCCAACATTTTGTTTTTACCCCATATGCTTTCTAATGGCACTGTTGCAATTTTATCTATATCTTGTGAAAGGTTATATACTGCTCTATGCCATTTATTAATTATATGATTTTATACATTATGCATATTTAATTGACATATATTATTGAAGACTTTTTTTATGTGTATATATTTTTAAAAAACTAAGGAATAAAAAGAGTACAAATGTGACTTATCTGTTCTTTTGGTGGGCTTGATGTGGCAGAAAATAAAACAGATTCTTTTTTTTTCCTAGTAGAATAACCTTAAAATTTCAGAAAATCACAAATATAAGAAAAAATATTTAAAGAGAACTGATAGCTTGCAAAGAGATGTAATGATGCAATTTGCATGATAATTGAATTACTAAATTATAAACACACATTCATCTCTGAGTAATTGCCCCTGCCTTAGTCTTGGATCAGCTCTAATGTCAACATCTTCATGTGTTGTGTGAGTAAGTAAGAAGAAAAACTTAAACATTATGCATTATAGATAATCATGTGTAATTTTTAAAAAGAGAAAATTTCATAACAAATAGGAGATGAGTAAAATATTTGAAATGTATGTATATCTATAGAATGGAATTTTAACCAAAATCCTACCCTAATCAGTTAGTTATAAATAAATTCATTGTCTTATTCACAGTTTAGACATTAAACACTGTTGGAAGAGCTTAAGTCTATACAAATTTTCTAGGATTTCTGAAAGTTTGAAAAATAAACATAGAAAGTTTGACTAATCAATGCAAAATCATGTTTACAAAATACAATGTTAAATTACACAAATTATACACCTCTAATACAACTCTATTTATTCATTAAAAACTTTATTTTCTACTGGAACATAATTAATTAACAATGCTGTGTTAGTTTCAGATGTAAAGCAAAGTGATTCAATTATAAATATACACATATTTATCATTTTTTTTCAATTCTTTTCTCAGGTTATTAACAAAACAGGGAGCAGCATTCTTTGTGCTACACAGTAGGTCTGTGTTGGATAGTTATTTTAAATATAGTGGTGTGTACATGTCATTCACAAACTCTCAACCTATCCCTCCCGCTTGTCTTTCTCCCTGCTAACCATAAGTTCCTTTCATAAGTCTGTGAGTCTCTTTATATTTTGTAAATAAGTTTATTTGTATCATTTGTTTTTAAATCCTGCATATAAATGATATTATGTGATATTTGTCTTTCTCTATTGGACTTACTTCACTTAGTATGATAATCTCCAGTTCTAAGCATGCTGCTGCAATTATCATTTCATTTTTGTGGTGCTAGTGGTAAAGAATCCACCTACAATGCCAGAGACATAAGAGATGTGAGCTCCATCCCTGGGTTGGGGAGATCCCCTGGAGGAGGGCATGACAACCCACTTCAGTATTCTTGCCTAGAGAATTCCACAGACAGAGGAGTTGGGGAGGCTATGGTCCACAGGGTCACAAAAAGTTGCACATGACTGAAATGACTTCACACACACACACATTCTTTTTAAAGACTGAGTAATATTCAATTTTATATATGTACCACATCTTCTTCATCCATTCACCTGTTGATGGATACTGTGTTGCTTCCACGTCAAGGCTATCATAAACAGTGCTGCAATAAGCAATGTGGTGCATGTATCTATTTGAATCATGTTTTTCTCCAGATGTCCAGTAGTGGGACTACAAGTCTTTTGTCTCCTTGGGTAGATTTATTCCTAGATATCTTATTCTTTTGATGTGATGGCAAATGGGGTTGTTTCTACAATTTCTCTTTCTGATCTTATGTTGTTAGTGTATAGGAATGCAATAGATTTCTGTGTACTAATTTTCTATCTTGAAACTACCAAATTGATTGACGAGCACTAGTATTTTTCTGGTGGCATCTTTTGAAATTTCTATGTATAGTATCATATCATCTGCAAGTAGTGAGTTTTACTTATTTTCCAACTTGGATTATTAATAATTTTATTTCTTTTTCTTGTCTGATTGCCATAGCTAGGACTTCCAAAACTATGTTGAATGAAAGGGGAGAGAGTGGACATCCTTGTCTTGTATCTTAGAGGAGATGCTTTCATTTTTGTATGATTTAGTCACCTATTACCTTTATTATGTTAAGATGTTATCACTATGCCCACATTCTGAAGAGTTTTTATCATATGAGTGCTGAATTTTGTCAACAGTGTTTTCCTGTCCATATTGAGATGATCATACTGTTTTTATTTTTCAACTTGTTGATATGGTATATCACATTGACTGATTTGTAGCTATTGAAAAATCCTCGCAAATTAGGATAAATCTGAATTGATTATGTGTATGACCCTTTTGTTAGACAGTTCCAATGGGAAACAGGGTCTAAGATGGCAGTCAGAGGAAGTGGTGACAAAAAAAAGAGGGGAAGCCACAGACCAGTCTAAGAAACTGGAGGGAAAACACACTCCCTCCCCTGATTGGTTCTGGCTGTAACCAATCAGGCAAATAATGATACAATTCCTTATTTGCATAGGGCATAACCAATCAGACCCCTGGGAGAGTGCAATCCCCTATTTTCATAGGGCATAACCAATCAGGTCGCAGGAAACTGCTCAAGGGAGGAAACAAGGGATATAGAAGAGGGAAGCCAAAATGGGACAGGGTCACGCCTGCCTATGCTCATGTGTTTTCACACCTTGACGATATACTGCTTGCTGTCTGCTCAATGAATCTTGCCTGCTTGAGCTGTAAGAACTGGCTTGTCATTTCAATTGTTTGCTAAGATGAACAGAACCAAAGAAGAGTCAGCTTGGCATCTTGGTGCAGAGACTCAGATCACCTGCCTTGCATCAGCGAAGGTAAGGGTCTTCAGCCCTATGGCTTGAAGGACCTTAACCTCCTTTCCTTTTTCTTCTCCACAGCCCCTGCCCCCCTGCCCTGCCACCCATCTATCTACTCTGTGTAATACATTGGGAACGTTTCTGTCTCTAATGCCTCCTCCACAGTTTTTCATCTCTTGTCTCCTAGAAGCTTCTGCAAATACATGAGTGGCAGTGGGAGTGATTGAGGAACTCTAGCCAGGGTTACTCTCTGATGTGTTTATAAGGCCCCAGTAGCTGCTGCCCAAGTGGATGAGGGTTCTCCTTTTCTTTTTTCTGGTTCTCGTTTAAACTGAAGATTAGGCCAATTGAAACTGTGCAGGCATGGGTCATGCATTTAACAGCACTTAAGGGGCCTGCTCTTGAAAGATTCCTGTGACAGGAAAAGAGGGGGCACGGAATGTACCAGCTGCTTAAGTTCCCCAGCAAGGCAACTTACATGCAGCTGAGGCACATATTGGTATAAGCAAAACACTGAGATGACTTCCTCTTGGCCGCCACCTTCTTCATAGGGCTACAAGTCGGAATTCTTAGTTTCCTTTTCCTATCTGATTTGACTTTCTGCTCAGCATGTTTTGGTCCCCTGCTCCTCCTGCTCCTTCTTCCCTCTATGCTATGTTTCAAGTGATTTAGGGAAGTTGGACAGTATTTTCCTAAAGACCTGTATATTCCAGGAGGCTTATGGCAATGCATGCTGCTTTTGTGGTTTCTTTGGAAGTCAGTTGGACAGGTGGCCTCCAGGAACTTCATCTGAGAAAATTCTTCCAGGCTGCAGGGTCTCTTCTGCCCAACAGGTCAAAAACCTCGGTCCTCCACCTCCCATATCTCTTAAGACACTTGAGAGCACAATGTATCCCGTGCTGCAAATCCAAATGATCCACAAGCACACAAACCATCCTAGAAATTCACCTATTGAAAGCCTCTCTGAGGGGGTAATTCAGCTCATCCAAGCAGCCCTCATCACTTTGGGAATTCTGCCTATGTACCATTTAGGTCCAAGTTTTACCGGTATATCTCTTACATCTGGGGAAATTCCACCTAGACCAAAATGTCACCCCCCACCCCCTTGAGCCTCTGGAGCACTTCCCATATTCCTTTTGAGTAAATCACTTTCCCCTTGGTCTCTAAGGATCCTACTAACAACCCTCTCATGGCCTTCGACATGCACCCTTTGCAGACAAAGATTCTTTAACCAGGTGGAAACAATTCTCAGGCCTTTAAGTGAGTCAACAAATCTGTTTTTCTATCACTATTTCTGTTATCACTATATCTGTTATATAGAGTGGACTCATAAATGGGATTTAATGAAAATGAACTTGGGCAAACTCTGGAAGATGGTGAGGGACAGGAAAGCCTGATCTGTTGCAGTCCATGGGGTCATGAAGAGTTGTGCATGACTTGGTGACTGAAAAACAACATAAATGGTATAATCCCACTATTGAAAATACCTGTCCTGCTACTAAGTTGGGTTTTGGGATCCCCATGATATAGTAAAAATGGACTTCCCAGTTTATAGATGCTGTCTTGGGTGGCTCTACACCATGGCACTTATCCCCACTATGACTGGTTGGCCTGGATTCTTACACAATCAAAGACTTATCACCACTAATAGAGAACACTGTACTCTGACAAAGAGGCCATAAGAAGCTTGGGCTGTCTTGAGACCCACCTCGTTCTGACCTGGGATACCAGCTTTCAGTTTGCAACCAAAATAGGCACACTCACTGACCTGGGGAAGCCCAGCTCTCAGTCAGTGTATATGGTTGGGAAGTCCTTCCATTCAGATTTACCTGATATTGACCATGGTAGAGACTCCAGGGATGCCCAGCTTTAGTCAAGGGATCCCAGGAGTCTTTCTAGCTGCCTTGGGATCTGCACTATCTGCATCTGGAGATGCCCAACTCTCAGGCTGCAAACTATAATGTGTGTCAGGGAAGGCTCACCCTGGAATCCATTCTGGAGCTAAGAAGAGGTCTACCATTTTTTTCTCTGTCCTGGCTATCTTTCCAGATGGGAAACAACCAATCCACTTTCAACAGATGACCTTAAGATGCATGCTTAGTAACTGGGGTCTTTTTGATCCTCAGACTCTGAGGCAAAGATTTTTAAGATTCTTTTGTAACTCTACATGGCCACAAAACCCTCTGGTGGATGGGGAACACTCGCCCCAAAATGAGAGTTTAAATTACAATACCATCCTACAGTTAGCTCTGTTCTGTAAGAGACAGGGGAAATGGGTGGAGATCACCTATTTTCAAATGTTCTTTAATTAAAACACTGTAAGGTATTCTGCCTCAAGTATGTAATGTATGCCTCAAGTGTGAACCTGCTAGATGTTAGGTGCAGGCAACCAAGAAAAAGAAGACCCCATAGAAGGTTTGCCTCTCACAGATCAAAAACCACCCTAGTGTACTCCATTGATATATCCAGAATTACCCCCGTACCCTGGAGCTCCCCCTTCATTGGTTCCAGTATGTCCTTTAGTTATAACTGGAGAGGAATTTGGGCCAACCTGGATCCATAAACCCTTCTCCCTCCTAGAGCTAAGGCAACTAAAACAGAATTTGGAAAGTTACAAGGATGACCAGGGTAAATATATATAGCTACATCTCACCTTGGCTTCTGACATAAAATGGAACGATGCCATGGTCATATTTAATCAAACCTTATCTGACCCCCAAAATGCTAGGGTCATAAGAGAGGCCCCCAAAATATGCTACATGTCAGCTGGGGGAAATAGAAGTACCCTTGTCGGATCCCAATTGGAATATTAATGAGATCAGATTTGGGAGAGAGACCATTTTCTAATCTGCATAAAGAAAGGCAGGATTACAAGGAGCTCAACAGAAAGTGATCAGCTGTGCTCAAGTCTCAGCAGTAACTTAGGAGCCAACTGAAAACCCCATCTCCTGTTTAGAAATATTAAAAGAGTCCCTCCAAAATTTCACCAAGCTTGACTTAGACTCTTATGAGGGACAAGTGATATTGGGACAAATTTCTGTCCCAATATGCTTCAGATATAAGAATAAAGCTGCAAAAATTACAAGACCTGATGGTCTCCCTGGATGAAATAGTCCAGATGGCAATCCATACCATTTATAATAGAGAACAGGAGAAGGAGGTAAAGGCCCAAGAAAGAGAAAGAAGGAGACAAGGTAAGTGGCCAATCCTGAGAGCTTGAAAGACAAGGCATGAGACAAATGTCTAATCTATAGACAGGCAGGGAATTGGGCTAAAGAATGTCTGAATTGTGGCACACCTAAAATGGCCTTTCACAAATGCCACCAATCAGGGCATTGGGTGGCACTCTGCCCTTGGGGCCCTAAAGTCCTGAGGTCAAGTGCCAAGCCCTCCCCTAAAGTCCAGCAGGACTGAAGCATCCCACTCCAGAAAACCACTTATGCCATCATGGGGCTGGAGCCAGGAGTGCAACTGGATGTAGCAGGCAGGTCCAAAAGTTTTTGATGCTCTGTGGCTGCCTACTCTGTCCTGACCTCCTATTCTGGAGACTTTTCCCCCTCAAACATTTACCATTTGGGGTGCCACAGGAAAAATAGTTGCAAAACAATTCACCCAAGCACTTCTCTGTTGCTAGGATGGTCAGATATTTTCCCATCAGTTTCCAGTGGTTCCTGAGTGTCTCACTCGTCTATTGGGAAGATACATAATTGCCAAACTGGGAACCACTCTTATGATGGGGAACTTTTTAATCCACCCTCCCACCCCAAGATCTACAACCCCCAACTAGAGAGGAGGAGCCACAACAGCACCTCCAACAAAAAGGGATCAGAGACCATGGGAGGAGAGCTAACCCCCAGGTATGAGCCCAGGGGACTCCAGGATGAGCACACTGAGCTGAATCATTTGTCATAACTCTCTGGGATCCCACTCACTTCCCCAACTGGAAACAACATTCCCTCAAAAGAAAGGCTCAGGAAGTACAAACTATGATAGACAAATTCTTTGCCTGAAGGCTGTAGGTCACCACCAATTTGCCATGTAACACCCCAATACTCCCTGTAAAGGAAAAAGATGGGACCTGGTGAATGGTTCAAGACCTCCAGATCATAAATAAAGCCATAATCCCCCTCCATCTGATGGTTCCCAACTCCATGTCATCCTGGGTGAAATTGCATGCAAGTCCAAATGGTTTAGAATTCTGGACCTTAAGGATACATTTTTTTTTTTCTTTTGTCATACCACTGGTCAAGGAATCCCGGCACATTTTTTATTTTGACTGAAGACTCCAGAGGAGAAATACCAATAATTACCTTAGACAACATTACCTCAGGGATTTAGACAGCCCTAACTTGTGGAGACAGGCTCTTAACTGGGATCTCCTGGACCTGAACCTGGGTCCAAATGAGAAAATATTGTAATATGTAGATGATCTGCTAATCTGCTCCACAAAGGGGAAGCCTAATGACAAGTGATTCAGGTACTAAACTTTTTGGCAGAGCAGCGATATAACTTTTCTTGTGCCAAACCACAGATAGCCCAGACACGGGTCACTTACCTGGGAGTTCAAATTATCCAGGAGACTGCCTTCTGACTGAGTACAAGGCATTATCTAGTCACCTGTCCCTGTGATTCAAAAGCAATTGTGGGCCTTCTTAGGGTTAAACAGGTTTTGTGGACTCTGGATACCCAATTATGGCCTAATTGCCCAGACCTTATATGAAAGCCTGAAAAGATGGGATAATTCAATTCCATTGGCACGGGGACATCCTCAGGAGAAGACTGAAGTTTCTATATAGTAGGCCTTAATCCAGGTGCCCGAGTTAAAGTTGCTTGAGCCAGAGAAACCATACCAAATATATGTTCATGAGAGAGAAGGGACAGCCTTAGGAATGCTGACTATATGGGTTTAGGAAGTATCACTACAAACAAAGCTAGTAGTGGAGGTGATGAAATTCCAGTTGAGCTATTTCAAATCCTAAAAAATGATGCTGTGAAAGTGCTGCACTCAATATGCTAGCAAATCTGGAAAACTCAGTAGTGGCCACAAGACTGAAAAAGGTCAGTTTTCATTCCAATCCCAAAGAAAGGCAATGCCAAAGAATGCTCAAACTACTGTACAATTTTACTCATCTCACACACTGGTAAAGTAATGCTCAAAATTCTCCAAGGCAAGCTTCAAAAGTACATGAACCACAAACTTCCAGATGTTCAAGATGGATAGAAAAGGCAGAGGAACCATAGACCAAATTCCCAACATCAGTTGGATCATTGATAAAATGAGAGAGTTTCAGAAAAGAATCTACCTCTGCTTTATTGACTTTTATGCCAAAGCCTTTGACTGTGTGGATCACAACAAACTGTAGAAAATTCCAAAAGAGATGAGAATACCAGCCCACCTGACCTGCCTCCTGAGAAATCTGTATATAGGTCAAGAAGCAAGAGTTAGAACTGGACATGGAACAGCAGACTGGTTCCATATCAGGAAAGGAGTATGTCAAAGCTATATACTGTCATCCTGCTTATTTAACTTATATGCAGAGTACATCATGAGAAACACTGGACTGGATGAAGCACAATCTGGAATATAGATTGCCAGGAGAAATATCAATAACCTCAGATATGCAGATGGTATGACACTTATGGCAGAAAGCGAAGAAGAACTAAAGAGCCTCTTGATGAAAGTGAAAGAGGAGAGTAAAAATGTTGGCTTAAAACTCAACATTCAGAACACTAAGATCATGGCATCCAGTCCCATCACTTCATGGCAAACAGGTGGGGAAACGATGGAAACAGTGACAGACTGTATTTTGGGGGGGCTCCAAAATCACTGCAGATGGTGACTACAGCCATGAAATTAAGACGCTGACTCCTTGGAAGAAAAAATTATGACCAACCTAGATAGCATATTAAAAAGCAGAGACATTTGCCAGCAAAGGTCAGTCTAGTCAAGGCTATGTTTTTTTTCCAGTAGTCATGTATGGATGGGAGAGCTGGACTTTAAAGAAAGCTGAGTGCCGAAGAATTCATGCATTTGAACATCAATTCAAAAGTGTTGGAGAAGACTCTTGAGAGTCCCTTGGACTGCAGGGAGATCATACCAGTCAATCCTAAAGGAAATCAGTCCTGAATAGTCATTGGAAGGACTGATGCTGAAGCTTTTAACTGCAATACTTTGGCCACCTGATTTGAAGAACTGACTGATTAGAAAAGACCCTGATGCTAGGAAAGGTTGAAGGTGGGAGGAGAAGGGAATGGCAGAAGATGAGATGGTTGGATGGAATCACCAACTCAATGGACATGAATTGGGAGTTGGTGATGGACAGGGAGGCCTGGTGTGTTTCAGTCCATAGGGTTGCAAAGAGTCGGACGTGACTGAGTGACTGAACTGAACTGAACTGAACTGAACTAGGAGTGTTAGCACAAAGGCTGGGACCTGAGCCCCTGTAGTGTCTCACCTCTCTAAGAGGGTCTATTCAATTGCCTGTGGCTGGCCTCCCTGCCTTTGAAATCTAATTGTCACAGGAATTCTAATAGAAGATGCCTAAATGCTTTTGTTCAGAGGCAAGGTAACTATTTTTAACAAGTCACCATGTAAAATGTCTCCTAAGTGGAAAAGGCCACTTATGAATGTCAAATCGAAGGGTCCTAAGATACCATGTAATGCTAAGTGAAAACCTGGAATTGATCATAGTCCTCTGTGGGACACTCAATACTGTTACTCTCCTACCCCTGCCAGAAGATTCTCTCCCCTTTCACTCTTGTTTAGAAACTTTAGACCACTAGACAAAGCCCTGAGAGGGATTATTGGAAAAACTTCTGACCAATCCTGAGGAAATCTGATACACTGATGAAAGCAGCTTTGTCTTAGATGGGAAAAAGAGAGAAAGGTATACCGTTAGATCCAATCATGAGACCATAGAGGCCAAACCTTTACCACCAGGAGCTTCCGTCCAATTGCCTGAGCTTGTAACTCTGATCTGAGCTTTAAAACTGGGGAATTGGAACAAAGTAGCAGCAGCTGACTCCAAGTATGATTTGGAGTTCATACTTCATTGGGTTCTCCAGGAACAGTGTAAGTGATATTCTATTCCTTGAGCTTTTGACACTACTTGAGTCACAGCAGCTTTAAAGGTGGAGCCACTGTCACTCTGATCTTTGGAATTTAAGATTCTATCCACATCATGAGAAATCAGTACCGTAAGATTTCGCCCAATAGTAGACTTAAGAGCTTCAAGCATTAGTAAAGCAATAACAGTAATTACCCTTAAACAATGTGGCCTGCTCCGGTCCACTACATTTTTTTCTACTTAGGTAAGCTATAGGTTGCTGGTGAGGCCCTCGGGGTTGTGTCATGACTTTCAAGGTCACACCTTTTCTTTCAGTAACAAACAGATTAAGCCCTAATCCTGTGGGCAGGCTTAACGTGGGGACTTATGAGGGAATTTTGAAGAGTCTTAAAAGCCTTTTGAGTCTCTGATGACCAAATAGGTATATCAATCTTGGCATGTTGAGTTTCAGTTATAAGTTTACATAAAGAACCAGAAAGCCCTCCATAACCCAGAATCCAAATGTGGCAATAGCCTATAATGCCTAGGAATCCTCTCAGTTATCTTAAAATAATAGCCAGGGGCTGATGGGTTTTAACCCTTCTTTAACCTCAGGGTTTAGTGGATACTTCATTTGAAGTGGAAATAGGTGAGGGTCTTTGAGTTGACAACAACAGGAACAATATTTTGTGCTCGATCCACAGCTTTTCCATCACCCCACACTCTAGGATTTGCATTCTATTCAATTAATGAGAGGTAAACAGCAGGTTCCATATTCATGAAAACAGAAGCTTGGACTTTGCTCAGTATATCTCTACCTAGAAAGAGTGAGAAACTACTAAGAAAAATAGCACAGAGTTCCAGTTATAACTTAGAGGACAACTGAAATATTTGGCTCATCCAGATGACCCCATTATGGTAGAGGATTGGGAGCAGGGCAGATGAGGGACTTCAGTGAGCACCAAGAACATTTTCCTGGTGTCTAAAAGGAAATAGACTGATTGGCCCTGCCACAGTTACTAATACTTGGGGTTCCTTGAGTGTAATTAGGACAGGAAACATCTGGTTTTTACTCAGTTGGCCATTCATGTCCAACTATCTATGACGCCATGGACTGCAGTACAACAGGCCTCCCTGTCCTTCACCATCTCCTGAAATTTGCCCAAGTTCATGTCCATTGCATTGGTGATGCCATCCAGACATCTCATCCTCCAATGCCCTCTTCTCCTTGTAAACTCAATCTTTCCCAGCATCAGGGACTTTTCCAGTGAGTTGGCTGTTCGCATGAGATGATGAAAATATTGGAGCTTCAACTTCAGCATTAGACATTCCAATGAGTATTAACAAGGATTCAGTGTTGATTTCTTTTGGAATTGACTAATTTGATCTTCTTGCTGTCCATAGGACTTTCAGAAATTGTCTTCAGTACCACAGTTTGAAGGCATCAATTCTTTGGTGCTCTGCCTTCTTCATAGTCCAGCTCTCATGTCCTTACATGACTACTAGAAAAATCAGAGCTTTGACAATGTAGACGTTTGTTGCCAAACTGTTGTCTCTGCTTTTTAATACACTGTCTGGGTTTGTTATAGCTTTCTTTCCAAGGGGCAATCATCTTTGAATTTCATGGCTGCACTTTTTCCCTACCCCTTTGTCATGAAGTGATGGGACTGGATGCCATGGTCTTTGTTTTTTTTTTTTTTTTTTTTTTAAGTTGAGTTTTAAGTCAGCTTCTTCACTCTCCTCTTTCATCTTTACCAGGAGACTCTGTCCCTCTTCATTTCCTGCCATTAGAGTGGTTTCACATGCATATCTGAGTTTGCTGATATTTCTTTAAGCAATCTTGATTCCAGCTTATGCTTCATCCAGTCCGACATTTTACTTGATGTACTCTGCATGTAAGTTAAATAAGCAAGCTGACAATGTAGAGCCTTGATGTACTTCATTCCCAATTTTGAACCATTCCATTGCTCCTTGTCCAGTTCTAACTGTTGCTTCTTGTCCTGTACAGATTTCTCAGGAGACAGGTAAGTTAGTTTGGAATTCCTATCTCTTTAAGAATTATCCATGGTTTGTTGTGATCCACAGTCAAAAGTAGATTTTTTTTTTTTAAATTCTCTTGCTTTTTCTATGACCCAACAAATGCCGGCAATTTGATCTCTGGTTCCTCTGCCTTGTCTAAATCTTGATTGTACTTCAGGAAGTTCTTGGTTCAAGTATTGTTGAAACTAGCATGAAGTATTTGAGCATAACAGTGCTAGCATGTGAAACGAGCACAGTTGTGTGGTATTTTGAACATTCTTTGGTGTTGCCTTTCTTTGGGATTGGAATGACTACTGACCCTTTTCACTCCAGCAATGGTCATTGCTGAGTTTTCCAAATTTGCTGGCATATAAAGTGCAGCACTTTAGCAAGAGCATTTTTTAGTGTTTGAAATAACATCCACTAGCTTTGTTCATAATAATGCTTCCTAAGGCCAACTTGACTTTGCATTCCAGGATGTCTGGCTCTAGGTGACTGATTACACCATTGTGGTTATCTGGGTTATTTAGACCTTTTCTGTATGAGTTTTCTGTGTGTTCTTTCCATTCTTCTTAGTCTCTTCTGGTTCTTCATTGTGCTCACCTTTGCATTTAGATGTTCCCTTTGTATCTCCAAATTTCTTGAAGAGATCTCATCAACCCATTCTATTGTTTCCCTCTATTTCTTTGCATTGTTCACTCAATAAGACTGTCTTAATCTCTCCTCGATCTGCTCTGGAGCTCTACATTCGGTTTGGTACATCATTTCCTTTCTTTGTTACCTTTTGTTTCTCTTCTTTTTCAGCTACTTGTAAGGCCTCTTCAGACAAGTATTTTGCCTTCTTGCATGTCTTTCTTTTGGGATGGATTTGGTCACTATCTTCTGTACAGTGTTATGAATCTTGTCCATGGTTCTTCAAGCGCTCTGTCTACCAGATCTTATCCCTTGAACTTACTTGTAATCCCCACTGTATAATCATAAGGAATTTGATTTAGGTATTACCTAAATGGTCTAGGGATTTTTCCCATTTTCTTCAATTTAAGTGTGATTTTTACAATAATAAGGAGCTCATGGTCTGAGCCACATTCAGCTCCAGGTCTTATTTTTCTGACAGTATAGAGCTTCTCTTTCAGCTCTGAAGAATGTAATTAATATGACTTCAGTATTGACAATCCCTTGATGTCCACGTGTAGAATAGCCTCTTATGTTGTTGGAAGAGGGTGTTTGCTGTGACCAGTGTGTTCTCTTGGCAAAACACTATTAGCCTTTGCCTCCTTCATTTTGTACTCCAAGGCCAAACTTGCCTGTTGCTTCATTTATCTCTTGCCTTCCTACTTTTGCATTCCAATTCCCTATAATGAAAAGGACATATTTTTTTGTTGTTAGTTTTAGGTAGGTCTTCCTACCTTCTTGTAGGTCTTCCTAAAATTATTCAATTTCAGCTTCTTCACCATTGGTGAATGGGACGTAGTTCTGGATTACTCTCATGTTGAATAGTTTGCCTTGAAAATGAACTGATATTATTCTGTGATTTTTGAGGTTGCACCCAAATACTGCATTTTGGACACTTTTGTTAACTATGAGAGCTACTCCATTTCTTCTAAGGGATTCTTGCCAGCAGTAGTATATATAATGAACATCTGAATTAAATTTGCCCATTCTCATGCTTTTTAGTTCACTGATTCCTAAAATGTCAATGTTCACTCTTGCCATCTGCTTGACCTTGTCTCATTTATCTTAACTGATGGATCTATCATTCCATGTTCCTATGCAATATTGCTCTTTACAGCATTGGGCTTTACTTTCACAACCATACACATCCACACATAAGTTTCATGTCTGCTTTGACCCAGCCTCTTCATCCTTTCTGGATGTTTTTTCTCCTCTGTTCCCCAGTAGCATATTGGCCACCTACCACCATGGCCATCTTCCAGTGTCACATCTTTTTGCTTTTTCATACTTTGCATGAAGTTCTCAAGTCAAGAATACTGAAGTGGTTTGCCATTCTCTTCTCCAGTGGACCAGGTTTTGTCAGAATTCTTCACTATGACCCATCCATCTTGGGTGACCCCACATGACATGGCTCATAGATTCACAAGATACACAAGGTTGTGATCCATGTGATCATTTTGTTAGCTTTCTGTGATTGTGAGTTTCAGTTATTTAGTAACATATTGTTTAGACTGGATGTGCTTGTTTTTTTTTTTTTTTTTTTTTTTTTTTTTTTTTTTCCTTGCAGTTGACTTCTAATCTCATGGTGTTGTGCTCACACACACAAAAATGCTTTATTATTATTTTTAATTTTCTGAAATTTACAAAGCTCACTTTGTGACCTAGCATGTGATTAATTCTGGAGAATTTTCCACATGCACATGATAAGGATGTATATTCTGCTGCTGTTGGATGAAATTCTCTATAATTTTCAATTAAGTCCATTTGACATAATATTTCATTTAGAGTCTGTGTTTCCTTTTGATTTTCTTTCTGGGTGATCTGTCCATTGATGAAAGTGGGGTGTTAGCCTCTCCATTATTATTGTTACTAGTGATTTATCCTTTATGGCTGTTAGTATTTGTTTTATATAATGTGTTCCCTTGTTGAGTACATATAAACAATGTTTATAATTGTTGTATCTTGTTAACAATCCCTTATCACCACATTGATTATGTGGTGTTGTTCTTTGTCTCTTTTAATGGTCTTTATTTGAAATCCTATTTTTTTCTGATATGAATATTTGCTACCCCATCTTTCTTTTGGCTTCTTTTTGCTTGGAATACCTTTCCCCACCCCCTTCCTTTCATTCTGTATGTATCTTTATATTTCAGGTTGGTCTCTTGCAGAGAGCATTTATAGGGGTCTTATTTTCTATCCATTCATCCAGTCTTTTGTCTTTTTGTTGGAGCATTAAAACCATTTCCATTTAAGATAATTATCATTGTGTGTATGTGTGATAGTAGCTCAATGTTGTCAGACTCTTTGCAACCCCATGGACTGTTGCTTTCTTTGTTCTTCTGTCCATGGAATTCTTCAGGCATGAATACTGGAGCAGGTTGCCATTCCTGTCTCCAGGGGATCTTTCCAACCCAGGAATCAAATTTGAGTCTCCTTCACTGAAAGCAAATTCAATATGTATATTTTATTCTCATTTTGTCAATTGCTTTGGATTTGTTTTTGTACATCTTTCATCTCCCCCTCCTCTCTTGTGATTTGATGACTAAATTTAGTGTTGTGTTTGGATTCCTTTTGCTTTTGTATGTGTGTATCAATTGTAGATTTTTTAAATAGCAATCTATATAAAAACAAGATTTTAAGTTGTTGTTTTATAAATTCAAAAGCATTTCCAATATCTTAACATTTGTACTCTCTTCACTATTACTGGTTTATATACTACATTAATATGTAGGTGATCTCCTACTTTTACTTTATGTTTGCCTGAGCTTTTCTATCCATAGTTTTCTTGTTTTGAGTCATGGCCTTTTCTTTTCTGCTTAGGGAAATTTCTTAACCATATGCAAAACACTCTCTGACATAAATCATAGCAGGATCCTCAATGACCCACCTCCCAAAGTAATGGAAATAAAAGCAAAAATGAGCAAATGGGACCTAATGAAACTTAAAAGCTTTTGCACAACGAAGGACACTATAAGCAAGGTGAAAAGACAGCCTTCAGAATGGGAGAAAATAATACCAAATGAAGCAACTGACAATTAATCCCCAAAATATACAAGCAGCTCATGCAGCCCAATACCAGAAAAATAAATGACCCAATCAAAAAATGGGCCAAAGAACTAAACAGATATTTCTCCAAAGAAGACATACAGATGGCTAACAAACACATGAAAAGATGCTCAATGTCATTCATTATCAGAAGTGCAATTCAAAACCACAATGAAGTGCCATCTCATGCCGGTCAGTATGGCTGCTATCAAAAAGTCTATAAGCAATAAATGCTGGAGAGGGTGCAGAGAAAAGGGAACCCTCTTACACTGTTCGTAAGAATGCAAACTAGCATAGCCACTATGGAGAAGAGTGTGGAGATACCTTAAAAAAAAAAACAAAAAAAAACTGGAAATAGAACTGTTATATGACCCAGCAATCCCACTGTTGGGCATACACATTGACGAAACCAGAATTGAAAGAGACACATGTATGCCAATGTTCATCACAGCACCATTTACAATAGCCAGGCCATGGAAGCAACCTATCTGGCCATCAGCAGATGAATGGATAAGATACGTGATGGAATATTACTTAGCTATTAAAAAGAATGCATTTGAATCCATTCTAATGAGGTGGATGGAACTGGATTCTATTATATACAGAGTGAAGTAAGTCAGAAAAACATCAATACAGTATATTAATGCATATATATGGAATTTAGAAAGATGGTAATGATGACCCTATATGCAAGACAGCAAAAAAGATACAGATGTAAAGAACAGACTTTTGGACTCTATGGGAGAAGGGGTGGGATGATTTGAAAGAAGAGCATTGAATCATGTATATTACCATATGTGAAATAGATCACCAGTCCAGGTTTGATGCTTGAGACAGGGACCTCAGGGCCAGTGCACAGGGACAACCTGAGAGATGGGATGGGGAGGGAGGAGGGGGGTTGGTTCAGGCTAGGGGATACATGTGCACCCATGGCTGATTCATGTCAATGTATGCAAAAAACCACTGCAATACTGTAATTAGCCTCCAATTAAAATAAATAAATAGACTTTAAAAAAAGCTGATATGATGGTACTGATTTCTCTTAACTTTTTTTTTTCATTTTTTTTTTTTTCATTAAGCTTTTTATTTCTACACTGAATCTGAATCAGAGCCTTGCTATGCAGAGTATTCCTGGTTGTAGATTCTTCCCTTTCATCACTTCAAATGTTTTATGTCACTTCTTTCTGACATCTAGATTTTCTGCTGAAAAATCAACATAAAGCTTATAGGGATTCCTTTGTATGCTATTTGTTTCCTCTGTATGTGATTTTTTTTATGTTTGCTTCTTTTTCCTTGTTGTGTTCATTATTTTTTCTTTGTCTTTAATTTTTGTTAACTTGCTTACTGTGTGTCTTAGCAAGCTTCTCTTTGGGTTTATCCTGCCTGGGACCCTCTGTATGTCCTGAACTTGTTTCCTATTCCCCATGTTTAGGAAGTTTTCAGCTATTATCTCCTTAAATTCACTTTTTAAAGTTCTTTTCTTTGTCTTCTCCCTCTAGGACCCCTATAATGATTATAATGGGAATGTTGTTGCATCTAATGTTGTCCCACAGGTGTCTGAAGATGTCCCCATTTTTTTTAATTTTAATTTTTTTATTTATTCTGTTCTGTGGAATGATTTCTACCATTCTATATTTCAGCCCACTTTTCATTCTTTTGCCTCAATTACTCTGCTATTAATTTCTTCCAGTATATTTTTCATTTCCATTATTGTATTTTTGAACTTTATTCTTTTTTCTTCAGTTCTATGTCTTTGTTACACTTTTTAGCACCTTCTTGATATGTGTCTTCATTCTTTTTTTCTTCATCTGCAAACATGCTTTCCTTAATTGGAATTTGTTAGAATGTCAAAAGTGACATGGATGTGAGGGGAGAGAGAAAGGAGGGAGGGAAGGAAGAATAAAGACAGAGACAGACAGCGAGAGAGCTATTTTTGTTGAATTATGGTATATATATATATATATTTATTAAGATTTAAAATAATAATTTGGACACTTCTCTTCATTTTACTAGCTTTGCTGCTGTTGTTGTTTAGCTGTCCAACTCTTTGTGATCCCATGGACTGTAGCCAGCTGTACTCTTCTGTCCATGGGATTCTCTAGGCAAGACATTATTTTTCTTAGGTCTTGGATCGTCTTCACTATCATTGCTCTGATTTCTTTTGCCAGTGGTTTGCCTATTTCCACTTCACTTGCTTGTTCTGATATTTTATTTTATTCTTTCATCACAGACACATTTCTCTACTGTCTCATTTTAGCTAACTTTCTGTAATTACGGTTCCACTCCGCAGGCTCCAAGATTGCAGTTCTTCTTGCTTCTGCTCTCTTCCCTCTTGCAGGTGAGGATGTCTAATAGGTTTATGTAGGCTTTTTAGTAGAAGCTTCTGTCCCTACCTACTGGTGAGTGGAGCTGTGTCTTGTCCCCCTGATGGAAAGGGCAATACTTAGGGATACTTTAAGCAGCCTGTCTACTGATGGATGGATATGAGTTTCAGTCTTGCTTGTTGTTTTGCCTGGTATGCTCTAGCACTGGAGCTTAGGGGCTATTGAATGGAGGTAGGTCTTGTGGAGGAAACAGCAGTCTCCAAGAGGTTTCACACAATTTGTTGTAGACAAAACTGTTTCTGCCAGTGTCTTTGTTGATGCAGTGAGTCATAGTCACTCCCTACCTCTTAAGGAGATCCTCAAATATTAGTAGGTATGTCTGGGCCAGTCTCTTATGAGATTACTGCTTTTTCCCTGGGTCCTGGTATGCATAGGACCATCTGTATGCCATCAAAGAGTAGTTTCTATTTCTCAGTCCTCAGAATTCTTGAAATTAAAGCCCACTGGACTTCACAAAGTCAGATTATCTGGGAGCCCCTTCTCTTGCCAAATCCCCAGGCTGGAAAGCCTAATGGGAGGCTCAGAACTTTCACCTCTATGGAAGAAGTTCTGTGACCATAATTATTTACCAGTTTGTGGACTGCCTATCTGTTGGTTATGGAGTTTGATTTTATCACTGTGGCACAATTTTATCATTGTGCCTCCTACCAACTTGTTGCTACTTCTTTGTCTTTGAGTGAGTTCAGGATATAATTTTTGGTAGGTCTTTGATAGTTGTTCAGCAGTCAGTTTTTATTTTTGTGTTCTTGTATGAAAAACACAAAAACTACTCTGCCATCATGCCAACAAATCTCATAACTCATATTTAGAGGTAAAGTTTATCTATCCTGGATTGGTATATATTTTTATGTTATATAGTGTATCACCATCAAAATAAATAGGGCAGCAATATCTCAAAGTGTCTTAATATAGCTCTAGTTCCATTTTCATTTACAAGGACTGTCTAAATAAAGCTGTTGTGAATTTCTTTATCATTTCTACTTCATTTCAGTTGAAGTATCTATATTTCATATTTGACATTCTTCTTTCCCAACATCTCAGGCCTCATTTGCGGGGCTTGTTCTGATCTACACTGAAACATATTTCTCTCAGGAGAAAAGTTATTTTAGGAAATGCTAACAAGACAAAAATGTTAATTTGTATGGTTTAGCCCCTTTTGGAGACCAGTGAAAAATCTTGGGCCCTGTGCTTTGATGAGGTCTAATCCTAAGTGTTATCACTATGCTACTTATGTGCTTACAATAACTTGACATGCCACCTAATTCAGATATAAGATAATGTTGTCTTCTTGATATATATTAGATACTTTAGACATACAGTCTTGGTTTTCTTGTTAATTTTCTTTATCGTATGTTGTCTGTTTGGTGCTTTATTTATTTATTTATTTATTTATTTATTTATTTTTGCTCTCATCTCATTTCCCAGAATAACTTATTGGTTTAGGGGCTAAATGAAGGACTGAGACTAGTGAGGAACTAATGAAAATTGTGTTCTTTGACAAAAGCAAAAATAAGTGAAATCTTAAAACATTTAAAGGTCTCTTCTCTCCAGTTCTTCACTTTTGCCCTCCTCTCTCTTCTGAAGTTCTTTATCTGTCATACTTGGAAAGACAGAGGGTGGGTCTTCCCTGGTCACTCAGTGGTAAGGAATCTGCTGCCAATTCAGGAAACATGGGTTTGATCTCTGATCTAGAAAGATCCCACGGACTGTGGAACAACTAAGCCAATGTGCCACAACTGTTGAACCTATGCTTGAGAACTCATAAACTGCAACTACTGAAGTCTGCACACCTTAGAGCCCATGCTCCACAATAAGAGAAACCATTGTTTTTAGAGGCCCACACACCTCAACTAGAGAAGTGGCCCCACATTCTGCAACTAGAGAAAAGCTCATGCAGTAATGAAAATCCAGCACAGCCAAAAATGATATAAAATAAATGAAAGAATAAATAAATAAAAAGACAAAGAGCAACTCTGGAAATTCAACACTATTCAAAGTTTCAAATTAAACACATCTCTTAAGCATTTAGCACTCCCACATAAATTAGCCAACTTCCTGCCATAAAATCCCCAATACTTCTGATATTGTTAGAAGGACAATCTGATTAAACATATCAGTTCAATCACTCAGTCATGTCTAACTCTGCAACCCCATGGACTGCAGCACACCAGGCTTCCTTGTCTGTCACTAACTCCCAGAGGTTGCTCAAACTCATGTCCACTGAGTCAGTGATGCCATCCAACCATTTGATCATCTGTCATCCCCTTCTCTTCCTGCCTTCAATCTTTCCCAGCATCATGGTCTTTTCCAGTGGCCAACTTTGCATCAGTTGGCCAAAGTGTTGGAGCTTCAGCTTCACCATCAGTCCTTCCAATGAATATTCAGGATTGATTTCCTTTAGGGTTGACTGGTCTAGTCTTCTTGCAGTCCAAGGGACCCTCAAGACTCTTTTTCGACACCACAGTTCAAAAGCATCAGTTCTTTGGTGGTCAGTTTTCTTTATGGCCCAACACTCACATCCATACATGACTATTGGAAAAACCATAGCTTTGACTGTATGGACCTTTGTCAGCAAAGTAATGACTCTGCTTTTTAACATGCTGTCTAGTTTGGTCATAGTTTTTCTTCCAAGGATCAAGCATCTTCTTATTTTATGGCTGCAGTTACCATCTGCAGTGATTTTGGAGCCCAGGAAAATAGTCTGTCACTGTTTGCATTGTTTCTCCATCTATTTGCCATGAAAGTATGGGACTGGATGCCATGATCTTTGTTTTTGGAATGTTGAATTTTAAGCCAGCTTTTTCATTCACCTCTTTCACTTTCATCCAGAGGCTCTTCAGTTCCTCTTTGCTTTCTGCCATAAGGGTGGTGTCATCTGCATATCTTTGGTTATTAACATTTCTCCTGGCAATCTTGATTCCAGCTTGTGCTTCATCCAGTCTGGCATTTTGCATGATATACTCTACATATAAGCTACATAAACAGGGTGACAATATACAACCTTGATGCACTCCTTTCCCAATTTGGAGCAAATCAGTTGTTCCATGTCTGGTTCTAACTGTTACTTCTTGACCTGCATATAGGTTTCTCAGGAGGCAGGTAATGTGGCCTGGTATTTCCATCTGTTTAAGAATTTTCCACAATTTGTTGTGATCCACACAGTCAAAGGCTTTGGCGTAGTCAATAAAGCAGAAGTAGATGTTTTCCTAGAACTCTCTTACTTTTTTGATGATTCAGTGGATGCTGGCCATTTGACCTCTGGTTCCTCTGACAATTTATACAAAATTTAAGTCAACAACCTCTAAGAAACCTCAAGGTCTTCACAGAATCCCTGACTTTGCTGTATGCAAGTCAGATCTAAATTTAAATCCTTGAAGAATCAATAATCAGGAAAGAGTTCATCAAAATTCTACAGGTTTCCAGTTATAAACTTAAACTAATTTTTTAATAGCATAAATAGGTGTTGAGACCACTCACATTTTCAGGTAACTTAGACCTTCTTGATTCTTCCAAATTAATGAATCATATGGGAAGCAATTGAACAATTAATAAGCAGGTGGGGGTGGGTACTGTGTGCCAAATTAGTGTCTTTTCTTCATCAGGGAAAGGTTTCATTTTGAAATATGTGAATGTCAGCTAAGAGCTTTGTGGAAATCTTTGACCTAAGCTAAATTAAGCAGAGATTCCAAAGACTAATATGCTCAATTTTCCCATTTTCTATTCTAAGTAGTTTAACTGTTTGTGGTTGCTCAGCTAATTGGTTATAAATACTATTTTCTCTTTGATTTCTTATCTTCACATTTTCTCTTTTGGAGAGAAGAGTTAAGAATTATTCCTCTTTTATGTGTTTCAGCTCATCCAACCCTCTATATAGTAAATGATGTCAATGAGCAAGCGAGAGAGAATTATGAGATGATTTGTTGCATACAGAAGGGGATCACAATTTAGAAGTGGAAGAAAAGAGCTCAAAGGAAAGTTGAAATTATTTCTGTGCACTATGAAAATAGATTTCCATCACCCAAGGGTCCTGAAATAGATATCCTCAGGGTTCTTACAGTGGCAAATAGATATTTTTGCTTGAACACCAAACAAATACTGATGCCACTTAGTGAATTGAGAAATAAAAACAAAAGAATTAATGGAGTAAAAGCATAGATCTTTTTTAGTAATTTAAATTTGGAACATTTACTAAATAATTTAGCAATATGAGATTAGAAAGTAAGGGATGAGGTTCTTACTACAAACATAAATTTTGGTGTTACCAGCATATTGATGGTGAGTAGAGTTGTGGTGGTAAATTTTTTTTTAATATTTCAGAATAATAAGGAGAAACATGAATCAGGGTCTTAATAGGTGTCAAAGGCCATTCTGTATAATTTTACTAACATATTTCAAAAAGTAAGCCTATAAAGTCTGTTGTCTTCATCTTAGAGGCAAGAAAAATTAGATACAGAGAGATCAGCTATCTTGCCTATTTTACTAACAAATGATCAAGCCCAGATCCCAACCAGGGCAATTTGGCTCCTGATTCCATGCGTGGAATCTCTATATGTTAACTTTGATGTGATAAAGATTAAAATTATTTTTAAAAATCCTCAGAATAAGCTTTAAAGTACTTAAATATTCTAAAATTAGAGGTGAAAGAAATAACCAATAAGGAATTCTTAGAATAAATGACCAAGAAAAGGCAATAAAAAAGGAAAATGCAGTATTCTGGGAGCCAAGCAAAGGACATGTTTTAAGGACAGTAAAATGATCAGTTGTGTTAAATGCTGCCAAGAAATTGGCAAAGGATGACACCCAAGCAAATATGTACAGATTTTACAAAGAAAATTCATTTATTTTGCTTGATAATACCAGTTTCATCAGAGTTGTATAAATGAAAATTTTTGGATTGGAGCTAAAGACCTGGAAGCAAGAAGCAACATCAGTGAGTATAAACAACATTGAGGAAGATATATTTCTAAAGGTGAACAAGATGGTTTTTGTTTTTCAGGAGAGCAATACAAAGTCAAGGAAGATTTTATTTATGATGGAAATAGAGTATGTTTGAATGCTGCTGGGAAAATTATGAAAGACATAAAATGCCTGATGGTGCCAGAAACTTAGAGGATAGTTTCAAGACTGAAGTCATGGAATGAACAATAGAAGTATAACTGCAAATCTGATTTGATTAGATTAACATCAAAGCGAGGTTGATTTGTAAGAGGGAGAAAGAAAGACTACATGAGCCAAACTTTAGAAATGATGATATATTTAGATTAAAAAAATAATCTTTTCATGTTCCTAGTTTTTCAATGGTATTGGAATCAACAACTTCAACAAAGAATAAGAGAAGGGAGCAATGCTAAGTATTTGAGAAGGAAAGTATAAAATAGAGACCTGAGAGAGATGGAAAATAAATTTCCCAGGAAAATGTAGTAGGAAATCTTGATAATGTTTTCAATCATGAATATAAAGTAGTGAGATTGATCACCATAGATATGTAATTTTCTTTAGCCATGGTTAGCTACTGGTTGTAAGTGAGAATATGCCAATATGTTGAATTTAATCAATGTTGGGATTTACAAGAAGGGAGTTGAAGTTTTAGGAAAGGAGACTTACTGGTACTGTATTTCTTCTGTAAAAACTTGCCAAAAATTTACCAACTTAAAATAGCATCTAGTTATTATCTAAAAATTCTGTAGGACTGAAGTCCAGAATTTTCCAAGGGATGCTTTGTTCAGTGTCTCACAAGGCCACTAAAAGTGATGTCTAGTCTGGGCTCTTAATCTGGATGCTCTGGAGCCTCATTCAAGTTGTAGGGAAAATTCAGTTCTTGGAGGTTATAAGACTGAGGTACTCATTTCTTTATTGTCAGCTAGGTGTCATTCTCAATGTTTAGAGTCAATCTGCATTTCAAAGTTTGTGATGCCAGAAACTTGTGGCATGGAAGTTGCTACTCAGAAATGGAGCATGACAAAGGAACTGCTGAGGAAGAGAAGAATTAGAGAGGAGGCTTGTGTGTGAGGTCACTCAGAAGCATGTTGGAGAGTCTCTGGGTCAGAACTTTGAAGGGCAGCAGTACTTTGGGGTCTTATATCTACAAGGTTCCATCTTATCCAAGGGTAACAGTTTCTGGGTGAGGTTTTTTGGGATGCGCAAATTAAGTAGCCCCTAAATGCCTCAAATCTGCTTGTGTTGGTTATTTTAAAAATAATTGGATGTATAAAAAATTTAAGTTCTGCAGCACAAGTCATACCATGGAACTTAAAGTTGAAATGGTTATCATCTTTATCACTTTTTAAAACTCAAGATAGCTATGATAGACCATAATCCTTCAGTGCCTTGAATTAGCCAGCACTGTTGTATATTTATTGCCTGTCCCTGTAGAAGAAAGTTGACTGGTTCACACTATGTAGTATCCACTTAGAATAGGACGTTACATGTAACTGAGGAGATTTGTTCAATTGTTAAAATGATAGAAAAGGGATAGTTTCAGGATTTAACATTCAAGAAAGAAGCACCTTCTAGCAAAACTGGGCTAATATTAATAGTTAAGCACATACAATGGTGAAAAATTGAAAGCATTTACTGTAAAATCAGGAACAAGAAAAGGGTACCGACTCTTGTTACTACTATTAATCATAGTTTTAAAGTCCTAAGCACAGCAATCAGAGAAGAAAAGCAAATTAAAAGAATCTGTATAGGAAAAGAAAATGTAAAACTCCCAGTGTACCCTAAAGATGTCTCCAGAAAATGACTAGAGAAAATCAGTTAAGATATTAAAGATGCATGGTATAAAATTAATACACAGAAGTGACTTGCACTCTCATACACCAGCAATGAAAAATCAGAAAATTAAAGAAACAACCCCATTCACCATTGCAATAGAAAGAATAAAATACTTAAAAAGAAATTAACCTAAAGAAACAAAAGACCTGTACAAAAAACTATAAAACACTAATTAAAGAAATCAAAGATGACACAAACAGATGGAGAAATATGCAATGTTATTGGATTAGAAGAATAGATATAGTGAAAATGAGTATACTACCCAAATGAATCTATAGATTCAACAAAATCCCAATCAAAATACTAGTAGTATTTTTCACAGAATTAGAGCAAATAACTTCACAATTAGTATGGAAACACAAAAGAATTCGAATAGTCAAAATAATACTGAGGAAGAAAAATTGAACTGGAGGAATCAACCTTCCCAACTTCAGACTATATGACAAAGTTGCAGTTGTCAAGACAGTATGGTATTGGCACAAAGACAGAAATATAGATCAATGGAAAAAAACAAAGTCCAGAGATAAGTCCATGATCCTATGAACACCTTATCTTTGACAAAGGAGCAAAAATATACAATGGAATGAAGACAGTCTCTTCAAGTGGTGCTGGGTAAACTGGTCATCTATATGTAAAAGAATGAAACTAGAACACTTTCTAACACCATACACAAAAATAAAATCAAAATGGATTAAAGATCTAAATGTAAGACCAGAACATATAAAACTCTTAGAGGAAAACATAAGCATAACACTCTCCTAATAAATCACAGCAAAATCCTCTATGACCCAACTTACAGACTAATGGAAATAAAAATAAATAAATAAACAAATGGAACATAATTAAACTTAAAAGTTTTGCACAATGAAGGAAACTATAAGCAAGGTGAAGAGGCAGCCTTCAGAATCAGAGAAAATAATAGCAAAAGAAGCAACTGACAAAGAATTAAGCTCCAAAATATACAAGCAGCTCATGCAACTCAATAACAGAAAAAAAATGAACAATCTGATCAAAAAGTGGGCAAAAGACCTAAACAAACTTTTTTTTTTTTGCCCCAAAGAAGACACAGATGGCTAATAAACACATGAGAAAATGCTCAATATCCCTCATTATTGGGCTTCCCCGGTGGCTCAGAGGTTAAAGCATCTGCCTCCAATGAGGGAGACCCTGGTTCGATCCCTGGGTTGGGAAGATCCCTTGGAGAAGGAAACTACAATGAGGTATCATTTCTCACCAGTCAAGATGGTTGTCATCAAAAAGGTCTACAGATAATAATTGCTGGAGAGTGGGGAGAAAAGGGAACCCTCTTACACTGTTATTGGGAATAAAAACTGGTACAGTTATCATGGACAACAGTGTGGAGATGCCTTAGAAAATTGGGAATAGAACTGCCATATGACCCAGGAATCCCGCTACTGGGCATACACTCCAAGGAAACCAGAATTGAAAGAGACATATGTACCCAATGTTCATTGCAGCTCTATTTATAACAGCTAGTACATGGAAGCAACTTAGATGTCCATCAGCAGATGAATGGATAAGGAAGTTGTGGTAAATATACACAGTGGAATATTACTCAGCTATAAAAAGGAATGCATTTGAGTCAGTTCTAGTAGGGTGGATGAACCTGGAGCCTATTATACACAGTGAAGTAAGTTAGAAACAGAAAGACAAATACTGTTATCCATGCATATATATATATATATGGAATTTAGAAAGACAATAATTAAGCAGCAAAGGAGACACAGCTAAAAAAAAAAACACAGACTTTTAGACTTAGTGGGAGAAAGTGAGGATCAGTCAGTCAGTTCGTAGGATGATTTAAAAGAATAGCACTAGGAAGACTCAGAGGGATCTGGTAGAGAGGGAGGTGAGGTGGGAGGGGGGATCGGGATGGGGAATATATGTAAATCCATGGCTAATTCACTTCAATGTATGACAAAAACCACTACAATATTGTAAAGTAATTAGCCTCCAACTAATAAAAATAAATGAAAAAAAAATTGGGGAAAAAAAAAAGAATAGCACTGAAACATGTACCTTACCATATGAAAATAGATGACCAGTGCAAGTTCCATGCATGAAGAAGGGCACACAAAGCTGGTGCTCTGGGGAAAACCAGAAGGATAGGTTGGGAAAGGAGGTAAGAGGGAGGTTCAGGATGCAGGGCACATGTATACCCATGGCCGATTCATGTTGATAGCAAAGACCATCACAATATTTTAATTCCTCATTTATATAAAATTAGTTTAAGTTGATAGGAGGATTAAGGTCATACACTATGCCATTAAGGCTACAATCAGCAATTTTAATTACATCTGAAAAGTGTCTTTTGCCATATAAGTCAATGCAATCCCATAAGTAATCGGAAGTGACTTTTATAGGGGCAAATATATTGTCTACCTCAGAAAGTAACTGTGACTGTGGGCCAGGAAATATCATTAGTAAATGTAACAAAAATATAATTCATTACACATGCAATGTCTTTAGGTTGAAATATATTTTCATTTTTAATGTCTTTCATGTGAGAAATCTGGTAATAAATCTGGTAATTTATAAATTCCTTAAATGTTAGTCAAATTAACAAATGAAATAAGATATGTATTAAAGATTTTAACTAAATTAGCTTTCTTTAGATAAGGTCAATTATGCCAATTTTTTCACAGCAGGCAGATGCTTGTTGTTGTTGTTCAGTTGCAAAGTCATGTTCAGCTCTTCATGACCCCATGGACTGCAGCACAGCAGGTTTCTGTGTCCTTCATTATCTCCCAGAGTTTCCTCAGACTCAAGTCCATTGAATCAGTGATACTATCCAATCATCTCATTCTTTCCCTGTGTCAGGGTTTTTCTAGTGAGTTAGCTCTTCTCATCAGGTTGACAAAGTATTGGAGCTTCAGCTTAAGCATCAGTCATTCCAATGAATATTCAGAGTTAATTTCCTTTAGGATTGATTGGTTTGGTCTCCCCACATCAACGGGAATCTGAAGAGTCTTCTCCAACACTGCAATTCAAAAGCATGAATTCTTCAGTGCTCAACCTTCTTTATGGTCCATATCTCATATGTATACATGACTACTGGAAAAGCCATAGCTTTGACTGTAAGGACATTTTTCAGCAAAGTGACATCTCTCCTTTTTAAATCACTGTCTAAATTTGTCATAACTTTCCTTCCAAGGAGCAAGTGTATTTTAATGTCATGGCTGCGGTCATCACCTGCAGTGATTTTGGAGTCCAAGAAAATAAATTCTGTCACTCTTTCCACTTTTCCCCTACCTATTTGCCATGAAGTGATATGACAAGGTATAATGATCTTAATATTTTAAGTGTTGAGTTTTAAGCCAGCCTTTTCACTTGACTCTTTCATCAAAGAGTCTGTTTAGTTCATATTCCCATTTTGCCATTAGAGTGTTGCCTACATATCTGAGGTTGTTTATATTTATAAACATATTTGTTTATATTTATAAACATATCTGAGGTTGTTTATATTTTCCCCACAATCTTTTTTTTCTTAGTTAATTTATTTTATAATTAAAGGATAATTGCTTTACAGAATTTTGCTGTTTTCTGTCAAATGTCTACAAGAATCAGATCATAGGTATACCCATGTCCTGGCAATCTTGATTCCAGCTCATGATTCATCCAGCCTGGCATTTCATGTGATGCATTCTGCATATGAAGGGGCTTTCTAGGTGGCTCAGTGGTAAATAATCCAGCGTGACAATATATAGCCTTGACATACTCTTTTCCCAATTTTGAATCGGTCTGTTGTTTCATGTCCAGTTCTAACTGTTGTTTCTTGATCCACATGTTGGTTTCAAAGGAGACAGGTAAGGTGGTCTGATATTCCTATCTCTTGAAGAATTTTCCACATTTTGTTTTGAGCCACACAGTCAAAGGCTTTTGCATAATAAATGAAGCAGATGTTTTTTCTGAACTTCCTTAGCTTTCTCTATGATCCAAGCAGTTCAGTTCAGTCGCACAGTCTGGTCCAACTCTTTGAAACCCCATGGACTGCAGCATGCCAGACCTCCCTGTCCACCACCAACTCCTGGAGTTTACTCAAACTCCTGTCCATTGAGTTGGTGATGCCATCCAACCATCTCATCCTCTGTTGTCCCTTTCTCCTCCCACCCTCAATCTCTCCCAGCATCAGGGTCTTCTCCAAAGAGTCATCTCTTCACATCAGGTGGACAGAGTATTGGAGTTTTTGCTTCATCATCAGTCCTTCCAAAGAATATTCAGGACTGATTTCCTTTAAGATGGACTGGTTGGATCTCCTTGCTGTCCAAGGGACTCTCAAGAGTCTTCTTCAACACCACAGCTCAAAAGCATCAACTCTTCAGCATGCCAATGATTCAGCGAATGTTGGCAATTTGATCTCTGGCTCCTCTGCTTTTTCAAATGCTTAGAGGTGTAATTTTTGTGATTATGCAACCCATTTGTGCTTCATATATATATATATATATATATATATATATATATATATATATATTTGTATTTATTTCATGGAACTTCAAAAGAAAAACCTAAATAGTATACATTTAAAATGTCTCTAGTCTTGTGATGATGATCTTAATTGTCAACTTGACTGGCTATGAGTTGCCCAGACATTAGGTAAGACACTATTTCTGGGAATGTCTGTGAAGATATTTGAGGAAGAGATCAGCATTTGAGTTGGTAGACTGAGTAATGAAGATTCCCTCATTAATGTGGGTGGGCATCTTCCAATTCACTCAAGGCCTGAAAAGAATAAAAAGACAGAGGAAGGGAAGGAAATATGTTTTCTCAGATTGAACTGGGATATCCAACTTTTCCTGCCCTTGGACTGATGGGCAAGGGTTCTCAGATCTTTGAACTCAGACAGACACTTACCCTGTTGTTGCTCCTGGTTCTGTCTTTTGGATGTGGACTGGTACTATGCCATTGGCTTTGCTGGGCCACCAGCTTTTGGAGAGAGGATCATGAAATTTCTCAGCTTCCAAGATCACATGAGCCAATTCTTTATGACAAATGAATCTTTTCATATATCTATTCATATATCTTCTATTGGTTTGTTCTTTTGGAAATCTCTCCTACATACTTGTTATAAAATAGAAAAATGAGATCGGGGTGACATTAAAAAATTGCTTTCTCTCTTAAAAACTATAAGATATTTTCTCAGCCAATGACTTCTTTTTGTACTTAGAAGAGATTAGAACTCCTTTCAATATTTCCTGGTTCTAAAGTGAGGAAATTTCACAGGAAATAAAAATAAATAGCATTTTTATTTTAAAATTTAATTGCAAATATATTCATTGGAAAAGATCCTGATGCTGGGAAAGATTGAAGGCAGGAAGAGAAGGGGATGACATAGGAAGAGATGGCTGGATGGCATCATGGACTTGACGAACATGAGTTTGAGCAATCTCCAGGAGTTGGTGATTGTCAGGGAAGCCCGGTGTGCTTGTAGCCTATGGGGCCACAAAGAGTTGGAAAGGACTGAGAGACTGAACTGACAAATAAATTAGCAATAGCATATTTTTATCAATTCAGTAGATCAACAATAAAATCAAAATTTGAATTTTTATTTAGAAAGGTTATCACAAGATTCTAGTCATTTCTTATGTTAGTAGTTAGAATCCTTGTGTGTTGCTCAGCTTTTAATATCTACATACTTAATCTATCTTAATTTGCCTCATCAGTCTTGCAGTGCTATTTTCAAGAAGATCTGATCCATGATAATTCAGACATGAGATAATCTCATGCAGATAAAGTTTGATATTTCTGTTGTGACTTGCACTAGCTGATCATGGAATTTTTTTTTAGCTCAGAAGCACCTTATTGGTACTACTCGGGCACACAGGGAAACTCATGCTTTTATTACATTTTTAAATCACACAAATATAATTTAAGTTTTTCAATTAGAGTATTATATTAATTGCAGAGTAATAGTTAAGGTGTTTTGGATGCTTAATGCATTTTCTTGCTTTTTGTTTTTTAAATTTATTTATTTTTAGTAGAAAGATAATTACTTTACAGTAATGTGTTGGTTTCTGCCAAACATCAACATGTATTAGACATAGGTATACATATGCCCCCTCCTTCTTGAACCTCCCTCCCATCTCTCTTCCCATTCTCACCCCTCTAGGTTGTTGTACAAAGTCCCTATAGCCTATTATACACAGTGAAGTAAGTCAGAAAGAGAAAAACATGTATCATATACTAATGCATATATATACGGAATCTAGAAAGATGGAACTGGTGAAATTATTTGCAGGTCAGCAACGGAGACAGAGACCTCATCTTGCTTTTAAAAACTCCAAAATTAAGTTGCTTTAAGGAAAAAAATACAATAATAATTAATACCATTATTTCACTTTTATGCTACAAATAAATGTCCATTTCATGTGATTATAGAACAGAATATGTATAAAGTAATAAAATGAGGTTTTAACACAATCAACAATGTTTTGTTTTTATTTTTCCAAATTAGATACATTTGAGTGGAAAGACAAAGTTGCAGGATATTCACACATACAGACCTACACACAGTTCTATCAGTCTGAGAAGTGTATATGAAAGCTAATCAGAATATAAAATGCATGTCTATTACTTCTTTATAAGAGCTGAATAGATTAACTCTTTGTAACTTTGACATTTATATTTATGCTGTAGAGGGGATAAGGCTCTTGGAGAAATCTAACAGCATTCATAAAGCATGGATTTGTTTAACACTAGGAAAATATCTGTAACATACTAGAGATCTTCAAATGAGGATCAAAATACTCACTGATTAAAGAAAGTATGTTCATTGTGCCTTCCTTAATGGAGAAAATCAGCCAAGGAGCATTAGTGTACATATTTTGGAGTTCCACCCTTTGAGATTGTAATTCAGTTGTTGAAGGATACTGAAACTTTACATTTTTCACTGATGTCTAATTAATTCTGTTTTACATCCAAGTATGAAAACCATTGTTCCATATTATTTGTCAATTTAAATATTTGTATTAAAATTTTGTAATTGCATGAGTTTTTAATATGATTTAGTTTGAATTTATAAACTAATAAAAGAAACTATATATTCCCTTTAAGTCTTATTCTTGTCTATTACTTCAAGTTTCATAGTATTATTCATTGAATTTATCATTCCCTAACATCATGACTTCAATAACTGAGAAAGACATACTTAAGTATGTTGTGACCAAACACAGATGTATTTGTAAATTATTTTTATGTATATCTATATATTCTTTCCATTCAAAGACAAAACAAATATCATAAACAAAATTAAAATAAAGGATCATGTTACAAATGAGTGACAAGGTTAAATATTAACTTTTTCTCAAAAATAATATATAGTTTAAAATGAAGGGAAACTATCCAGATTGTTAGATAAATATTATGAAGAAAGGTTCATTGCATGTTGTTTCATCTAATTCTATGATTATGTCATTATTTCATATGATAGATATTATTTACAATTTGTATTACATTTCTAGTATGCACTATTTATGACAAATAGAGCATTTCTAGCTGGAGAATATATATGGAGGATGAGAAAATATATACATAATAAAGTAAATAGGTTTAGACACAAATGAGTTTACAATAGCCAAGAATTTCCTTGATTTAATTTTTGCTTCTCTGCTTTGTGTTCACATCTGGCACTGATTCTTTCTAAAAGCACTGCCAAGAAAGCTAATGAAATGCTTCTCTGAATAGGTATTTTTTTCATTTTCATAGATAAGCAAATTGCTGTGTGTTTCATATTGCAATTAAGTTCTACCAAATTATACGCATCCTCTCTGAATATGTGGTGATTGTTATTAATATTTAAGCACATCTGTGTTCTCCAATCATATCGTCCTCAGTTGAAGAAATGCTAGAGCACATAAAACAGAAGTATTTTTCACCAGTTCAGAAATTAACCATCATTCAAAATTGTGACAATAAGCATATTGAATTTTTCTTTAAAAATGTATTTTAGATTCTTTCTTATTAAGGAATTCCTTAGTAGAAATGCTTAGAAGAAATGTTCAAGTAAATGAAATTTGAAAGAAAATATTTATAACATTCTTCAAGGAAATAAAATAATTTTGTTGAATGAATGTATTGGAGATTTTAACCAAAGACAAACCTCATGGAAATACCTTACAAAAGACTACATCTTAAAATTTAGAGGACATTTTATCTTTTTGTGAAAACTTCCCCAATTTTTAAGCAGTTCAATTGGATTGTAATTGGAGAATCTCTGGCTTCTTGATTTATGGTAATAAATCAAACTTAGACTTAAAAAAAACCAAAAATATCTCTGGCTTTATAGATACGTTTAAATTCTGAATACATATTAAGTAAGAATTTCATTTTAACTTGAGGTTAATTATTTTCTACTATGTTTTTGTTTTCATTAAAGTAAAAACAGTAACACTTGGACATCTCTGGTGGTCCTGGTTAAGAATCCATCTGTACAGAATAGAATTCTGGACTCTGTGGGAGAATGTGAGGGTAGGATGTTTCGAGAGAACAGCATCGAAACACGTATATTATCTAGGGTGAAACAGATCACCAGCCCAGGCTGGATGCATGAGACAAGTGCTTGGGCCTGATGCACTGGGAAGGCCCAGAGGAATTGGGTGGAGAGGGAGGTAGGAGGGGGGATCGGGATGGGGAATACATATAATATTAAAATAAAAGAAAAAAATAAATTTATATTAAAAACTATTAAAAAAAAAAAGAATCCGCCTGTAAGTGCAGGATACATGGGCTCAATCCCTGATTTGGAAAAATTCCACATGCTTCAGGGCAATTAAGCCCATGCACCACAACCACTGAGCCCACACTTACAGCACACAAGCTGCAACTACTGAGCCTGTGTGTCACAGCTACTGAAGCCTGCAAACCTAGAGCCTGTGCTCCACAGAAAGAGAAGCCACTGCAATGAAAAACCTGTGCACTGCAGTGAAGACTAGCCTCTGTTCATCATTATAACTAAAAAAAATCCATGTGAAGAAATGAAGAGATAGAGCAGCCAAAAATTAAGAAAACAAAAACAAATTTGGGCTAGTGTATAAACCAAATATTAATCTATAATATATATCTAGGCATTATGATTACATATATATGAAATATATTATTATAATATATATGATTATATATAAATGCATTTATATTTAAGCCAAAACTCAATCCATACTTATACAATTTTCTTAATATCTATAGCTAAGTTTACATTGTATTTCAAACAATTCAGAATTCATCTGCTAAGAAATTCTATAAAACTTGAAAATATGATGCTTTTAATAGTAAACCTATACATTTTTAGAGGAACTAAACTTATTGCATTGCTTCTTTTTTATTAAGTAAGCAATGTTTGATTTTGTGAAATAGTATTGCTTGCTTATACTATGCCAGAAACTATGTTAGGTTTATTGTTTTTTAGGTATTTATAATCTGTCAAAATATTTGGACACAGAAACTAATTGCTTTAAACATAATATAAAGTTAAGAGTTATTCTTTGCAGGTGAAGACACAGAAGCTCTATACAGTCAGTAGAAACAAGACCTGAAATTGACTGTGACTCAGATCATGAGGTCCTTATTGCAAAATTCGGGCTTAAATTGAAGAAGTAGGGGGGAAAAAAAAGACCATTCAGGTATGACCTAAAATAAATCATTTATGATTATGCAGTGGAAGTGAGAAAGAGAGTCAAGGGATTAGATCTGGTAGACAGAGTGCCTGAAGAACTATAGACAGAGTCTTATAACATTGTACAGGTTGCTCAGTTGCCAAGCCAAGTTGTGTCAGACACTTTGCAACCACAAGGACTACAGGACACAAGGCTTCCCTGTCCCACCCCAACTCCTGGAGTTTGCCCAAGTTCATGTCCATTGAATCGGTGATGCCATCCAACCATTGTACAGGAAGCAGTGACTAAAACCATCCCACCAAAAAGAAATGGAAGAAGGCAAAGTGATTGAGGAGGTTTTTCACATAGTTGAGAAAATAAAAGAAGTGAAAAGCAAGGCAAAGAAATGGCAGAATTCCAGAGAATAGCAAGAGAAAAGCTGGCTTGCTTAAATGAATAATGTGAAGAAATAGAGGAAAACAATAGAATGGAAAAGACTAGAGGTGTCTTCAAGAATATTAGAGATACCAAGGGAGTATTTCATGAAAACATGGGCACAATAAAGGACAGGAATAGTAAGCAACTAAAGGAAGCAGAAAAGACTAAGAAGAGGTGGAAAGGATGCACAGAAATACTCTTCAAAAAAGATCTTAATGACTCAAATAACCACAATGGTGTGGTCAGTCACCTAGAGCCAGACATCCTGGAGTGTGAAGTCAAGTGGGTCTTAGGAAACATCACTACAAACAAAGTGATGGAATTCCAGCTGAGCTATTAAAAAAAAAAAAAAAGTGCTGTTAAAGTGCTGCACTCAATATGCTAGCAACTTTGGAAAACTCAGTGCTGGCCATAGGACTAGAAAAGATCAGTGTTCATTCCAACCTAAAGAAAGGCAACAGAAAATGATGTTCAAACTACCATACAATGATGCTCATTTTATGTACAGCAAGATTGTGTTCAAAATTTTTCAAAGAATTCTTCTAAGCTTCAGCAGCATGTGAAATGAGAACTTCTAAATGCATAATATGGGTTTTAAAAAGGCAGAGGAACCAGAGATCAAGTTGCCAACATTCACTGGATCATAGTGAAAGCAAGGGAATTCCAGGAAAAAAAAAAAAAAAAAAAAAAACATGTATTTCTGCTTCATTGACTATGCTAAAACTTCTGACTGTGTGAATCACAGCAAGGTACAAAAAGTTTTTAAAGAGGTGGGAATATCAGACCACCTTACCTTCCTCCTGAGAAACATGTATGAGAGTCAAGAAGAAACAGAACAGGCCATGGAACAACTGACTCATTAAAATTGGGGAAAGGAGTACAACAAAGCTATATATTTTCACTCTGCTTATTTAACTTAATTGTAGACTACATCATGTGAAATACTGGGCTGGATGACTCAAGCTGGAATTAAGATTGCTGGGAAAATATCAACAACCTCAGATATGTGGATGATAAACCTCTAGTAGCAGAAAAGTTACAGGAACTAGAGAGTTTCTTCAGGAGGGTGAAAGAGAGTGAAAAATTGGGCTGGAAGCTCAATATTAATAAAACAAAACAAACAAACAAACAAACAAAACAAGCAAAGATCATGGTATCTATTCCAACACCTCATGGCAAATAGAACAGGATAGCAGTGACATATTTTATTTTCTTGGTCTCCAAAATCACTACAGATGTGGACTGCAGTCATGAAAATAAACAACACTTGCTCCTTGGAAGAAAAGCTACGGCAAACCTAGACAGCATATTGAAAAGCAGAGACATAACTTTGCTGACAAACCTGTGTATAGTCAAACTATAGTTTTTCCATTAATCATGTATGGATGTGAGAGTTGAACCATAAAGATAGCTGAGTGGCAAAGAATTGGTTTTGAATTGTGGTGCTAGAGAAGACTCTAGAGAGTCCCTTCGACTGCAAGGAGATCAAACCCTGACTATTCATTGGAATGACTGATGCTGAAACTGAAACTCCAATACTTTGGCCACTTGATGTGAAAAGTTTACTCATTGGAAAAGACATGATGCTGGGAAAGATTGAAGGCAAAAGGAGAAGGGGCCAGCAGAGCAAGATATGGTTAGATAGCATCATGGACTGAATGGACATGAATTTGAGAGATAGTGTAGACTAGAGGAGGCTGATATGCTTCAACCCATGGGCTCTCAAAGTTTTGGACACAACTTATCAACTGAATAACAATAAGGATTATGACAAGCATCATTTAGGAAAGAAGAGAATTACAAAATTTAGAGGAATTGGACTGCAAAGTCACAGAAACTATAGCTCAAATTGACTACTGAAGGAAAATTTGCAATTGACTTATCTCCACGAATTTAGAGAGAGGCAGAATTTTAGAGAGCAGAAGAAGGTTGCACTAGAACAAGATGATGTAACTGGTGGGGCTAACAAAAACTCAGACTATGGAGGCCATGAGTGCTAAGAGTAATGAAATGTCACTAAACATTTGGAAGCTGGAAAATGACAAACAAAATCAGATATTTAGTTTGCTAGTAAAGTGTCAAGTAGCTCAAGGCTATGAACAAGGGAAGGCAATGTAGAGGCTATGCAATAGCCTAAGTGACATGTTACTGTATTTTCAAATAAACACAAGCAAGAAGAATTTTGCCAAAGAGGCACAGAGGAAGGCAGGAATGAAGAAACAGCCTAAGTGTTGATTTGTTATAGGAAGTGGGCAAGAAGAAAGTAAAAATGAAACACTTCCAGATTTCTGGTTTCATTGGTTATGCAGATGTGATACATAGGAAATAGATATTCTCATTAAAATAACTGTATGTGGGAAATAAGAGTGGAGATGCCATTTTGTATTTTGGATTTGATTGTGTGTTTTTTGTGGGTTTTACAATGTTAGAATAGAATTTTTCACCAGATCATATTTAAGTATAATGGAGACATTTTGAAACAGTGTGATAACAGTTCTGAAAGTACAAGAACTAATTATTTTCTCTTAAGTAAGCTCAGCATCTTATATTGAAGGAAAACATTATATTCTGCATCTTTTACATGCTGGGAACAGTTATCTATATGACCTTGGACTTGTATTACATCTCAGAGAATACAGTAAATTAGTATTCTCTACTCTATAAATCTGATGGCTTCCATGGTGGCTCAGACTGTAAAGAATCTGCCTTCTATGCAGGAGACCCAGGTTCAATTCCTGGGTTGGGAAGATCCCCTGGAGAAGGGAATGGCTACCCACTCCAGTATTCTTGCCTGTAGTGTTCCATAGACAAAGAAACCTGGCAGGCTACACTCCATGGAGTTGCAAAGAGTTGGACATGACTGAACAACTAACAATTTCAGTTTTTTCTCAACCTATTTGTGCCTCAGCTGCCTCATCCAAAACCTTGAGGACAGTTTAATAAGATCAAATAAATTAATATAGTGTATACAAACAATATATTAAATATTAAGCAAATATAATAATTGCAGTAAAAAGAATAAGGTGTTGCTGTTGTTCAGTCACTCAGTCATACAATTTTCCATTAAAAAGTTGCTTAAGAAGTGGACATTCTATTTCCTTCTCTAAGGGAGAGTTTCCCCTTTTCCTGGAAGTAGGAAAAAGAATAATTTTTATAATCACCAATCTGAATTATTTCCTAGACCTAAAGTATAAGAGGCAAGTGTCTGCAGGAAGTCACATTTTGCTTATACAGTCAGTAAGCAAGAGCAAAATCTATTTATACTTAATGTGAGTAGTGTCAGTCTTTTTTTGTGAAAGGGAAAAACAATTATACCTTCAATAATTATGAACAAACTCATTGCATAAAAATATATTTCTCCTCTTTTGCCATATAAGAATTATCCATTCATATGTGATTGGTAAAGCTAAAATTGATAATGCATTTGTAACATACTTGTCTATATTCCATTTGACCCTGAGTGATGAGATGAAGGGAAAAAAAAATGTGTTCTTTTACAGTTTAACCATTTTCCAAGATTGACATAACATATATTTAAACTGTTTTCTGAAACATTCTGTCCTGATGAGTGTTACTGGTTGTTGGACTTTCTAATACTTCTCATGTCTTTGAAATAAGCTGTGTGATAAAAAATTATGAAGACTCACAAGTATTTCTGGAGAAAAAAATACAACACCAGCATGAGGCATTCATATTTATTAGCCAATACTTTTTGATTCAATGGCTTTTAAAGCAGGATCTTGTTGTTACTTGAATAGGAATCTTGTAAGGTCTGTAAGTGCCAGGCAAAAGGGTTCCATGCACCAAGAACTTAGTGGACTGCTGTTTTATAACCAAATAAATAGTGAGGGTGAAAAGACCATCTTCTTCCTCATTATTGAGTAAATATCACACTTCTATCATCAGCTCTTCCTCCAGTTGGACAGGAGGGTTTTCTTGTCCTTACATGGTCAAGCCAGGACTATTATGGCACTATGGAAAAACTGTTTCAGGTCTCAGTACAATGATGGTGTTTACTTTGAAATGTTACCTTTCTACAAATTATTGTTTTCTTATGTGTGCAGAGAGCATGTCTTATGAGTCACTAAGTTACTGAGGTCATTGGGCAGGATATGGGTCTTATGTCACCATTGTTTTAATGTTATGGGGCATGTCACATGCTTCTGCTACATGGTTTTGTTGCTAAGCAACCTTGGCTTTCTGGTTAAGAAACCCTGCTTTCTTGAGTAATCATTAGCTTACAATAGTCTCTCATATTTTTTTCAATTTACAATCCCCTAGTGGGATTATCTATTTAATCACCTACTTTGTCCCTTTATTCTGTCCCTATCAGTTACAGGAAAAAACAAACATTTTACTACTTTCTACTTTACACCGTCTTTGACTATGAATCTGGAAAAATGTTCCAAGATCCTGACTTGAGCTACCAACTAGCTGCACCATATCTGGCACCTCCTAAAATGTAAATGTGCTACACTCTTCTATTCTGTAATTTATCATATTAATATTTCAAATATTCTATTCTTTAAAAAATGAATTAGAAGCAATTTTGTATTGCTTATAGCCAAGGGCACTTAACCAATACAAACTTTATATACAGATTTTCATGTTTACTTTAGGTGTACTCTTCCTCCCCCAAAAAAGATTTGTAACTAAATAGTTGAATACCAGTCTGTATTTTAACTTGTTCATGAGAATTTTAGCCACTGAAAAATCCAATAATCACTTCATGTAAATCAGTGGCATGTGCATCATTCATTACAGCAATTCAACTGAAAATTTTATTGTTTAAATTTTTTTTTTTGCTATTTTTTCAAAGACTATAATCTCTTTAAACTATATTCTTCCTTAAATTTTAGGGGTATTGTTCTGAACTTCTGGATGATAGATTACATAGTGATACATATCAATAGAATGAGTCAGGCAAAATGAATTTCCCTAAAACTTTATCAGTTGACTTGCATATTATAAAAACTTCAAACATGTATTAAAGGAATTAAGAGTACATTACAAAGTTATTTCTTTAGGCTTGTTAAACATTGTTCTATTTCATATTATTGCTTAAGTTTCCACAATTGTTCTTGAGAAGAAGTTATGACAGACTGAAAAAATGATAGACAACATTCTGATCCTTCCTAAATCTAGCTTATATTAGTACTTTGTTATAAAATAAATTCTAAATATATTTAAGTATATTGTAATTATACAGGGTTACAAATTATGTAGTTTCTAAATAAATCATAAAGACTGTGTACCCCTAACTAAATGATGGTCAGATTCTAGTTTATATATTTCATTTTGCAAATCAAGTTTTATAGAAAATTTGTCTTCATATTGAATAAATTGTCAGCATAAAGGATTAAATATATTTGTGTTTTTATATGTATATAATATACACTGTATGCCTTAGTGTATTAAATGTATTTTATATACACTGTAAATATATATGCATACAGTTAACACATATGTTAATGATGAGAATTGATCAAAATACCCCATGTTCTAATAAATGACAGAGTTTCAATTCAGTTCAGTCACTCAATCATGTCCAGCTTCTTGCAACCCCATGGACTGCAGCATACCAGGCTTCCCCAACCTTCGCCAACTCCCAGAGCTTGCTCAAACTCATGTCCATCAAGTTGGTGATGCCATCCAGTCATCTCATACTTGTCATCCCTTTCTTCTCCTTCCTTCAGTTTTTTACAGAATTATGGTTTATTCCAGTGAGTCAGTTCTTTGCATCAGGTGGCCAAAGTATTGGAGATTGAGCTTCAGAATCAGCCCTTCCAATTCAGGTCTTATTTCCTTCAGAATGGACTGGTTGGATCGCCTTGCAGTCGAAGGGACTCTCAAGAATCTTCTCCAACACCACATCTCAAAAACAATTCTTAAGTGCTCAGCTTTCTTTATGGTCCAACTCTCACATACATACACGACTACTGGAAAAAACATAGCTTTGACTATAAGGACCTTTGTCGGCAAAGTGATGTCTGCTTTTTAATATGCTGTCTAGGTTTGTCATAGATTTTCTTCCAAAGAGCAAGTGTCTTTTAATTTTGTGGCTGCAGTCACCATCTGAAGTGATTTTGGAGCCCATGAATGTAAAATCTGTCACTGTTTCCACTGTTTCCTCATCTATTTGCCATGAAGTGATGGGACCAGATGCCATGATCTTAGTGTTTTGAATGTTAAGTTTTAAGCCAGTTTTTTCACTCTCTTGTTTCACTTTCATCAGTTTGAGTGTTGATATATGAATAGATTAATTTTTGTTCAACTTTTGGCCTATTACAATTAGTTTTAAAGTGTTTTAACCACTTCAGTCCATGGACTTTAAATATGGACTTTAGTCCATATTTATAATGTTTATAATATTTATATTTAGTAGCCTATTTTAATAATATTCATCATATTGATAGCATATTTATAATAACCCTATTCATTTGCTCAGGAACTGTTTTGAAAAAGATAAAATGAAAACTGAAAACAATTCCTTTGAAAAATATAGTCCAATATAGGGTTTTTGTTGAAATATTGGATATGTCTCTTCCCATGGCCAAATTTTGTCTTGTTTACACTTTGTACCATCCATATAAATAAAAAATAAATCCACTAGTTCATTTAAAGAAAGATTTTGAAGTTTGTTTTTCCCCTAGGGTTCTGTCTTGGAGCAATAAAGTGACATGTCTGTCAATCTCAACTAATTGATGATCAGTATTACCAGTTTATACACTGATGGTATAATTTTCAAATCTATAGCTAAATATTTTCATTAGATGATAAATAGAAGGAGTATTTATATATGTACATATGACATTGAAAATGCAATTTTGGTAGAAATAAAGTAAAATCAACTATTTATTTTACATTAGGTTAGCTTTATTTATGGCTATTTTTCACCAAAAGTATATCAACATATTGTCACAGCAAAAATTTCCCTCTTCAAATTTAAGGTGGCAAGGAAGACTTTGTACATGACTATTGTAACAGAGGAAAGAAACCAGAAATGAGAATGAGCTCAACTCTATTGTAAAAAGGGCAGGAAAAGATTTTAAAGAG
>CM035276.1:36321924-36351765 GCA_020226075.1 Hydropotes inermis
ATGAGCTCAACTCTATTGTAAAAAGGGCAGGAAAAGATTTTAAAGAGGTAGAATGAGCTACTGCAAAGTAGAGAAAAGTCCTGAGGTGGGGGGGGGGTGATCAATGGGATGTATCTAGAACATGAATTATTACTCAGTTTGCAATGTATTTCCCTATGTTTATGCCACCTGAGTTTGCAAGTCGGCACCATTCAGTTAGGCCTTTATACTCTGATAGAGACTGGAAGATAATTGTGGTGTCTTTCTCGATAATCATATTTCAAAGAGACAGTTTTCAGGACCTTAAGAAAGACATTCCTGGCTTGTAAAACTGAAAAAAGTCTTTAAAAGATATTTACATTTTAAAGGAACAGAGAAAGAATGTATAACTCTATACATTCTAAAGTAAATGCTCTAAGAAAAGAAAGGTCAGGGGCACATATCTAGTCAGGAAAATTCCAGTGTGAAGTTCAGTTAGTCAAGCTGAGAGGAGCTTTCAGGCTGTCTTGGTTAGTATCTTAGGAAATGCAACAATGAAGTTTGAATTCATTAAGCCTTTTATTTTACATAATAGGCTCAGATTCAAAAATTCAATGTGCAACAGTTAAAATCCATGCATAGAGTCTTATCAATCCAAAATTTTATTAGGATTAACCATAAAGTATAATATAATGAATATATTTTCTGATTTAATAAATATGTTTATTGAGTATCTAGCATGGGATTATAGATGCTAATTCTTTCTTGCTTCAAGTGGGTGCCCAATACAGATAAAACACGAGGAGGATATGGATGATTTAGATTGAGTTGAAAAGAAAAATTTTACAAGACAGAAAAAAAATATATTGATTCTAAACTTCTTTATTACAATGTATGATGCAACAATTTTACATAGAAAATGTGAATATTGCATATATAAGTGGCATGAAGCACTTTTCTACCAGCATTCAGGATTTTTGAGAATGATATTGTGATATATATTGTGATATTGTGATACATATATATATATATATATATATATTTACATATATAATCACATTATATAAATGGTGAAGAGCAGCTTAAGTCTGGAAAAGTAGAGCATATAAAGTGTTGGTCTATATGCATACACAATTCCAGTTAATTCTAACCAAAACCAAAATTAGGTTTTAGGCTTGATTTTAATTTGAAAGGTGCTCAGCTTTCTTTATAGTCCAACTCTCACATCCAACATGATGACTGGACAAACCATAGTTTTGAATAGATGGACCTTTGTTGGCAAAGTAATGTCTCTGCTGTCTAGGTTGGTCATAACTTTTCTTCCAAGGAGTAAGCATCTTTTAATTTCATGGCTGTGGTCACCTTCTGCAGTGACATTGGAGCCCAGGAAAACGAAGTCTGTTACTCTTCCATTGTTTCCCCATCTATTGCCATGAAGTGATAGGACTGAATGTCATGATCTGTGATCATGTTGATCACTGTTGAGTTTTAAGCCAAAATTTTCACTCACCTCTTTCACTTTCATCAAGAGGCTCTTCAGTTCTTCTTTGCTTTCTGCCGTAAGGGTGGTGTCATCTGCATTACCAAGTTTATTGATATTTCTTCTGGAAATCTTGATTCCAGCCTGTACTTCATCTAGTCCAGCATTTCTCATGATGTACTCAGCATATAAGTTAAATAAGCAGGGTGACAATATACAGCCTTGATGTACTCCTTTCCCAATTTGGAACTAGTCTGTTGTTCCATGTCCAGTTCTAACTGTTGCTTCTTGACCTGCATACAGTTTTCTCAGGAAGCAGGTCAGGCAGTCTGGTGTTCCCACCTCTTGAAGAATTTTCAACTGTTTGTTGTGATCCACACAGTCAAAGGCTTTGTTATAGTCAATAAAGCTGAAGTAGATGTTTTTCTGAAATCTCTTGCTTTTTTGATGATCCAACGGATGTTGACAATTTGATCTCTGGTTCCTCTGCCTTTTCTAAATCCAGCTGGAACATCCGGATGTTCACAGTTCACGAACTATTGAAGTCTGGCTTGGAGAATGTTGAGCATGACTTTGCTAATATGTGAGATGAGTGCAATTGTGTAGTAGTTTGGGCATTCTTTGGCATTGACCTTTGTTGGGAATGGAATGAAAACTGACCTTTTCCAGTCCCGTGGCCACCGCTGAGTTTTCCAAATTTGCTGGCATATTGAGTGTAGCACTTTCAAAGTACCATCTTTTAGGATTTGAAATAGCTCAACTGGAATTCCATCACCCCAACTAGGTTTACTCATAGTGATGCTTCCTAAGGCCTACTTGACATCATGTTCTGAGATATCTGGCTCTAGGTGAGTGATCATAGCATTGTGGTTATCTGGGCCATTAAGATCTGCTTTGCATAGTTCTTCTGTATATTCTTGCCACCTCTTCTTAATATCTTCTGCTTCTGTTAGGGCCATACTGCTTCTGTCCTTTATTGTGTGCATCTTTGCATGTAATATTCCCTTGGTATCTCTAATTCTCTTGAAGAGATCTCTAGTCTTTCCCACTCTGTTGTAGCATTTTTTTTTAAGACTCCAAGATGGTGGAGTAGAAGGACATGCACTCATCTTCTGCATGGACTCCAAAATTGCAACCCACTGCTGAATATCCATCGACTGAAGAATGTTGATAACCACCAGAAAAAGATACCCAATGCCCAAGGGCAAAGAAGAAGCTCCAGCAAGTAAGTATTAGGGCTTAAATCTCATATGATGCACAGGTCATAGAATCAAACCCATACCCCTCATAGATACTTGGAGTGCTCAAACAAAGCTTGTGCACACCAGGACCCAGAGAACCCACAGAGACTGAGCTAGAACTGTATTTGAGTGTCTCCTGTGGAGGTAAGGTTCAACAGTGGACTGCTGCAGGGGCAAGGGCCCTTGATGCAGTAGACCTGGGTATGGCATTAGCCCTGTTGGAGTTGGTTGCCATTACCCCACTATAGGGCTGCCAGAACTTACACAAGACTGGGAAACCAGTCTCTTGGAGGGCACAAACAAAAACTTCTACACACCAGGACCAAGGAGAAAGGAGCAGTGACCCACAAGAGACTGACCCAGACTTGTCTGTGAGTGTCCAGGAATCTCTAGCAGAGGCGTGGGTAGGTGGTGGCCTGCTGCAGCATTGGGTGCACTTAATGCAGCAGTACGGACATGGGACCTTTTGAAGGAAGTCACTAATATCTTCATTACCTCCACCATAGTTTGGCCTCAGGTCAAACAACAGGGAGAGAACACAGTCCCACCTATCAACAGAAAATTGAATTAAAGATTTACTGGGCATGGCTGCCCCATCAGAGAAACACCCAGCTTTCCCCTCAGTCAATATCTCCCATCAGGAAGCTTCCATAAGCCTCATATCTTTCTCTATCAGAGGGAAGACAGAATGAAAATCACAATTACAGAAAACTAACCAATCTGATCACAAGGACCACAGCCTTGTCTAATTCAATGAAACTATGAGCCATGCCCTGTGGGGCCACCAAAGAGGGACAGGTCATGCTGGAGAGTTCTGGCAAAATGTGGTCCAGTGGAGAAGGCAATGGCAAGCCAAATCAGCATTCTTGCATTGAGAACCCATGAACAGTATGAAAAGGTAAAAAGATAGGACACTGAAAAATGAACTCCCCAGGTTGGTAGGTGCCCAGTATGCTACTGGAGTTCAGTGGAGAAATAGCTCCTAAAAGAATGAAAAGATGGGGCCAAAGCAAAAACAACATCCTGTTGTGGATGTGACTGGTCATGGAAGTAAAGCCCAAAGCTGTAAAGAGCAATATTGCATAGGAACCTGTAATGTTAGGTCCATGAATCAAGGCACACTGGAACTGGTCAAAGAGGAGATGGCAAGAGTGAACATCGATATTTTAGGAATCAGTGAAGTAAAATGGACTGGAATGGGTGAATTTAACTGAAATGACCATTGTATCTACTGCTGTGGGCTAGAATCCTTTAGAAGAAATGGAGTAGCCATCATAGTCAATGAAAGAGTCTGGAATGTAGTACTTGAGTGCAATTTAAAAATGACAGAATGATCTCTGCTCGTTTCCAAGGCAGTCCATTGAATATCACAGTAATCCAAGTCTATGCCCCGACCAATAATGCTGAAGAAGAAGTTTACTGGTTCTATGAAGACCTACAAGACCTTCTAGAACTTAACAGCTAAGAAAGATGTCCTTTTCATTATAGGGACTGGAATGCAAAAGTAGGAAGTCAAGACACACCTGGAGTAACAGGCAAATTTGGCCTTGGGGTGCAGAATAAAGCAGGTCAAAGGCTAATAAAGTTTTGCCAGAAGGATGCACAGGTCATAGCAAACACTCTCTTCCAACAACATAAGAAATGGCTCTACACATGGTCATCACCAGATGATCAATACAAAAATCTGATGATATTATTTGCAGCCAAAGATGGAGAAGCTCTAAATAGTCAGTGAGAACCAGACCAGGAGCTGACTATGGCTCAGGTCGTGATCTCCTTATTGCCAAATTCAGACTTAAATTGAAGAAAGTAGGGGAAACCACTAGACCATTCAGGTATGGCCTAAATCAAATCCCTTATGACTACACAGTGAAGTGAGAAATAGATTTAAGGGACTAGATCTGATAGACAGAGTACCTGAAGAACTATTGACAGAGATTTCTAACATTGTACAGGAGGCAGTGATCAAAACCATCCCCAAGAAAAACAAATGAAAAAAGGCAAAATGGCTGTCTGAGGAGGCCTTACAAATAGCTGAGAAGAGAAAAGGTGTGAAAGGCAAAGGAGAAAAGGAAAGGTATAGCCATTTGAATGCAGAGTTCCACAGAATAGCAAGGAGAGGAAAGAAAGCCTTCCTCAGTGATCAATTGAAAGATACAGAGGAAAACAATAGAATGGGAAAGACTTTAGATTTCTTCAAGAAAATCAGAGATTCCAAGGGGACATTTCATGCAAAGATGGGCACTGTGCTTTGATTCCTAATTTAACTAACTTTGTATCAGATTTTATATTTTTGAAAATATAGTTTATAACATCTTATCATCTAGGAGTACTATCCAATATAAGATTCTCTTTTACATGATGCAACAATTTAAAATTAAGGTTTTGCCTTTGCAAAAGATATGTTAGACTATCCAAATCATGTAAAATTATCTCTTATTTAACCATTCAACAAATACTTTTTTAAAATCAAATTAGGTGTTATTTTCACCAATGCTATCAAAATGTCAGTGATAATATTACAAGTTGTAGCTTCTGGAATAAATTTCAAAAGGTACTAGATGACTAGATGACTGATGAAAGTTTTTCTTTTTAAATAATTTCCATTAGTGGTGCCATAGGATATAATAGCAAATCTCTACAAGTCAGTTCTAGGGGAATATCTTACTAGGGTTGAGAGTTTAAATTATGTGACAATCTGTGCAATGGAATACATGCAAGCATGAAGTATTTTATGTACATGTCATGTACATTAGTTATAGAAATATAAATGTAGATCATGTTATAGTCATTATACTGGAAGTACACTGAGAATTCCTCAAAAATTTGAAGCAAAATTTATGTAGTCTGAGAGTCAAACTTAGATCAGAGAAGACATTTTTAGTCATTTTACTGTAGTTCTTTAATTTTCAACACCCCATTATCCAACATCAAGTTGTCACAAGAGTCCACTTTATAGTAAACAATTCCTGTTTATAGAAACAACTTTAAAATCCTAGGGAAAACAATGTTATTGGGTATCATAAAAGTAAAATTATAATGAAGTATATGAAAAAGTAGAAAAATGAAAGATTATTGGCTTTACAAAGACAAAATCTTCAGAGCTTCAGAAATGAAATGTAAATATGACAAAAGTTTCTTAATCAAATCTGGTATCAATATTTACCTACCTGCTTGTCAGTCATGGCTTGAACATAGGAAACCTCTGTGTGTGTTTTAACTGACATAATTATTATACCTACTGGAATGTTCTCTAGTGATAAGAGCTTATATTATCTAATTCTGAGGCAAACTGCAATTACAGGAAGTGGACTCTTTCTCTCTGCATCCTCAGTTTTCTAATATAAAGTCACAATTTTATGAAACCAAGTTTTTAAAATCTATTCTAGTTTTCTAATAATCTAACATCTCACATCATTTTTATAAATATGTAAAATCTAGTCAATAATGGTAACAGCACAGAAAATAAAAGTAGATCTGTCTTGATTTATGCCCTCTTTGCTCTTCAATTTGAGAAGCCCTGATCAATATGTCCAGAGACTGGCTATTCTAAAACAAAAGAGTGACATTTACATTTTATACAAATAATCTATTTGCTTAAATGACAACTTTAAAATTTTTAAAACTAAGGTATTATAAAATGAACTCCTAAACTTCAAATTTATGTGAATTTGAAACGGTCACTTTGGAAGTGATAAAATGAGCATCAAAGAGCTTTTGATCATGACAAAGTAATTGCTTAAAGTTTATAATTAAAATCATTTTATTTCCAGGAATTTTTTTCTATATTCAATTAGAATGATTTTTAATTGAGAATAACTCAAGTCACAAAAATTGATTTTTATTAATTGACTCTCTGTGTTGAAAAATTACTTAATTTCACTTCTATTTTTACCATCTTTCTAAATTCCATATATATATGCATTAGTATACTGTATTGGTCTTTATCTTTCTGGCTTACTTCACTCTGTATAATGGGATCCACTTCCATCCATCTCATTAGAACTGATTCAAATGCATGGCAAAAACCACTACAATATTGTAAAGTAATTAGCCTCCAACTAATAAAAATAAATGAAAAAAAAGACTTCTATTTTAAAAATATATGTTAAAAGAGATAGATAACATTATTTTAATACAAATTACTGGAATATAACAATTCTTTTTCTCTGAGTTATTAAAACCATTATTAAATTTCTTAACTTTTATTTAAATAACATTTTAAAATAATAATTTTATTTGAAGAATACTTCATATTTTAATAATTTTCATGAAGAGGCTCTTGGTTGATCAAAATGTAATTTCTTTCAGGCTTGCCCAATATTGAAATACAAATCACATCCTTTTTTCTTATAATTACCATTTCTAACAATTCCACTTCAGTTCCTTTCACTGCAATTAATTTTGCAAAATATTATACAATAGGTATTGGTATAGTGATAGACAACCACAATAAATAAGATAAGGACGGAGTCTCCAAAAACACTCAGAGTCTAGCACTTGGAAATAAAAGAGTGTTGATGAGCATCAGGTTGCTTCCATGTCCTGGCTATTGTAAATATTGCTGTAATGAACTATGGGATATGTGTGACTTTTTGAATTATGGTTCTCTCAGGGTATATGCCAATTAGTGAATTTGATGGGTCATAGGATAATTTTATTTCTAGCTTTTTTTAATTTAATTTAATTTTTTTTTAATTTCTAGCTTTTTAAGGAATTTCCATAGTGTTCTCCATAGTCGCTGTATCCATTTATATACCCAATAGTGCGAAGGGCTCCCTTTTTTCCATATCCACTCCAGCATTGATTGTTTGTTGATTTTTTTGATGATGGTCATTCTTACAGGTGTGAGATGATACCTTATTGTAATTTTGATTTACATAAGTAATAACTTATGTAGTTATAAACTATAAATATAGTTTCCATATAGTATACTAGACAACATAAATAGTATAATGTTGTACAAGTAGAGAAAGTGGCTGATTTTTTAAGGGAGAGGACAGAGATACCATTACAAAAAACAAGGACATCAGCTAACATGAGCATAAGCACATTATGAGAAGAGGCAATAGCATGTTTTGAAGAATAGAGGCATGAACTAGTGTGGTGTATTCAGTGAGTTCATATGGAAAAGTGGATGAATTACATGTGGTCTTGAAGAAAGTGGATGATGATAAATATAGACAGGTAATAAGGGAAGTCAGTCTTGAAACCAATGGAGAATAATTAAATGTTTTAAGCTTAAAATCTCCAGTTCTTTGTTCTCTGGCTCCCCAACAGTTAGAACGGGACATGGAACAACAGACTGGTTCCAAATAGGAAAAGGAATATGTCAAGGCTGTATATTGTCACCCTGCTTGTTTAACTTATATACAGAGTACATCAAGAAAAATGCTGGGCTGGATGGAGCACAAGCTGGAATCAAGATTGCCAGGAGAAATGCCAATAACCTCAGACATGCAGATGACACCACCCTTATGGCAAAAAGTGAAGAAGAACTAAAAGCCTCTTGATGAAAGTGAAAGAGGAGAGTGAAAAAATTTGGCTTCAAACTCAACATTCAGAAAACTAAGATCATGACATCCAGTCCTGTCACTTGATTGCAAATAGATGGAGAAACAGTGGAAGCAGTGGCTGACTTTATTTTTGGGGGCTCCAAAGTCACTGCAGATGGTGACTGCAGCCATGAAATTAAGACACTTGCTCCGTGGCAGGAAAGTTATTACCAACCTAGACAGCATATTAAAAAGCAGAGATATTACTTGGCCAACAAAAGTCTGTCTATTCAGAGCTGTGGTTTTTCCAGTAGTCATGTATGGATGTGAGAGTTGGACTGTAAAGAAAGCTGAGCACTGAAGAATTGATGCTTTTGACTGTGGTGTTGGAGAAGTCTCTTGAGAGTTCCTTGGACAGCAAGGAGATCTAACCAGTCCATCCTAAAGGAACTCAGTCCTGGGTGTTCACTGGAAGGACTGATGTTGAAGCTGAAACTCTGATATTTTGGCCACCAGATGTGAAGAGCTGACCCATTTGAAAAGACCTTGATGCTGGGAAAGATTGGAGGCAGGAGAAGAAGGGGACGACCAAGAATGAGATGTTTGGATGACATTACTATCTCGATGGACATGAGTTTAAGTAAACTCTGGGAGTTGGTTATGGACAGGGAGGCCTAGCGTGCTGCGGTCCATGGGGTCGCAGAGTTGGACACGATTGAGTGACTGAACTGAACTGAAGCTTAAAATAGACATGGCATTCACATTTTAATAAAATAGCTTTTATAACACTAGTTAGTTAGTGTTAATCAGTTGTGTCCAACTTTTGTGACCCTGTGGACTCTAGCCTGCCAAGCTCCTAAGTCTATGGGATTTCCCAGGCCAGAATACTGGAAGGGGTAGCCATTTCCCTCTCCAGGGGATCTTTCTGACCCAGGGATAGAACCCGGGGAGATTCTTTACCATCTGAGACACCAAGAAAACCTGTGGACACCAGATTATTGGAGGGAAGATGAAGTCAGTAGGATAGAGGTTATTAGGGCTCCCCAAACCTTATTTGTTTTATTTTCTCAAGCACATGGAAGGGATTTCAGTCTGTCTTGGGTTTATTTTGAGCCTTTGTAAATAATAGGATAGCAGTATCTGAAGGAGGTTGAGATTACGTGTGATTTCCTCACACTCTTTGAGAACAACATTCTAAAGTCACATGCCTAGTATGCAGCAGAAATAAGTAGAAAAGCACTGAAATATATTTTTAAAATACATTTATAAGTCACTATATTAGATGAATATGATTGGATTGCAGGGAAGAAAAAGAAGATGTGTAGAAAATGAGGTCAGAGGGTAAGCCAATAGCCACATCATGGACTGTTACAGGTCTTGCAAGGCTTTTGTAGAATAGATGAAGTAAGAATGGCAGTTCTTGCTAGAGATGACAAGAACTTGCATACGTTATATCATTTAAATATCTGCATCAGATTTGTCCTTACTTTTGTTATTCCACCCAAAATTAATTTCTCATAATTGAAAGATTTTGCTACCTTCATTTTACCATTGAGTCAATCCTCCAAATTTTATATACCTTTAGTATGCAGAATTTTTAAGTTATTTCTCTGAAATTAACCAGAGCTTTACAGTTACAAAATTTCATAGATTTCTTGTTTTCAACCTCTTTACATGGTCAGAAAATGGTAATTTGCTTCTTGGTATTCTTTTGCTCTAGGTCATTGTGATACAATTTTTCCAAGTTCAAAGTCATAATCTGATATGTTTCTGTCTTCTCATTTTATTCTCAGAACTTCTGTTTTTCCTTTTTATTTTTCTTGTAGTTTCTGGAACTTTTATAATCTGAACATATAGCTAACAAACATCACAAAAAGTAAAATTTTAGATTTGTAAATCTTTTTATTTCTTGAGTTTCAAGAACTATTTCCAGCTGACTGATGAATAATTCACCTACTTTGATTATATGACAATATAATCAAAACTAAATCATTTACATATATATATTTCCTAATGTGCCCAAACCCTTAATTTTTTACTTCTCTGTGCACAGCTTTGATCATAAGGTTTTATATAATCTATAGTTAAATCATGCAACATTTTTGTTTTATTTTTAGTCTTATCAGTGGGATATTTCACTACATAAAAATTAAGCATTAATATTTATTTTCAAAATTTTATATAACTTATAATTAAAACATTAATTACAGGTACATTACCTCAGAAATTATTTTATATAATGTGTTACTTTCCTCTGCAACTAATTATCACAGATTTAGTGACTTAAAACAACACAGACTTATTGTCTTACATTGCTCAAGGTCAGAAGTCTGAAATAGGTGCTACTGGGCTAACATTAAAGGGCTTACAGGACTATGCTACATTCTGGTGACTCTAGTAGAGAACGTTATCTCCTTGACTTTTCCAGAACTACTACTGTATTCTTTGGCTCAGGATGCCATTCTTTACTTTTTAAGGCAGCAACTTTTTTTTTTTTTTTTTAGCCACTACTTTATTAATTCAGTTGTTATTGTTTTTCATAATACATATATTTGGGTTACTTAAGCCACTGCACTTTTTTAAGCAAGATACAAGCAAGTATTGCCTTTATTATATAATGAACTTTAAAAAATTTTAACTTCAGATATTAATTTCTTTATTTTAATTTCTCTCTCTCTGTCTACCTATATAATTTTCAGTTTCTTTTCTCTCTTAGGATGTTAAAAAATACTGAATAAGTTCTCTGTGCTATACAGTGGGTTTTGTTGTTGTTGTTGTCTATTTTATATTTAGTAGTGTGTATATATTAATGCCAAACTCCTAATTTATTCCCCCCACTTATTCCTCCTAATTTATTTCCCCCTTGGGCACCAATAAGTTGTTGGTGTGTGTGTGTTGGGGGGGTTATTTCTGTTTTGTATCTAAGTTCATTTATATTATTATTATTATTTTTAGTTCCCACATATAAGTGATATCCTAAGATATTTGTTTTTCTCTGTCTGGCTTACTTCAGCCAATATAATCTCTTAAATCTGTCCATGTTGCTGCAAATGACAGTATTTCATTCGTTATAGTGGCTGAGTGATACTCCTTTGTATACACATATATAAGAATAACCAAAGCAATCTTGAGAAAGAAAAACAGAACTGGAGATCAAGCTCTTTGACTTCAGACTACACTACAAGTGGAACAGGATAGAAAGCCTAGAATAAACCTAAGCACCTATGGTCGACCAAGCCTGCAACCCTAAGTTATTTATGTCATTGCCATCTCTCTTTTACTATGTTTCTTTCTTCTATTTTTGTCAGGACACTGGGTTTACCTGGATTATCCAAGATAATCTCTTCATTTTGAGGTAATTTCAGTGGCAATCTAAATTCCATCTTCAATCTTAATTCCTTTTTGACATATCAACTAAAATGGTCACAATTTCCAGAGATTAGAAGGTAGACATCTGGGCAGTCATGATTCTGTTTATCAGAGATACATATATTATTTTAAATATCAGGAGACATTTAAAAGTTAAATTCTTCTTAATTCAGAAAGATTATATAACACATAGAATATCTCAAGTTTTCACAAGGAAAAGGTTGTATAATTACTCTACTAATATAGTTAATTTAAAATGAGAGACACTAGACAGTGTCCTAACAATCTTAGTGTTGTTTCTAAAACTTTAAATAATGTCAAAACTTCAAAATTATTGCTGTCATTTCATAGTATTTTAAATGCTTGAGTTTTGTCTATAATATGTGGGTTTTCCTACATATTGCAAATGAAATATGACCTATTCATTAACAGAATCTAGAAATTACTTTTTTAGGAACATGGTTTATATCAATATTTCACAGGTAAGTTTTTAAACATGGGTGAAGACACTATTTCCAGAAATTACAAAGAATTTATATTAAAATGATTTTTGAAAAATTATCTTTGGAAATATAAATCAGGGGACAAAGAAAAATAAAACTGAAAGTGTTATTTGTTATAATGATGTGGCAGCAAATGTATTTCTGTTAAATTATTTTACTTAAAAGCTTCTTGTAAAAAGCTCAGAATACATTTTAAACTCTGAAAAATGAAATTTGATAATGCATGAGTAAATGAACCTATGCTTTGAATATATTTTGTTAGAGATATTGAAGAACACTTTACAAACTATAAAATGCACTCTTTGATATGAAATTCTATAATTTTTAACACACACAGTTATGCCACCTAAATCAAGACACATGATACTCCTATCTCTCCAAAATAGCCCATATTCTCCCTGTACCCAACACTCTAACACTGGACTCAGAAAACCTAAATTGTTAACTGAATATTTGATTTTTCCTTTTCCAGAATGTCATATAAATGGAGTTCTATAGACTATAGCATTTTTTATTCTGACTTCTTTTGCTTAGCATATTGTCCTTGAGAATATTCTATATTGTTGCATGTATCAGTAGCTCTTTCTTTCTTTCGTTTTTTTCCTGCTGGGAAATGCTTATTTGCCACTAAGGTGCCCAAGCATGCTACAATTACAAGAAAGGTACAGGTCATTTCTCCTTTCTGTAATTCAATGTCCCCAGCACCTCCTCAATTATAACTATTACAAAAGAAAGTTTAAAAAAAAAAAAGCCACATTTTACAGATCTGAGACTTGTCTTTACAATTTAGCTCCAATATTACCATCTTCAAAAAGCAGTTCTCCTGTCAAATTTAGCTAAAAGTTCTAGCCAAGTGGTGAGAAGATGGTGTTTGCTAGCCCATGGCAATTCCTTTTTGATTTGTCCTAGCTAGTTAGTGCAGAACATCAGAATGAGGCTTAGATTGCAGGGGTGGGAGTGAGGGGGCAGCAAGGGCTAATTTCCCCAGAACAAGATGGCATTTGAAACTTGATGGGAGAGCTGAACTGGAGAGACTGAGGGAAGAGTCCAGGCCCTGTATTCAGTAAGAGTCACTGCTGGAGGAGGAGGAGGAGAAGGAGGAGAAGGAGGAGGAATGCTTGCCATGCTTACGGTGTTTCTGCTTCTTTTTAAGAGTTTTCTTCATTTTCTCATGCGCCTTCTGGTCAATCACTATTCCTGATCCTACTATACTAGGAATTCACAGGACACATGCCAGGGCCAGGTGGTGGGTATGGAGAGGGGTAGGGATCTGAGGACTTGCATCCTGGATATCCTGGTTGTGGTATAGGATGACAGGGTCTGCAAGGGGCAAAGCCTGGATCCCCCTGGTATGCTCCTGGGGGAGTGGGAAAGGGGTCTTGAGGAAAGGTAGGGTTGGCAGGTAACAGATGGGAAGAATTGCAACCTCCAGGATACCTACCGTTAGTGGGGTGTGGATATGGCCCTGGCTGCCCAGCATTGGGATTCCAGATGTTCAAGTGCTTCCTTCAGCCCAGGAATGGAGAAAGAAGGAGCTGGGGTATCCAGAGTTCTGGTCACCCTTAACACCACTGCCTGGGTGGACTTGCTCCTTTTTGGCCTCAATAACTCATTTTTTATTCCTGACTAATACTCTTTTTGTAGGAATGTACCACAATTTGTTTATCTCATTTATCCAGGACTAGTTGTAGGACATTGGGTTGTATTCAGGTTTGGTTAAGATACTTGTAAACAGTTCTATACAGGGATTTTTTTTGTGCGTGTGAATATATATCTTCATTTATTTTGGATAAATACCTATGAGGAGATTTTCTAGGCCATAAAGCAAGTGAATTTTTATTTTAATAAGAAACTTTGAAAGTGCTTAACAAAGTGGCAGTAGCATTTTACATTGTCAAATCAGTGTATGAGAGCTGCAGTTCCTTCTCATTTTTGTTGCTATGATTATCGTCAACACATATTGTGTGAATAGTCTATAGAAAACAAAGGCTTGAGTTTTTTCTAAGGATTGGACTCCTGAGGAGGGTTGTCCTCAGTTTTGGAAGGTTACTTGACAGTCAGCCATCGTTGCACTCCTTTCCCTTCTCTTTTTCAGTGTTTAAATGATGTTGCTTGTGCTCCATGCCTTGTTCCGACAGCACACAAGCATATTTCTTAGTTCACTCTAACCTCAGTCATAGGGATACCCTTTGTCAGGGCCTCTGAAAGAGCTTTGTTAGAATCCTGCCCCTCATCTCTGAGACAGACAATCTCTATTGTGTCTATATTTTATATTAGGTAGTTATTTCTCACCTTTTTTCTAGCTGTAGAGATATATGTTTGGTGTAGGTTTAGGATTTGATTTTCAAAAGTATCACCTGCTCATTCTCCGGAGTAGACATTTGCTTCTAGTCTTCTGTTAGCGGTATTAATTTTTCTCTCTACCATTGAGGTGATTTTTATGCCTGGATGTCAGAGCCATTTTTTTCTTTTTGCCTAATCACCAAAGAAGAATCACTGTGGTTTCCTAGGCTACACGCAGACTTTCCCATATGCTCCAGGTGGAGGGCTCTAGGAAAGAATATTCTTTCTTAATAATATACAAATGAGTGCAAACTCTGTTTATGTTTAGATTAACTGATTTTTTTAAATAATTAGACTGACATACTAATTCATAATGGTTTTGGTAGTCTCTCCAAATTTTAATTTATTCATATCTTGACTGGCAGCCAGAACCTCCACCTTCCATCTTGTCCTACAAGTGAGATAGCCATCTCTCCCTGAAGAGGCTCTCTCTCTTTGAAATTCATGTTACTTAGTAATCTCTCTATGTTTTTAAAAATTTGTTTATTTTTAATTTATAATTTAATTTTTATTATATATTGGAGTATAGCTGATTTGCAATGTTGTGTTATTCTCAAGTATAAAGCAAAGTTATATGTACACATACATCCATTTTTTTCAAATTATTTTCCCATATAAAATATTTTTAAAATTTATTTATTTTTAATTGATGAATAATTGCTTCACAGTATTGTGTTGGTTTCTACCAAACATCAGCATGAATCAGCCATATGTGTACCCATGTCCCCTCCGACTAGAACTCCCTCCCCCCTCCCTCCCTATCCCACTCCTCTAGGTTGTTATCGAGCCTCAGTTTGAATTCTCTGGGTCATACAACAAATTCCCATCAACTATCTATTTTGCTTATGGTAATGCACACTTTGTTACTCTCTCCACATCCCACCTCCCCTTCCTCTATACTCCAGCCATGCCCATCAGTCTGTTCTCAATGTCAGTGTCTTCACTGCTACTATGCAATTAGATTCATCAGTGCCATCTTTCCAGATTCCATTTAGTATATGATATTTGTTTTTCTCTTTCTGACCCCACTCTGTGTAATAGGCTCTAAGTTCATCCCTCTCATTAGTACTGACTCAAATGCATTCTTTTATGTCTGAGTAATATTCTGTTGTGTATATGTATGACAGCTTCTTTATCCTTTCATCTATCAATGGATATCTAGGTTGCTCCATGTCCTAGCTATCATAAGTAGAGTTGCAATGAACATCAGGGTACATGTGTCTTTTTAAATTTTGGTTTCCTCAGGATATATGATCAGTAATGGGATTGTTGGGTCATATGATTTTATTCCTATTTTTTTTTAAGGAATTTCCATACTGTTCTCCATAGTGGTTGTATCAATTTACACTCCCACTAACAGTGCAAGAGGATTTCCTTTACTCCACACCCTCTCCGGCTTTTCTACTTTGTACATTTTTGGATGGTGTTGGTTGATATCTCATTGTAGATTTTATTTGCATTTCTTTAATAATGAGTGATGTTGAACATCTCTTCATGTGTTTATTAACTACCTCTATGTCTTCTTTTGATAAATGAGTGTGTAGGTCTTTTTTCCCACTTTTTGTTTGGGTTGTTTGTTTTTCTGGTATTTGCATGAGCTGCTTGTTTATTTTTGAAACTAATTGTTCATTAGTTGCTTCATTTGCTATTATTTCCCATTCTGAGGGTTGTCTTTATACCCTGTTTATAGTTTCCTTTGCTGTGCAAAACCTTTAGGCTTAATTAGGTCCCACTTTTTAATTTTTGTTTTTATTTCCATTACTCTGGGAGCTTTTCATAGAGGATCCTGCTATGACTTAATTGGAGTGTGTTCAGCCTATATTTTCCTGTAAGAATTTTAAAGTTTCTGGTCTTAAATTTAGGTCTTTAATCCATTTTGAATTTATCTTTGTGTATGGTGTGTTAGAAAGTGTTCTAATATCAATCTTTTACACAGTTGTCTAGTTGTCCCAGCAGCACTTATTGAAGAGACTGTCTTTGCTCCATTGTATATTCTTACCTCCTTTGTCAAAAATAAGTTATCCATTAGTGTGTGAGTTTATTTCTGGACTTTCTATTCTATTCCATCGGTCTGTATTTCTGCATTTGTGCCAGTACCATAGTGTCTGAATGACTATTGCTTTGAAGAATAGTATAAATTCAGGAAGACTGATTCTTCCAGCTCCATTTTTCTTGAATAATAGTGGTGAGAATGGACACACTTGTCTTGTTCCTGATCTTAAGAGGGAATGCTCTCAGTTCTTCACCACTGAGAATAATGTTGGTTGTGGGTTTATCATATATAGCCTTTATTATGTTGAGGTAGTTTCCTTCTATGCCCATTTTATTATAAATGAATGTTGAATTTTGTCTAAAGCTTTTTCTGCATCTATTGAGATTATCATATGGTTTTCATCTTTCAATTTATTAATATGGTGTATCACACTGATTGATTTAGGTACATTGAAGAATCCCTGCATCCCTGGGGTAAACCTGATTTGATCAATGTGTATGATCTCTCTAATGTGTTGTTGAATTCTGTTTGCTAGAATTTTGCTAAGGAAATTCGCATCTATGTTCATCAGTGATATTGGCCTGTAATTTTTTTGTGTGTGTGACAACATATTAAAAGGCAGAGACATTACTTTGGCAACAAAAGTCTGTCTAGTCAAAGCTATGCTTTTTTCTGTAATCACATATGGATGTGAGAGCTGGAACATAAGAAAGCTGAGCTGAGAAGACTGTTGCATCCTCTGGACTTCAAGGAGATCAAACCAGTCAATCCTAAAGAAAATCAGTCCTGAATATTCACTGGAAGGGCAGATACTGAAGATGAAACTCCAATAGTTTGGCCACCTGATACAAACAACTGACTCATTGGCAAAGACCCTGATGTTGAGAAAGATTGAAGGCTGAAGGAGAAGCAGATGACAGATGAGATGGTTGGATAGCATCACCGACTCAATGGACATGAGTTTGAGTATAGTCCAGGAGTTGGTGATGGACAGGAAGCCTGGAAAGTTGCAGTCCATGGGATTGCAAAGAGTCAGACATGACTGAGCGACTGACCTGAATTGACTGTCTTTGATTTTAGTTTCAGGGTGATGGTGGCTTAGCAAAATGAGTTTGGAAGTGGTCCTTCCTCTGTTATTTTTTGGAAGACTTTTAGAAAGATAGGTATTGGATCTTTTCTAAATGTTTGATAGGATTCACCTATGAAACCATCTGATGCTGGGTTTGTTTTTCAGGAGATTTTTTAACACAGTTTTGATTTCACTGCTTGTAATTGGCTTGTTCGTAATTTCTATTTCTTCCTAGTTCAGTCCTTTCTAAGAATCTGTCCTTTTCTTCTAGGTTGTCCATGTTGCCAGTGTATATTTCCTTTTAATAATCTCTTATGATCCTTTGTATTTCTACATTGTCTGTTGAAACCTCTCCTTTTTTTATTCATAATTTTGTTGATTTGATTTTACTCTGTTTTTTCCTAATGTCTGGCTAATGGTTTATCAATATTGTTATCATCTCAAATAACCAATTTTCAATTTTGTTAATCTTTACCACTGTTTCCTTTAGTTCTTTTTCACTTATTTCTACTCTTATATTTATGATTTTTTTTCCTTCTACTAACTTTGGAGCTTCTTGTTCTTCCCATTGTTTTATTTTAGGTGTAAAGTTACATTGTATATTCAATATTTTTCTTGTTTCTTGAGGTAGCATCGTATCACTATAAACTTCTCTCAGAACTTCTTTTGCTGCACCCAATATGTTTTAAATTGTTATGTTTTCATTTTTATTTGTTTCTAGGAATTTTTTAGTTTTCCTTTGGTTTTAACCTGTTCATAATTTAGAAATGTATTGTGTAAGCTCCATGTGTTTGTGTTTTTCCAGTTTTTTTCCCCCTGTAATTGATGCCTAGTCTCCTAGCTTTGTGATCAGAAAAGATGAATTTAATGAGGGTGATTTGTGACTCAAGATATAACATCTTGTAGAATGTTTCATATGCATTTGAGAAGAAAGTATATTCTTCTGCTTTAGGGTAGAATGTCCTTAATATATCAATTAGGAACATTTCGTCTAATGTTTCATTTAAGATTTGCATTTCCATATCAATTTTCTGTTTTGATGATCTGTCCATTGTCATAAGTGGGTTTTAAAGTCCTCTACTATTATTTTGTTGATGCCAATTTTCCCTTTTATGTCTGTTAACATTTGCTTCTGTACTGAGGTTCTCCTATGTTGGGTGCATAAATATTTACAATAGTTAGGTCTTCTTCTTGGGTTGATCCCTTGATCATTATCTAGTGTCCTTCTTATCTCTTGTAATATTCTTTATTGTAAGTCTATTTTGTCTGAAATGAGAATTGCCACTTCAACTTGTTTTTGATTTCCATTTGAGTGAAATGTATTTTTCCATCCTTTTAATTGCAGTCTGTATATGTCTCTAGGTCTAAAGAGCATCTCATGTAGACAGCATATATAGGGTCTTATTTTTATATCCATCCAGGCAGTTTGTGTCTTTTGGTTGGAGCATTTAATCTATTTACATTTAAAGTAATTATTGATGTATATGTTTATATATTCCTATTGGCATTTTCTTGTTTTGGATTTGTTTTTGTAGGTCTTTCCTTTCTACTTTGTTATTAACTATGTTAGTCTCTTTAATATTTGTTGTAAAGTTGGTTTGGTGCAACTAAATTCTCTTAACTTTTGCTTGTGTGTAAACTTTTGATTTCTCCATCAGTTTTGAGTGAAATCTTTGCCAGATGGAGTAAACTTGGTTGTAGCTTTCTTTATTTTAGTACTGTAGATATATCCTGCCATTTCCTTCTGGCCTGCAGAGTTTCCACTGAAAGATCAGCTGCTAATTGTATGGGATTTTCCCTTGTATGTACTTGTTCCTTCCCCCTTGCTGTTTTTAATATTCTTTCTTTATGTTTATCCTCTGTTAGCTTGATTAGTATGTGTCTGGGCATGTTTCTCCTTGGGTTTATCCAGTATGGGACTCTCTGCACTTCTTGGAAATGACTATTTCTTTTCTCATACTGGGGAAGTTTTCAGCTGTAATTTTTTTCTTGAAAAATGTTGTCAGTGCCTTTCTTTTTCTCTTCCTTCTCTGGAACTCCTATAACTTAAATGTTGGTGCATTTAACATTGTCCTAGGGGGCTCTGAGGCTATCCTCAATTCTTTTTATTCTTTTCCCTTTATTCTGCTCTTCAGCAGTTATTTTCACCATTCTATCTTCTTCTGCTTCAGTTAATCTACTATTGGCTCCTTCTAGAGTATTTTTAATTTAGTTACTGTATTACTCATCTCTGTTTTTTCTTTATTTCTTCTCTGTCCTTATTAATTGTGTTACTTGTATTGATTGCTTCTTGCATTTTCTGCATTCTATTATTGAGACTTTGCAACATCTTTACTATCATTATTCTGAATCCTTTTTCATATAGTTTGTCTATTTCCTCTTCATTTATATGATCTTGTGTGTTTCTCATTTGCTCCTTCAGTTTCACAGTACTTCCCCATCTTTTCTTTTTTTTTTTTTTCCTTTTTTTATTTATTGTGTGTGAGGTCTCCTTTTCTCAGGCTTTGAGACTGAATTCCTTCCTCCTTTTGGTTTCTGTCCTTGGTGGGTAAGGTTGGTCCGGTGGTTCCTGTAGGCTTCTGTTGGGTATGACTTGTGCTTGTACTCTGTTGGGAGGAGGGAAGAGGTAAGGTGTTTTTTTTTTTTTTTTTTTTTTCCCTCTGATGGGCAGGACTGTATGAGGTGGTAATCCTGCTTGATGATAATTGGATTTGGGTTTTTGTTTTGTTTGCTATTTGTGTGAGGAGTCCTGCACTGGGTACTGCCAACATTTGGGTGAGGCCAGGTCTTTTATAAAGGTGGAGGCCTTTGTGGAAGTTCTCACTAATTATTACTCCCTGGATTTAGGAGTTTTCTTGCAGTCTAGATTCCTCCTGTCAGTGCTCCCATTCCAAAGGCTCAGAGCCCAAATTTTAACCAGGAAAGTGAGATTCCATAGGTGGTTTGTTATGGCAATAAAGGGGATTAAAACAAATACACTAAAACAAGAAACAAAATGCCTACACCAGACAAATTGCAAATACAAAATCAGACAAATACTAACAAAAATAATGAACTATATACACACACATTAATAAAATCAACACAGTCCAAAATAAATAAATAAATAAATGAATAAAATAGAAGAGCTTAACTTGCGGAGCAAAAGAAAGTAAAAATGATACCAACCAGTTAAAAATAAAGCTAACAAAAATTTGCCCAGAAAGTAAAGTGTCTGCCTACAATGTGGTAGACCCGAGTTCGATCCCTGGGTCAGGAAGATCACCTGGAGAATGCAATGGCAACCAACTCCAGTACTCTTGCCTGGAAAATCCCATGGACGGAGGATCCTCGTAGGCTACAGTTCATGGGGTTGCAAAGAGTCAGACCTGACTGAGCGACTTCACTTTCACTTCTTTTCAAAAAAAACTTAAATTTGAAAATAAATCTGAAGCAATATGCCAACTTGGCAATAAAGAAACAAAAGCAAAACAGACTAATAAACATGGTGAAGAAAAAAAAAAGAAATAATGAAGAAAAGAAATAAAGAATAGAAAAACAACGTTAAATAAAGGTAGATAAAGTAGACTTATATATCTCAAGGAATAAGTACAACAGGGAAAGAATAAGAAAATGAAATCAAAAGAATATATGTAGAAAGTTAAGACTATAAAGAAAGCTGAGTGCCAAAGAATTGATGCTTTTGAAATGTGGAGTTGGAGAAGGCTCTTCAGAGTTCCTCATACTGCAAAGGGATCCAACCAGTCCATCCTAAAGGAAATCAGCCCTGAATATTCATTGAAAGGACTCATGCTGAAGTTGAAACTCCAATATTTTGGCCACCTGATGCGAAGCATTGACTCACTGGAAAAGACCATGATCCTGGGAAAGATTGAAGGCAGGAGGAGAAGGGGACAGCACAGGGTGAGATGGTTGGATGGCATCACTGACGTTATGGACATGAGTTTGAGTAGGCTCCAAGAGTTGTGATGGACAGAGAGGCCTGACATGCTGCTATCCAGGGGGTCACAAAGAGTCAGACAAAACTGAGAGACTGAACTGAACTGAAAAAAAAAAAAAAAAAAAAAGCACAAACCTGAAAAACAGCAAAAGGCCAATATAGAGGCAGAAGTATTTAAAGGAAATAAAAAGCCTGATTAAAAACAATTCTCAAAAGTCCAGATTTATAGTAATGTTAAAATCAAAAGCTATAGCAGAGAAAAAGAAAAGAAAAGAAATCCTAAAGCAACTACCAAATAAGTTAAAATATAAGAACAATAAATGTTTTTCTTCAATTCCTGCTGTCAGTGTCCTTTTCCTCACTGTGAGTCACAGTCCACCTCACCTCCCTAGGATGCTCTCCACTATTGGGCTGGTCTCTGGACCTGTTGTGGGGCCAGCTCAGACTCTAATCTGGTTCTACTCTGGCATGTTCTTGCCTCTAATATCCACATCTACCAGTGCTAGTGCATTTTCTATTGAGGGAACACTTACTGTGCTTTTATATATTCGATAGAAACAGATTCGTCCTTGTCGATCACAGAGCCTCAGTCATAGGAGCTATGGTCCTATTAGAGTATTTTCCTAGCCTCTGGCAGCTGAAAATCAGAGGATCTCTTTGACTTGTACTTTTCTGTTTCTTGGTCAATTCAGGTTGTTGTCATTCTTTGTTGCTTGGAATATCATGCACTTAAAGTGTCACCCTGACGGGGATTCTCATCTGTTGTTTTGTGCATCAATAACTTAAAGGGCCACACTGGCTGGGATTTTTCAGCCGTCCAGTGCTGATTAGTGGGGAGAGAGAGACTATAGAGATGGCTCCAACCCCTGTGTGTGACCCAAACCACATTGCCCTGCTTCCATGTTTGACTGTCCTTCATAGGCATTCCACACTGTGATCTCCTCCCTTAGGTCCCCTTGGACCATTTCCCTGCAGTCAACATCAAATGTTGCTCTGGGGTTGCTCTCCAATCTCTATGCTACAGTTCTTAGCTGCTTCACTTTCTGGGGGACTTGCGTCCCTGTACAGAGTATATATGGCTGTGGGAAGGATTGTCTGTATGATCCTCATTTCACTCAGACTGTCACGGAACAACTACTTCACTCTTCAACAACCTCAAATGCTTCACCTCTGTTCCAAACAGTTGCCCTGATGTGGGGATCTGACTCCTGCTTCAGTTTCCCCACTCCCCAGGTGCAGATCCAGTCCTACTCACTCTCCTCTGTTTTGCCCTCCTTCCTTTGTCCTACCAAGCTTTGCAAGGTTCTATATATTTTCCTGTGGTCAGGTTCTACTGCCCAATCTCAGCTGGTATTATGCAAGATCTTCTGTCTTTGAAAGTGTATTACTGATGTATCCATGGCCACCTACTGCTCCACCATCTTGAATCTCCTCCCATTTAGAATACTATAGAATATTGAATAGACTTCTCTGTGCTGTATAGTAGTCCTGTGTTATCTATTTTACATATAATAGCATGTATATGTTAATTTCAAACTGTATTTTACCTTCTCCGCTTTTCCCCTTTGGTAAATATGTTTGTTTTCTAACTCTGTGAGTCTGTTCCTATTTTGCAAATAAATTCATTCATATCATTATTTTTGATTCTACATTAAAGTGATGTCATATGATACTTATCTGTCTCTGTCCAACTGCCTTCACTTAGTATGATAATCTCTAGATCCATCCACATAGATGCAGTTGCATTATTTTGTTCTTTTTTATGTCTGAATTCTATTGCTTTGTATATATGTACATTATCATCTTTATCTGTTCATCAGTTGATGAACATTTAGCTTGCTTTCATGTCTTGGCTATTGTATGCATTATTGCAAAGAACTTTGGGATGCATGTATCTTTTGTAATGATGGTTTTCTCCATATAAATGCCCAGCAGTGGGTTTGTTGGTCATTTTCTAATTGCAGCTTTCTGATGGACTCAAGATAAATTATTATTCTGTAGTTTACACCCACTATCTTATAAGTAGTGGGGTTAATTTCAGTTTTATTTTTTATTTCTAAATAAAGCAAAACCTTAAAGTTTTCAAACACAAGTGAACTAAAGAACTATATTTTGGAGGTGGTTTGGAGAGCTACTTTGATTCAAATGGATATCTTTGTGAGAAAAGACATTCAATCTTCTTTTTATTTTCTACTATTTCTACTGAAATTTCTACTTTGAAATTGCCTTAAAACTCAATATTCAGAAAACTAAGTTCATGGAAAACTAAGTTCATGGAATCTGGTCCCATCACTTCATGGTAAATAGATGGGGAAACAATGGAACTATAGAGAGATTTCATTTGGGGGGAGGGCGGATGAGAGGATGACATGGTCAGATGACATCATGGACTCAGTGGACATGAGTTTGAGCAAATTTTCCTGGAGTTGGTGATAGACAGGAAGCCTGGCATGCTGCAGTCCATGGGGTTGCAGAGCCGGACCCAACTGAGTGACTGAACTGATGGACTGAAATTTTAAATTATGTACAAATGTCGAGAGATACCAAAAAGCAATAAAGACTTTGCAGCAATTATTAATACATGATCAAAGTTGTTGATCTATATATCTTACTTGCAGCAACCATGCAGACACAAGATATTACCATCCATGTAATACCATCCATGATACCAAAAGTATCAGTTCAGTTCAGCCACTCAGTTGTGTCCAGTTTTTGTGAGCCCATGGACTACAGCATGTCAGGCCTCCCTGTCCATCGCCAACTCCTGGAGTTTACTCAAACTCATGTCCATTGAGTTGGTGATGCCATCCAAGCATCTCATCCTCTGTCGACCCCTTCTCCTCCTGCCTTCAATCTTTCCCAGCATCAGGGTCTTTCCAATGAATCTGTTCTTCACATCAGGTGGCCAAAGTATTGGAGTTTCAGCTTCAGCCTGAGTCCTTCCAATGAATATTCAGGACTGATTTCCTTTAGGATGTACTAGTTGGATCTCCTTGCAGTACAGGGGACTCTCAAGAGTCTTCTTCTACTCCATAGTTCAAAAGCATCAATTCTTCAGTGCTCAGTTTTCTTTATAGTCCAACTCTCACATCCATACATGACTACTGGAAAAATCATAGCTTTGACTAGACAGACCTTTGTTGGTAAAGTAATATCTCTGCTTTTTAATGTGCTGTCTAGGTTGGTCATAACTTTCCTGCCAAGGAGCAAGTGTCTTTTAATTTCATGGCTGCAGTCTCCATCTGCAGTGATTTTGGAGTCCCCAAAAATAAAGTCTGCCACTGTTTCCATTGTTTCCCCATCTATTTGCCATGAAGTGATGGGACCAGATGCCACGAACTTAGTTTTCTCAATGTTGAGTTTTAAGCCAACTTTTTCACTCTCCTCTTTCACTTTCATCAAGGGGCTCTTTAGTTCTTCACTTTCTGCCATAAGGGTGGTGTCATCTGCATACCTGAAGTTATTCCTGTTTCTCTTGTCAATCTTGATTCCAGATTCTGCTTCATCCAGACCAGCATTTGTCATGATGTATCCTGCATATAAATTAAATCAGCAGGGTGACAACATACAGCCTTGACATACTCCTTTCCCCATCTGGAAGCAGCCTTGTTTTTCCATGTCCAGTTCTAACTGTTGCTTTTTGACCTGCATACAGATTTCTCAGGAGGCAGGTCAGGTGGTCTGGTGTTCCCATCTCTTTAAGAATTTTCCAGTTTGTTGTGACCCACACAGCCAAAAGTTTTGGCATAGTCAATAAAGCAGAAGTATGTGTTTTTCTGTAACTCTCTTGCTTTTTTGATGATCCAGTGGTTGTTGAAGATTTGATCTCTGGTTCCTCTGCCTTTTCTAAATCCAGCTTGAACATCTGGAAGTTCACAATTCATCTGAAGCCTGGCTTGGAGAAATTTGAACATTACTTTGCTAGCGTGTGAGATGAGTGCAACTGTGGTGTAGTTTGAGCATTCTTTGGCATTGCCTTTCTTTGGGAAGAAAGAAGGTATTGCTAGTATTTATTCTAATATCTCTCATTTGAGGTGGTGGCTTCCCCAAACTTGGACTGAATGGTGAAAAGAGAGAATAATAAATCAAGTAACAATGATTCTTTTCATCTTCTTCCTTAACAAGGACTCACATTTCCAGCTTCCTGCTGTAGGAGGAGGAATCTGCATTGCTGCTGCTGCTCCTGGATAAACAGATGAGAATGGAGGCAGAGTCTGAAGAAACTCAGCCACAAAAAATGAACAAGGAATTATCTGCCCTCTCTCTACCCACACCCCTCCTCTCCACTAATCAGATTCTTTGACATTCTTAATTTCTGATATATATTCTTGTTTTAATATATATTTATCAAACACAAAATTAAACTCTATTCTCCAGATTCAAGTATTATAGCCACTAGTTTCATATGTTTCCAAATCCCTTGCTTCCTTATAGTCAGTTAAACCACAGCAGGGGTAATAGCACATTTTTCCTACATATTTTGATTTCTGGTCTCTCAATACAGATAAATTTTCAGAGTATCTGAAATAAAATCTTTTCTTTTCACTTCATTTATTTATTAGAGCACATACTTTGTCACCTACTCTATGACTTTATACCACAATTTCCCATTCTCTTTTACATCATCTATTTATCATGCTCTTAGTGGTATACCTTTTACCCTAAAAGCTTTTAATTATCCTCTGCACCTAAAAAAAAAAAAAAAAAAACAGGAAAAAAAAACAACAACAACAAAGCTATATATTTTGATCAGGAGTTTGCCAACCAGAAATTAGTTCAAGCTATTTCCACGTTGATTAATTCTCAGTCCTTAACTTATGTAACCTAACAGTTGCTTTTGAAACTCCTTCTTCTTCTTCTCTCTCACCCTCAGTTTCAAATCAGATCCTGGTTCATTAGAATGAGGTCTGTGATCTGTGCAGTCACACATGACCTTGGGCCTAGAAGAGTTCTATACATGATTTACAGTTCTGCTGTCACTGACTTGAAAATTTAAATATAGCTTTAACAAAGTTTGACATTTTGTGAGCTAAATCTGTAATTGTTGCCAGTCTTTCTTCCAATAGACTGTATTGTGGTTTCTTTCTATATTTCTGATGGTCACATCTCAGTGTCTATCTGTATTCATCCTCTTCTTCCATCCTTAGAATTTTGTCTCCTCTATTTACAGTCATCTCCTTCATTATCTCACCTCTTTCTATGATGTCAATATCATCTATTTGCTGACAATTTCAAAGTGTATATTTCCAAACCAGGCTGACTAACCCCTCACAGTCCAGATTTTTCCTCTCACACACTATCTTTCCCTTGAAAAATAATTATTGGAGTTAACTTGAGTGAGAGCAAAAGTGTGTGAGTGAGAAATAGGCCAAACAAAGTATTAACTATCTTGTGATGAAGGGGCAAGTGAAGAAGGAGTCAAATATGGCAGAAACTGATACTAAGTCAAGACCAAACAGAAAGGTGACAGAGGAAGGGCAGGGTCAATTAAGAAGGCAACAAATTCAGTAGCTGTCTGCACTGTTAGGTCAAAGAGCCACTGGTGTGACTACATAAGAATAGCCAGAGAGATACACTGTTGATGGCTTTCAAAACGGTGAAAGGAAGCTAACAAAAGGATGTAGATCATCTCTAAAATTTGGAAAAAGCAAAACAGAGAAAAAACAGAAAATCCTGAATGACAACAAGAGGAACAAACACACAACAAACCAGCTCCAGAAATAAATACATCCCTGCTGACACCTCAATTTTAGCCCAATGAGACCTATGCTGGCATTCTAACTTCTAGAACAGTAGTGTAACACATGTGTGTTGTTTTAAGCCATGAAGCAAGAGGCAATTTGTCATAGAATCTATAGAAGACTAATATGAAAAAACAGGTTTTTCATTATCAAGAAAGTTACAAATATGGAAAGGGAGGATTCTAGAATAAACCATGCATGTTACATTGAAATTAGAAGGAATGGAGTGAGCTCTTATGTATTTCAAAATACAGATATAAATATAAATATGATTATAGATTGATATAAATATGAATGTCTAGATGATATAGATATGTTTGTATCTTTATGTATATATACACAAATATTTGTGTGTGTGTACAACTGTGTGTATATGTGTATGCTTACACTTTTTACTTCAGTTCATTGTAAGGCTTGGGTGTAGCAATATCCTATTGCAGTCCAACAGGTTTTAGCTTCTAAATACCACTTTTTACTAAAAGGTACCAGAATTTTTAAATTCCAGGCCTGGGGAAGAAAAATAATAGCTGAGTCTGGAAAGCCTTATGGCAGAAAGTAAGAGAATATTAAAAGAAAAATGGGTCTTGTTAAAGGACATAAAAGCCAGCTTAAAGAGTCTCCCACTAGCCAAACCCAACACAACTTGAACATCAAAACAGAATAATAAGTGTATAACATAAATAATATATGAGTTTATGATATAAAAATGAAGAAATCAGAAGGAAATATATCTCTGACTTGTAGTCAGGCAACTAAAAATGTGGGAAAAATGATAAAATTATAAAATATTATAGCATTCCAATATTCTAGATTTTTTTTATCAGTGGATGCTAAAAAATATAACAGGAAAATTGTACTTTCACAGCATCGAAGAATCTCCCTGTGAACCTCTTAGTAATTAAAACAGGGAATCTGGGACACTTTACAGTGAAGAAAGATATGACCCCTATCAGCTGATCTTAGTCAACATTTCCAGTGACTACACAAACTGTCATGTGTCATGAGCTGTAAAATGTGCTAATAAGAATGAGGATTACAACTGTGATATTTATGATAAAAATGTGTGACCTGAATCTAGTTACAAAGCAACATTAGACATAAGCAAATTGAAAAACATTCTACAAAATAACAAACATATAATTTAGGATTATAAGAGAGTGAGGAATAGTTTTAGATTGACTGAATTAAGAGACATGGCAACCTGATGATACTCCTGAGTCTGGATTGGATCAATTTGCTTTAAAAACGACAATATTTGCAGATATTAATGTACTTATTTTAAAGGACAATGCTGTAGAAACAAATGTCCTTGTTTTCAAAACACACACACATATTTAACTTGAAGGGGATATTAATCTGCATGTAAACAAACATATGAAAGCAAATGAATGATGTAGCATTGATAAAATATTTACTATTTAGATGAAGAATATAAAAATAAGGGAATTTTTTACTATCTTTTATATATGTTACCTTTTACTATTTTTTATAAATTTTTAGTTAATGTGAATATTTTTTCAAATAAAAAGTAAAGGAAAATGACTTTATCAAATAGCCACCATGAATAACTTTACTCTCAGAGTTATTCTGTTGGTAGAATATCTTCTTATAATATAGATGCCACTTTTTATGATATTTCTTTTTCCTTAATATATATCATATTAATAAATATGCAGTTTTCTAGCTTCCTTTGTTGTGCAAAAGCTTTTAAGTTTCATTAAGTCCCATTTGTTTATTTTTGCTTTTGTTTTTAATATTCTGGGATGTGGGTCATAGGGGATCCTGCTGTGATTTATGTCAGAGAGTGTTTTGCCTATGTTCTCCTCTAGGAGTTTTACAGTTTCTGGTCTTACATTTAGATCTTTAATCCATTTTGAGTTTATTTTTGTGTATGGTGTTAGAAAGTGTTCTAGTTTCATTCTCTTACAAGTGGTTGACCAGTTTGCCCAGCACCACTTGTTAAAGAGGTTGTCTTTTTTCCATTGTATATCCTTGCCTTCTTTGTCAAAGATAAGGTGACCATAGGTTCGTGGATTTATCTCTGGGCTTTCTATTCTGTTCCATTGATCTATATTTCTGTCTTTGTGCCAATACCATCCTGTCATGATGACTGTGGCTTTGTAGTATAGTCTGAAGTCAGGCAGGTCGATTCCTCCAGTTCCATTCTTCTTTCTCAAGATTACTTTGGCTATTCGAGGTTTTTTGTATTTCCATACAAATTGTGAAATTACTTGTTCTAGTTCTGTGAAAAATACCGTTGGTAGCTTGATAGGGATTGCATTGAATCTATAGATTGCTTTGGGTAGTATAGCCATTTTGATAATATTGATTCTTCCAATCCATGAACACGGTATACTTCTCCATCTGTTTTTGTCCTCTTTGACTTCTTTCATCAGTGTTTTATAGTTTTCTATTTATAGACAAAGGATTAGTCTCAAAAATATACAACAACTCCTCCAGCTCAACTCCAGAAAAATAAATGACCCAATCAAAAAATGGACCAAAGAACTAAACAGATATTTCTCCAAGGAAGACATACAGATGGCTAAAAAACACATGAAAAGATGCTCAACATCACTCATTATCAAAGAAATGCAAATCAAAACCAAAATGAGGTACCATTACACGCCAGTCAGGATGGCTGCTATCCAAAAGTCTACAAGCAATAAATGCTGGAGAGGGTTCCCTTTTCTCCACACCCTCTCCAGC
>CM035276.1:36390546-36486146 GCA_020226075.1 Hydropotes inermis
TGATGAGTACTGGGTTATTTACATGGTTTCAGGGGATCTACTTATATACTTTACAATGGGAAGAAATTGACATAATGTGCCTCCTGATATAACACACAGAGAACATAACATCTTTTCTGTTTTGCTGTCATGTATTTAAATGTATGAAAAATTTTCTCTTGGGGAAACATTATACAAACCCACATTGAGAAACATGCAACATGATAATTGATCTGTACTCCCAAAGTTATCAATTTCATAAAAAAAAAGAAAAACTGAGATATTTGCCTTTAATAAAGGATACTGTTGAGGTGGTTATTCCAGTAGCAATGTATGAATGTGAGAGTTGGACTATAAAGAAAGTTAAGTGCTGAAGAATTGATGCTTTTGAACTGTGGTATTGGAGAAGACTCGAGAGTCCCTTGGACTGCAAGGAGATCCAACCAGTTCATCCTAAAGGAAATCAGTCCTGAATATTCATTGGAAGGACTCATGCTGAAGCTGAAACTCCAATACTTTGGCCACCTGATGCAAAGAACTGACTCATTTGACCCTGATGCTGGGAAAGGTTGAGGTGGGAGGAGAAGGGGACAAAAGAGGATGAGATGGTTGGATGGCAACACCGACTCAGTGGACATGAATTTGAGTAAACTCTGGGGGTTGGTGATGGACAGGGAGGCCTGGCGTGCTGCAGTCCTTGGGGTTGCAAAGAGTAGGACACAACTGAGCAACTGAACTGAACTGGACTGTTGAGATGTTATGTAATACAGAATTTTTCATTTACTTCAACAATACTGAGAAAATAGAAAACTGAATAAATCCCATAGATTAGATAGTATAATAGCATTTGTATATTCTGTGATTTTGCCAGGAAGTTTTTTTTTTTTAATACACACTTAAACCTTTAGGAATAAAGTACAGTGATGTTTTTTAATCTCAAATATTTCAAAAATATGCAGAGAAAGAATAATGAAGCAAAAAATGTTAAAGGTTAATATTTGCAAAAGCTGAGTAAAAAGGAAGTTGGAATTCTTTGTATTATTCTTACAACATTTCTGTGTCTGATATGATGTCAAAATAAAAATCTTAAAGAAAATAAAGTATTAGTTTTTGTAATTTTAATAAGCTTTCTTCTGTTTCAGTTTTTAATTTCTACACAAGGCAAGTGACATTTGCAAAAGTTTAAAACCTTGATCTTAAAACTGTTATGCATCTGTTAGGAAAATCAAGATAGAAGGTCAGGCTTCAGAGACAATATGAGACCTCTCACCAATTCTTTCATGACCTTGCCTTGACTACATGCCTGTTCCTAAACTGCAGCTAGGTAGCCTGGTGCATTCAAGATAAGAGAAACAAGTGAGTCATGGAATTCTTGAGCCTTGGAAATCTGCCAATTCCCTGGAGTCTGAAAAATCTTGACATATAAGGTGAAACAAACAGCACTGTTGGCAAAAAGTAGGGCTGCACACTTGCATGCAAATTGTTGTTATCAGTCTGCAACTTGGTATTAGAAACAAGACTCCCCCTACCTGCAATTTGAAATCTCACCCATGGAGTAGACACATTTCCCGGGATTTTCCCAGTTGGGACTCCAGATCAATGTTTTTGGGAGTTCCAGTGTTGGAGAAGACTCTTGAGAGTCCCTTGGACTGCAAGTAGATCCAAGCAGTCCATCCTGAAGGAGATCAGTCCTGGGTGTTCATTGGAAGGACTGATGCTGAAGCTGAAACTCCAATACTTTGGCCACCTCATGCGAAGAGTTCTCATTGGAAAAGACCCTGATGCTGGGAGGGATTGGGGGCAGAAGGAGAAGGGGACGACAGAGGATGAGATAGTTGGATGGCATCACCGATTCGATGGACGTGAATTTGAGTGGACTCCTGGAGTTGGTGATGGACAGGGAGGCGTGGCGTGATGCGATTAATGTGGTCGCAAAGAGTTCGACACGGCTAAGCGAGTGAACTGAACTGAGAGCTCTTCAAGGCTGTATGTAGTTGTCTGTCAGCCCAATTTGGTTATGTATATACTTTTACTTTTCTACTCCTCTCTCACTTCTATTTCTTGCTTTTTGATAATTTTCTATTAAAATTGTGGTAAACGTTCATTTGGGTAACAAATGGTGTCTTTTGCCAACAAATCCTTTGAACCTAAAATGAAAGTTAAAATTTTGGCAAAGCAGCATGTAGAAAATAGAAGGTCACTTCCAGAAACTGACTTTGTAGTTTCCTGCAGGAAAGTCTGACTAGAGAGTAGAAAATTTGGATTATATGATTTTCCCATACAATGTATCTTTCACTTACTTTTGTTGGTCTAGAAATACTTGATAAGGAACAAGGTGTGTGAAACTCAAATCTCCTCAATGGTTTTACTTTCAGAATAAGAGAGTTGTGCTGTGTGCTGGCTTAGTCGCTCAGTCTTGTTTGACTCTGTGACCCCATGGACTGTAGCCCGCCAGCCTCCTCTGTCCATGGGGATTCTCCAGGCATCAATACTGGAGTGGGTTGCCATGCCCTTCTCCAGGGGATCTTCCCAACCCAGGAATAGAACAGGAGTCTCCTGCATTGCAGATGGATTATTTATCAGCTGAGCTACCAGGAGGTAGTTGATACCAACTGCTAAAATTAGCTTTAGAAATTATCCATAGCTGCTGCTGCTGCTGCTAAGTCGCTTCAGTCATGGTCGACTCTGTAAGACCCCACCAGGCTCCTCTGTCCCTAGGATTCTCCAGGCAAGAATGCTGGAGTCGGTTGCCATTTCCTTCTCCAGATTATCCGTAGATGATCCCCTAATTCCTCTGTTATTAATACTATTTTGAAATCACTATTTGTCATCCAGAAATAGGATTATTTTTGCTCATCCTTTTCAGTCAAAAATTCTTAGTTTCCAAATTACTTTTTTCCTTAAAGCTTTCTTTATTTTATATACATTCTTGACTCCATAGTTTCTTTCCATTTTTTAAACCATTTTTTTGAGGTATGCCAGAACTGTAGAAAGTTTTACATATTTACCATATGCAGCTTGATGAGTTTGGGGATTGATGGCATAATTTTAATATTAAGAACATTACGTTCTCCCTCTTTTTCTTATTGGTCAAGTCCAGTTTCAAAACCTCCATCTATGTGATCCCACCACATCTGAATTGATAAACTGTTTACAATAGAAATGGAAGCTTTCTCTCTCTCTCTCTCTTTTTTTTCTGGTTTATCTTAGTATTATTCAATAACTTGATTAAAAAAAAAAACAAAAAACTAAGGCACAAGTCCTCTACTTGTAGTAGCTTCATATACTCAACATTAATAAAATATTCATAAAATAGTAAATATTCATTAATTTGTTTAAATAAAAAAAAATAAGAAGCACCTTTTATATACCAGCCAATGTTTCTACATTCTTTATATTTGATACTAATTCTTTGACTCAGAGAAGTCACTGGCACCAGACTCCAGTACTCTTGCCTGGAAAATCCCATGGATGGAGGAGCCTGGTAGGCTGCAATCCATGGGGTCACGAAGAGTCAGACACGACTGAGCGACTTCACTTTCACTTTTTATTTTTATGCATTGGAGAAGGAAATGGCAACCCACTCCAGTGTTCTTGCCTGGAGAATCCCAGGGATGGGGTAGCCTGGTGGGCTGCCGTCTATGGGGTCGCACAGAGTCGGACACGACTGAAGCGACTTAGCAGCAGCAGCAGCGATCCTTTCATTACTGTTTATTTCTTAACTTGAAAACTTGTCTTTAAGACAAAGTATATGGTTGCAGAGAATAGAACACAGTTGAATGACTAAGCATATAGCACGTATAGTTCCGCATGTGTTCTAACTCACTGATAAACAATTATTTTTAAAAACTTTATTTGTGATGGTAGAAAACTTCAAAACTAAATGGAATGATATTTATAAGTATTTTTGAGAAGAGAATTAATTATTTCTTTAACATTCCTAAATTTCTCAGTATTCATTACTATGACTTTTTTTCCTAGACTGAAATTTCTTAATAATTAGCTGGTCATGCTATAACTATCCATATAGTTAGTATCTATGAAAATGTGTCTTTTATTTTTAATACACCATAACAAAAAAATATAAATTACACTTGCTACATATGATCATTTTATTTATAAACCTAAATCAACAGGGAAGTTGTGAAGTTGAAACTTATCTTTTACAACTTTATACACACTTTAATATATCCATTTTGTACTTTGTATCTGAAACAATTAAATTTTAATTAAATTATTAAAGCAGTTACACGAATCACCCTCATGTTAAAGATGTCTTGTAATCAAATGAATAATTTATGTAATTGAAAAAGGTTGGATTTAGTGTATAATTCTTACAAAATACACTTTAAGGCTAATAATTACTTATGTATTTATTCTGGAAAAAAGTTGAACTTGGTAAATATAAACTTAAAACTATGTCTCTAAAAATGTCAATGTTAAAACATGGAATCTTCAGAGGTGTCATATTTTGTGTACTCTCATAAAATTTTCACTCCAGCAAAATAGATTAGAAATGTGCAGAAATATTTTATTAATTAACATAGATATTTTATATATAGAACATTTCTTACAGCAGGAGAGAGCACTGTAATTTTATGCAATTTACTTTGAAGTTTATATGTAAGATTAATATCATTTTAGAATAATATAAAATTTAGGTTGTGGGGAAAAGTGAGGAGCCAGGAGAATTCAGCTTCCTTATCACCTCATAAATCAATGGTTGACCAGGTATCCACAAACAAAGCATCTCTGGAAGACGTCTGGAATCTATGTAAATATTTTAGCAACACCATGAAGCAAAAAGACCTGAGCACAAGAAGAGAAGGGGGGCATCATCTCTTTCCTCAGGCTAGCATAGTTTAGCAGCAAGAAGAAACATCCTAACTAGAAAGAGCTCTTCTTGCCAGGGAAGAAAGATCAGGGTGAGCCATAAGTTTTTTAGCCTTTGAGGGCACTTCACAAGAGTCCCATCTGTTTCACCTCACTCAGACTGGTGAAGTTGAGATGTACTGAGCCAGCTAGGAACAAGATGAAATTCCTTAGATCTGAGATAAATCTCAAAGACACAAGTTCAAACTGCTTAGAATTGAAGAACTCCTGACAGACAGGAATACTAACCTTGAAAATTTGCAAATCTACTGAAGGTATTATTTCACAAGAGCATTTATTTCAGTCATTGAGCATGGATCTCTTGAATATCTCCTCCACATGGATACTGATTTAGGCACTGGGCAAACAAAAAATTACATATGATCCATATGCACAAGACTGACCACAGGTAAAAAAAAATACTGTATTTCATAGCAAACTATTCATGGGGGACAGGGTGCACAGATTCCTTGGAAAAATATCACTTACCCAGAAAGTATTCCACATGTAACACTTGAGCCACGAATGAAGAATTTGCTAATACTACAAGAGAGGCAGAAAGGAAAAGAATGAACAAATACACAGGGCTATAAAAAGGCACAGTATTTAGGGGAAATTCAAATACTTATCCATTGTTGGTATATAAGATACTCAGAAAAAGAACAGTAATATTGAAGATGTAGTCAAAGACAAGACAATATAGGGCTTATGCTATTTTCTCAATTTCTCAATTTCCACCTAAGAGTATTATTTTTAGAAAGCACTCCTCATGATATTGGTACATGAGTAGACAGATTAATAGAACACCAAGTCCAGAAAGAGAAAAGGAAAATAATTATTGTGATTTAAAATTTATTAAACTGGTATTCAGATGACTGAGCTGAAGATAGACTTAAAAATAACTAGAACTGTGAAAACCGATAGTCACTGAAAATGATAATTGTATGCTGTGTTGCATGATGGGATAAACACCAAAAGGATCAAATATTTAAATGTAAATAATGATGTCATATTAGGATTAGAATAAAAGCTGCATGTAAGTGAATTCATTTTAAAATTGAGTGGAAAAATTTTTTAAACTATTACTTAAGATACAAACTTATAGTAAAAAAGAATTGATAAACTGAACTATATTAAAAATCAAACCAAAGGAAAAATTTCTGATATACCTCATAAAAAAACAACATGAAGAACAAACTTGTGGGGGAAGCATAAGCAGTATCAAAGATACATAATTATTGTAAAATTCCTATATTAAGAAAAACTGTGTTCTCAAATTTCATATGTTGAAGACTTAATCCTCAATTCTTCAGAAAGTGATCTTTTTCAGATTGGGTCTTTAAAACATTAACTAAAAGTTAACCCTTTTGAGGATGAGGTGAGTAATATAGATTCTAATCTAATCTGACTAGTGTCCTTGGAGATTAGGGCATATGGAGAGCTATCAGGATTCTCCACACAAAGAAAAAGTCCGTGTGAAGACATAGGATGAAAACAGTGGCCTGAAAACCAAGGAAAGAGATCCCAGGAGAAACTAAACCAACAAACTTTGACCTTGGATTCCTAGCTTCCAGAACAATTAAAAAAAAAAAAAACACCATTGTTTAAGACACTCAATTTTAAATTATTTTTTTATGTCAATTCAAAAAAAAAAAAAAAAGAATTTCTCTCTCTTACATAAAAAGTGAGAGAAATGAAAAAAAAAAAAAAAACTCCAAACCTAGCTGAAGAATGAGCAAAAAACATTAAAACACATTTTACAGAAGATGTACACATATTACTTAAGCTGATGGAATGTAGTTTAGGCTTATTCATAATAACAAATAATGTATCTAAGTCTACAATCAAGATGGTAACAAGAAAAATTTCCCCTCTATCTTTCTTGAGTTTTTGTGGCTGAACTCATAATGAAATTGACACAGACAGATAATAGAGGGGATAATTTGTGCTCATGGAAGTCTCATAGAAATGACACCTAAGATGTGACCAAAGCAGGCAGATTTTAAACTTTTAGACAACAAAATAAATTTGTGAGAGGTCAAATTTGTGACAGGACAACAACACTTTGGTTTTGGGAGCTTAATTAGTGAAGAATCTAAATGGGGTTGGACTTTGGGTAATGAATTAAAGTAAGAATTTTGTATATACCCTCCTCTCCCAGAATTCCATCTTTGTGATGTCCTCTGCCTCCAAAATGTAGAAAATTCACTTTCCCAAGAGAGATTTTGCTTTCAGGGAAAGAGAGGAGAATCAGAGGATCCCTCTTGTGATGCGCATTTCTTAAGTAATTTTAGTGCAAAACAATCAATATGCCATTGAAGAATATTTTGGGATGGACTAGTCTGAGTCCCAACAATGTTGTGTCTCATTGTTCAGATTAGCAGAAACATCAAAAAGGTGGAGAAACTCTGGTTCTCTAACAAAAGTCAGATGTCCATACAAAATTATGACGATTCCTTGCTGTGCTTATAAACCACCATAGGCATGTCTGGCAGTTCTAAAAGTAAAGTTTATTCAAACTCAACTTGACACTTTATGGCAAATAAGTGGGTGAAAAATGGAAACAGTGGCAGATTTTATTTTCTTGTGATCTAAAGTCACTGCAACCAGTGACTTTAAATTAAAAGATGCATGCTCCATGGAAGAAAAGCTATGACCAACCTAGACAGCCTATTAAAAAATAAAAATGCCACTTTGCAACAAAGGTCCATGTAGTCAAAGCTATGGTTTTTCCAGTAGTCATATATGGATGTGAGAGCTGGACCATAAAGAAGGCTGAGTACTGAAGGATCATGTTGTCTGTTACTCCAGATGTTTCTTGACTTCCTACTTTTGGATTCCAGGCCCCTATAATGAAAAGGACATCTTTTTTGCATTTTAGTTCTAGAAGTTCTGTAGGTCTTCATAGAACCATTGAACTTCATCTTCTTCAGCATTACTAGTCAGGGCATAATCTTGGATTACAGTGATATTTAATGGCTTGCCTTGGAAATGAACAGAGATCATTCTATCATTTTTGAAATTGCATCCAAGTACTGAATTTCAGACTTTTGTTGGCTATGATGACTACTCCATTTCTTCTACAAGATTCTTGCCCACAGTAATGGATAGAATGGTCATCTGAGTTAAATTCACCCATTCCAGTCCATTTTACTTCTTTTATTCCTAAAATGTCGATGTTCACTCTTGCCATCTCCTGTTTGACCACTTCCAATTTGCCTTGATTCATGGACTTAACATTCCAGGTTTCTATGCAATATTGCTCTTTACAGCATCGGACTTTACTTCGATCACTGGTCCCATCCACAACTGGGTGTTATTTTTGCTTTGTCTCAGTCTCTTCATTCTTTCTGGAGTTATTTCTCCACTCATCTCTGGTAACATAATGGGCACCTACTGACCTGGGGAGTTCAACTTTCAGTGTCCTATCTTTTTGTCTTTTCATACTGTTAATGCTGTTCTCAAGGCAAGAATAGTGAAGTGGTTTGCCATTCCCTTCTCCAGTGGACCACATATGTCAGAATTCTCCACCATGACCTGTCAATCTTGGGTGGCCCTACATGGCATGGCTCATAGTTTCTTTGAGTTAGACAAGGCTGTGGTCCATGTAATCAGATTAGTTAGTTTTCTTTCCATAGATTTAATTTTTTCCTGCAATTCTTTATTGACATCAATTTATTACAGGTGTGATAATGCAAAAAATATTAGAAAAATATTTTCAATAAGGAAGCCATGATTCTCACTCTAGAGTGAATACTTTATTTTTTATTTTAAATGGTGGAGATAAAAATATAGATATATAAACATCTTAAATTTATTTTGGAGTATTATCATTGTTTTGCCAAGAATCCTGAATTTAAAGAAACATCTAGTTTTGGATATTCTGTTTGTCAATTTATATTAATGTTTATGGTCTGCATAAATGTTAAAGAAACTTTCATTTGTACCCAGTGTGTTGAGAATGGGTAAATGCAAAGCTAGTGAACCTCTGAACATTGTCATGCAACGGTATTATTTTGTAACAACTTGTTTTAATCTGAATGAAATATATAATAATTTGGTCATCAACTCACCTTGATTCTTAGAAGTTTCAGAATAGAATACTTTGCAACTTGTTAATGTTTCATAAACACCTGCTTTTGTTTCATTAGTGAGTAAATACTGTGATTTTTGGAAATGAAAATGAAATTGTAAAACATAACATTTCTATTATTCTTTCTTTGAAATAAGGTGGTTCATATAAATACTTAGATGCTGTGTACACTAGTTACAGTCATGATAAAATAATAATAAGTAAAATTAAGCTCTCTACATTTTCAGCTTATGCAGTTACCAAAAGTGTGAGCAACTACTTGAAGTACACCTCCAATCCTGTCTGGACTGACTTCTTTTCTTCACCTGCACTCTGCCTCATACCCGTGGATGTCCTCCTCCATATAGACCCCTCTCTGGGACACAGCATGTCCCTTCTGCACTCCAAAATACACACATTTCATTTCCTTATGAAATTAAGTGTTCAGAAAGGGGAGGGAAGGATAAAGAAGGTGAAGGAAGGAAAAGGAATGATGAAACAAGAACATGTTGAAAGGGAAAGTGAAACGATAACTGATAATGACATTTTAAATTCATATTTTATAGTTAAAGAATTGGAGGTTTGAATGTAGAACGGATGTGGACTAGAACAAGACACAAAAGACAGACATAGACATCTGTGTTTTGGAGTGGAGGAGAGAAATATCATGGCCCTAAGTGGGCCTGTAGGGACCCTCATGTGGGGTCATAGTCTGTCTAAATAGAAGAGGACATCCACAGCACTGGGGTCAACCAGACAGAACGATAAGATCATTCACATAAGAGGGGGTATGTGGTATGGAGATCAGTGTGCAGTGGCTGTCCAGGTTGTATATGCTGTGATGCTGGAGGCTTAGAATGAAATATGTGGTGTGTCCTGAAATGTCAAGTATTAAATGCATTTTACATAGATAAAGATGCTATTTAAATTTGTGACCACTTAGTACTCATAATATCATCTTATTTTGACCATGTTTTTCAAGGTTTCACTTAAAAATTAAAAAGGCAAATGATACTGTACTCCCAGTGTATGCAATTATTAGAGGATAATTTGTTGCTGTTGTTCAGTTGCTCAGTCATATATGGCTCTTTTTGACACCATGGACTGCATAAAATAAGGCCTACATTTCCTTTACTATCCCCCACAGCTTGCTCAAACTCATGCCCATTGAGCTGGTGCACATTAGAGGATATTATGCTTGATAATAAGTGCACAAGTATTTCCATTCCATCTGACTATTTGCTATACATAATTTTTAAGATGTTATAAATGTCTACATATTCCAGAATATCTGAAAATGTGAAAGAAAATACCAAAAATGAATTTGAAACTACTCTACAGAATAGATGATCATTGCAGTTATGATGAAATATTTACATTATTTTGGGAAAATATTAAATAGTAGCTACTAAGCAAGAAAAATATTAAACAGGTGTGCTCTTAGCAGTAGCAATTGTAGGTATATTCCAAAATATGTGTGTTTGTATGTATGTGTGAGTGCAGGAAACATGGTTTCAATCCCAGAGTCAGGAAGTTCCTTTGGAGGAAGAAATAGCAAACCAGTCCAGTATTCTTGTTGGAAAAAAACTCATGAACAGAGGAGCCTGGCAGGCTAGAGTTGATGGGATCACAAAGTCAGACATGATTGAGCGACTGAACATGCCTGTATATATTAGGCAGATATCAGTTCAATCCAGTTCACTCAGTCATGTGTCACTCTGTGACCCCATGGACTGCAGCACGCCAGGCTTCTCTTTCTATCACCAACTCCTGGAGCCTACTCAAACGCATATCCATCACATTGGTGATGACATCCAACCATCTCATCCTGTGTTGTCCCCCTTTCCTCCCGCCTTCAATTTTTCCCAGCATCAGGGTCTTTTCAAATGAGTCAGTTCTTCACATCAGGTGGCCAAAGTATTGGAGCTTCAGTTTCAGCATCAGTCCTTCCAATGAATATTCAGGACTGATTTCCTTTAGGATGGACTGGTTGGATCTTCTTGCAGTCCAAGGAACTCTCAAGAGGCTTCTCCAACACCTCAGTTCAAAAGCAAACAATTCTTCAGCACTCAGCTTTCTTTATAGTTAAACTCTCACATCCATACATGACTACTGGATAAAGTCATAGTTTTGACTAGATGGACCTTTATTGGTAAAGTAATGGCTCTGCTTTTCAACATGCTGTCTAGGTGGGTCATAGCTTTTCTTCCAAGGAGCAAAGGTCTTTAAATTTCATGGCTGCAGTCACCATCTGCTGTGATTTTGGAGCCCTGCAAAATAAAGTCTGTCACCATTTCCATTGTTTCCACTATTTCCCCATCTATTTGCCATGAAGTGATGGGACCAGATGGCATGATTTTAGTTTTCTGAACATTGAGCTTTAAGCCTTTTTTTTTCACTCACTTCTTTCAGTTTCATCAAGAAGCTCTTTTGTTCCTCTTCACTTTCTGCCATAAGGGTGGTATCATCTGCCTATCTGAGGTTATTGATATTTCTCCCAACAATCTTTATTTCAGTTTGTGTTTCATCCAGCCTGGCATTTCTGATGATGTACTCTGCATATAAGTTAGATATATAAGGATATCTATATATCTATCTATATATATATCTCCTTATTTTTCAGGATATCTGAAAATGTGGAAAAAAATACCAAAAAAGAATTTGTAGCAACTCTTACAGAATAGATGATCATTGCAGTTAGGATGGAATATTTACCTTATGCATATGTAAATATAAAAATGCATCTGTAAAATGTAAATGTTGTATATGTAAAAATGCAAATATTTCACTATATATGTCTATATACATATATCTATATCTATGATGAGTGCACTCAAAAGTATTGTGCTGAGTATTGTGTTATTTTCATCTTAGAGAATAAAAGAAATGGACTAGTATAAAGCACAGAAGAGTTTTTTCAGTCTTCTTTCTCTTTACCACCCTATTTCAGATTAGATTGTTCAAATAAACAAAACATTGTCATGCTGCTTTTTGAGGGCTCTAAACACAATCTTCTACAACATATATGATGACACCCCATGGCATAACAGTTTTTTTTGGGATTATTGAGATACATTTTTTTTTCTCCATTTTCACTGACATGTCAATCAACATATGAAATTGTGTAATTTTAAAATGTACAAGATGCTGATTTGATTTATGCTCAGTTCAGTTGCTCAGTTGTGTCTGACTCTTTGTGATCCTGTGGACTGTAGCACACCAGGATTCCAGAACTAAGAGTCTTCTCCAACACCACAGTTCAAAAGCATTAACTCTTTGGTACTCAGCTTTCTTTATGGTCCAGCTCTCACATTCACACATGACTGCTGGAAAACCATAGCTTTGATGAGATGAACATTTGTTGGCAAAGTAATGTCTCTGCTTTTTAATATGCTGCCTAGATTGTTCACAACTTTTACTCCAAGGAGCCTTTTAACTTCATGGCTGCAGTCACCATCTGCAGTGATTTTGGAGTTCAAGAAAAGAAACTGTGCCACTGTTTCCATTGTTTCCCCATCTATTGGCCATGAAGTGATGAAAGAGGATGCCATGATCCTTGTTTTTAATGAGTGTTGTATTTTAAGCCAACTTTTCATTCTCCTCTTTCACTTTCATCAAGGGGCTCTTTAGTTTTTCTTCACTTCCTGCCATAAGGGTGGTGTCATCTGCATATCTGAGGTTATTGATATTTCTCCCAGCAATCTTTGATTCCAGCTTGTGCTTAATCCGGTCGCACTTCACATGATGTACTCTGCATATAAGTTAAATAAACAGGCTAACAATATATAGCCTTGACTTGCTCCTTTTCCAGTTTGGAACCAGCCCACTATTCTATTTGGTTCTAACTGTTGTTTCTTGACCTGCAAACAGATTTGTCAGGAAGCAGGTAAGATGGTCTGGTATTCTCATCTCTTTAAGAATTTTCCACAGTTTGTTGTCATCCACATAGTCAAAGGGTTTCACATCATCAGTGAAGCAGAAGTAGATGTCTTTTTCTGGAATTCCCTGACTTTCTATGATCCAGCAAATGTTGGCAATCTGACCTCTGGTTCCTCTACCTTTTCTAAATCCAGCTTGAACATCTGGAAGTTCTTGGTTCACATACTGTGGAAGCATTGCTTGGATAATTTTGAGCATTTCTTTGCTAGTGTGTGAGATGAGTGCAATTGTGCAGTTATTTTTAACATTCTTTGGCATTGCCTTTCTTAGGAATTAGAATGAAAACTGACCTTTCCAGTGCTGTAGCCACTGGTGAGTTTTGCAAATGTGTTGGCATATTGAGTGCAGCACTTTCATAGCATCATCTTTTAATATTTGAAATTGCTCAACTGGAATTCCATCACCTCCACTAGCTTTGTTCCTGGTGATGCTTCCTAAGGCCCACTTGACTTTGCACTCCAGGATGTCCGACTCTAGGCAAGTGATCACACTATCATGGTTATCTGGAGCATTAAGATTTTTTCATATATTTATCTGTGTATTTTTGCCACCTTTTAATATCTTCTGCTTCTGTTAGGTTCATATTATTTCTGCCCTTTATTGTGCCCATCTTTGCTTGAAAATTTCCTTTGATATCTCTATTTATCTTGAAGAGCTCTCTAGTCTTTCCCATTCTACTGTTTTCCTCTATTTCTTTGCATTGATTTGATCACTGAGGAAGGCTTTCTTATCTCTCCTTGCTATTCTTTGAAACCCTGCTTTCAGATGGTAATTATCTTTCCCTTTCTCCTTTGCCTTTCACTTCTCTTCTTTTCTCAGATATTTGTAAGGTCTCTCACACAACCATTTTGCCTTTTTCCATTTCTTTCTTGTATATTATTATATGGTCACTACATGATTATGATTTCTTTTTTGTGTGAAAATACTTAAAATCTCTCTTATTAACTTTCAAATATATAATGCAGTATTATGACATTAATCATGATGCTTTTCATTAGATTTCCAGAACTTTTTTAGCTTCTAATTGGAAAATTACTTTTTGATTAAAAGCTTCTACCATAGGATCCAGCAACCTCAGTTCTGGATGTGTATTCACAGGAAAAGAAGATCAGACCTCAAAGAGGTACCTTCACACTCATGTTTATTGAAGCACTACTTACAATAGCCAAGGCATGGAAACAACCTATGTTCATTAACCATTTTTAATTGCTATTTTTTGATCAGACAATATAGCTTGAAGTTTCTAGATCATAGTATCTGATGTAGAATATTTCATATGCATTAAACATTAAAACAAAAGTTACACTATGAGACAGAAGAAAGGTTTTGATGGAAATATGATAAATTGAAAGAATACCAAACACACATACATGTGCACACACACATGGAGTCACTGTTTATTTACAATATGTGTGGTTTTATCTCTGGATCTTTTGATATTTGTGTCCTTTCCATTGATACACTGATAATCAGAGAAAATGAATTGTTTCCTTACTTTCTTTTTAGGAGCTACAGACAATAATATAAAAACCAAAAGACTGAGACAGGAATGTGCTCACATGCTCCAAGGACATGATAAAAGACAATGATCTTAGTGAGCAAGCAGATTGTAGTGGAGGGTGAAGTTTGAAATGTTGCTGATGTCAGATTGTGGAGGACAAAGATTACAGTAAGGAGTTGGGATCTGAACTTGACTCAAGGGTATAGATCACAGCAGGAGTTTAATAAGATTAGATTCACTTTTTGTTTTTTTTTAAGATCAGTCTGCTTCAAGTGTGATGAGGGCTTAGCAGGGGACAAGAATGAAGATTTAAGAATGGTTAGTAGGTAGGTTTACTTGTGTAGGTGTGAGAAAATGATGATTTGGGTGTAGTTTCTTGAAACAGAGATGGCAAAATTTACTCACATTTGGGATATATTTTACTTGTATTTGGCACATACTTGCAATGACTACACAGTCATTTTTGTCCTAGGAAAAACATTTGACAAAAAGAAAAAAAAAACAAAAAGAAGGAAATATAAACTAATTTCATATTTTTCTAAATATAGGTCTAGGCTTAAGTCAAACTTAAAATGTGTAAAGCATATATCTTTTCTTGTTATATTCTTACATATTATCTTTTCATATAGTTGATTCCCCAGAGTCCCAACAATACATTGTTCTCATGTTATCTTAATTTCTTATTTATGACATTAAAAAAAAAGAAAAGAAAAGAAAAATCGCCAGGACCCCAGTTTGTTTTCTTTATGTAATTTCTGAAAACATTTGTTACTCTGGGCAGGAAAATAAATTATTAAGTAAATGGATGGGATGGAAATATAGTTTATTAATTTTTTTGCAATTTCTGCAGGATTGACAGATCAATTCTCTTACAAGGAACATTTTTGTTTCATTTATTATTACAAAAGAACCCTAAACTCAAACAGAAGAACAAGATATAAACCAGCTAAAACCTCATACATGAGACCTAATGGATTAAACAGGATAGTTTATTGCTGATGAAGCCAAATTCAATTTCTGTAACCCAACACCAAAGTAAATCTCTGACACGAGGTTTGGCATAAGTAGAAAATGACAATTTTATTGTTTTTCAAGACAAAGTAGGTTACAGTGGGCTAATTCCTTCAAAACTAAGTGTCCCATCCTGGAAGGAGTAGTGAGAACTCTTACAGTAATGGTTCAAAGAGAAGGGCATGATCAAATCATGGGCATTCTTCTGATTGGTTGATGGTGAGGTAACTGAGAGTCAACATCATCAACCTTCTGGTTCCAACCTGTCTACATGCCTGTGCACAGCATACACTTAACTTCTGCTACCTGGGTTTCAGTAACTGCAAAAGGGCTCAAGATTTTATGTATACCCTTTGAAAGTGAAAGTGAAAGTGAAGCTCACTCAGTCATTTCTGACTCTGTGACTTCATGGATTATACAGTCCATGGAATTCTCCAGGCCAGAATACTGGAGTGAGTAGCCTTTCCCATCTCCAGTTGATCTTCCCAATCCAGGGATCAAATCCAGATCTCCCACATTGCAGGTAGATTCTTAACCAGCTGAACCACAAGGGAAGCCCAGGTATACTGGAGTGGGTAGCTTATCCCTTCTCCAGAGGATCTTCCCAACCCAGGAATCAAAGGGTCAATATGCAGGGTCTCCTGCATATCCATTGAGGGGTATAGTAAAAGACCCAGTTTCCCCCACAGTCAGTCTCTCCCAATAGGAAACATCCATAGGCCTCTTATCCTTATCCTTCAAAGGGCAGACATAATGAAAACAACAATCACAGAAAACAAATCAAACTGATCACATGGACCACAGCTTTGTCTAACTCAATGAAACTAAGCCACGCCATATAGGGCCACCAAAGACAGATGGGTCATGGTGGAGATTTCTGACAAAATGTGGTCCACTGGAGAAAGGAATGGCAAAACACTTCAGCATTCTTGCCTTGAGAACCCCATGAACAGTATGAAAAGGCAAACAGTTATGACACTGTAAAATGAACTCCCCAGGTTGGTAGGTGCCCAATATGCTACTGGAGATCAGTGGAGAAATAACTCCAGAAAGAATGAAGAGATGGAGCCAAAGTGAAAACAATGCCAGTTTGTGGATGTGACCAGTGATGGCAGTATAGGAACGTGGAATGTTAGGTCCTTAAAGCAAGGTAAACTGGAAGTGGTCAAACAGGAGATGGCAAGAGTGAACATCAATATTTTAGGGATCAATGAACTAAAATGGACAAGAATGGACAAATATAGTTCAGATTAACATGGTATCTACTATTGTGGGCAAGATTTCCTTAGAAGAAATGGAGTAGCCCTCAGAGTCAACAAAAAGAGTCTGAAATGCAGTACTTGGGTGCAATCTCAAAAACAACAGCATGATCTCTGCTCCTTTCCAAGGTAAACCATTCAATATCACAGTAGTCCAAGTCTATGCCCAACCAGTAATGCTGAAGAAGCTGAAGCTGAATGGTTCTATGAAGACCTACAAGATCTTCTAGAGCTAACACCCAAAAAAGATGTCCTTTTCATCACAGAGGACTGGAACACAAAACAGGAAGTCAAGAGATACCTGGAGCAATAGGCAGATTTAGCCTTGGAGTACAAAATGAAACAGTGAAAAGGCTAACAGAGTTTTGCCAAGATAACTTACTGGTCATAGCAAACACCTTCTTCCAACAACACAAGAGAAGACTGTACACATGGTCATCACCAGATGTTCAATATCAGTTGTATGCTTTGCAGCCAAAGATTGAGAAGCTTTATAGAGTCAGCAAAAATAAGACTGGAAACTGATTGTGGCTCAGATCATGAACTCGTTATTGCATTAATTCAGACTTAAATTGAAGAAAGTAGGGAAAACCACTAGACCATTCAGGTATGACCTAAATCAAATCCCTTACAATTATACAGTGGAAATGACAAATACATTCAAGGGATCATAATTGATAGACAGAGTGCCTGAACTAATATAGACAGAGGTTTGTGACATTGTACAGGAGGCAGTGCTCAAGATCATTTCCCCCAAACAAAGAAATGCAAAAAGACAAAATTGTTGTCTGAGGAGGTCTTATAAACAGCTGTGAAAAGAAGAGGAGTGAAAGGCAAGAGAGAAAAGGAAAGATATACCCATTTGAATGCAGAGCTCCAAAGAATAACAAGGAGAGATAAGAAACCCTTCCTCGGAGATCAATACAAAGAAATAGAGGAAAACAATAGAATGAGAAATACTAAAGATCTCTTCAAGAAAATTAGAGATACCAAGGGAACATTTCATGCAAAGATGGGCTCAATAAAGGACAGACATAGTATGGACCTAACAGAAGCAGAAGATATTAAGAAAAAGTGGCAAGAATACACAGAACTATACAAAAAGATCTTCATGACTGATATAATCACAATGATGTGATCACTCATCTAGTGCCATGCATCCTGGAATGCGAAGTCAAGTGGACCGTAGGAAGCATCACAATGAATGAAGCTAGTGGAAGTGATAGAATTCCAGTTGAGCTATTTCAAATGCTAAAAGATGATGTTGTGAAAGTGCTGCATTCATTATGCTATCAAATTTGGAAAACTCAGCAGTGGCCACAAGACTGGAAAGGGTTAGTTTTGATTCCAATCCTAAACAAAGGCAATGCCAAAAAATGTTCAAATTACTGCACAATTGCATTCTTCTCACACACTAGCAAAGTAATACTCAAAATTCTCCAAGACAGGCTACAAAAATTCATGAACTGTGAGCTTCCAGATGTTCACACTAGATTTAGAAATGTTAGAGGATTTAGAAAAAGATTTAGAAAAGGCAGTGGATTTATAAAAGTTAGATCAAATTGCCAACATCCATCGGATGGCCCAAAAAGGAAGAGAATTCCAGAAAAAAAATCTACTTCTGCTTTACTGATTACACCAAAGACTTTTACTGAGTAGATAACAACAAACTGTGTTCTTAAAGAGATGATAATACCAGACCACCTTACCTGCCTCCTAAGAAATCTGTATGCAGCTCAAGAAGCAACAGTTAGAACCAAACATGGAACAATAGACTGGTTCCAAATTGGGAATGGAGTATGTCAGATTGTGTATATTGTCACCCAGCTTATTTATCTTATACACAGATCCAGATTGGAAGAAACATATGCTGTAATCAAGATTGCTGGGAGAAATATCAATAACCTCAGACACACAGATGACACCACAATTATGGCAGAAAGCATAAAAGAACTAACAAGCCTCTTGAAGAAAGTGAAAGAAGAGAGTGAAAAGCTGGCTCAACACTCAACATTCAAAAAACAATGAAGATCATGGCATTTGGCCCCATCACTTCACGGCAAAAAGGTGGGGAAACAATGGAAATGGTGACAGACTTCATTTTCGGGGTCTCCAAAAATCACTGCAGATAGTGATTGCAGCCGTGAAATTAAGAGACACTTGCATGACAATGGAGAAACAGACATATAGAATAGACTTGTGGATATGGGGACAGGGGAGGAGAGGCTGAGAATTATGGAAAGAGTAACATGGAAACTTACATTACCACATGTAAAATTGATAGCCAAAAGGAATTTGCTGTATGGCTCAGGAAACTCAAACAGGGGCTCTGTATCAACCTAGATGGGTGGGATGGAGACGGAGATGGGAGGGAGCTTCAAAAGGGAGGGGATACATGTATACCTATGGCTGATTCATTTTGAGGTTTCACAGAAAACAGCAAAATTCGGTTAAGCAACTAACCTTCAATAATAATAATAATAAAAAAGACACCTGCTCCTTGGAAGAAAAGTTGGGACCAATATAGACAGCATATTACAAAGCAGACATTACTTTGCTGACAAAGGACTACCTAATCAAAGCTATGGTTTTTCCAGTAGTTAGGTATGAATGTGAAAGTTGGACTATAAAAAAAGCTGAGTGCTGAAGAACTGATGCTTTTGAACTGTGGTTTTGGAGGGGACTCTTGAGGGTCCATTAGACTGCAAGGAGATCAAACTTGTCAGTCATAAAGAAAATCAGTCTGCAATATTCACTGGAAGGGCTGATGCTGAAGCTGAAGCTCTAATACTTTGGCCACCTGATGTGAAGAACTGACTCATTGGAAAAGACCTTGATGCTGGGAAAGATTGAAGGCAGGAGAAAAGGGGATGACAGAGGATAGTTGGTTGGATAACATCACTGATTCAATAGAGATGAATCTGAGCAAACCGGGAGATGGTGAAATACAGGGAAGACTTGAGTGCTACAGCCCATGCAGTCACAAGGAGATAGACATGACTGAGCAACTGAACAATGAACAATAGCAAGCTGTGTGATCCTAAATAAATAGAATTACCAAACAGTTATGTAATACACTTATTAAAGCATAGAAAATTAATGAAAATTAACTTTCTATAGCTTAAGCTATAAGGTTAACAGTAGCTCAGTACTAGAGTGAGTAAGCAGGACTCTGTGCCTGAGAAACCCGTTGTGGAAAAGAAAGCCTTGGGGCTCATGTAATGCAGACATATTAGAAACATGAGATCATCCAGATAAATGCATCTTGTCAGACTTCATGTAGCAAAGAATTTACTTCACAGAAAAACTGGTTCACTGAGGGAAAGAGGTGGGAGGTGAGAGGCTCAAGAAGTGAGTCACTTTGGATAAAACACATACTGCCCCCAAACAAACGCAGTAAGCAAACAATAAAAAAATTCCCTTGGTCATCTCCCACTCTTTAAGACCCTATGGACTGTAGCCTGCCAGAGTCCTCTACCAATGGGATTTCTCCAGGCAAGTGTACTCAAGTGGTTTGCCATGCCCTCCTCCAGGGGATCATCCCAACCCAGGGAGCAAACCTGTATCTCTTACGTCTCATCTCCTGCTTTGACATGTAGGTTCTTTACAGCTAGTGTCACCTGAAGAAAAAACATTAAATCTTCTGTTTTAAAAGGGAACGGTCAGTTCACCAGGGCTTCCCAGGTGGTGGTAGTTGTAAAGAAAAAAAAAAAAAAAAACTGCCTGCCAATGCAGGAGATGTAAGAGTTGTGGGTTCAATCTCTGAGTCAAGAAGATCCCCTGGAGGAGGGCATGGCAACCCACTTTAGTATTCTTGCCTGCAGAATCCCATTGACAGAGAAGCCTGGCAGGCTACCGTCCCATAGGGTCGCACAGAGTCAGACCTGACTGAAACAGCTTAGCATGAATGCACATGTGGATAGCTCATTCCTTATTTCTTCTGGATCACAGATACTGTTTTAAAAAAATATCTCATGACCAAGCTACTAGAAGTTAGGAACCTAAAGTATTCAACGTTCTAAGTAATTTAAAATTCAAATGAAATTTAGTATTATTCTTTAGCAGAAAAATGTATTAATAGAACTACTATAATAATGGAAAGTTTCTGTTGTTGTTAAGTGAAGCAAATCTTAGCTAAAAATGTTAATGTCAGGAGGCTAAGGCACTATCTCACTAGTCTATCCAATGTATGTAAACATTTTCTTATGAGAGATTCATAAAATCATAAAATTCTTAGCATAACATAAAAGAAACTAGGCATGAAATTGTGACTTACAGTAATCTGTTTTTCTTCCCTATTCCTGTGTTTCCTACAAAAAATATTTCTGGCAACATGAATGTCAAGTTATTAAAATAGTAATGTGCAATTATATATGTGAAAAAGTGATTTAATATTTTATTTACAAAGGTAAATTGTAAAATCTATCTGCATCATTTTATTTTTTTCTAAAAGCATGTTAAAGTTATCATCATTCCTATGTTTAACCTATCCCCTTTGTAAAATATATAAACAATCATCTTGTTAAAAAAATAAAAATGAAATCCTGGAAGAGATTAAATTGTAAAGAAATACTAATTTGGAAGACAAGACGAAGTGATAGTAGTGTGCATGACACAGAATACAAATGAGATTAGGTCTGTTCTATAGCTGTCAGCAAGAAAGTGTGCAAATCTGGAGCACTTGAAGAACAGAAACAAATAAAACTATATTTCTTCAAAATACACCCTAGCCATCAAAGCACAATTTTCTGACCACATTATATCCTAACAATAACATCTTCTGCTGCTAATTTTTTCAATTAATTATTGTATGTCTGCTCTTTGAAATAAGACTTTGCACTTAACATTAAGTTACCAGAAATTTATTTAAATGCCAACCAATGAAATCACCATCTACCCAAAACCTTGGCAAGTAACATAACTCAAAATGGAATCATCAGATAAGTGACTATAGATTAGAAAAAGATGTCTTTATGGGATCATCTTGACTGATTGCCTTAGCATTGAACTTTGAATCTGCAAAATATTTATGGGAAGTTTAGAATTATAAAATTTCTAACTTAAGATTTTTTATATCCTTATGGATCATGTTAATAGTCAGCTCATCATTTAATAATTCAACATCGATCCATATGTTACAGTAATTGTTATTTAATCTTTATAAAATTGGACACTTTACCTTTAACTAGATTGATTTATTAAATTTTCTTGATAATGGTAAAACAGAGAATGCTTTAGAAGTAAAACATACCTTTAAAGAAAAAACAGTTCTAGGTGAAAGAAGTTAAAGTGATGGAAATATTTCTATTTTCAACGTGATAAAATTATATTTAACATTACCATTTATTTGCAAGTTTCATATAGTCATCTTAAATAAAAATCTTATCCTTTTGCTAACTTTTTATTTTATATTATAGTGTAGCCAATTAACAATGTTGTGATAGTTTCAGCAAAGGCAGTCATCCATACATATACATGTATCCATTTCCCCCCAAACTTCCTTCCCATTCAGGGTACCACATAACACTGAAAAGAGCTCCTTGTGCTATATAGTAGATCCTTGTTTGTTACCCATATTAAATATAACAGTGTGTATATGTTGATACAAAACTCTCTAACTATACCTTTGCATCATTTTTTTTTTCTAGTAACCATGTTTGTTCCCTAAGTCTGTGGGTCTGTTTCTGTTTTGTAAATAAGTTCATTTGTATCACTTCTTTTTAGATTCCACATATAAGCAATATCAAAAGATATTTCTCTTCCTTTGTCTGACTTCCTTCACTCAGTATGACAATTTCTAGGTCCATCATGTTGCTGCTAATGGTATTAATTAATTCTTTTTAGTGGCTAATTAATATTCCACTGTATATATGTACTACATCTTCTTTATCCCTTCCTCTCTCAATGAGCATTCAGGTTGCTTCCATGTCTTGAGTATTGCAAACAGTATTGCAATGAACATTGGGGAGTATGTGTCCTTTCAGATCATGCTTTTCTCTTGATATAGTCCCAAGAGTGTGCTTGCAGGGTCATGTGGTAGCTCTATTTTTAATTTTATAAGGAGTATTCATACTGTTTTCCCTAGAGGCTGTACCAGTTTGCATTCCCACCAACAATGTAGGAGGGTTCCCTTTTCTCCTTCCTGTCGGGTGGCTCAACTGTAAAGGATCTGCCTGCAGAGCAGACTTTCAGGAGATATGGGTTTGATCCCTGGGTTGGAAAGGACATTTGGAGAAGGGTAATGGTGATCCACTCCATTATTCTTGCCAGTGAAATACCATGGACTGTGGCCCATGAGGTTCCTCTGTCCATGTGTCGCATAAGCATCAGACACAACCTAGAGACTAAACAGCAACAAAGATTTTTTGATGATGCCCATTCTGACCAGTGTGTAGTTACACCTCATTGTAGTTTTGATTTGCATCTCTCTAATAATAGAGATATTGAGCATCTTTTCTTGTATTTGTTGGTCATTTCTGCCTTCTTTGGAGAAATATCTATTTAGATCCCCTGCCTAGTTTTTTTTTTTTTTTTTGATTGGTTTCTTCTTTTTATATGGAGCTGCATGAGCTGTTTGTATATTTCGAAGATAAATGCCTTGTCAAGTTGCTTCATTTGCAAATATTTTCTCCCGGTCTGTGAGTTCTCTCAGAATTATTTTCCTTAAGGATTTTGTGGGGTCCTTGACATAAGAGCTTTTAGTGTCGCCCATTTCTTCATTATAGGAAATAGGCTTCACTCAGCCTCCAAGACCTTCCCTGAGCTCCAAAGTGCGGGTTCAAACAGTTACTAATTAGGGAAAAGAGAGGATACAGAGCCAAGTGAGGAACAGGCAACAAAGAATAGTACAGCCTTGAGGGAGGGATTGCTGCCCCTTCAAGACATGTGCATAACAAAATTTTGTGCCCTTCTGCAGGCGCTGAAACCTCCATCTCCTATACAATGTTATAAACTCCCTTCAGTGGTTCTTCAGGCACTCTATCTGTCAGATCTCATCTCTTGAATCTATTTGTCACTTTCACTGTATAATTGTAGGAGATTTGTTTAGGTCATACACAAACGGTCTAGTTTTCCCTACTTTCTTCAATTTATTTCTGAATTTTGCAATAAGGAGTTCATGATCTGAGCCAAAGTTGGCTCCTGGTCTTATTTTTGCTGACAATATAGACTGTCTCCATCTTTGGCTGCAAATAATATAATCAATCTGATTTCAATATTGATATTTGCTGATATACACGTGTAGAGTCTTCTCTTGTGTTGTTGGAAGAGGGTGTTTGGTATGACCAGTGTGTTCTCTTGGCAAGCCTTGTGCTCTTTACCAAAAAGCCACTGTCCTACTTCATTTTGTACTCCAAAACCAAACTTGCTGTTACTCCAGGTATCTCTTGACTTCTTACTTTTACATTCTAGCCCCCTATGATGAAAAGGACAACTTATAGAAGGTCTTGTATGTATTAATACAACCATTCAACTTCATCTTCTTTGGTATTAGAGGTTGGGGCATAAATGTGGATTACTGTTGAATTCAATATGTGGATTACATATTGAATGCTTTGTCTTGAAAATGAACATAGATAATTCTGTCATTTTTGAGACTGCACCCAAATACTACATTTCAGACTCTTTTGTTGACTCTGAGGGTTACTCCATTTCTTCAAAGAGATTTTTGCCCACAGTAGTAGATATAATGGTCATCTGAATTAAATTCACCCATTCCAGTCCAATTTAGTTCACTGATTCTTAAAATGTCAATGTTCAGTCTTGCCATCTCCTCTTTGACCACTTCCAATTTGCCTTGATTCGTAGACCTAACATTCCAGGTTCCTATGCAATATTGTTCTCTACAGCACCAGAACTTACTTCCATGCCAGTCACATCCACAACTGGGCACTGTTTTTACTTTGGCTCAGGCTCTTCATTCTTTCTTGAGCTATTTCTCCACTCTTCTCCAGTAGTATATTGGGTGACTACTAACTTGGGGAATTCATCTTTCAGTGTAATATATTTTTGCCAGTTCATACTATTCATGGGGTTCTCAAGGCAAGAACACCAAAGTGGTTTACAATTCCCTTCTTCAGTGGACAATGTTTTCTCAGAGCTCTCCACCATGACCCATCCGTCTTAGGAGGTCCTAAATGGCATGACCACAAGATATGACTACACAGCCCTCCACAGCATGAGTACATGGCCCTATAGTGAGTATGAGTGTGGCTCAGATCATAAACTCTTTATTGAAAGATTCAGACTAAATTGAAAAAAAGGAGGGAAAACCAGTAGACCATTCAGGTATGACCTAAAGTGACAAATAGATATAATGTATTAGATGTAATAGACAGAGTGTCCAAAAAATTAAGGATGAAAGTTAAAGATTGTACAGGAGGCAGTGATCAAAACCATTCCCAGGAAGAAGAAATGCAAAAAGGCCGAATAGTTGTCTAAGGAGGTCTTACATCTAGCTGAGGAAAGAAGAGAAGTGAAAGGCAAAGGAGAAAAGGAAAGATATATCCATCTGAAAGCAGAGTTCCAAAGAATAGCAAAGAGAGATAACAAAGCCTTCCTTGGTGATCAGTGCAAAGAAATAGAGGAAAACAACTGAAAAGGGAAGACTGTATCTCTTCAAGAAAATTAGAGATACCAAGGGAACTTTTCATGCAAAGATGGGCTCAATAAAGGACAGGGATGGTATAGATGTAACTGAAGCAGAAAATATTAAGATGTGACAATAATACACAGAAGATGTATACAAAACAGATTTTAATGACCCAGATAACCACGATGATGTGATCACTCACTTAAAGCCAGACATCCTGGAGTGCAAAGTCAAATGGGCCTTAAGAAGCAACACTACAAACAAAGCTAGTGAAAGTGATGGAATTCCAGTTGAATTATTTCAAATTCTGAAAGATGAGGCTGTGAAAGTGCTGCACTCAATATGCCAGCAATATGGAAAACTTAGCAATGGCCACAGGACTGGAAAAGGTCAGTTTTCATTCCAATCCCAAAGAAAAGCAGTGTCAAACAATGTTCTTCCTACTGCACAATTGCACTCACCTCACACGCTAGTAAAGTAATGCTCAAAATTTTCCAAGTTAGGCTTCCTGAACCGAGAACTTCCAGATGTTCAAAGTGCATTTAGAAAAGGCAGAGGAACCAGAAATCAAATTACAAGCATCTGTTGGGCCATAGCAAAAGCAAAAGAATTCCAGAAAAACATCTACTTTTGCTTCACTGACATGTTAAGGCCTTTTACTGCATGGATGACAACAAACTGTTGAAAATTCTTAAACAGTGGGAATGCCATACCACCTTTCCTGCTTCCTGAGAAATCTGTATGAAGGTCAAGAACCAGTAGTTAGGACCAGACATGAAACAACAATCTGGTTTCAGATTGGGGAATGAATATGCCAAGGCTGTATATTGTCACATTGCTTATTTAATTTATATGCAGAGTACATCATGTGACATGCCAGACTGGATGAAGTACAAGTTGGAATCAATTTTGCTGGGAGAAATATCAATAACCTCAGACATGCAGAAGACACTACCCTTATGGAAAAAGTGAAGATAAGCTACAGAGCCTCTTGAATAAAGTGAAAGAGAAGAGTGAAAAAGCTGGCTTAAAACTCAGTACTCAAAAAAACAAAGATTATGGCATCCAGTCCCTTAACTTCATGGGATATAGATGGGGAAACGATGGAGACAGTAGCAAGCTTTATTTTCTTGGTCTCCCCAATCGCTGCAGATTTTGACAGCAGCTATGAAATTAAAGGTGCTTCATCCTTGGAATAAAGTTGTGACCAACCTGCTAGACAGCATATTAAATAGCAGAGGCATTTCTTTAGCAATGAAAGTCCATCTATTCAAACTATGGCTTTTTGAGTAGTCACATATGTATGTGAAAGCTGGACCATAAAGAAAACTGAGCACTGAACAATTGATGCTTTTGAACTGCAGTGTTGGAGATGACTGCAAGGAGATCAAACCAGTCAATCCTAAAGGAAACCAATCCTGAATAATCATTGGAAGGAGTCATGCTTAAGTGAAGTTGCAAAACTTTGGCCACCTGATGAGAAGAACTGACTCATTAGAAAAGACTCTGATATTAGGAAAGATTGAAGGCAGAAGGAAAAGTGGATGACAGAGGGTGAGATGTTTGGATGGCATCTCCGACTCTATGAACATAAGTTTGAGCAAGCTCCAGGTGTTTGTGATGGATAAGAAAGCTGGTGTGTCCGTGGGGTCACTAAGAGAGTCAGACATGAATGAGAGACTAACTGAACTGAACTGAATTGAACTGAAACCCCCAGTACATAGGAGGGTTAACTATATGGTGCCCTCAGTAATGTAGACCTCAGACTGGTTGGGACCATAAGCTTGATGATGCTGACTCTCACTTACCTCAGTGTCAACAAGTCAGAAGAATATTCACAAGCTGAACCATTACTATAAATGTCCTTACTACACCCTCCAGGTCAGAATACACAGTATTTAGGGCATAAGCCCTTTGTTGTCCACTTGTCCTGATAATTTCAAGGGGTTGCAGGAGTGAGACACAAATGAGCAACTGAACTGTACTTTCCTGACAAAGCAAAAAGCTGTTATTTTAGTGTCACCCAAAATTCTGTCTCTGAGATTAAATTTGGTAACAGTGTACAAAGTTTGAATTTCAGCTAAACAACAAGATAACACAAAAAAGAAATGCAATTTACTTTCATAATCAAATCTGATTTACTTTCTTTTTTTTTTCTTTTTCTTTTTTTTTTATTGTAGTGGATTTTGTCATACATTGAAATGAAACAGCCATGGGTTTACATGTGTTCCCCATCCCTATCCCCCCTCCCACCTCCCTCTCCACCCGATCCCTCTAGGTCTTCCCAGTGCACCAGGTCCGAGCGCTTGTCTCATTCATCCAACCTGGGCTGGTGATCTGTTTCACCCTAGATAATATACATGTTTCGATGCTGTTCTCCTGAAACATCCCACCCTTGCCTTCTCTCACAGAGTCCAAAAGACTGTTCTATAAATCTGTGTCTCTTTTTCTGTTCTGCATATAGAGTTATCATTAACATCTTTCTAAATTCCATATATATATGTGTTAGTATATTGTAATGGTCTTTATCTTTCTGGCTTACTTCATTCTGCATAATGGGCTCCAGTTTCATCCATCTCATTAGAACTGATTCAAATGAATTATTTTTAATGGCTGAGTAATATTCCATGGTGTATATATGTACCACAGCTTCCTTATCCATTCGTCTGCTGATGGGCATCTAGGTTGCTTCCACATCCTGGCTATGATAAACAGTGCTGCGATGAATATTGGGGTGCACGTGTCTCTTTCAGATCTGGTTTCCTTGGTGTATATGCCCAGAAGTGGGATTGCTGGGTCATATGGCAGTTCTATTTCCAGTTTTTTAAGAAATCTCCACACTGTTTTCCATAGTGGCTGCACTAGTTTGCATTCCCACCAGCAGTGTAAGAGGGTTCCCTTTTCTCCACACCCTCTCCAGCATTTATTGCTTGTAGACTTTTGGATAGCAGCCATCCTGACTGGCGTGTAATGGTACCTCATTGTGGTTTTGATTTGCATTTCTCTGATAATGAGTGATGTTGAGCATCTTTTCATGTGTTTCTTAGCCATCTGCATGTCTTCCTTGGAGACACACTGATTTACTTTAAAAATGGCAATTACATATATTCATAGCATCTTTTTTGTTGTGCTAGTGTGAACTGATCAATGGTTCCTCAGCCTTTTCCAAATCCAGCTTGAACATCTGGAATTTCATGGTTTATGTACTGTTGAAGCCTGGGTTGGAGAATTTTGAGTGTTACTTTGATAGCATGTGAGACGAGTGCAATTGTGCAGTGGTCTGAGCATTCTTTGGCAATATCCATGGCAAGATCAAATTGCCAATATCTGCTGGATCATTGAAAAAGCATGAGAGTTCCATAAAAAAACATCTACTTCTGCTTTATGGACTATGCCAAAGCATTTGAATTTGTTGATTACAACAAACTGTGGAAAATTGTTCAAGAGATGGGAATACCAGACAACTTGACCTGTCTCTTGAGAAATTTGTATGCAGATTGGAACAGTTAGAACTGGACATGGAGCAAGAGACTGGTTCCAAATCGGGAAAGGAGTACATCAAGGCTGTATATTGCCACCCTGCTTATTTAATTTACATGCAGAATACATTATGAGAAATGTTGGACTGGATGAAGAACAAGCTGGAACCAATTTTGCTGTTAGATACATTAATAACCTCAGATATGAAGATGACACCATCCTATGGCAGAAAGTGAAGAAGAACTACAGAGCCTCTTGATGAAAGTTAAAGAAGATAGTGAAAAAGTTGACTTAAAATGTAACATTAAGAAAACTAAGATCATGGCATCTTGTCCCATCACTTCAAGGCAAATAGATTGGGAAAAAGTAGAAAGAGTGACAGACTTTATTTTTTAGGCTCCAAAATCACTGCAGATGATGACTGCAGCCATGAAACTAAAAGGCACTTGCTCCTTGGAGTAAAAGTTATGACCAACATAGACAACATATTAAAAAGCAGAGACATTACTTTGCCAACAAAGGCCCATTTGGACAAAGCTATGGTTTTCCCTGTAGTCATGTATACATGTGAGAGTTGGACTATAAGGAAAGCTGGGTGTTGAAGAATTGATGCTTTTGAACTGCGGTGTTGAAGACTCTTGAGAGTCCATTGGACAAAAAGGAAATCCAACCAGTCCATCCTAAAGGAAGTCAGTCCTGAATATTCATTGGAAGGACTGATGTTGAAGCTGAAACTCCAATAATTTGGCCACCTGATGAAAGAGCTGACTTACTGGAAAAGACCCTGATGCTTGGAAAGATTGAAGGCAGGAGGAGAAAGGGACACCAGAGGATGAGACAATTGGATGGCATCACCGAATCAATGGACATGAGTTTTAGTAAACTCCAGGAGTTGGTGATAGACAGGGAGTCCTGGCGTGGTGCAGTATATGGGGTCACAAAGAGCTGGACACAACTTTGCAACTGAACTGAACTGAGAGTGAACTGAAAGGAAAAACTGTGAGTCAGAGAGGTAAATTAGTTTGCTTGAGAATATATTCCTGGTATAGAGAATATACAGAGTTGAACATTCAGTTTATTCTGACTTTTAATCTCTTGCATATTACACACATCCAATATTTTTATTTAACCTTGACCCCCAATGCAGGGAAACCCACATTTCTTAGAAGAGCACAGTTAAGAATAAACTTCATTATTTCCTATGTAACATACTCTATCAGAATGATGAACATGAAGTAAATATTATCTGTACCCGATCATATCCCTGCATCTAGGCCTTCAGCTTCAGTTATTTCTTTTACTTTTTTAAAAAAATTTTTTTTGTATAGTAAGCCATTGTTCAGATTTTTTTTCTTTTTTATTCTACTCTATAATATTCAATTTATTACTATTAGGGAAAATAATTTTGTGAATGATTAATGTTCTTCCTATCAGCTTCCTTTAAATACAAAAAATTCCTAGAACAATAGGTTTTATTTGTTTACTTTGTTTTTAAACAAACTTTTCCTGAGATAGAAGGGAATATGGAGTGACTTTTACTTTGAAAATTTATTTGTCTTTGTCATGAGATTCTAATGCCAAATTAAAAAAAAAAAAATAGCCAGTTATTTTACCAGTAAATGATCTTAGTTTGGAATACCAGAGGAATTGCAATTAAATAAAGAAAACTATGTTGAATGATAGGCAAGTCTGAAAAACAAAGGAGGACAGAGTTCTTTTATGGAGAAAAGGTAGGAGTTTCAAAGGCATGTTTCTGAACAGAGTCCATTGGAGGAACACAGAAGTTCAGGATTGTGGATGCTTCTCTTTGGCTGAGTCGTTGTGCTTTCTCATTGGCTGGGCTGTTGCTGGAGTGTGTAAAATAAGCTTCCTATTGCTACTAGCATCACCCAATGGTGAAGTGTGAGAGCACCATATAGGGCTTACTCCATTTTATTTCTTTAAATTTTAATATACACTGGAGTATAGTTGCTTAACAATGTTGTGTTTGTTTCTGTGGTAGACAAAAGTGAATCAGTTTTATGCACACATACATACACTCTTTTTTAGATTTCTTTCCCAATTAGATGGAACAGATCATAGAATAGAGTTCCCTCTCCTAAACAGTAGGACCTCAATCAGTTCAGTTCAGTCTCTAAGTATCAGTTCAGTTGCTCAGTCGTGTCTGACTCTGTGAACCCATGAACCGCACGCATGCCAGGTCTCCCTGTCCATCACCAACTCCTGGAATATAGTCAAATTCATGTCTATTGAGTCGGTGATGCCATCCAACCATCTCATCCTCTGTCGGCCCCTTCTCCTCCTGCCTTCAATCCTTCCCAACATCAGGGACTTTTCAAATGAGTCAGCTCTTCACATCAGGTGACCAAAATATTGGAGCTTTAGATTCAATATCAGTCTTTCCAATGAACACCCAGGACTAATCTCGTTTAGCATGGATTGGTTGGATATCCTTGCAGTCACCACAATTCAAAAGTATCAATTCTTTGGTGTTCAACTTTCTTGATAGTCCAACTCTCACATCCATACGTGACTACTGGAAAAACTATAGCCTTGATGAGACAGACCTTTGTTGACAAAGTAATGTCTCTAATTTTTAAAATGCTGTCTAGGTTGGTCATAACTTTCCTTCCAAGGAGTAAGCCTCTTTTACTGTCATGGCTGCAGTCACCATCTGCAGTGATTTTGGAACCCAAAAAAATAAAGTCAACCACTGTTTCCACTATTTCGCCATCTATTTGCCATGAAATGATGGTACCAGATGCCATGATCTTAGTTTTCTGAATATTAAGCTTTAAGCCAAATTTTTCACTCTTCTCTTTCACTTTCATCAAGAGGCTCTTCAGTTCTTCTTTGCTTTCTGCCATAATAGTGGTGTCATCTGTGTGTCTGAAGTCATGGATGTTTCTCCTAACACTCTTGTTTCTAGCTTGTGCTTCATCCAGTCTGACATTTCACATGAGGTAGTCAAAATATAAGTTACATAAGCAGGGTGAAAATATACACAGCATTGGTGTACTACTTTTCCAATTTGGAACCAGCCTGTATTTCCATGTCCAGTTCTAACTATTGCTTCTTGACCTGCATACAGATTTCTCAAGAGGCAGTTAAGGTGGTCATCTCTTGAAGATTATTCACTGTTGTCATCTACATAGTCAAAGGTTTTAACATTGTCAGTAAAGTATAAGTAGATGTTTTTCTGGAACTCTATTGCTTTTTCTACGATCCAGTGGATATTGGAAACTTGATTTCTGTTCTCTTGCCATTTCTAAATCTAGCTTGAACATCTGGAAGTTCATGAGTCACATATTGGTGAAGTCTGGCTTGGAGAATTTTGAGCATTACTTTACTAGAGTGTGAGATGAGTGCAGTTGTGTGGTAGTTTAAACATTCTTTGGTGTTGCCATTCTTAGGGATTGGAATAAAAAAAATGACCTATTCCTGTTCTGTGATAACTGCTGAATTTTCCAAATTTGCTGGCATATTGAATTCAGCACTTGCATAGCATCAACTTTTAGGATTTGAACTTGACCAACTGGAATTCCATCACCTCCACCAATTGTGTTCATAGTGATGCTTTCTAAGGCCCACTTGATTTCACACTCCAGGATGTCTGACTCTAGATAAGTGATCACACAATCATGGTTATCTGGGTCACGAAGATCTTTTTTGTATAGTTCTTCCATTTATTCTTGTTACTTCTTAATATCTTCTGCTTCAGTTAGATCCATATTGTTTCCTTCTTTATTGTGCCCATATTTGCATGAAATCTTCTCTTGGTATCTCTAATTTTATTGATGAGATCTTTAGTCTTTCCCAGTCTGTTGTTTTCCTCTATTTCTTTGCACTGATCACTGAGGAAGTCTTTTTTATCTCTCCTTGCTATTATTAGGGCTCTGCATTCAAATGGGTACATCATTCTTTCTCTCTTTTGTCTTTAGCTTCTCTTCTTTTCTCAGCTGTTTTGTAAGGCCTCCTCAGGCAACCTTTTTGCCATTTTGAATTTCTTTCTCTTGGGGATGGTCTTGATCACTGCCTCCTATAGAATATCACAAACCTCCATCCATAGTTCCTCAGGCACTTTGTCTATCAGATCTAATCCCTTGAATATATCTATTTCTTACTTACACTGTATAATTGTAAAGGGTTTGATTTAGGTCATGCCTGAATGCTATAGTAATTTTCCCTACTTTCTTCAATTTAAGTCTGAATTTAGTAATAAGGAGTTCATGATCTGAGCCACAGACAGCTCGTGGTCTTGTTTTTGCTGACTGTATAGAGCCTTTCCACCTTTGTCTTCCACCTTTGTTTTCCACCTTTCCATAATTTGTCTGAAAATTATATAATCAATCTGATTTCATTATTGACCATCCAGTGATGTCCATGTGTAGAGTCTTCTCTTGTGTAGTTGGAAGAAAGTGTTTGCTATGACCAGTGAGTTCTCTTGGCAAAACTCTGTTAGCTTTTGTACTGTTTAATTTTGTACTCCAAGCAAGACCAAATTTGCCTGTTACTCCAGGCATCTTTTGATTTCCTACTTTTGCATTCCAGTATCCTATGATGGAAAAGACATCTTTTTTAGGTGATAGTTCTAGAAGGTCTTTAAGTTCTACATAGAACCATTCAACTTCAGCTTCTTCAGTGTTACCGGTCAGGGCATAGACTTGTATTACTCTGATATTGAATGATTTGCCTTAGAAATTAATAGAGAACATTCTGTCATTTCTGAAATTGCACCCAAATACCGCATTTCAGACTCTTTTGTTAACTATGAGGGCTACTGCATTTCTTCTAAGGTATTCTTCCTCAGAGTAGTAGATGCAATGGTCATCTGAATTAAATTTGCTCATTCCAGTCCATTTTAGTTCACTGATTTTTAAATGATTGGTGTGACACTTGCTATCTTCTGTGTGACCACTTCCAATTTGCCTTTATTCATGAACCTAGGCTTCCAGGGTCTTATGCAATTTTGTTCTTTACAGCATTAGACTTTGCTTCCATCACCAGTCATATTCACAATTAGGTGTTGTTTTTGCTTTGGCTCCATCTCTTCATTCTTTCTGGTGTTATTTCTCCACTCTTCTCCAGTAGCATATTGGATACCTACCACCTGGGGAGCTCTTTCAATGTGATATCATTTTGTCTTTTCATATTGTTCATGGGGTTCTCAAGGCAAAAATGTTGAAGTGGTTTGCCATTCCTTTATCTAGCAAACCACATTTTGTTAGAACTCTCCACCATGACCCGTCTCTCTTTGGTGGCCCTGTACTGCATGGATCATAGTTTCATTGAGTTAGACAAGGCTGTGGTTCATATGATCAGTTTGATTGGTTTTCTGTGATTATGGTTTTAATTCTGTCTTCCCTCTGATGGATAAGGTTAAGAGACTTACGGAGGCTTCCTGATATGGGAGCTTATTGGGGTGGTGGGGGGAGGACTGGACTGGGTCTTGGTCTGATGGGTGGGGTATGCTCAGTAGATCTTTAATTCACAAGATGGCAGAGTAGAAGAATGTGTTCTCATCTTCTGAGAGAATTTCAAAATTGTGACTCACTGCTGAGCAACCATCAAAAGGAGAATATTGGATCCCACCAAATATATGTGACACCCCATGTTCAAAGGGAAAGGAGAGGCCCCAGCAAGACTATAGGAGGGACAAAATCATGTTTAGAATCAGACCCCATATCAGCCAGAGATGCTTGGAAGGCCCAAATAAAACCTTGTGCACAGCAGGATCCAGAAAACTGACAGAGACTGAGCCAGACCTGTGTTTGAAGGTCTCCTGTTGAGGTACCTGTCAGCAGTGGCCTGTGCAGGGGCAGGGGCTCTAAATGCAGGAGACCTGGATCACACAACTTGTGGCATAAGCCCTCTTGGAGGAGGTCAACTTTAACCCCAGCATAAAGCCACTAAGCAGATGACCCACAAACTGCAGAATAATTATCTAAAAGAAATTTTGTACTGTTAAGAAAGTTCTAGGACCCACAACAGATTTATAAATCTGTTTCACATCAGATTTTTCAACTTCTTAATCCCCTGGGGATCTGGCAAGCGGACTAAGAACCTCCAGGGAATTTGACTTTGGAGGCCAGCGGGATTTGATTACGGAACTTACACAGGATTGGGGAAACAGACTCTTGGAGGGCACAAATAAAACCTTGAGCACACCAGGACCCAGAAAAAAGGAACAGTGATCCCACAAGAGACTGATTCAGACTTGCCTGTGAGTGTTCAGGAGTCTATAGCAGAGGTGTGGGTCAGCAGTGATCTGCTAGTGTCGGTGGCACTGAATGAAGCAGTGCATGCATGGGACTTTTGGAAGGAGGTCACCATGATCTTCATTACCCCTACCATAGTTTGGTCTCAGGTCAAATAACAGGGAGGGACACACAGTCCCACCTATCAAAAGAAAATTGGATTAAAGATCTACTGTTCATGACCCTGCCCATCAGGACAGGACTCAGTTTTCCCCACAGCTGGTCTGGCCCTACCCCAATATATTTTTGCTTGCAGAGCCCACAGCTGTGAAAGTCAGACTCATCCCAGCTTCAAGAACATCTGTTATCCTTTCAGATGTTTAGCTGGTACTGAATTTATGAAGCTGTCATCAGAGGTGTAACTCAGTTCATGATTCTACACGGAAAGGTTTTAACTCTTCTGTCTTAGTCACATAGTCCCTGGGGCTCAGCTGTGATTTCAGCCTTCATCTCTGGGAGAATTCCCTAGTGGGGGAAGCTATCTGCACTCTCCAGTACAGTGGGGCAGGTCCCAGCACCCACTGACAGATTTCCTAGTACTAGGAAATCTTTGTGTGATCCTGGAATGATATGAAAGGTCCTGCACCTGCTGATGGGTTTCCTGGTGGGGGGAGCTATCTGTGCTATTCTGGATAGCATGGGCAAGTCTGGGGGCTTTCTGAAAGAATTCCCAGTGAGGAAAACTGTCCATATCCTTTCAGATCAGCAGGGGTGGGTTCTGTGACCCCCTCATGATATTTCTAGTTTCAGGTTCTTTCTATTTTAGATAGGTTTCATTTATTCCTTTTCAGACTAAATGATATATTGGTGAAGTTTTTCAGGATTTTATTTGCTGAACTTCTGCCACACTGAGGGTTAGTTAGAATGTGACAGATGTAGGTAGGGGCCTGGTTACCAAGGCACCTTGGTAACTTTCTCAAACTTTCATACACTCTCAGAGCCAGAAGGCATTTTTAAAGGTTAATCATGACTACCTCCTTCCTCCCTTAACTGCTACTGATAATTTTAGAAATTCTGATTTCCAAATTTACCATCTTATCTTGGGAATTTCTGACTTCATCTTCTAGTTTAAAGACCTATCAAAAGACCATGTCTAAAGAAATGTGGGAAATAGCAGTTGGATTGCTTAACATTCCATTTGTTTATAGAATTTATAATGTATAATGAGATAATTCTATATTAAACAATCTGCTTGATGTAATTATTTTTCCTTTCTTGGGGGGAGGGAAATCAAGATTTTGAATTATTCTTATTATCTTTCTTTTAGCTAATTGTGTGAAGCAGGTTTCAGTTAGTTTTACTCATCTGAAATAAGGTGGACTTCCCTGGTGGCTCAGACGGTAAAGCATCTGACTGTAATGCAGGAGACCCGGGTTCAATCCCTGGGTTGTGAAGATCCTCTGGAGAAGGAAATGGCAGCCCACTCCAGTATTCTTGCCTGGATAATCCTATGGACGGCAGAGCCTGGTAGGCTACCTTCTACAGGGTCGCAAAGAGACGGATATGACTGAGAGACTTCACTTTCACTTTACATATTTAGATAATCTCAAATACATATTCAAGTTTACTTTTCACTGTGAAAGTTTTAAGAATGATTCATTTTGATTATCTGTGTCATTTTTTTTTTAAATTATCAGACAGTTTTATTGTTTGGTACATAAATTGGTAAAACTGAAACAGGATCTATTTCTCTTTTCAGTATATAATTATTTTAGAAGCCTGGTATACCTCACAATACTAAGCATTGAATATGTAAAAATGAGACAAGCAGAAAAGGTTCTCTGTCCTCATGTAATTTAATTTTACCAGGATGAATGTGCTTTATACCATCATAAAATAAATATCACCAAACAGCAATTTTGGTTAAGGGCTACTAAAAAGATAAACTGTGCTATGAGTATGCTTACCAGACTGTTGAGTAAAGAAAGATCTGCAGTTTACAGAGTAAAGAGAAGTTAACAAAAGAAGATATAAAAATGGGAAAACAAGTAGAAAAGGGCAGTATGTGCAAAGAAGACCAGACAAGAAAGTAGCAGACGCAAAATGAGATCTGGCTGTTGAAAAGGGCCAAACCATATGGATCTTATGGACAAAGGCAAAGTATCTAAACTTTGTTACACAGTCCATGGAAAGCCACTGAATGAGTTCAAAGTAACAGATGCCATGTGCATTTTGGAGAATAGGTGAGAGAAAAATCTGTATTTGGATACACTAGTTAGGATGATATGGGATTCCCAGCTGGCACTATTGGTAAAGAATCCACCTGCCAATGCAGGAGACTTGAGACCAGGGTTCAATCCCTGGGTCAGGAAGATCCCCTGAAGAAGAAAATGGCAATCCACTCCAGTGTTCTTTCTTGGAGAATCCCATGGACAAAGGGGCCTGGTGGTTCATGGGGTCATAGAGTAGGACACGATTGAAGTAAGTTAGCATGCATGTGTGTGTACATAAGAACACAGGGGGAAATTATGATAAATTGTACTAAATTATGCTAGTTTGAAGTAAGTTTAAAAAAATTTCTGTATTCTTGAATCTTTCCATAAAGGGAGGGCCTGATAGTAAATATTTTAGACCAGACTGTTTCTATTGCTTGTTCCTGTAGTGCATAGAAGCAATCATAGAAATAAATGTTACCAAATGAATGAAGTTGATCCTATACAACTTTTTTTTCCCAAAAAACAAACATGAAATTGGATTTGGCCCACAAGTTCTAGTTTGTCAGTTAGTTACTCATGGATAAAAAGACAATACCTGAGATTTGTTTTTTTTGTTTGTTTGTTTTTAACTATGGAGATTCAAGTTCAAGGTTAAAGATGGCTTAACCATTTAAGAACTGCAATTCTTGTATGAGTAAAGGATTTTTTAAAATTTAATTATTAATACAAAAATATTTGAAAAGGCTTAAATCATTTATTTATAAAGCTTGGAATACATGTAAAAACTTTCCTTAAATGTCTTGATGTATGTAGATATTTAATGTAAAATTGTTGATAAAAATATACAAATTTGAGTTTATAAAATTATTAAAACACATGCACTGTGCACAACTAGCTTGCCATCAATTCTATCCATTCTCTAAATTTAATTTCTAGATGTTATCATATCTCTTTATTTTATTTTATGGAAATATGACAGAAGAAACTGATTCATTTCATTTCATTTCAGTTCAGTCACTCAGTCATGTCCAACTCTGCGACCCCATAAACTGCAGCACGTCAGGCCTCTCTGTCCATCACCAACTCCTGGGGTCCACCCAAACCCATGTCCGTCAAGTCAGTGATGCCATCCAACCATCTCATCCTCTGTCGGCCCCTTCACCTCCTGCCTTCAATCCTTCCCAGCATCAGGGTCTTTTCAAATAAGTCACCTCTTCGAATCAGATGGCCAAAGTATTGGAGTTTCAGCTTCAAGATCAGTCTTTCCAATGATCACCCAGAATTGATCTCCTTTAGGATGGACTGGTTGGATCTCCTTGCAGTTCAAGGGACTCTCAAGAGTCTTCTCCAACACCACAGTTCAAAAGCATAATTCTTTGGTGCTCAGCTTTCTTGATAGCCCAACTCTCACATTCATACATGAGTACTGGAAAAACCATAGCCTTGACTAGACGGACCTTTGTTGGCAAAGTACTGTCTCTGCTTTTTAGTATGCTATCTAGGTTAGCCATAACTTTCCTTCCAAGGAGTAAGCGTCTTTTAATTTCATGGCTGCAGTCACCAACATCAGTCATTTTGGAGCCCAGAAAAATAAAATCAGCCACTGTTTCCCCATCAATTTGCTATGAAATTATGGGACCAGATGCCATGATCTTAGTTTTCTGAAGGTTGAGCTTAAAGCCAAATTTTCCACTCTCCTCTTTCACTTTCATCAAGAAGCTCTTTAGTTCTTCCTCACTTTCTGCCATAAGGGTGGTGCCATCTGCATATCTGAGGTTATTGATATTTCTCCCAACAATCTTGATTCCAGCTTGTGCTTCATCCAGCCCAGCATTTCTCATGATGTACTCTGCATATAACTTAAATAAGCAGGGTGACAATATACAGGCTTGACATACTCCTTTTCCTATTTGGAACCAGTCTGTTTTTCCATGTCCAGTTCTAACTGTTGCTTCCTGACCTGCATACAGGTTTCTCAAGAGGCAGGTCATGTGGTCTGGTATTCCTGTCTTTCAGAATTTTCCACAGTTTATTGTGATCCACACAGTCAAAAGCTTTGGCATAGTCAATAAAGCAGAAATATATCTTTTTCTGGAAATTGCTTGCCTTTCTGATGATTCAGTGGATGTTGGCAATTTGATCTCTGGTTCCTCTGCCTTTTCTAAAACCAGCTTGAACATCTGGAACTTCATGGTTCACATATTGCTGAAGCCTGGCTTGGAGAATTTTGAGCATTACTTCACTAGTGTGTGAGATGAGTGCAATTGTGCAGTAGTTTGAGCATTCTTTGGGTTTGCATTTCTTTGGGATTGGAATGAAAACTTAGATTTTCCAGTCCGGTGGCCACTGCTGAGTTTTCCAAATTTTCTGACATGTTGAATGCAGCACTTTCACAGCATCCTCTTTCAGGATTTGAAATAGCTCAACTGGAATTCCATCACCTCCACTAGCTTTGTTCCTAGTGATGCTTCCTAAGGCCCACTTGACTTCACATTCCAGGATATCTGGCTCTAGGTGAGTGATCACACCATCATGCTCATCTGGGTTGTGAAGATCTTCTTTGTAAAGTACTTCTGTGTATTCTTGCTACCTCTTCTTAATATGTTCTGCTTCTGTTAGGTCCTTACAATTTCTGTCCTTTATTGAGCCCATCTTTGCCTGAAGTGTTCCCTTGGTATCTCTAATTGTCTTGAAGAGATCTCTAGTTTTTCCCATTCTATTGTTTTCCTCTATTTATTTGCATTTATCACTGAGGAAAGCTTTCATATTTCTCCTTGCTATTCTTTGGAACTCTGCATTCAGATGGTTATACTCTCTTTACTTTCAGCTTCTCTTAATTTCACAGCTATTTGTAAGGCCTCCTTTGACAATCATTTTGCTTTTTTTCAGTTCTTTTCTTGCGGATGGTATAGATTCCTGTCTCCTGTACAATGTCATGAACCTCCATCCATAGTTCATCAGGCACTCTGTCTATCAGATCTAGTCCCTTAAATCTATTTCTCACTTCCACTGTATTTTCATAAATGATTTTATTTAGGTCATACCTGAATTTTCTAGTGGTTTTCTCTACTTTCTTCAATTTCAGTCTGAATTTGGCAATTCAGAGTTCATGATCCCAGCCACAGTCACCTCCCGGTTGTCTTGTTTTTGCTGACTGTATAGAGCGTCCCCATCTTTGGCTGCAAAGACTATAATCAGTTTGATTTCAGTGTCGACCATCTTGTGATGTTCATGAGTAGAGTCTTCTCTGTGTTGTTGGAACTGTTGCAGACAATAAATTCAAGGAGCCATTAAACAGGTGACAAAAATGTGATAGTCTCTTAATATTAACCAGTATAAATATACACATATTGGAATCATCACTTAAGTTGGCACAAAAAGAATGTTTCCATAAAATCTAAGTTTCAAGGAAAATTATATTTTGTTTATTAAAACTTGCATTAAGTAAATAGTTGAACTTAATTTTAGGATATGCTTTAAATATTTCTCAATTATTTGCACTTTTAGATGCAAAGGACAAGGAGAATATTTTCTTATTGCTATTTTCATTATTTTTTTTTCTTTTTTTTTTCATTTATTTTTATTAGTTGGAGGCTAATTACTTTACAATATTGTAGTGGTTTTTGCCATACATTGACATGAATTAGCCATAGATTTACATGTATTCCCCATCCCGATCCCCTCTCCCACCTCTCTCTCCACCTGATTCCTCTGGATCTTCCCAGTGCACCAGGCCTGAGCACTTGTCTCATGCATCCAACTTGGACAGGTGATCTGTCTCACCCTAGATAATATACATGTTTTGATGCTGTTCTCTCGAAACATCCCACCCTCGCCCTCTTCCACAGAGTCCAAAGGTCTGTTCTGTACATCTGTGTCTCTTTTTCTGTTTTGCATATAGGGTTATGGTTACCATCTTTCTAAATTCCATATATATGCGTTAGTATACTGTATTGGTCTTCATCTGTCTGGTTTACTTCACTCTGTATAATGGTCTCCAGTTTCATCCATCTCATTAGAACTTATTCAAATGAATTTTTTTTAATGGCTGAGTAATATTTCATGATGTATATGTACCACAGCTTCCTTATCCATTCATCTCCTGATGGGCATCTAGGTTGCTTCCATGTCCTGGCTCTTATAAATAGTGCTGCAATGAACATTGGGGTGCACATGTTTCTTTCAGACCTGATTTCCTCAGTGTGTATGCCCAGAAGTGGGATTGCTGGGTCATATGGCAGTTCTAAATTTTCATTATTAAGTAGAGGTAAATGATTCATTATTAAGTGGGGTAAATTTTCATTATTAAGTAGGGTAAATTATTATGTAAAGGCAAATGAGAGTTGGACCATAAAGAAAGCTGAACACTGAAGAATTGATGCTTTTGAAATGTGGTGTTGGAGAAGACTCTTGAGAGTCCCTTGGACTCCAAGGTGATTAAGACTGTCAATCCTAAAGAAAATCAGTCTTACATATTCAATGGAAGGACTGATGCTGCAGATGAAGCTCCAATACTTTGGCCATCTGATGCGAATAAATGACTCTTTGTAAGAGACCCTGATGCTGTGAAAAATTGAAGGCAGGAGGTGAAGGGCACAACAGTGAATGAGAGAGATGGAATTACCGGCTCAATAGACATGAGTTTGAGCATACTGTGGGAGTTGGTGATGGACAAGGAAGCCTTGTGTGCCGCGGTCCATGGAATTGCAGAGTCAGACAAGATGAGCGACTGAATGGAACGGAAATGATGTATCATGTTTTAAGTAAAACTTTTGAAGAATTAAAAGAATTTAAAATCCCCAAGTTTCCATTTAATTATATAATAATTGAAAAAATAAAACCACTTGCTTTTTTCGAGGCACTGTTCCTCAAAACAGCAATATAAGATAGGTATCATTAATATATCTATTTTGCTGGTAAAAAAACAAAAACAAACAAACAAAAACTGAAGCCTAGATTGTTTGGACTATATATCTATGGTCCAACCTTTATTAAGCTGAAGATTATCAAGCCGTGTGTTGCAGTGTATACTCTTAACTGCTTTACATATCACCTTATAGAGACAAATATTATATCGCAGCATGACCTCACGTAGGTTTTTCCAAGGATTATAAAGCTCTGAATAAGGTCACACTTCGAGGAAAAATTAGAAACACAACTTTTGTTAATAATTAACATTTTATTTCCAAAAATATTTTCTGATTTACTTTTGTCTTCTTTATTTTATTTTACTTTATTTGATTTCTTTATAATAATTAGCAATGTGAAAAAAAAATTCTAAAGTAGCAGAAAATGTTCTACTCCCTAGAAGCAGTTAGTTAAGCAACTGAAAAGTGATTTACACTTAGTAAACCATTTATTGGGCTTCTCTGATGGCTCAGAGGTTAAAGCGTCTGCCTGCAACGCAGGAGACCCGGGTTCGATCCCTGAGTCGGGAAGATCCCCTGGAGAAGGAAATGGCAACCCACTCCAGTATTCTTGACTGGAGAGTCCCATGGAAGGAGGAGCCTGGCAGGCTACAGTCCACAGGGTCTCAAAGAGTCGGACACGACTGAGCAAATTCACTAAACCATTTATTTGTCCGGGACATATATTTGTTTCTTTTTCTCATAGCACACACCCACACACAGAGAGACAAACACTATTGCTTACTTACATGCATACACCAATACCCATATGCACAGACAAATGAATGAACACACACACAGTACACTGTCCACAAAACTGAACTGATTCTAGACCTTCCTCTATTGTTAGCTGAATAAATTCTGGATACAAACATCGTGTTTCTTGTCTCATTTATAATGAATCTATGATATTGGAGTGGGGGATTGGCGAACACAGATGATCTGTAAGAAAACTGTTCTCTTTTGCAGTCTTTGATATTCTGTTAATTTTCATACTTATGCTTTAAGGAGAAGAGCATTTGGGTGATTCTTTTACATGTGTTATAACTATGCACATCTTTTATGACTTAGAGGTATATCAGACAACCTAAAAGAAAAGGAACTTATGCCATAGCAGTGTATAAGTAGTTTCTATGATCTGAAAATTCCATGTCTTGATTCTATTTTCTAGCTCTCACTCTGATTTCTAATGAGTCATTTTGGGAAGGAAACCCTTTAATATTTCTCTAGCTTTAAGAAATACTCTTGGATATTGTAGGTTGACAGTTTTGTTTCTATATCTGCCTGCCACATTAGGACCCAGATGAAAGTGTATTCTTTAGATATTCATGGACCACCCACTACACAACCTCAGGTGTAAAAATCAACATCAGCCCAACCTAAGGAAAATAATTGGCTTTTACTGCCTGACTGACCTTTCTGCTGAATGCATCAGACACACAGAGTTCTGCCATTTAGGAGTTTATCACTAGTAAATTTCAGTTTTTCTTGCATCCTGACAATTATCCAGCTTGAGTTATGACAAATATCCTATACCACTTTAAAAAAAGTTGCAGACTTTTATTAGTGACAGTATACTAGCTATTTCATTATTAGAGAATAATGCAATGATGTTTCCACTAGCAAACACAGTCTGTCAATTGCATTTGTTATTGTTTCTTAAGGAAAATAACTTCTGGTTACTGTGGATTGATGTAAAAACCACAAACCATGTCCAAGTAACTGGGGAAATGAAACGTGTCAGTACACCATATTCAAAGACTATTTTAAAAATAATAAACCAAATTATTCTGCAACACAATGATATACGGGCATTATTTCAGGTAGCACAATGTATTATTTCATATAATTCAGATAAATATGATGAATTAATGATCATATATTCAAGTTTTTTTAAAAATATCTATTTTTCTGATAGTAGCTGCCATTTAATTAACTTATACAGATAAATCAGAGTTTAGAAAGATTTTTTGGGGGGAATGGCTTAAATCTTAAGACCAATGGAAAAATATTTAAAACCCTAGAAGAGAGAAAAATTGTCTGTCTTTGATATTTAGTCATAAACACTAATATTAATTTTAATATTAAAAACTAGAAATATAGTTATCATTATAGAGGATGTATCATTATAGTAGAGGAAGATTCAATAAAAGTAGGAAATATAAATCAACTATTTAATATAAATATAAAATGGTAGTAGGTAAACTGTGTTTACTTTCTGAAATATATTTAAGAAATTTATACCTTTCTAAGATTTTTTTCTATCTTCTTTTTTTTTTCAAATGGAAACAAACAGCACATGTGACTTGAAGTTGAGTTTGGATAGTTAGCAAATTTTCATCTGAATCGTTGTTATGATATCTTTTAATTTTTCAGTCTTTAAAATAGGGTTAATTTTAGCAAAAAAGTAAAATAAAATAAAATAGGGTTAATTTAAAATTTTCAGGAAAGTATGAAAATAATTTTTAGTGACAGGCACATGATTATCCACTTATTTGTTGAAAATTAAGTTGGGAAGATGTTGCATAAAATCTAAGAAAATTCTTTAGAAATAAACAACTGCTTCTTCACCAGTTCAGATTTTCTGTTTTTTAAATTATTCTTTAAGAAATTAAAAATTCAATAATTATTAAAAATCAAACAAAAATGTATTCTAAATAATATAATTAAAGGGCATGTTTTCCTTGTAAACTTTAATGGTTCCTAGGTGACACTACTGGTTAAAAAACACGCCTGCCAATGCAGGAGACATTAGGGACTCAGATTCAGTTCCTGGGGTAGAAAGATCCCTTGGAGGAAGGCATGACTTTCCACTCCAGTGTTCGTGCCTAGAGAATCCCATGGACAGAGCTGCCTGGCAGACTATGGTTCATAGGTCACAAAGAGTTGAATACTACTTAATAAACTTAGCAGTTAGCACATAAAACCAAATATATCAGAAGTAGAAATGAGTAATTTACTACTAAAAATGTTTAAAATAAGTAGAATTTATTATATATGCTAATATTACATGTGAATAATAAACTTTATAACAATGGAGTATCTAGGGAGTAGGCAGGAATTCAAAATACCAAGGATTATTCTCAGTACATTTGTGTTAGATAAGTTCCAGTGTATCATTAAATGTGTGAGTTTCATTAGGCTCAATGAGTAGCAACATACATAAATTCTGTTTGTTTATAACATAAGATAAAGCAATAAAATCATAAAGGAAAGATAATGTAATTTTTTTAACATTTAGTTGCTCCCCATTATCTGTGTCAGTCACTCTTATTTGATTTGTCTGACTCTTTGCAACCCCATGGACAGATGCCTGCCAAGCTCCTCGGTCCATGGGGATTCTCCAGGCAAGAATACTGGAATGGGTTGTCATGTCCTTCTCCAGGGATCTTCCTGACCCAGGGATTGAACCTGAATCTCCTGCATTGCAGGCGGATATTTTTACCTGATCCACCAGGGAAGCCCATATAGGAGCCCTCTGTAGGAGTGACATTGTCAAAAACCTGAAGCCTTTATGAATGAAATATTTTTACCTGTTTAGTGGTTCTAGTAGAAATGCAGATGATACATTCTCTGTCTTCATTAAACATTAATAAATATCACCTTTAAGATACACTTTGTCTGTTTTCCTATTGATTGTAACACTGGATGTTTCTTCTTTCAACACTGATGGGCTTCTCATATATCATTATATTAGATTTAAACATAATTATGTATGTACATTTGTATGTGTGTAATCAGTAGCTATAGGTTTCTTGTTCTGTGGTACACTTCTTTGTTATGAATACATTTAACCTCATAACAATTAATTACTTCCAGGTATGAAAACTCATTTTGCATAAATCCCTAATTATAACAGCAATCTTGTAAGGGCAATTATTACTCTGTATATTTTCTCATTCAGAAACTGAGATCACATATGTTTCAGCCAGCAGATAAAGTTCACAGAGCTAAGAAAGTGTGGAGATCAAACTAAAATTTAGAACTTCTCGTTCCTAACTCAGTTCTCTATAGCAGTATACTGATTGCAATTTTTCCGTCTTAGCAACTACGTCACTGCCCTTCCTAACCTGCATTGACTAATGAAACTTCTATCCACAACTCATTGTTGTCATTCTTACATACTTATTTCCAATAGGTGTATCCAGTTTATGAAACAGGCCAATGTCTTTCTATTTATAGTCTCTGGAGACTTGTTAATGCTTCCCTCACATCCGTTTATTTTATATTTAAGCCACCTTATCCAGAATCCAATAGCACTTGTCTTCTCAGTAGTGTCAAAAGTCTTCTAGCTTGCAGAATCCTCTATAAATAGTACACTTCCACATCTATAACTCATCAATGACTATATATATATGAAGAATTCTCTTTTAGTGCTTTAAAGCAGTACTGTAATACTGTAACATTTTTAAAAAGTCCTTCCCTATGTTGATTTATGGTGTAAAGAAAAATGTTGTAAAAGAAACATGTGAGCTGTAACATCTGTAATTTCTCAGAACTAGATTTTATCTTTTAAAACAAAACAAGTTGTTGCATGAATCTCTTTTATATTCTGTAAATAAGGCCCTCATGCTTGTGTGATTACATCTATTGGTTGCTCAACCTAATGGGACCTTATACAGTTTAATGAATTCTATATGAAAAAAAAAAGAAGTCTGTTATCTAGTGTTGACTGATCTGAAGTCTTTATTCAATTGTATCTACTTAAAAAGAACAGATAAGACAGGTTTTCTGAAATGATATGGAACTTGCAAATGATAGGGTTTTTATATGGTTGAGGAGGGAAATATTACTACAGGTCAATAATACCAAGTCTAGGTAAAGTAAGGAATCCAATCTCCTTCTACCAAAATAAGATCTATGTAGGAAAATTAACAAGTAAATTCCTTCATTTCATCATGATAGTGTTTGGAAGTTTTAGAACTCTGTAGTCCATTAGTCAGTTTGTTAATGATTCTGCTTATCCTCTTAATCATGTACAACACATTGTCTGAATTTCGTTTAATTCAGTGAGTTTCAGAAGTCTGAGCCAAAATTTTAGTTGTGGAAAATCTTATCTTCTCAGGATACAAAACACAGTTCACCTCTCTAAGTTATATAATATGTTTAGGAAAATTGTAGTACTTCTAAGTACAGAAAATGTCAGTTTAGGTAAGGCCCAAATAGATCACAGTTTTAATGTTTGGCTATTTATACACTCGTGGCTTACTTAATGCAGAAAACATGCATTTCATTTACAGCAGTTTCAAATAATAAAATAAGCACATCAAACAAAATTTTAATGGAAACTATTTCCTGGTATAATATTTAAATTTATATAAATATGTATCATTGAGGAAAATGTTTCTAACATCATTAAGTTACTGTGTTAACTGAAGAATTATAATCAGAGCAATTTTCATGATTTAGAGGATATTAAAATTTATCCCAACCCCCACTGAGGTGGTAATAGATTGATGCTGTGTAAGATCAGAGAACTTCAATCCACTGCACTCATGTGAAATCCATTACATTAAAACAAACAAACAAACAAAAACTTTATTCATTTCAGCATCCATGAATAAAAAGATGAATGATACAAATTATTCTTCTTTAGAAGAAAGACTTACTGGTGATAAAAATTTTTGACTAAGTAAATGTGTTACCTGTAGAGTTTAGGAAAAAAATGTAACTTTAATAGTATGTAGCTAATTGATGACTGTTGGTTACTAAAACAATAAAACTTTCATGATTCAAAATTAGAGTTATATATATTTTTTATCTTCCTTCTTTCCTTTTCCCATTCATCCTTCTTCTTACCTCTTGACTTCCACAGAACTGAAATATCTTTAATGTGTATTTGCTTGTAGGATATATATTGTTGCATACCTTTATATTAATTTCTGTATTATAAGATTATAGATACCATTATCTTTTATAATTTTGTTTTCACACAGCAGCATAATTATAAAACAGGCATATCTATATATAGATCTGATTTATTGCTCCTACCTGAAGGATGAAATTTCATAATGTTCATCCTCCAGGTTTTCCTAGTCAATCTAGCTAGCAATAAATGTTCAGACTGCCTTCAACAAACTGCCTATCAAAAACAATACTGTGCCGATCATCTCAATTCATATTTCTTTGTGATCTATATGAGACAAAGGTTCATGTCATTGTACAGGAGACAGGGATCAAGACCATCCCCATGGAAGAGAAATGCAAAAAGGCAAAATGGTTGTCTCAGGAGGCCTTACAAAGAGCTGTGAAATGAAGAGAAGCTAAAAGCAAACGAAAAAAGGAAAGGTATTACCATTTGAATGCAGAGTTCCAAAGAAAGGCCAGGAGAGATAAGAAAGACTTCCTCAGCGATCAATGCAAAGAAATAGAGGAAAACAACAGAATGAGAAAGACTAGAGATCTCTTCAAGAAAATTAGAGATACCAAGGGAATAGTTCATGCAAAAATGGACTCAATAAAGGACAGAAATGGTATGGACCTAACAGAAGCATAAGATATTAAGAAGAGGTGGCAAGAATACACAGAAGAATTGTACAAAAAAGATCTTCATGACCCAGATAATCACAATGGTGTGATCACTGACCTAGAGCCAGACATCCTGGAATGTGAAGTCAAGTGGGCCTTAGAAAGCATCACTATGAACAAAGCTAGTGGATGTGATAGAATTCCAGTTGAGCTATTTCAAATCCTGAAAAATGATGCTATGAAAGTGCTGCACTCAATATCCCAGCAAATTTGTAAACTCAGCACTGGCCACAGGACTGGAAAAGGTCCGTTTTCATTCCAATCCCTAAGAAAGGCAATCCTAAAGAATGCTCAAACTAGCACACAATTGCACTCATCTCACATGTTAGTAAAGTAATGCTCAAAATTCTCCAAGCCAGGCTTCAGCAATATGTGAACCATGAAGTTCCAGATGTTCAAGCTGGTTTTAGAAAAGGCCGAGGAACCAGAGATCAAATTGCCAAATTCTGCTGAATCATCGAAAAAGTAAGAGAGTTCCAGAAAAGCATCTATTTCTGCTTTACTGACTATGCCAAAACCTTAGACTGTGTGGATCACAGTAATCTGTGGAAAATTCTGAAAGAGATGGGCATACCAGACCACCTGACCTGCCTCTTGAGAAACCTGTATGCAGCTCAGGAAGCAAAAGTTAGAACTGGACATGGAACAACAGACTGGTTCCAAATAGGAAAAGGAGTACGTCAAGCCTGTATATTGTCACCCTGCTTATTTAACTTATATGCAGAGTACATCATGAGAAACGCTGGCTGGAGGAAGCACAAGCTGGAATCAAGATTGTTGGGAGAAATATCAATAACCTTAGATATGCAGACGACACCACCCTTATGGCAGAAAGTGAAGAGGAACTAAAAAGCCTCTTGAAAGTGAAAGAGGAGAGTGAAAAAGTTGGCTTAAAGCTCAACCTTCAGAAAACTAAGATCATGGCATCTTGTCCCATCACCTCATGGAAAATAGATGGGGAGACAATGGAAACAGTGTCAGACTTTATTTTTTTGGGCTCCAAAATCACTGCAGATGGTGATTGCAGCCATGAAATTAAAAGACACTTACTTCTTGGAAGGAAAGTTATGACCAACCAAGATAGCATATTAAAAAGCAGAGACACTACTGTGCCAACAAAGGTCCATCTGGTCAAGGCTATTGTTTTTCCAGTGGTCATATATGAAAGTGAGAGTTGGACTGTGAGGAAAGCTGAGTGCTGAAAAATTGATGCTTTTGAACTGTGGTGTTGGAGAAGACTCTTGAGAGTCCCTTGGACTGCATGAGATCCAACCAGTCCATCCTGAAGGAGATCAGTCCTGGGTGTTCATTGAAAAGACTGATGCTGAAGCTGAAACTCCAAAACTTTGGCCACCTCATGTGAAGAGTTGATGCATTGGAAATGACCTTGATGCTGGGAGAGATCGGGGGCAGGAGGAGAAGGGGATGACAGAGGATAAGATGGCTGGATGGCATCACCGACTCAATGGGCATGAGTTTGAGTATACTCTGGGAGTTTGTGATGGATAGGGAGGCCTTCCACGCTGTGATTCATGGAGTCACAAAGAGTCAGACATGACTGAGCGACTGAACTGAACTGATATGAGATACTTTTTAAGGTAATATCCAGTAACAGCAATACTAAGTCATAAGATATATATATCCCAATTTTAGTTTGTAACAAAGACTGTTCTCTTAGGGTGGATGTGCCAGTTTGCATACAAGTATAAAGTTTGCATACATGAGCCAGGTGTAAAGTATCTCATATCTTAGTGTCCTTGGAACAATTTGACTTTATTAGGCTTTCTGATATATGTTAATCTAACAGGTGGAAAGTGACATCTTTTTACTCTTTCAAGTGGCATTTTCCGCTTAGTAATGATTTTGAGCTTCTCTATTATTGCTAACCTTCTTGGTTCTTTCTTTTATTGATGCTTTCCTGCACTATATTTTTCTATTAGAATTCTTTTTTTTTTCTTTCTTTTGTTGATTTGCAAGAAGTCCTCTAGAGGTAGTTTTGTAATTTTTTTTTCCTGTAAATGACCAGATAACAGATATTTTAATGTTATTGACTATACAAGCTTTGTCTTGAATGCTTAACTCTCTTGTAATAACACGGAATATACAAACCAGTGGTTCTGGCTGTGTTTCAATAAAACTTTATTTACAAAAAAAGATCATTGGTCAGGTTAGACCTGCAGGCCATAGGGTCAGAATTTACATAAACAGTAAAAGTGCCAAGAACAATATAAGGAATAGTGGGAAAAAAAAAATAATACAAGCATGAGCATCATTAGAAAAAGTCAGAAAAAGATCAGATGGTCAAATTTTGATTTATGAAAGATAAAATTAAACATTTACAGAAATAAGTTTATAAGAATACCCTTATAACCCAAATAATGAAAATAATATGCAAAAAAAAATACAAAAATTAAAAAATCTAATGAATTCATAACTTTTTTAGAGAAAGAACATCATAGAGAAATTAAAATACCAAGGTCAAAATGGAAGAAGGTAATTGTAACAAATATAATTAACAAGGACTAATATCTCAGAGCAACAGTTAAACAGATACTGTTTTAAATGTACTTTTTTCTTTAAGAAAACAGAAAAGATAAAAAAAGACAAAATTTGAGAATAGTTCATTTAGACATCTCTGTACAGTTTAAAAATACACTTCCCCACCACGTTTTTTTTTTTTTTTTTTCTCCAGAAAGCAAATATTTTCAAAATTATCAAGGTAGGACTGAAACTAAAACAAAAGAGCTGTATTAAAGGAAGTAGCACTCACCAATTTTTGATGATTTTTATCATCAAGGAAAAATGAAATATAGCCATGTTTAATTCTAACAAGTTGAGTCTCTGAAAGGCTATGATTAAAGAGTAAGACATAGGGTAGTCCCAACATGGTGGAGGAGTAGAATGGGGAGACAACTTTCTCATCCATAAATACATCAAAATATCACTACTATTAAACATAGTTTTGGAAGTTTTAGCCACAGCAGTCAGAGAAGAAAAAGAAATAAAAAGAATCCAGATTGGAAAAGAAGTAAAACTCACTGTTTGCAGATGACATGATCCTCTACATAGAAAACCCTAAAGACACCACCAGAAAATTACTAGAGCTAATCAATGAATATAGTAAAGTTGTAGGATATAAAATTAATACAGAGAAACCCCTTGCATTCCTATACACTAACAATGAGAAAAGAGAAAGAGAATTTAAGGACACAATTCCATTCACCACTGCAATAAAAATAATAAAATACTTAGGAATAAATCTACATAAAGAGACAAAAGACCTATCTTTAGAAAATTATAAAGCACTGATGAAAGAAATCAAAGATGACACAAAAAGATGGAGAAATATACCATGTTCATGCATCAGAAGAATCAATATAGTGAAAATGAGTATACTACTGAAATCTATAGATTCAATGCAATCCTTATCAAGCTACCAACGGTATTTTTCAGAGAACTAGAGCAAATAATTTCAAAATTTGTATGGAAATACAAAAAATCTCTAGTAGCCAAAGCAATCTTGAGAAAGTAGCATGGAACTGGAGGAATCAACCTGCCTGTCTTCAGACTATACTATAAAGCTACAGTCACTGTAACAGTATGGAACTGGCACAAAGACAGAAATAAAGATCAATGGAACAAAATAGAAAGCCCAGCGATAAATCCATGTATCTATGGACACCTTATCTTTGAGAAAGAAGAAAAGAATACATAACTGAGAAAAGACAGTCTCTTTAATGAGTGGTGCTGGGAAAACTGGTCAACCACTTATAAAAGAATGAAACTAGAACACTCTAATACCATACACAAAAATAAGCTCAAAATGGATTAAATAACTACATGTAAGACAAGAAACTATAAAACTCATAGAGGAAAACATAGGCAAAATACTGTCTGATATAAATCACAGCAGGATCCTCTATGACCCACCTCCCAGAGTAATGGAAATAAAAGCAAAAATAAACAAATGGGATCTAATTAAACTTAATATCTTTTGTACAATGAAGGAAACTATAAGCAAGGTGAAAAGACAGCCTTCATAATGGGAGAAAATAATAGCAAATGAAGCAACTGACAAAGAATTAATCTCAAAAATATACAAGTAGCTCCTGCAGCTCAATTCCAGAAAAATAAATGACCCAATCAGAAAATAGGCCAAAGAACTAAACAGACATTTCTCCAAAGAAGACATACAGATGGCTAACAGACACATGAAAAGATGCTCAAGATCACTCATTATCAGAGAAATGCAAATCAAAACCACAATGAGGAACCATCTCATGCCAATCAGAATGGCTGCTCTCAAAAAGCCTACAAGCAATAAATGGTGGAGAGGGTCCAGAGAAAAGGAAACCTTCTTACACTGTTTGGGGGAATGCAAACTAGTACAGCCACTCTGGAGAACAGTGTGGAGATTCCTTACAAAACTGGAAATAGAACTGCCATACAACCCAGCAATTGAACTGCTAGGCATACACACTAAGGGAATCAGAATTGAAAGAGACACATGTACCCCAATGTTCATCACAACATTGTTAACAATAGCTGGGACGTGGAAGCAACCTAGATGTCCATCAGCAGATGAATGAATAAGAAAGCTGTGGTACATGTACACAATGGAATACTACTCAGCTATTAAAAAGAATGCATTTGAATCAGTTCTAATGAGGTGGATGAAACTGGAGCCTAATGTACAGTGTGAAGTACATAAGAAAGAAAAACACCAATATAGTATTAACGCATATATATGGAACTTAGAAAGATGGTAATGATGACCCTATATGTGAGGTAGCAAAAGAGACACAGATGTAAATAACAGACTTTTGGACTCTGTGGGAAAAAGCGAGGTTGGTATCATTTGAGAGAATAGCATTAGAACATGTATGTTACCATATGCAAATTAGATCACCAGTCCATGTTTGATGCATGAGACAGGGTGCTTAGGGCTTGTGCATTGGGATGACCCTGAGGGATGGGATGGGGACGGAGATGGAAGGGGAATTCAGGAAAGGGGACATATGTACACCCATGGCTGATTCATGCCAGTGAATTTCAAAAACCACTACAACATCGTAAAGTAATTAGCTTCCTATGAAAATAAGTAAATAAAGTTAAAAAGAATAAATCTGCAAGTGAAGCAACTTTCACAAAACAATTTCTAAATATTGGAGGAGTACCCCAGATACCCAGAAAGAGAAACAAATCTCTTTGAAATGAGGAAGGACAAAAGATAATGATGAAAAAAAGAGACAAAGGATTTAGGGAAAAAGGCCCATCCTGGGGAGGGATAGTGAAGGAGGAGACATTACAGGAAACCCTTTCACAGGTAGGGTGAGTGGGGAGCTTTGGAATCTCAAAGAGCAGTATAACCCCAAAAAAGAAGAAAATTATTATAATAATCAGTACAGAATTTGCGCCCAACAGAAATTAGCAGCCAAGAACCAACTCACACTCTTGTGTCTACCCGCAGTGAGTGGGGCTGGGTGCAGAGGCTTGGGCTGCACCATTGATCTTTAAGTCTATAAGGAAAGAACCAGGACTGAATGTTCTGATGACACTCTGAGGGGACTAAGGTAATATAGCAATCCAAATAATGGAAATGCCAGAGAGACAAAGAAAAACAAAAGATCTTTCCTGGGGGAAGGCTCTAATGCCACACTGTGACACCTGGCACACACACACAACAAAAAGATGACCCCCTAGTGAATACCAGAGGAGAGCAAGTCAGCTTGTGTGACAGCCAGAAGTGGAAGGCAAGGGGCTGCTACAATCCAGGCCCCAGAGGCCACATCCTCATCAAGGTGTGAGCAGGTTGCCAGTCACTAACTAAGTCTTCCTGGACAGGACAGTTTATACAGGACAGAACTTCCAGGACAGTTCATACCTGACAGGAGTGTCTCAGCCTAAAGACAGCTCCCCTGAGGAGATGCATGGCCCACCCAGGACTGTGCACTTACAGAGAACCCAGGAACTTTGTGTCTTGGACATGAAAAATGCATGGTACCTTGGACCATGGCCACCCTTGTATGGTCCATCCACTGTGAACACTCACCACACATCTCAACAGTGTTTGTTTGAAATGCACCTACCTCTCCATGGCACAACTGAGCAAAGAAGCCTGAATAAAGGACCACTTTTGCCCCTTCATATCAGGATGGAGATTTGACACTGAAGACACTTACAAGCAGAGGGGGGCGACCTAAGCAAAGAAAAGGAGAACTGTTCCAAAAGTGTCAAGTGAAGAAGATTAAAATCCTAAAGTTAAGCTGTGACTGTGCATTTCAGGGGGAAATGTAGATTTTGATAACACGTACAAGTTGGAACAGGGGTTATCTGACACTGAAATGACTCCACTCTGCCCACAAGAGCTCCAAAGAATTCCTAGATATATATTTTTTATATTATTATGACTTTTAATTTTAATTTTATTATTTCTTTAAGTACTTTATTCTTATTTTTTCACTTTCTCCCCCACCCACTTTTTCATTTTCCCCTCATACTGTCTTAATTTGGTTCATGTTTGCTTCAGTTTTTCTCTTTTCTTTAATATTGTATTTTAAGAGTCGAGTTTTATTCTAGCTTTTTAAATTTTTGTCTTTTGATCTTTTGTTATTAATTTTGTAACTTTTAAGAGTTTAATTTTTAATGTGCATTTTGACTTAGGGATTTGATTACTGACTTGAGTGCTCTCTTACCGTTTGATTCCCCCATTTGTCCTCCTGGTAATTTTATCTCCCTTCTCCATCTTCTCTTCTCTATATAAATAACCCTGTTGATTTTTTAGCCATTTCTGGCTGTGGAGAGATGTTAACCATTAAACTAAGGGTTTTGTCTTCTGTGCTTTGTGGACAGAGAAGTTTTGATGATACTTTAAGAGATCAAGACCAAAATCCAGAGGCAGGAAGGTCAACTACAGAACTTTGGATCATCATAGAACTCCTGATCCCAGGGAACAATAACAGACAAGACACACCAAAAAGTCTCCATACCTACACTGAGAGCAAGCTCCACCCAAGAGCCAGCAAGCTCCAAAGACATTTCATGTTAATCCTCTAGTAAAACAGGAACACAATCCTGAACATTAAAAGACAGTCAGCCCAAAGCCATGCAAAATCCACAGATATCCCAAAACTCACTACTGGACACTGCACTGCCCTGCAGAGAGATGAGATCCAGTTCCATTCACCAGAACACAGACACAAGTTCCCCCAACCAGGAAACATTCACAAGCCACTGGTCCAACCCCACACACAGGGAACAGACTCCACAGGGAGGGTGAACTATCACCCTCCAGCCTGCAGAAAGGAGACCCCAAACATAGGAAACTAAACAAAATGAAAAGGCTGAGAAATATCCAACAGGTGAAAGAACATGATAAAAACCCACCAAACAAAACAAAAGAGGAGGTGATAGGGAGTCTACCAGGAAAATAATTAAGAATAATGATAGTAAAGATGGTTCAAAATCTTGAAAGCAAAATGAAGATACAGATAAATAGATTAGATACATAGACTGAGAAGATGCACATAATGTTTGCCAAGGACACAGAAGAAATAAAGAATAGTCAATTGGTAATGAACAATGCAATGACTGAGATTAAAAATACTGTGGAGAGAAACAACAATAGAGTAACTGAGAGAGAAGAAAGAATAAGTGAGCAGGAAGATAGAATGGTGGAAATAAATGAAGCAGAATGAAAAAAAGAGGAAAGAATAAAAGGAAATGAGGACAGCCTCATAGACCTCTGGGACAATGTTGTGTGTCAACATAGAAATCATAGGTATTCCAGAAGAAAAAGATAAAAGGAAAGAGCATTGAGGAAATATTTGAAGAGATAATAATTAAAACTTCCCTAAAATGGAGAAAGAAATAGCCACTCAAGTTCAAGGAAACCAGAAAGTGTCATACAGGATAAACCTAAGGCAAAACACACCAGGACCATATTAATCAAACTAGCAAAAATTAAGAAGGAAGGAGAAATAGTAAAAGCATCAAGGGAAAAGAAGAAAAAAAAACATATAAGGGGGTCCCCACAAAGATAACAGCTGATCTTTCAACAGAAACTCCACAGGCCAGAAGGGAATCACAGGATATACTTAAACCATAGAAGGAAAAAACCTACAGCAAAGATTATTCTAACCAGCAAGGATCTCATTCACATTCAAAGGAGAAATCAAAAGCTTTACACACAAGCAAAAGCTGAGAGAAAGCAGTGTAACCAAACCAGCTCTTCAAAAAATGCTCAAGAATCTTCACTAGATAGGAAACACAGAAAAGGTTTATAAAAATAAGCCCAAACAATAAAGTAAGTGGCAACAGGATCATATTTATCAATAATTACTTTAAATGCAAATGGGTTAAATGTTCCAACCAAAAGAAAAAGTCTGGCCAAATGGATACAAAAACAAAACCCTTAAGTATACCATCTCCAAGAGATCCACTTCAAACAAAGGCACAAATACAGACAGAAAATGAAGACCAGGAAAAAGACATGTCTTGAAAATGGAGACCAAAAGAAAGCAGGAGTAGCAACACACATATCAGATATAAAAAATTTTTAACATAAAGACTGTTATAAGGGACAAAGTAGGACACAACATAAAGATCAAGGGATCAATCCAAGAAGATATAACAATTATAAATAGATATGTCTTGATATAGGAGCACCTCAATATATAAGACAAATGCAGGGAACTATTAAAGGGGAAATCAACAGTAGCACAGTAATTTTGAGGAACTTTAATATCCTACTCACACCAGTGGACACTTCATTCAGGCAGAAATTTAACAAGCAAACACAAGGTTTAAATGATACATTGGAACAGTTAGACCTAGTCGATATTCTTGGGGCATTTCAACCAAACAATGGATTTCACCATTGTTTCTCAAGGGCACCTGTCACATTCTTTAGGCTAGCTCATATCCTGGACCACAATACTAGCCTTGGTAAATTTTTAAAAATGGAAATAATTTTAAACATTTTTTTATCAATAGAGTATAAGATTAGATATCAACTACAGACAAAAAAAAGCTATAAAAACACAAATATATGGAGGCTGAACAACACATATCTGAAATCAACATATCACTGAAGAAATCAAAAAAGGAAATAAAAATATGAATCACTTCAGTTCATGTCAGTCGCTCAGTCATATCCGACTATTCATGACCCCATGGACTGCAGCACACCAGGCTTCCCTGTCTATCACCAACCCCCAGAGGTTACTCAAGCTCATGTCCATTGAATCAGTGATAGCATCCAACTATCACATTCTCTGTCATCCCGTTCTTCTGCCACCAGCATCAGGTTCCAATGAGTCAGTTCTTCACATCAGGTGGCCAAAGTATTGGAGTTTCAGCTTCAACATCAGTCCGTCCAATGTATATTCAGGACTGATTTCCTCTAGGATTGACTGGATCAATCTCCTTGCAGTCCAAAGAACTCTCAAAAGTCTTCTCCAACACCACAGTTCAAAAAGATCAAGTCTTCAATGTTCAGCTTTCTTTACAGTCTAACTCCCACATCAATACATGACTACTGGAAAAAAAACAGTTTTGAATAGATGGACTTCTGCTGACAAAGTAATGTCTGCTTTTTAATATGCTGTCTAGATTGCTCATAACTTTTCTTCCAAGGAACAAGAATCTTTTAATTTCACTGCTGCAATCACCATCTGCAGTGATTTTGGAGCCCCCCCCCAAAATAAAAACTGCCACTGTTTCCCATCTATTTGCCATAAAGTGATGGGACCAGATGCTATGATCTTAGTTTTCTGAATGTTGAGTTTTAAGCCAACTTTTTCACTCTCCTCTTTCACTTTCAAAAAGAGACTCTTTAATTCTTCTTCACATTCTGCTGTATGGGTGCTGTCATCTGCATATCTGAGGTTATTGACATTTATCCTGGAAATCTTGATTCCAGCTTGGGCTTCGTCAAACCCAGTGCTTCTCATGGTGTACTCTGCATATAAGTTAAATAAGCAGGGTGAAAATATACAGCCTTGATCTACTCCTTTTCCTATTTGGAACCAGTCTGTTGTTCTATGTCCAGTTCTAACTGTTGCTTCCTGACCTGCATACAGATTTCTCAAGAGGCAAGTCAGGTGGACTGGTATCACCATCTCTTTCAGAATTTGCCAGTTTGTGGTGATACACAGTCAAAAGCTTTGACATAGTCAATAAAGCACAAATACACGTTTTTCTGGAGCTCTCTTGCTTTTTTGATGATCCAACGGATGTTGGCAATTTGATCTCTGGTTCATTTGCCTTTTATAAAACCAGCTTGAACATCTGGAAGTTGATGCTTCACATATTGCTGAAGCCTGGACTGGTGAATTAGCAGCATTACTTTACTAGTGTGTGAGATGAGGACAATTGTGCGGTAGTTTGAGAATTCTTTGTCACTGACTGTCTTTGGGATTGGAATGAAAAATGACCTTTTCCAGTCCATGACCACTGCTGAGTTTTCCAGACTTGCTGGCATATTGAGTGCAGCACTTTCACAACATCATCTTTTAGGATTTTAAATAGTTCAACTCTAATCCCATTACCTCCACTAGCTTTGTTCATCGTGATGCTTCCTAAGGCCCACTTGACTTCATATTCCAGGATGTCTGGCTCTAGATAAGTGATTACACCATCGTGATTATCTGGGTTGTGAAGATCTTTTCTGCATAGTTCTTCTGTGTATACTTGCCACCTCTTCTTAATATCTTCTGCTTCTCTTAGGTTTATCCGATTTCTGTCCTTTACTGAGCCTATCTTTGCATGAAATGTTCCTTTGGTATCTCTAACTTTCTTGAAGAGATCTCTAGTCTTTCCCTTCCATTATTTTTGTCTATTTCTTTGCACTGATCTCTGAGAAAGGCTTTCTTATCTCTCTTTGCTATTCTTTGGAACTCTGCATTCAAAAGGTCCTTTTCTCTTTTGCTTTTCACATCTCTTCTTTTCACAGGTTTTGGTATGGCATCCTCAGACAGCTAATTTCCTTTTTTGCATTTCTCTTTTTGGGGATGGTGTTGATACCTGTTTCCTGTACAGTGTCATGAACCTCCATCCATAGTTCATCAGGCCCTCTGCCTGTCATATTGAGTTCCTTAAATCTATTTCTCATTTCCACTGTATAATTGTGAGGGATTTGATTTGTCATACCTGAATAGTCTAGTTTTTTTCCCTCACTTTCTTCAATTTCAGTCTGAATTTGGAAATAAGGAATTCATGGTCTGAGCTACAGTCAGCTCCTGGTCTTGTTTTTGCAGACTGTCTAGAGCTTCTCCACCTTTGGCCACAAAGAAGATAACGAATCTGATTTCAGTGTTGAACATCTGGTGATGTCCATGTGTAGAGTCTTCTCTTGTGTTGTTGAAAGAGGGTGTTTGCTATGACCAGTGCGTTCTCTTGGCAAAACTCTGTTTGCCTTTTCCCTGCTTCATTCTATACTCCAAGGCCAAATTTCGCTGTTACTTCAAGTGTTTCTTGACTTCCTTACTTTTGCATTCCAGTCCCCTATAATGAAAAGGACATCATTTTTTGGGTGTTAGTCCTAGAAGGTCTTGTATGTCTTCAGAAAATCCTTCAACTTCAGGTTCTTCAGCATTACTTATCAGGGCATCGGCTTGAATTATAGTGATATTGTGTGGTTTGCCTTGGTAAACTACAGATATCATTCTGTCAGTTTTTAAGATTGCATCCAAGTACTGCATTTTGGACCCTTTTTCTTGATGATGATAGCTATTCCATTTCTTCTAAGGGATTCTTGCCCATGGTAGTAGAAATGGTCATCTGAATTAAATTCATCCATTCCAGTCTGTTTTAGTTCACTGATTCCTAAAATGTCAACATTTACTCTTGCCTTCTCCTGTTTGACCACTTCCAATTTGCCTGAATTCATAGACCTAACAGTCTAGGTTCCTATACCTTATTGCTCTCCACAACATTGGACTTCTATCACCAGTCACATACACAACTGGGTGATTTTTGTTTGTTTTTTGTTTTGTTTGTTTTTTGCCTTGGGTCCCTCTCTTAATTCTTTCTGGAATTATTTCTCCACTGGTCTCCAGTGTTATATTGGGCACCTACCGACCTGTGGAGTTCATCTTTCAGTGTCCAGCTTTTTGCCTTTTCATACTGTTTGTGGGGTTCTCAAGGCAAAAACACAGAAGCAGTTTGACATTTCCTTCTCCAGTGGACCACATTTTGTCAAAATATGAATAGAAACAAATAGTAATGAAATTATGACAACCCAAAATCTATGGAATTCAGTAAATGCAGTTCTAAAGGGAAGTTCATAGCAATATTAACCTTCCTCAGGAAATAAGAGAAACATCAAATAAACAATCTTACCTCACACCTGAAGCAACTAGAAAAAGAAGAAGGACAACAAAAAATGTCCCCCATGTTAGTTGAAGGAAAGAATTCAATAAAATCAGAGGTGAAAGAAATGAAGGAGACTATACCAGAAATCAATAAAACTAAAAGCTGGTTCTTTGAGAAGATAAACAAAATAGGCAAACCTTTAGCCAGATTCATCAACATAAATGGTGGGATGAGAAGACTCAAATCAATAAAATTTGAAATGAAAATGGAGAAATTACAAGAGACAAAACAAAATTGCAAAAGGTCATAATAGATTACCATGAGCAACTATATGCCAAAAAAATGGACAACTTGGAGGTAATGGAAAAATACTTAGAAAAGTATAATTTTCAAAAATTAAATCAAGAAGAAATATAAAATTTGAACAGACCAATCACAAGCACAGAAATCTAGACTGTAATAAAAAAAATCTTCCAACAAACAAAAGCACAGGACCAGATGGCTTCACAGGTGAATTCCACCAAAAATTTAAAGAGCTAATACCCCTAATCAAACTCTTCCAGAAAAATTGCAGAGGAAGGAAACTCCAAAACTCATTCTACAAGACCACCATCACCCTTATACCAAAACAAGACAAAGATTCCAGGAAAAAGGAAAACTATAGGCCAGTATCACTAATGGAAATTGATGCAAAAATTCTCAACAAATTTCTAGGAAACAGAATCAAACAATATATTAAAAAAGATCATACATAATGATCAAGTGGACTTTATTCCAGGGCTGTAAGGATTCTTCAATATTCACAAATCAATCAATGTTATCTACCATATTAACAAACTGAAAGATAAAAACCATATGTTTATTTCAATAGGTGCAGAGCAAGTCTTTGACAAAATTCAGCACCAATGTATGATAAAAACTCTCAAAATATGTACAGAGGGAACACATCTCAACATAATAAAAATCATATATGACAAACACACAGCAAACATTATCTTCAATGGGAAACAGTTCAAAACATTTCCTCTAAAGTCAGGAACAAGTATTTCCACTCTCACCACTACTATTAAACAAATTTTGGAAATTTCTAGTCACAGAAATCAAGGAAGACAAATAAATAAAAAATCCAGATTGGAAAAGAAGAAGTATAACTCTCACTGTTTGTAGATGACATGCTCCTCTACATAAAACAAAACAAAACTAAACTAAAAAAAAAAAAACAACTCTAGGGATACTGCCAGAAAATGACTAGATCTGATCAGTGAATATGGTAAAGTTGAAGGATATAATCACCATTGCAATGAAAAGAATAAAACCCTTAGGAAGAAACTGACCTAAAGAAACCTGTATACAACAAAACAATAAAATGATGATGAAAGAAATAAAAAATGATACAAGTAGATTGAGACATATATATGATGTTCTTGGATTGGAAGAATGAAAATGAGTGTGCTACCCAAAACAATCTATAGATCCAATGTAATCCCTATCAAACTGCCAATGGTATTTTTCACAGAGCTAGAACTAATAATTTCATAATTTGAATGGAAGCACAGAAGACCTGGAATAGCCAAAGCAATCTTGAGAAAGAAGAATGTTATTGAAGGAATCAACCTTCCTGACTTCACACTATACTACAAAGCAATAATCATCAATACTAATGGTACTGGCCCCCAAATAGAAATATGATTAATGGAATAAAACAGAAAGTCCAGAGATAAATCCATGCACCTATGGACAGTTTATCTTTAACAAAGGAGGAAAAAAATATATAATAAAGAAAAGATGGTCTCTTCTCCAGGTGGTGCTGAGAAAACTGATCAACTACATGTAAAGAATGAAACTAGAACACTTTTTAACACCATACACACAAAATAAACTCAAAATGTATTAAACACCTAAATATAAGACCAGAAACTATAAAACTCACAGAGAGAAATATAGGCAGAACATCATCTGACATAAATTATAGCAAGATCCTTTATGACCCACTTCCCAGAGTAATGGAAATAAAAACAAAAATAAACAAATGGGACCTAGCTAAACTTAAAAACTTTTGCACAATGAAGGAAACTATAAGCAAGGTAAATAGACAGAATGGGAGAAAATAATAGCAAATGAAGCAACTGATAAAGGATTACTTTCCAAAATATACAAGCAGCTGATGAAGCTCAATACCAGAGAAAATGAACACACCAATCAAAAAGTCAGTAAAAGACCTAAACAGACATTTCTCCAAAGAGAACAAATAGATGGCTAATAAACATCTTGAAAAGATGTTAAATATCACTCATTATTAGAGAAATGAAAATCAAAACCACAATGAGGTATCATCTCACTATCAGTCAGAATGAAAGTGAAAGTGAAGTCACTCAGCTGTGGCCAACTCTTTGCGACCCCATGGACAGTAGCCTATCAGGCTCCTCCGTCTATAGGATTTTCCAGGCAAGAGTACTGGAGTGGGCTGCCATTTCCTTCTCCAGGGGATCTTTCCAACCCAGGGATGGAACTTGGGTCTCCTGCATTGCAGACAGACACTTTACTATCTGAACCACCAGGGAAGCCTGGTCATCACCAAAATGCCTACAAACATTAAATGCTGGGGAAGGCGTGGAGAAAAGGGAACCCTCTTACACTGTTGGTAATACAAACTGATAAACCGCTATGGAAAACTGTGTGGAGATCCCTTAAAAAACTGAAAATAGAACTGCCTGTGATTCAGCAATCCCACTGTTAGGCATACATCCCAGGGAAACCAGAATTGAAAGAGACATATGTACCCCGATGTTCATTGTAGCACTATTTGCAATACCTAGACATGGAAGCAACCTAGATGTTCATTGGCAGAAGAAAGGATAAGGAAGTTGTAGTATGTATCCACAATAGAATATTACTTAGCTATAAAATGGAATGCATTTGAGTCAGTTCTAATGAGGTAGATAAACCTAGAGCCTATTATACAGAATGAAGTAAGTGAGAAAGAAAAAGAAAGACATTGTATATATATGAAATTCATAAAGATGAGACTGATAATCGTACATTCAAAGCAGCAAAGGAGACACAGATGTAAAGAATAGACTTTTGGGCTCAGTGGGAGAAGCCTAAGGTGGGATGATTTGAGAGAATAGTATTGAAATGTACACATTATCATATGTAAAATAGATGACCAGTGCAAGTTTGATGAATGAAGCAGGGCACCCAAAGATGGTGCTCTGGGACAACTCAGAGGAATAAGGTGGGGAGGTGAGTGGGAGTGGGGTTCAGGATGTGGGGGACACGTGTATACCTGTGGCCAATTTCTGTTGACATATGGCAAAAACTATCACAATATTGTAATTACCCTCCAAGTTAAATAAGTAAATTTTTAAAAATCTATGACAAAAGCATCATAGTGCCAAACTAGTAAGTAAAAAAAAAAAACAAAAACTAAATTTGATTATAAGATACTATAAACATAACCTGAATGCCTAAATATATTATTAAAATATTAATGAATTTTAAAAATTAATTATTATTATTGGATTTGTACTTAATATTTTGAAAGAAAACATTATACATAGATAAAAAAAGAAGTAAGTCATTCGAGTTGATATAAATGCAATTAAAATAACAGAATTGTGGAGATGATAGCATGGAATTAATCTCAATAAAACTTTGCTCTCTTAAGAAAGCTAAACTCAGGTTTCAATTATGTTTTATTTCAAAATAAGCTCTATGACCAGACCAAGAGTCAACTGATGAAAACCCAGATCCTGAAAACTCAACGTTTTAGAGACTATTTACTTTTGTTCCTTGGTTTTTTCCCTCTTTCCTTCCCTCCTTCCTGCATCTTTCCTCTCCCTCCACCATTCAACCTTGCTCTCTCCCTTTAGCTCTAGTTCTACCCCTGTTTTTCTCTCTTTCTTTCTCCTGCCCTGTCTTCCTTTCTTCCTTTTCCTTTTAGGTTTGGTTTAAGTAGTAAATCTTAGCAAAATGAAAACATTTTACCTGGTAAGCATTCTTAAAATCTAGAGGGTAGTACTGACAAATATAAAGATAAATAAATAATTAATGAAGAAATACATTTATATCCATGTAATAAGACTACACATACACCACACACACACACACACACACACACACACACACTGATTTTTAAAATTTATGCAATTTTATATATTTTATGTATTGAGTGCATAAAAATCTGAAATATATCATATACTATTTGTGCTGTTTTGTATTTTAGAAGCAATTATTTAAGTTTTTCATCACTATTTGTTTGTATGAAGATATGATTTGTGAAACCCATAAGACTTCATAACATCTGCATAATTACATTGTGACTATCTGGAGAAGTGTTAATATTTAAATCAATGTTAAGAGGTTAACTTGTCAAACTAATAAAGCTAACACTTAAAATGCATGAATACTATAAAATATTTGTCTCTGAACCCAGCAAATGTAAACAAGATTTTAAAATGTATAAGCTACTCAAAAATTTCAAAATGAAGCATTCCAGCCTCAGTCCATCTTATCTCTCCAGATACTTATTCTAGCAACTAACTGCAACAATTCTTCATCTTGTGGGAAGCTCTAGCCACTTAATTCTACCAGCTTTTCTCTGCCTACAACCTCGATGTCCTCAGTTTCTTCATCTAGTTTTAATTCCATTGTGCATCATTATAATTCTCACCCCCCTTATGACACCCTCTGCTATATTAAGTTGTAAAATTGCACCCTGCTTAAGTGCTTGCTCCAAGAACTATGTCTTCCCACAAACAGTTAAACCTGGCTAGAGAGTTACTGCACTTTATATGCATAATACATTTCATACTATTCTTAAACTGTTGCCTTAACTTATGTTTCCCAAAGTCAAATTCATCTCAATTTCAAAAATATAAATTCTGCATCATCCTTTGGTTTTCCTGTATATTTCTATACTCCTTTATTTCTCATATTTTAAAGGTTTGTAAATCTGGCATTAACACAGGCTTTGGGATTGGTGGAGAAAATCCAGGTTTCATAAACTAGAATGAGAAAATAAAATAGAATATTTTGACCAGCTTTACATTTATCTTTTCTTTTAACTGTAAATATAGACAATAAACCATTGCTATTTTAAAAGAGCCTGTGGACTTTATCACAGATGGAAAATGCATACATTTAATATCACATTTCGATTGCTGGAAATGTCTTGAAATATGTACACTGTCACCACTACTTCAGAGTAATATAGTTTTAAAATCTACTACTCAGTTCTGTAACAATATATTAATAAAAACCCCACACATTATTATATAAAGCTACCTCTCAACATTTTGGAAACAATTTAAGAATTATTCAGTATAACTCTTTCTTTGTAACCTTATTTTATTTTATAAATTTGTGAGGAGTCTACTAGAGTACTAAAAGATCCATCAAACTCACACAAACATTTACAAACAAAATTAATATTTTTTCTGACTGATGGCCTAACTTAAGTTGCAGAAACAAAAATAAAATAGTTACTTTGTTTTCACCCTACAAAATCTATCCATCTGTTTGATCCTGAATTCTTTTTTTCTGCTTTATTTCCATTTAAAATGATGACTCTGTACTGCCTACTAAAGTCAAACATTTCATTTATGCACAGGATTCTTTTCCCTTCACCTACATAAGAAATTTGTCCATAAGTGGATACTCTCTTTTGCACCAAATTTTCCTTCCTTACTTGTTTTATTATCAATAGTTAAAATGCACACAATATAATATAATCATATCTCTTGTGTTAGAAATAAATAAATATTTCAAAGATCTTTGTATATTTTTCCTTGTAGGTTTAAATGTCTTCCAAATTTGCAAAGCTCTTACTCCTAGATATTGCATTTTTTGTTTGTTGTTTTTTCTTTTCCTTATAGCGTGTCTTCCTCACAGGTATCTAATTTTTGAAAGCAGGACTTTAGTCTCTTTTATTCTCCTCTATTTGCTTCCCAGGTGACTCAGTGGTAAAGAATCCACCTGACAATGCTGTGGAGAGAGGAGTTGGTGGTCAGTGAGGTTGCAAAGAGTCAAACAGGACTGAGAAACTGAGCATTAAGTAGCATAGAGCATAGTGGGAACTCAATAAAAATGCAAATAGATTGCCATTAGGCACAGAGCAGACTTGCAGTCCTTATCAAGCAACATTTAGTGTGACAGTTAGAAGTCTTGCTCTGTCAACAAACAGCCTTACCCTGTTGGCAGAGATCCTTGGAAGTGAGAGGACTTTTCCAAACATTTTGGCCTCAACTGGAGTTGGGTAAGCCAGAGACAGGCTGCGGGCTAAGTCCTACAGAGTTCCAGAGCCCTTGCCATGGTCTTCCACTGGCAGGGCCCAGGCTTTGAAGGAATAGCCAATCTTTTCCCTATCCTAACTTCCATGACCTAAAGGTAACAGACTCCATGGGTCACAGTCCAGGGGACATGATTCCTGAGGGGCATGCCTTGATACCTTGTTCTTTCAGTGATGAAGGCTGGGAGCCTCTGGGTTCCTGGCCCTGAGATTGCTACTAGCTGAGATCTGACTCCTCTGCCAGGCCTGGACACTGGCAGGAGCACCTAGATAGAGTTCTGGAGGAATACTCCTGGGTAGAGTAACTGGCCTGTGCAGGGATCCTTTCCTCTTAGTCAGGGACTGGGCCTCAGAGGGAGAAAGCTGACCTTGGGATCTTGCCCTTTCTTGTCAGAACAGAGATTATCTGTTTTGGTGGAAGTTTACAAGAACATTATAACTTTACCTCAAAAACAAAGGGTCTGACACCAAGAAGTTTGCAAGAACTAACCAAGCCCCCTGTCCCACATATTCTATTAAAGGGCTTTGCTGAAAATTATCCACAGGTTTAGGGTTTTTAGGGAATGAATTATCCATCTCTTTGCATGGTTAGCAATAAAAGTTTCTCTTCTCCAAACTCCAGTGTTTGGGTATTGTTTGGTCTCACTGTGCATTGGGCACATGCACTTGCATTTGCTAACATGAGGATTTATTTTAAAAAAGAACCTGCAGCATTAGAAAGGATTGTTCAATTATCCCAGAATAAGGTATCCATACTAATTATAGACTTGAAACCACAAGCATCAGAATATTATCAATACATAGCAGAAAAGCCTAGGATCCAAAATATATAGGCAAAAAAAAAAAAAATACTATTTTAAAATTTTAAAAGCCCATTTTAAAATGATTAAATACTAATCCTCAGAAAAGGATAAATATGGAATGACTGATCATAAAAAACTGATGTTGGAATACTGGATGTAGGAAAATCTGTACATAACACTGTAGAACTTGTGAACAGGGACAGTTTCTTGATCATGAAACTGTGATCTGGGAAGTCCACAGGGTTTCCTGCTTATAAGGACCCTGTCTTGGCTTAATGCTCTGCTTCTATTCTGTCATCCTGAAATTATTCATAATTTTGAGCAAAGAGACCTGCATTTAATTTTTACCCTCAAGTTATACAGATAGTTCTGCTTGCAAATATGAATTTAAACATTTAATTTGTGCTTTCCTTTGTGAGCTAGATGAGTAGAATATAAAAATTAATCTTACTTTATATTTGTACACTTTATATTTCTGGTATGTACTAGATTCTTCTCTCAATTTCAAGTAAAATTTGGAATGATATGCATTTATAATAAGCTTTGCAGGATTTTATATTGTATATCGATGAATTTGGCAAGTAATAAAATGATTATTTAAAGTAGATTACCTCTTTATTTTGTCCATATAGTCAAAGCTATGGTTTTTCTAATAGTCACGTATGAATGTGAGAGTTGGACCATAAAGAAGGCTGAGCACTGAAGAACTGATGCTCTCAAACTTTAGCGTTGGAGAAAACTCTTAAGAGTCCCGTGGACTACAAGGAGATCCAACAAGTCAATACTAAAGGAAATCAGTCCTAAATATTCATTGGAAGGACTGATGCCGAAGCTGAAGTTCCTATACTATGGCCACCTGTTGCAAAGTGTCAACTCACTGGAAAAGACTCTGAAGCTAGGAAACATTGAAGGCAGGAGAAGAAGGGGACGACAGAAGATGAGATGATTGGATGGCATCACCAACTCAATGAACATGAATTTGAGCAAGCTCCAGGAGATGATGAAGGACAGGGAAACCTTGTGTGCTGCAGTCTATGGGGTCACAAAGAGTCAGACATGACTGAGTGACTGAACAACAAGAACAACCTCTTTGCTTAAATCTTTTTTTTTTGGTTTGTTTTTTTGTTTTATTGAGGATTCCTTTTTTTTTTTTTTTTTTTAATTTGTAGTGGATTTTGTCATACATTGAAATGAAACAGCCATGGGTTTACATGTGTTCCCCATCCCTATCCCCCCTCCCACCTCCCTCTCCACCCGCTCCCTCTAGGTTTTCCCAGTGCACCAGGTCCGAGCGCTTGTCTCATGCATCCAACCTGGGCTGGTGATCTGTTTCACCCTAGATAATATACATGTTTCGATGCTGTTCTCTTGAAACATCCCAACTGCCATATGACCCAGCAATCCCACTTCTGGGCATACACACCAAGGAAACCAGATCTGCTTAAATCTTTTATATTAAAATTTTAGTTAAGAATAAAGTTAAATTTAGTTTCACTAAATATATTAAAGTTCTAAGATATATTATTTATTTATGCATAGGACTAAACTTTTCAAACTATGACTTCCAAAACATGAAATTTCTAAGATAAATTTTTATCAGAGGTAAAATCCCTCTTCATTGAGCTGATTCCTTATTTATGATTTTGGCTTTTATTATTTCTAAAGCTTTTCCAGCTAATCACAAAATTACTGTAGTAAGGAATGCATTGTTTCTAAAATGTTTAATAGTTACTTTTATTTTTTCAAAGATGACTATTTTAATGATAAAAAGTACAATTAACAAAGAAGATAGACCCCATAAACCATTAGACATCTAACAACAGAGAAATAAAGATACATTAAAAAAGCTCAGAAGAAATATAAGGGAGAAAAATATATATAATAATAGTGAGACATATTAACATTAACAAGTGCAGAAAAAATAAGAATGGGAGCACCTTGAATTATTTCATTAATAATTTAAATATTATAGATTTATAATTAATTAATTTATGATAATTTTATATTCCACACAAATACATTTAAAATTTTGTATCTCATAAGTTTTAATAGATGTCAATAGCACATCTAGGAAAATTGGCATAAAAATAAACATTACTCAATCTCAAAAAGTAAAATTATTTTTTGAGTCAGTTATACTTATAGCATATTATATTTTTCAATTATTTTCCACTACAGGTTATTATAAGATATTGATTATAATTCCCCATGTTACAGTAAAACCATGTAGCTTGTTGCATATCTATTTTTAAATATAGTTTAACATTCTATTCATCCTGTAAAACAAGCAGAATCAAAATATCATACATTTTTTATGATAAGTTTTTCATAAGTTTTTAAAATACTACAGCTAATAAAAATAAATGAAAAAATAAAAAATAAAAAAATAAAATATATATTATACATATTAGCTATATATATGTATCAAACGTTTTTCTACTATCCTTGATAAAGGCTTGAGAAAGAATACAAAAAAAAAAGAGAGACAGAGAAATAACAAAACAAACTAAGTGAAATGTGAGCCCTGAATATGTAATAGGAAAAGGGAAATAAACTAGATAAAAGTAAAAGATCCTCATATAGTTCCATTGTTTTTAAATAAGGCTGCTCATTAGAAACATATCAGGAGCTCTGGCAAAAGAAAAGCAATACCTTGGCATTTGAATTTTTCAAAAAATTCAAAGATACTTCTGATATGCATCTGAAATTAAAGATTTTGATATATATTCTATTAGTTTTCTGTTGACCAATCATGATACAATGGTACTAAGTGAGTGATAGTTATCTAGTCATAATAGTAAAAAATGTTTATCAGTTTTAACAATCAATAGCCAGACAAAAAATAAAAGATAATTACAATTGCAAGCCATAATGGGAACATGATTAACCTACAAACATAAAATAACTACATAATTTTTTTTGGGGGGGGGGTGTCTGGCAGAGTGATGTGGTAAGTGGAAGTCCATATATGCACATGTCTTCATCTGCTCAGCCAATCTTTGTCTTTTGGTTGGTACATTTAATCCATTTACAGTTAAGGTAATTATCAATATGTATGACCCTATTGCCATTTTCTTAATTGCTTTGTGTTTATTTTCAGAAGGTAGGTCTTTTTCTTCTCTTGTTTCCTGCCTAGAGAAGTTCCTTTAGCATTTGTTGTAAAGCTGGTTTGGTAGTGCTGAATTCTCTTACTTGTTTGGAGAGTTACTGATTTCTCTGTCAACTCTGAAGGAGAGTTTTACTGGGTAGAATATTATTGGTTGTAAGTTATTTCCTTTCATCACTTTAAATATGTCATGCTATTCCCTTCTGGCTTATAGAATTCTGTTGAGAAATCAGCTGATACCCTATGGGGAGTTCCCTTGTATGTTATTTGTCATTTTCTCTTTTGCTTTTAATATTTTATCTCTGTATTTAATTTTTGTCAGTTTGATCACTATGTGTCTCAGTGTGTTCATCCTTGGATTTATCCTGTCTGGGACTCTGTTTCCCTGACTTGATTGATTATTTCCTTTCCCATGTAGGGGAGTTTTTAGCTGTTATCTCTTTAAATAGTTTATCAGGTCCTTTTTTTCTCTCCTCCTTCTGGGACCCCTGTAGTGTGAATGTTGCCCCAGAGGTTTCTTAGCCTGTCTTCATTTGTTTTCATTATTTTTTTCTATATTCTGTTCTGTGGCAGTGATTTCTACCATTCTGTCCTCCTGGTCATTTATCTGTGTTTCTTCCTCAGTTATTTTTCTATGGATTCTCTCTAGTGTGTTATTCACCTCTGTTTGTTTGTTCTTTAGTTCTTGTAGGTCTCTGGTATACATTTCTTACATCTTCTCAATCGTTTTCCTCTATTCTTTTTCCAAGATCCTGTATCTTCTTCACTATCATTATTCTGAATTATTTTTCTGGAAGATTGCTTATCTCCACTTCATTTCCTTATTTTTCTGGGGTTTTATCTTGTCTCTTCATAACTTTCTGCTTTTTCATCATGATTAACTTTCTGTAATGTGTTTTTTGCTGTAGGATTGTAGTTTTTCTTGCTCCTTCGGTCTGCCCTCTGATGGAGGAGGCAAAGAGACTTATGTAAGCTTCCTGATGAGAGAGACTAGTGGAGGCAACAACTGGGTCTTGTTCTCCTGGGCAGGCCCTTGCTCTGTAAAGCTTTAACCCAATTATCTGCTGATGGGTAGGCTTGGGCTCCTTCCATGGTAGTTTCTTGGCCTGATATGACACAGCCTATGGGGGCTGTATGTTCACATTAATGGCAACTTCCAAGAGAGTTTAAGCCAAGGGACACCTTCCCAGACTGATGCTGCCTGTGCCCCCATCCCTGTGGTGAGCCCTTGCTGACCCTCATCTCCACAGTAGACCCTCGAACACTAGCAGGTAGTTATGGTTAAGTCTCCTTTGCAGTGACTGCTCCTTTCCTCTGAATTTTGATGCATGCAAGGTTTTGTTTGTGCTCACCATGACTAGAGTTTCTGTTTCCCAGTTCTATGGAAGACGTAATCATATCCTGTTGGCTTTCAGGGTCAGATTCCCTGCAGATTCCAAATCCTTTTGTTCAGAACCTTTGCAACAGTGGGAGAATTTATTTGGTATTGTTATTCTCCAGTTTGTGGGCCACCCACCTGGTGTGTATGGAATTTGTTTTTATAGTGAGTGTGCCTCTCCTACTATCTCACAGTGTCTTTTTGGATGTAGAGTATCTTTTTTTTTCCCCACTGGTTCCAATATCCTCCTGTTGAAGGTTGTTCAACAGTTAGTTGTGATTTTTGGTGCTTTTTCAGGAGGAGATGAGCACATATCCTTTTACTCCATCATCTAGAACCAGAAGGCCACCTTTAGAAGTTATCATTTTCATTAACTGTGATCTGCAAACTCTTGGGTTATCTTAGCATCACTATATATCTGAGAAGCAACAATAACAACAACAAATCCCCCAAAACAAATACAAACCCATGCTCAGTTGCTTCGGTCATGTCTGACTCTTTGTTACTTCATGGACCATAGCCTGCCAGGCTCCTATGTCCATGAAATTTTCATAGCAAGAAGACTAGAGTGGGTTGCCATGCCCTCCTCCAGGGGCTCTTCCTGACCCATGGATCAAACCTGCTTCTTCTGCACTGCAGGCAGATTCTTTACAGCTGAGCCATTGGGGAAGCCTCCTATCTATTTTGTACATAGTATCAATAGTGTGTATATGTCAATCCTAATTTCCCAATTCATTCCTCTGCCCCAGAAGTTTAGACATAAATATCTAAATCCTCACATACTAAACAGGGTAAAAAGTCATTCTCAACTAAAGCAATGCAAACATCTCATGAAATATTTGTCTTCCACGTTAAATTTTAATTATTTTACAAATTCTTGAATAATGAAACAATAAACAAACAAACAAACAAAAAAACACTATTAATAAATAAATAAACAATAAATAAATAAAACAATAAATAAATAAACAAACAATAAATAAATAAATAAAACAATAAATAAATAAATAAATAAATAAACAATAAAATAATAAAACAATAAATAAATAAACAATAAATAAATCCTATGTTTTTACAGGTAAATAGTTGTTTTGTGTTCATCTTTTCATCCTTAGGGCAAAGTACATTGGCTCACACAATAAGATTCTCAAACATTAATTTCTCAAAAATGAACACTAGTCATTAGTCCACTAGAAATCATAAGCATATAATTTCACTAGGTCCATTGGTCCACTGGGAACCATATGTATATAATTTGCAGGGGCAATAAAACAGTTTGGAACATTTGTCCATACACAATTTGCAAAACTCAAGATGAATTATTTGGCTTAAAAATTTGCTTAGTCAATCATGTTTTTTCAACCAAATTAAACATAAGAAGTATCTGCCATGTCTTTTACAGATTAAATAGTAAGCTTTTCACAGTACTAATTTTTTAAAAATAAATTATCTAGCATTATAGAAACTAGAATATCAACTTTTAATTATACTGTTAGTAAGAACATATTAAGAAAAACTATACTTACACATATATTCACATATCTGGCAATATAAGATTAAGAGTTCAATGAGCTAAAGAGCTCTTGTGGAATCTACTTTTTATTTATTTGAAAACTACTTTTGCATGTTTGCTATACATCATGCACTCTACTAGGTCTACTAGACTATGTGGCAATAATAGCAAGTATGATTGCATATATGATTGCCTGTGTCATTGCTAAGTGGATGACCAAAAATGAATAATGAATATTCTACTTCCCAGAAACTGTGAATATCACAGTTATGTGGTGTGGAGGAAGTAACAAGATGGCACAGTCAGGCTCGCTCTCCCCATGCTCTCATGCCCTCTTGCCCTATGTCTTATCCCAAACAATGACTTTGTAAGGTTATGTAACAGCTCAGATCACTTATAGCACTGGGCATACTGTTATAAGGTTCTTGCTTGGTCATGGGCTACTGTGTATGGTATGCCTGTATGAGATTCACCATGGAAACCATGGCTGCTACTGCATCAGGGCTACAATGGAGTAACATCATGATTATGTTAGATGAGCTTGTGTTATGGCTACTTTATGGTTATGTTGTGGCTATTGCTATGGTTGCTGCATCAGTCAGGTGAGAGGCTGTGTTATGGCTGTGGTGCCAGCCAGGAGAAAATAAACATGTCTGCAGTTCCTATGCCTCCTGGAATCTCCTCTCAGCCCCTTAGCTTGTGTCTTGCCTATCCTGGGTCCAACAAGCAGTGTGGACAGTGTGAACAGCAGTACAGCTGGTGTCATGGACAGGATCAGCAAGACAATTGGCATAGTAAGCAGGATACCCAGCAATTTGAAGAGCCTGGGTCTCCACTGAATGAAGAAAGCCAGTGGCCACCCATTTAGCATGTAATACCATGTGGCTGTGATTCTCTTGGTGTGGGCTCCAGTTGAAGACTGGGAGGCAGTGGACAGGTCACTAGATAGCCCTGAAAAGTCTTTAGAGGCAGTGAGTTCCCATTTGCTGAACAAGGGGGCAGAGATTGCTGCTGGCACAGTCGGGTGGATTTTCCTGACTGCCCTGAAGATGAATATAGATAGTGTCCTCCATGATACCATGCTGGTGCCCAATGTGCAGAAACACTGGGAAGAACTAGAGCAACATATATTTGCAATGGAGCAAGAACCCCATGGCCCTGAAGAGCCCAGCATCTCTTACAGTGAGGCAGTAAGTGACGGTGATGATGATGATGAATACTATGAGACTGCAGATCCCTGCTTGAGACTGAGACCCATTGTACAGCAGAAAGTGAAGCATGAGCAGCCTATGGCCCCAAGGGGGGCATCCTCAAGGAGTCTCCAATATGACTAACTTCACAACATATCAACCATATACTCAAGTGGTGTTGTTTTACTTGGGTACAGAGTTTCAGCAAAAGCAAGGGGAAGCCTTGGCAACAAGGCTCTTGAGACTTTGGGACACAGGGTTGGGCAGTATCCTGTTTTCTGAGGATGAAGTAGAATGGCTGGCATCTGTATCCATTCATCTGTATCCTCATTGAGACAAAAATTGCAGAATGCTAGGCGACTCATACAAAGGACACCTAACCAAATGCACACCCTCATGGAATGGATTAACTATGTGCACAGTGTGGTTGAATGCAGGAGAGGTCCTGGATGCTGTGAGCAAATGGCATACCTATTTGAGTTGACCTAAGTGGTGAGAGAACTGAGCATACATAAGTCAATATTTAACCTAAGTACACAAGATGCAGATAATGAGTGTTTTAATGGCAGCATTCTAGATACCATTTTGAATAATGCCCCATCTGCTACTTTTGGCTTCCTGACTGCTATTCCTGTGCCCTATGCGGGGTGCCCCATCTTTGAGGTGACCTCAATGGTGGCTAGAATGGGAGAAATAGAGGGATGACTGCAGGCAAAGGGGATTGGAAGTGTGAAGACCCCAAAGAGCCAGAGAGCCTGAGCTAGTAAAGGCCCCATCTGAGTGACAAAAATGTAAATGGGCTGATTTGCTGACAGTGGGAGTTGACAGAAATAAAGTTGATAGACAGCCCAATGCTCTGCTCCTAGAGTTATGGAGGCAACTGAGACTGGAGCAGCAGTTTACCAGGTTTTGGAAGCACCCACAGTAAGAGATATGGGTAGTTCAGTTAAAAGATTACACAGTGCCCAAGGATGGTTCTTTCAATGATGTTCTTTTCTGCTTTGATAGGGCTCAGACCAAGGTGCCCTCCTGAAGAGACCAAGCAGGAACCAGAGGCCCCATATAGAGCTTGCAATTTACAGGTCACAAGCTAATGTACAGAGGGTAAGGGCCCTGGTTGACACTGGTGCTGAATGCAACCTTGTTTATGATGAGCCATGAGATATGTCCTAGATGTAGAATAGTGCACTCTAAAGGTGGTGCCCTGTGATATACATTTAGTAGAACAGTACTGGAAAGGATGTGTCCCAAGATGTGCTGCTAACCTTATTCTCTTGCAGATTTAGAACAGCATGGAAGCATTTGGAACCTTGTGGGTGGGCCATGAATGCCACAAAAGTCACTTCCTTGAAGAGTGGGCCTGGTGTTTATTGCGGGGTTTGCAGGTCCTCAATAAAAACCCCACAGGGATGGAGTTGGAGGCTTTCCTGCAATCTCAAAGGGCAGATGGTGGGCTGGACTTGGCCATGGAATATAAAGGCACTCCACCTGTAGTGGGTGGCTTTTCTAGCCCCATGAGGGCAAGGGTGGACTGCCACAAGAGTTCCAGGTGATACCTGGCATTGAGTTTTGCCATGTGCTGGGGATGCAACTGTTATATTGTAGCATCTACTGTTGTTGCAAAATGTGGGTTTAAGAGTCACTGTTACTTGCCAAGGGAATATTGCAGAAGATGGACTGTGTCTAGATTGTGAGGCAAAAGACCCTGAAGGTTGGAATGTGGGGAAATGAACAAGATGGCATAATCAGGCTCTCTTGCCCCATGCTCTCATGACCTCTCACCTGATGTCTCCCCTCAAACAATGACTTTACATGGTTATGTAAAAACTGAGATCACTTATAGCACTTCCCATGCATATCACAAGATACTCATTGATCATAGGATACAGTATCTGTATGAGCTTCACCATGAATGCTCTGGCTGCTGCTAAACTGAGGCTACACTGGAGTAACATCATGATTATGTTATATAAGGTTATATTATGGCTCCAGTATAGATATGCTATGATTATGTTGTGGCTGCTGCTATTGCTGTTGTGTCAGTCAGGTAAGAGGCTGTATTATGGCTGCCATGCAACCCAGGAGAGAATAAATGTGTCTGAAGTTTCTATGGCTCCTTGAGTCTCCCTCCAGCCTCTTAGCTCATGCCTTGCCTAACCTGGGTTAACAGCAACACGATTGGTGTCATGAACAGGATCAGAAGACGTATGACAAAGGGGTAAATGCAAACTTAAATAGTAAACAAACAAAAAAAATCTAGTTAAACATTTTAAGAGATGGAGCTGTCTTATTCTGGATTATGAAGCTGAGCCCTAAATACAAAAAGAAATGCCATTAGAAGAGTAGGCAGAGGCATCATCCACTGAAGTGGAGATGACCATGTAAAGGTGGAAACAGAGAATGGAGTGATTACACAAACCAAGGAATGCCAAGGGCTACCAGAAGCTGGGAGAAAACAGAAACAGAATTTCCTTCAGATACTCCAGGAGTTTGACCCTGATGACACCATCATTTCATAATTCTGGCCTTAAAAACTGTAATAGAATGAATTTTTCTATTGTTTCAAGTCATCAAGTTTGTGCTACATTAGTACTTCAGCCAGAGGAAATTTACACATCAGCTTACCAAAATAATTTGTAAGAGCACATAAGAATAACACAAAATTCAGGCTTCTTGGTCATTTAAGCTTCCTGATAGAGGTAACATCAAAAGTACTAAGATTTCTATATTCATATAATTTATATCTCTTCCTTGAACAATATTTTAAGAGTTTTTATTGACTCTAGATAAAGGTGATATAGAAATAGCAAAAATTTAATATAATTCCAAAAATTCAGGAAATATAAAAATCACCTGGATATTTTGTTTTTTTAATAAAGAGCTCTAGAACCTACCCAGATGTATACATAAAAATCACTGGAAGTAAGATATTTTGAAGTTTCTTTTAAGTAGACATAAGAGATATATCTTAAAAAGTCAGATATGCTTTTATAGTATATCTATAAAATATAGATAGTCTTTGTATAATTGATTGGGAAAGTCCCCATCTAAGCCTGGGCAAAATGGTCTCAGAACTTGGTCCTGACCTCTGGAATCCCTTCCTTCACTTTTTCTAAATTCAAGTGAACATGGACTGGTTGGGCTTCTGTGCATTTTTGGTAGAACTCACTTAGTCCATACTGGGACTTGAGTGGGTTCTTTGCTGTGATTTTTTTTTCCCCTTTTGCAGGATCTCTGGGTCCTCTACTCTCCAGCAAGGCAGTCTAACCCAGGGATGACTCTCTTTAGACTTCCCAGTATGGTATTATATGGCATTATATGGTATTATATATTAGATTAAAATAATGTCAGCACTCTTGGCTTTTGAAGCCCAACTACTAATTCTTGGCTTAAGTCACATGTCTGAGTCCCTGTATGGCCTCTAATTTGTTCATGTTTCAACCTTGGTGTCATGTCTTGTACATCTCCCAAGAAATGCAGGGGTGGTGGCAAGTACTCTATACTATCTGTGTGTATCCTGTACTACCTCTCCTTCAGTCCTTCACAGGTTTCAACCATATGACAGATACTCCTTTAAGATGGCTGAAATCCTATTTGTGCAAGGGATACCCTTTGTCTCTTAAGTACAGGCTTAAGAGAGATAAGACAGGACATATCCAGAAGAGTAAAGGGAGATCATCCACTGGAATGGGGTTGCTCACATTCTCTGCAAGATCACTCCTCTTAACTTTTCTGGAGGCCACTTTCTAGGAATGCAGAGAATACAGCTTAATGAATTCAGAGAAGGCTTAATTAGAAGGTATGTTGCTCTACATTTATGTTATAAAATTCTGATTAGCAAATTTAATAAAGAAAAATGAATCATTTTTCATATTCTTTAGCCTACTCTTGGAAAGACTTGCATTTCATCAAAGAAGCACAGTCAAAATCTTTGAGAGGGTAATTGAAAGAACAATGGGTGATTGCACAATGGACTGTGTAGTGTCAAAAGTGTCATTAAAGATGCTAAAATTGGCATTAGCAACTGTTAAGAAAATCAATGTGGATTCCAAAGGAAAAAGAAAAAAAAAAGAATGGCAATGTGATTAATAATTTACTAGGTTTGCCTTATAGTAGGAAATGCAAAATTACCCAGGAGCAGTACATTTAACAATAAAGAACAGGAAGAGATAGTTCTTAGAACTGAATAGCTCAAAATGGAACCTGGGTCCTGGGACTTGCAAAGAATCTTCATATGCACTAGTTGAACAATAAGGCAAGAGGTCTGACAGTACTACTTATTCTAAATAACTATCTATATCTACTATGGATCAATTGCTTTTGTTGTGCATATGTTCAAAAGTTCTTTTAATATATTCCATTAAAAAATTTTTTTGTCTTGTTTTGGGCCCCTTTTACCAGTTTGGGGAAGTATTGCTCTAATTCTAGGGCCAGCTACATCATTCCCTGGACCCAGTACAATATGAAAAGGCAAACCCTGTGTTAAAGCAGTATTAAGAATTTCAAGATGGCAATGGAACAGAGGGTTAAACCAAGCACTGGGTTTTATGAAGCAGGATCCTGTGAAACCGTACTGATTCCATACCCCCCGAAGCTGTCCCTACACTGCATTCACATAGAAGTTTTCTATATCTTGCTTTTCACCATTTGCCCCACCCCATGCTTGAAAATGATTAAAATTGTGACTCCTGGAAATGAGTTTAACCAAATTCTCACTGATGGACATTATATCTATATTTCAGAATTTATTTTCTAACTCCAGAATATCTTTACTGATTAGCCCAATTATACAAAGCATCTCTCTTTTTATGTTTTTATGATTTATTACATGGTGTGGAGAATATTTTGTTTGCAAGATTTGAACTGACTGAAAACCCAGCCTCTGTCCTCAAACTAAGTTGGAGAAATAAGCAGTTTATATTAGATAGATGACATATTAGATACTTAAACAACTAGTGAACAGTTATTAAATATATTTGATAATTATTTATTTTAACAATCAGATTAAAACTGAAACCACAATAAGAGTTCAAAGGAAGAAATGATCAGAGTAGCTAGTACTAGTACAAATTGCATCAAACAGAATCCCAATGGACAGAGATTACTCAGGCCCAGATCATTAAGGAGATTTGGGTATCCTGAAGAATAGGTAGAGGATTTAAGCCTTAACATGACAGAAAATACCAGGATATTGGAATCTTACTAGATTGCTGAGCAAGGAAAGTGCCTGAAAACAAGTATGTGATGAAAAGAATAGCTTGAGAGTGGAACGCAGTCTAGGAGAAGGGGTTGGATCAAGATAAAGGAGGTTGGGGGAAGGGCAGAAACAATGTTCTTGGTGGGGAAGTGGGAAAGCTATGGATTAGAACAGTTGGAAGAAACATGCAGGTAAAGACAAAACCAAGTGAATTTCTGAGGACAAACATGACAGAGTGTGGTAAAATTTAAGCATAAGGAAGTATTATAATGATGAGCCAACAGATGAAAATCCTCAGTATTACTGCACAGATTTCCTAGCTTTTTTTCAAAAATAAGGAAATTTCAGTATTTTCCTCAAATGTGCTCAAATTAGCTTGGAGTACTTTCCAAGTTGCATCATTTAGGGTGTTAAATATAAGCCATCTTAAAATTTTGATATCATTTACATAAACTTGATTTTTGAATCTAAATACCAGACCTTTTCCAGTAGTCATGTACAGATGTGAAAACTGGACAATAAAGAAGGCAGAGTGCTGAAGAATTGATACTTTCAAACTGTGGTGCTGGAGAAGACTTTTGAGAGTCCCTTGGAAAGCAAGGAGATCAAGCCAGTCAATTTTAAAGGAAATCAATCCTGAATACTCTTTGGAAGGACTCACATTGAAACTGTGCCAAAGCGTTTCCCCATGTAACAGCTGACTCATTGGAAAAGACCCTCGTGCTGGGAAAGTTTGGAGGCAGAAGGAGAAGAGGGTGACAGAGGATGAGATAGTTGGATGACATCACCAATTTACTAGACATAAACTTGGGCAAACTCTGGGAGATGGCGCGGGACAGATAAGCTTGGCATGGGGTCACAAAGAGTTAGCACAACTTGGTGACTGAACAACACCAGACCTTTATAATTAAAACTAAAATCTGTTCCAAAAGAGTGCATTGTTTTAGCTTTAAGGTAGTCAGGAGGTATATGACACATACTTTATTTTTTAATTAAATAAGCTATAGGAATTTTGATAACTTAATTGCAAGTAGTGTGCATGTATGCTAAATCACTTCAATCATGTCTGACTACTTGTGACACTATGAACCAAAGCCTGTCAGGCTTCTCTGTCTATGAGATTCCCCAAGCAAGAGTCCTGGAATGTGTTGCCATGCTCTCCTTCAGGGGATCTTCTTGACACAGGGATTGAACCCTTATCTCTTACGTTGCCTGCATTGGCAGGTGGGTTCCCTACAACTAGTGCCACCTCGACTGCCAATTGCATGTAAGCTGAATTATAATTTTCCTTTTTTTTTTTTTGCTTTTTCTTCAGGAATTTTAAATGTTAAAGAAATTCAATGCTCTTTATGAGTAATTAATGGTTATATCATTATTTGATTTTTTGCTTTTAGACAGTTTCAGTAGCTAAAGTTGAATCTGAAAACCTATCTTCATTTAAATTTGATTATTAAAATAATATATTGAAATGTGGTACCTATGTTCAACAATGGAGAAGGAAATGGCAACCCATTCCAGTATTCTTGTGTGGTGAATCCTGTGGACAGGGGAGCCTGGTGGGCTGCCATCTATGGAGTCGCTCAGAGTTGGACTGTACTGAAATGACTTAGCAAGAGGAGCAGCATGTTCAACAAAGGTAAGCTGTATCACCATTAAGTTATGTTAGTTTCTTTCAAATAATTATATTCTATTTAAAATATGTTGTTTACAGAAGGACCAAGCAAACATGTATGCAGTTTCTAAGATATTTCAAAAGATTCTACAATTTATTAAGCCATCAGTGATATGTTTTGATGACTCTCTTTACATTTCAGTCATAATATTTTGCTAAAACACAACTGCAATTATTTTCACAAAACAGTTCCTAAAATACTCTTTACATGTGCTAAATCCTGCCATTATGCTGATTTTAGAAAGATTTTAAAGATGATCAATTTAAATAACATAATTAAACTATGTACTTTATCAAACTTGTTAAAAATCACATCATGCTAGATAAAAATGAAAGATTATAATAAAAGTGGTAATATTAAATAAGTAGGAAAGTTTCCAGAAATACTAGAGAATAACATTGTTATATGTAACTATTTTAATTAAAGGTCATAAGAAAGAGAAGTCCAGAAGGTCAACATAATGAGACTATATTAAGCTATTTCAACACAAGGATTCCTGAAAAAGAGATGACCCTTTGGTATGCTCTTCCCATTTTAAATAAAGCTCCATATGCTTTAAAATGGGAACTCTGATCAGGACCACACACTGCCTGGTTTCAGTTGTCATTATATGGCAGAGGGGAGAGAAGGGATTTCTGAGAAGACCAGAACCCAAACTATTCAGGAATTTATAGAGAGAAGTCAACATCTTTGAAAGGCAATTTTAAGCAAATAAGGAGGCTATGGGAAATTGGCATCATGCACTCCCTATAGCTTATACCACTTAGTTGCTGAGCTGAAGAATTCAGCCTATGTAGAAGCTTCTGGGTGGTGTTGAAGGCTGACACTTTGCTAAAGGAAATAAAGCCAACATTCATTCAAGCACATCTTCAAACCAAAGTTTACAATCATTTGGATTAGCATATTCTAAAGAAGAATCTCTTTAGTCAAAAAACAAAGCAAATAAACAAACAAAACAAAACAAAACAAAACAAAAAACTCCAGACAAAAACATTGGAGTTAGAAAACAGAGAAAATGTTGAAGGTTTAAGGTCTCACCCTTGATGAACTTTTGCTTTCTCTAAGTGATTCCTGAATGAGTAGATATTTAAAAGATGAATGTCAACTTTTAGGTTTTGCTCCCAAAGAGAAAATTTTATTCTTCATTGTGAAATAATCACATGTCTTATAAAGAATTGAGAGAGAAACCTATTTTGTGAACTAGTGTTTTGTAAAGTACCTCAGATCCAGCCTCCCACTTGGTGTAGAGGTTGCAATTCTGGACAATTCACTTTGTTTTGTATAGTAAATGGTAGAAAAAATCCTAGGCAATATAATACATTATTTGACATGCTTCTAGTATGATGCTACTAATGGCTCATTCTTTCCCTTTGTCTGTGTTTTCTGAAATTTCTATACTCTTAAATCACCCTCTTGAAAATCATCACTTTCTATCAAACACACAATCTCATCCACACAGGGCTTTATATGGAAGATGATAAATAGAAGTTTATTCTTTTAAAAGATTATTGATACTTTTAATACCAATGACTTTTTAAGGACTTTAAGAAAAAATTTTTCTAAGACCCAGATATGTAATAATTTTATAACAATCTTTTGTGAAGAAACTGGAAACATGTTTACATGATTCTAGTTATGTAGCAAAACTAACTATTGTTAAGAATTCTGATTTGTCTTTCTTATGAGCACTGAAAAAATGATGCTTTTGAACTGTGGTGTTGAAGACTCTTGAGAATCTGTTGGACTGCAAGGAGATCAAATTAGTCAATCAAAGGAAACCAATGCTGAATATTCATTGGAAGGACTGATGCTGGAGCTAAAGATCCAATACTTTGGCCACCTGATGCAAAGAGCCAACTCATTGGAACAGACCATGATACTGGGAAAGACTTAGGGCAGAAGGAGAAGGGGATAACAGAAGATGATGGTTGGATGGCATCATTAACTCAGTGGACCTGAGTTTGAGCAAACTCTGGGAGATTGTAAAGGACAGGGAAGCCTGGAGTGCCGCAGTCCATGGGGTCCCAAAGAGTTAGCATGACTGAGTGACTGAACAACAGCAAAACACATTGTAAAATAAATTATCTCAAAATAATTTACTTTTTGTACTTATTAGACAACAATAAGAGAATGGCATAAACATTTGAAGTGGTCAGGCTGGACTAGAGAGTGATAACAAAGATTTAGATAAGTAACTTTCCCTTCACAGCTATTACAAACACCCAAGTAGGACAAAAATAATAACAAATTCCCATGTCAGTTCTCCATCATAGCCCTTGTTCCTCATGGAAAAACTCCCACTCTTTAACTCCCTGCACAGAGGAAATAGTATGATAGCTTAAAGAAACTATAAAGCATAGGCTTATTGCTGAGGGGGAAGATGGTGGTCTTGTCAGTCCATCTAACACATACGAGCACAAAATACTAGTGGCACTTGCATAGTCCTGTTTGTATCTCTTTTTCTGTTATCAAGTGTACTTGTTTAGTATTCAGTGTGTAAGCTTGACATGTACCACACATCACAGGGAGACACTATTAAAAGGAATGTTGTCTGTTCCATTGTGGCTAAAATGTAATATAGTATGAATTGCTACTTCCTACATTTAATCCTTTTATTCTTTCATTTACTCAACTAACACTTTTAGGGAAATTCTATGCCTAATCACGTTTAACTCTTTGCAAACCTCTTGGACTATAGCCTGCAGGCTCCTCTGTCCATGGAATTTTCCGGGCAAGAAAATTAGAGTTGGGTTGCCATTTCCTTCTCCAGGGAAATATATTTCTACTTGATAAGAAATAAGAATTACTACTTTCATCAGTACTTCTACAACTAAGGCTACTATCATTGAATCTACTATTAGTAGTAGTTGAAATATAACAGACTATGCCAAGCACTCTTATGCACTTTGCAGTTATTAGCTCATTAAGTTCTAACAATAATGCCAGAGGCTATGGGTTATTAATATAACCATTTCACCAAAGAATAACTCAAAGAAATCAAGTAATGTAACCAAAGACACTCATAACTGATTATGGTAAAAATGGGATACAATTTCACATACCTACATGATTCCTAAGCTAATAAGCTTCATTGCCATATGGCTCATGAATAAATTTCATTGAATGATGAATACATTTTTGAAATTATTGATTAATAAATTCATTGAATTTTTTCATTATTCACAAAACTATCTTATTGTAAGAAATGGATATAATAATAACAATTAACTAGCAACGAAGATATAAAAGCAAAGTTAAAGTGCTGTTTAATGTGGAAGAAAGACAACTGTAAATTGTCTTAAAAGATAGGAAATGTATTCCTAGAAACTTGACATTTGAGCAATCTCATGACTAGAAAGGGACCAAGTAAAGAAACAGAAATATTTCTGCATACTGAGAAAAGTTTGTACACAAACATAACAGTGAAAATGGAATGATACCCTTGAGGAATGTAACACATTTTACTGAATTGTGAAATGCCTTATGTGTCAGGCTCAGGAATTTTTATGATACTCTGTTGCAAAGGCAATGGAAAGTTCCTGAGTGCCTTTTTTAAAAAGGTGTTAAATGTCTTCACTACACTTACAAATGGCTTCTACACATGTAAGGCAATACAAGATAATACAATTCAAATACAACACACTGTACTTGTTTTAAAAAATAAAATCTAAAAGGAAAGAAAGAAGCTATAATGACAGAATAATTTTAAGTATCATAAAAAGAAAATTTAACTATGTGGTCGTTATTACTAATTCAACAGGGATATGAAGTAAAATATCAGTAATGGCTGGAAGAGGACAAGCTTTGAAAGTGAGGTCACAATTAATAGGCAACACCATTTTTAAGTTAGAACAAAGCCCTGAAAGCCTAGAGTCAACTAACTGACTCTTGTCAGTCAATTATTGTAAGTTTTTAAGGCAAAGAGTAATGAGTTTGGGACAATGTTTCTATAACAGTCTGGTGTTGGCCTGTGTATTGGAAACTTAGTGCCCCTCTCTGGGCCTTGCCATTAGAGTGCATGGGACACCTTCAGACTATCTGAGGGTTTTCCACAGAGACTAGAGCTGCTTTCCCTTCATACTTAGCAGGCTAGAATAATCAGACAAGTAATTACAGCCCCAGCCCTGAAATACCCTTCAAACAATGATTAACTGCTGTTTTGTATATTCTTCAAATCTCAGACACTCCAGGTGAGATTATTCCACTCACTCCTGGATCTAAATCAGGAGAAACAGTCTTGATAACACACCCTTTATTGACCACCTATCTTTTGTTTTCTCTATTTCTGACTTTCCTGTGAGTGATACCTGGAGTACCCTCTCAAAACATGCTTACTCTTGAACCCCCTACCCCAAGACCTAGCTAAGACAGCATGAACTAAGCTTATCTGTAATATGTTGAGACAGACCAATTCAACAGTAGTAATTTAGGTTACAGGCTCTTTTCAAAACATGATGAAATTTTTAGCTTCACTACCTCAAAATACATATGCACCATGTGCACATCTCCCTTATCACATAGCCATCTTTCAGTCCTTCCATCTAGTGATTGTTTACTGATTGATTCCTTGCAGTGAGTCAGGCACTACTGGGCTAGTATACACCTGTATACAGCAGAGAAGAAGCTCTTATAAAGCTTATATGCTAATATACACATTTGGGGGAGGGATTAAAGATAGTTGATGTAGACAACTTTGGTTTTTTTATTATTATTTTTAATTGAAGGGTAATTGATTTAAAGTATAGCATTGGTTTCTACCAAGCATCAACATGAATCAGCCATAGAGTTCCCATGTCCACTTCCACCTGAACATCCCTCCCACCATCATCCCCATCCCACCCTCTAAGTTGTCACTAAGTCCCAGTTTGGGATACCCAAGTCATACAGCAAATTCCCATTGGCTCTCTATTTTACATATGGTAAAATACCTCCCACCATCTCCTTCTTTGCCCACCTCCCTGAGTCCATAATTTTTTTCTCAATGTCTGTCTCCACTGTTGCTCTGCAAATTGTTTCATCAGTACCATCTTTCTTACTTCACTCTGTATAATGGACTCTAGATTCACCCACCTCTTTAGGACTGACTCAAATGCGTTCCTTTTTATGGCTGAGTAATATTTCACTGCATATATATACCACTGGTCCTTTATCCATTTATTTGTCAGTGGACATTTAGGTTGCTTCCATGTCCTAACTACTGTAAATATAACTTCAATAGACACTGGGTTACATATGTATTTTCAATTTTGGCTTCCTCAGGATATATTCCTAGTAGTGGGATTGTTGGGTTATATGCTGGTTTTATTCCTATTTTTTTTTAAAGAAATTTCCATAGTCTTCTCCATAGTGGCTGTATCAATTGACATTCTCACCAATAGTGCAAGACAGTTCTCTTTTCCCCACACTCTCTCCAGCTTTTAATGTTTGTACATTTTTTGGTGATGGCCATTCTGACCTGTGTGAGGTGATATCTCATTGTAGTTTTTATTTGCATTTTTCTAATAAGGAGTGGTGTTTGGCATCTTTTCATTCATTTATTAGCCATCTGTATTTCTTCTTTGGAAAAATGTCGGTTTAGATCTTTTGCCAAATTTTTTGATTGAGTTCTTTACTTTTCTGGTTTTGACTTGTATGAGCTGCTTGTATACTATTGAAAGTAATCCTTTGTCAGTTGTTTCATTTTCAATTACTTTTCCCCATTCTGAGGGTTATCTTTTCACCTTGTTTATAGTTTCCTTTGCTGTAAAAAGAAAAAGTTTTTAGGTTTAACTAGGTTCCACTGGTTTATTTTTGGTTGCATTTCCACTACTCTAGGAGGTGGGTCATAGATGATATTGCTGTGATTTATGTCATAGCATGTTCTGCCTATGTTTTCCTCTAACAGTCTTATAGTTTCTGGTCTTACATTTAGGTATTTAATCCATTTTGTGTTTATCTTTGTGTATGGTGTGTTAGAAAGTGTTCTAATTTCATTATTTTACATTTAGTAAAATACCTGTTTTCCCAGCAACACCTATTGAAAAGACAATCTTTGCCCCATTATATATTCTTGTCTTCTTCATCAAAAATAAAGTATCCATAGGTGCATGGGTTTATCTCTGGGCTTTCTATCTTGTTCCATTGGTTTATATTTCTCTTTCTGTGCCAGTATCACACTGTATTGATCACTATAGCTTTGTAGTATAGTCTGAAGTCCTCATGGTTGATTCCTACAGCTCCAGCTCCATTCTTCTTTCTCAAGATTTTTTTTTTTTTTTAATTAAGGGTCTTTTGTATTTTCATATGTATTGTGAAACTTTTTTTTTCATTTGTTCTAATTTTATGAAAAATTCCATTTGTAATTTGATAGAGATTGCATTGAATCTGTAGATTACACTCGGTGGTATAATAATTTTCACAATATTGATTCTTCCAACCCAGGAACATGGAATGTTTTTCCCTGTTTACTTTGCCTCTAATTTCTTTTATCAGTGTCTTATAGGTTTCAGTATACAGTTCTTTTTGTCTCCTTAGGTAGGTTTATTCCTATATATATATATTTTTACTTTTGTTGAAATGGCAAATGGGATTGATTCCTTAATTATTATTTTTGATATTTCATTGTTAGTTTATAGGAATGCAAATGATTTCTGTGTGTTGATTTTGTATCCTGCCACTTTGGTAAATTCACTGATTAGCTCTCATAATTTTCTGATGGTATCTTTAGGGTTTTCTGTGTATAGTATCCTGTCTGCAAACAGTGAGAGTACTACTTCTTCTTTTCCAATCTGGATTCATTTTATTTCTCTTTCTTCTCTGATTGCCATAGTTAGGACTTCCAAAACTATGTTGAATAATAGTGGTGACAGTGGGCACCCAGTAGCATGTTCCTTATTTAGAAATATATTGTTTAATCTCCATGTGTTTGTGCATCTTACAGTTTGTCTCCATAATTGATATCTAGCCTTGCAGTGTTGAAGTCAGAAAAAGATACTTGATATGATTTCAATTATTTTGAATTTACTGAGGTTTGATTTGTGACTTAAGATGTGGTCTATCCTGGAGACTATTCTGTGTGCACTAGAGAAGAAACTGCATTCTTCTGCATTTGGGTGAAAAGTTTTGATGACATCAATTAAGGCCATTTGGTCTAATGTTTCATTTCAGGTTTTTGTTTCCTTATTAATTTTCTGTTTTGAAGATCTGTCCATTGGCATAAGTGAAGTGTCAAAGTTCCTTACTATTACTGTGTTGCTGGCAATTTCCCCTTTTATGTCTGTTAGTATTTGCCTTATGTATTGAGGTACTCCTGTGTTGGGTGCACAAATATTTACAACTGTTATGTCTTCTTGGATTGATTTCTTGATCATTATGTAGTGCCCTTCCTATCTCTTGAAATATTCTTTATTTTTACAATAAATAAATAAAATAAATTAAATAAAATAATTTAAATAAATAAATAAATAAATAAATAGACTTTAAGTCAATTTTGTCTAAAATGAGAATTTACACTCCAGGTTTCTTTCAATTTTTATTTGCATAGAATATATTTTGCCATCCTTTTACTTAAATTCTGTACATATCTCTATGTCTGAAATGGATCTCCTATAGAAAATATATCTGTGGATCTTGTTTTTGTATCCATTCAGTCAGTCTCAGTCTTTTGGTTGGAGCATCTATTCCATTTACCTTTAAAGTAATTATTGATATATATGTTCCTGTTGGCATTTTCTTTATTCTTTTGGGTTTGTTTTTGTAGGTCCTTCCTCTCTATTGTGCTTACTTCCTATATAAGTCCTTTTAATATTTGCTGTAGAGCTGGTTTTGTGGAGCTAAATTCTCTTAACTTTTGCTTGTCTGTAAATCTTTTGATTTCTCCATCTTTTTTGAATGAGAATTCTGCTAGGTATAGTAATTTTGCTTGTAGATTTATTTCATTATTATTTTTTTTTTCTTTCAGGACTTTAAGTATATCCTGCCACTCTCTTCTGGCCTACAGAATTTCTACTAAAAGATCAGCTTTTAATCACACAGATTTTCCCTTGTATATTACTTGTTTCTTTTCCCTTGTTGCTTTTAATATTCTGTCTTTGTGTCTAATCTCTGTTAGCTAGATTAGTATGTGTCTTGATGTGTTTCTCCTTGGGTTTACCCTATATGGGACCCTCTGCTCTTCTTGGACTTGACTGACTATTTCCTTTCCCATGTTGGGGAATTTTCAACTATAATCTCTTCAAAGTTTTGTCAGTGTCTTTCTTTTTCTCTTCTTCTCTGGGACCCCTATAAATCCGTTATTGGTAATATTGTCCCAGAGGTCTCTGAGGCTACCCTTAATTCCTTGCATTATTTTTTTCTTTATTCTGCTCTTCAGCAGTTATTTTCACCATTCTATCTTCCATATCACCTATCTGTTTTTCTGCTCCTATTAACCTACTATTAGTCTCTTCTAGAGTATTTTAAACTTCAGTAATTTTATTATTTACTGATTTTTTTCTTTATTTCTCTATGTTCCACAAGGACATGACACAATTAATTGTTTCAATTTCTTATCACATTTTCTCCATTCTATTTTTGAGGTTTTGGAGCATCTGTACTATCATTTTCCTGAACTTTTTTCAGGTAGTTTCCCTGTTTCCTCTTCATTTAGTTAAACTTGTGTGTTTCTAGTTTGTGTTTGCACAATGATTCTGTCTTTTCATTAAATAATGTTATGTTAATGTCTTTTTTCTCAGGCTTTGAGATCAAATTCCTTCTTTCTTTTGTTTTGTGGCCTTGGTGGGTAAGGTTTATCTAGTGGTTTCTGCGGACTTCTCTTGGGTGTGACTTGTGCTTGTGCTCTGGTGGCATGAGGTAAGTTTTTTGTTGTTGTTGTTGTTTTTCCTCTGGTGGGCAGGCTGTATGAGGTGGTAATCTTGTTTGCTGATGATTGGGTTTGTGTTTTGTCTTGTGTGTTTTTTGTGTGAAGTCTCCTGCATTGGCTTCTACCAGCAGTTGTGTGATTCTGGGTCTTGTATACAGGTGGAGGCCTTGTGGGAGTTCTCACTAATTAATATTTCCTGGGGTTAGGAGCTTTCTGGAAGTCTAAGTCTTGTCAGTGCTCCCATTCCAAAGGCTCAGGGCTTCATTTCTGGCCTGGGAACTGAGATTCCACAGGTTTTTTTTTTTTTTTTTTTTTTTTTTATGTAACTAAAGGAGATTAAATCAAATACACTAAAACAAGAAAACCAGAATGCAAGTCACAGACAAATAGCAAATACAAAATTAAGTAAATGCTAACAAAAATAATGGAATATATGCACAAATATATACACACAAGCAAACCCAAAACAGTGAAAAAAAGAAAAATGTAGAAGAGATTGATCTGTCATGCAAAGGAAAGCATAAAAGCAAACATGGTATCAACCTGTTAAAAATAAAACTAATTAAAACATAAATTTTCCAGTACTAGAAAATTTTCATTCCAATCTTGAAGAAAGGCAATGCCAAAGAATGTTCAAACTGCCACACAGTTGCACTCATCTCACACAGTAGCAGGGCAATGTTTAAAATTTTCCATGCTAGGCTTCAACAGTATGTGAACTGAGAACTTCCAGATGTTCAAGCTGGATTTAGAAGAGTCAGAGGAAACAGAGATCAAATTGTCAACATCCATTAGATCATAGAAAGAGCTAAAGAATTCCAGAAAAACATCTTCTGCCTTATTGACTATGTCAAAGCCTTTGACTGTGTGGATAACAAGAAACTGTGGAAAAATTTTTTTTAAAATGGAGATACCAGACAATCTTACCTGCCTCCTGAGAAATCTATATGCAGGTCAAGAAGCAAGAGTTAGAACTGAGCATGGAACAGTAGACTGGTTCCAAATTAGGAAAGGAGTATGTCAAGGCTGTATATTGTCACCCTGCCTATTTAACTTATATGTAAAGTACATCATGAGAAATTCTGGGCTGGATGAAGCATATGCTGGAATCAAGATTGCTGGGAGAAACATCAATAGCCTCAGATACGCAGAAGACACCACAAGTATGGAAGAAAGCAAAGAGGAACTAAAGTCTATTGATGATAGTGAAAGAGAAAAGTGAAAAAGCTGGCTTAAAACTCAACATTCAAAAGACAAAAATCATGGCATCTGGTCCCACTGCTCCATGGCAAATAGATAGAAAACAATGGAAACAGTGAAAGAATTAATTTTCTTGGGCTCCAATATCACTGTAGATGGTGACTACAGCCATGAAATTAAAAGACACTTACTCCTTTGAAGAAAAGCTATGACAAATCTAGACAGCATATTAAAAGTAGAGACTTATTTTGCCGACAGAGGTTTGTCTAGCCAAAGCTGTGGTTTTCCCAGTCATCATGTATGAATGTGAGAGTTGGACCATAAAGAAAGCTGAATACCAAAGAATTGATGCTTTTGAACTGTAGTGTTGGAGAGGCCACTTGAGAGTCCCTTGGACTGCAAGGAGATCAAGCCAGTCAATCATAAAAGAAATCAATCCTGAATATTCATTGGAAGGACTGATGCTGAAGCTGAAGCTCCAATGGTGATGGACAGGGAAGCCTGGTATTCTGCAGTCCATGGGGTCCTAAAGAGTCAGACATGACTGAGTGACTGAAATGAAGTGAATGCATAAATTGGGAAACAAATTCAAAGCAATGTGCCAACTGAGGATTAAAGCAATGGAAGCAATACATACCATTAAATGTAGTGAGAAAAAGAGAGAAAAAGAAAGAAACAATATAAAAGCAAAATTAAATATAGGTAGATAAAGGAGATTTATATAACTAAAAAATAATAAGAAAATCAAACAAAATAATATATGTAGAAAAATAGAAAATTAATAGCTAAAAATTGAAAAATAAAGAAGGAAAAAACCCTCAAAATCGCAAAAGGCAGAAATATTTAATGGATATAAAAAGTGTGGCTTAGAAAAGAAAAAAAATTCTCAATAGCATAAATAGATTTAACAGTACTTAAAATCAGCAATTACAGTAACTGCAGGGAAAAAAAAGGAAAAAAAAAAAGAAAATAAATCCAGAAGCAAATATAAGAATAATAAATGTTTTTCTTCTATCTCAGCTGTCAGTGTCTTTTCCTTCACTATAAGTCAGAGTCCACCTCTCCTCCGCAAGGAGCCCTCCAATACTGAGCTGGTCTCTGAACTGGTGTGGGTGCAGCTCAGACTCTAAGCTGGTCCTATTCTTGAGTGTTCTTGCCTCTATTGGCATCTGACAGTGTTAGTATATTTTCTTTTGTGGGGACTCTCATTGTCCATTTATATATTCCATAGACACAAAATCTGCCTAGTTGATCATGTGGATTTAATCTGTAGCTTGTACCACTGGTGGAAAATTTTTGGATTCTCTTCCTTTGCCACACTGCCCCTGGGTTTCAGTTGTTACCACCTCTGCATGTGAGTCCTCCACAGGTGTTTGCTGCTGAAGCTGCCTTGGAGGACCAGGATCTGCCCCAGGGAGGACCATGTGTGAAGGTGATGCAGCTACTGGGATTGCAGGCATCCTGATAGTGCCAGATACTCAGGGGAACTGGGGTGGCTAAGGCAGCGGTAAATATGGTGCTCTTAGTGTTTTCCATAGCCTCTGGCTGCTCTGTCCCAGTGGGAATTATGTGAGGAAGTGGCATGGGAGCTTGGATCATGGAGACCCTGACAGTGCCAGATACGCAAGGGTGTCAGTGACAATTGTCACAGGACGTATGGTGCTATTAGCATTTTTTCTAACTTCTGGCACCTCTGCCCCAGTGAGGTTTGAGCATGGAGGTGGCACAGCTGCTTGGATCATGGGAACCCTGGTGGTTCTAACTGTGCAGGAACTTCTTCAGCCACAAGAACTCTGATCTTATTAGTGTCTTATTCTAGCCTCTGGCAGCTGGTAATCAGAGTGCCTGTTTGGCTGGTCCTTCTTTGTTGTGTGGCCTGTTCAGGCACTTTAGGCACCTACAGGATCCCCGACTGGGATCGTTCTGTTTCTCAACTCATCAGGCACTTAAAGAGCCACCCTGGTGGGGTCCTTCTCTGTCATTTTGTGCATTAGGCACTTAAATGGCCACCCTGGTGGGAAGTCCTTCTCTGTTGCTCAGTGCATCAAGGCACTTAAAAGGCCACCATCTCTGGGGTCTTTCAGCTGTCCTAGTGCTGATGTGTGAGGAGAGAGGGCCTATAGTGATGACTCCATCCCTTGTGTGCGACTCAGCAGTATCACCCTGCCTCCATGCTCTCCTGGTTTTCCTTCACAAGCATTTCCCAGTGTGATCTCCTCCCTCAGGTGATTTCCCCATGGCCAACAGCAGACCTTGCCCTGGGATTAGTCTCCAGTCTCTATGCTCCAACTCTCAGCCACTGAGCTTTCTATGGAACCTGTCCAGGGTACATATGGCTGTGGTAAGGATTGTCTGTGTGATTCTCATTCCATTAAGACTGTCACAGATCATCTGCTTCACTCTCTAACAACCTCAAATGCTTCACTTCTGTCCCAAACAGTTGCCCTGATGTTGGGATCTGATCCCTGCTTGAGTTCCCCCATCTCCCAGGAGCAAATTCAGTCCTACTCACTGTCCTCTTTTTTTGTCCTCCTTCCTTTATCCTACTGAGTTTTGCATGGTTCTATATATTCTTTTCTGGTGGTCAGGTACTCCTGCCTGCTTTCAGCTGATGTGTGTAAGATTTTCTGTATCTGGAGGTGTATTCCTGATGTATCCATGGAGACAGATGTACTCCATGTCCACCTACTCCTCTGCCATCATGAATCTCTCCAGATATACACATTTTTAATATTGCTCCATTTTGTTCTCAAGTACATTGAAGTCCAAACTAGGGACTATTGGTACTACCAGGGTCAAAATCCCTGGAAAATATAGATGGAGACATACATTTAAAGTCATAAATCCAACAATCTCAAAAATAACTTTTGGAATTGAGCAAGATAATAAGACAGTGATAAATTGTGATACAACTATAGACAATATAGTCACTATGGGAAGAAAAATTAACAAAAAATGTAAAGAATTCCAGTTTTAAAAAACTTGATGATATAAGCTGCAAGACTTACTAAATTTAAATTATGATCTGATTACTGGTCAGAGTCTGAGTCATTGAAACTTGGTTGTAAAAGCACATGAGTTTGCCTGTGGTAGCTAGAATTGTAATGAACCACTTGTTTCAGGATTCACGGCCTTAATGTAGTGTCTCTCAACCATGAATTCAGACTCATATAATTCCTATGAACCCAATGGAGTGTATGAATGTGGCAACTTGCAAGTTTGAGACATATGCCTTAATAAGTCCTGGAAACTTCTGTGGCACACTCTGAACACTGAGCCACCATATTAGAAGTCCAGCTATGTTGCTAGAGAGATTGAATTAAATAACTAAGTGAAAATAATGAATTGAAAAATACATGAAGAAATGGAAGGCTTAAGAGCACAGAAAAGTGGGCTTCCCACTCCCAGCTTTCTCCAACAATGTGTCAGATATATGAGCAAGCCATCTTGGATGACTCTTCTAAGCCCCAAGATAATTACAGAGCCAGATAACATCATATGGAACAAGAAAACTTCCCAGCTTGACTTGTTCACCCATGGAGTGGG
>CM035276.1:36496146-36513758 GCA_020226075.1 Hydropotes inermis
TATGGATGTGAGATTTGGACTGTGAAGAATGCTGAGCACTGAAAAATTGATGCTTTTGAACTGTGGTGTTGGAGAAGGCCCTTGAGAGTCTCTCGGACTGCAAGAAAATCCAACCAGTCCATCCTAGAGGAGATCAGTCCTGGATGTTCACTGGAAGGTCTGATGCTGAAGATGAAACTCCAATACTTTGGCCAATACTTTGATGCAAAAAACATCCAATACTTTGATGCAAAAAGCTGGCTCATTTGAAAAGACCCTGTTGCTGGGAAAGATTGAGGGCAGGAGGAGAAGGGGATGATGGAGGATGAGATGGCTGGATGGCATCATAGACTGGATGGACATGAGTTTGAGTAGACTCCAGGAGTTAGTGATGGACAGAGAGGCCTGCCATGCTGTGATTCATGGGGTCGCACAGAGTCAGACACAACTGAGCTACTGAACTGAACTGAACTGAATATTCCATTGGGTATATGTATGACTACTTCCTTATCCATTCATGTGCTGATGGACATCTAGGTTGTTTCCATGTCCCAGCTATTGCAAACGGTGCTGCAATGAACATTTGTGTACATGAGTCTCTTTCAATTATGGTTTCCTTGGTGTGTATGCCCAGAAGTAGGATTGCTGGGTCATATGGCAGTTCTATTTTCATTTTTTTCTAAGGGATATCCACACAATTCTCCATAGTGGCTTACCAGCTTGCATTTCCACCAACAGTGTAAGAGGGTTCCCTTTTCTCCACACCCTCTGCAGCATTTATTGTTTGTAGACTTTTTGATGATGGCCATTCTGATTGGTGTGAGATGAAACCTCATTGTGGTTTTGATCTGAATTTCTCAAATAGTGAGTGATGTTGAGCATCTTTTCATGTGTTTATAGCCATCTGCATATCTTCTTTGAAAAAATGTCTCTCTTGTTCTTTGGCTCACTTTTTAACTTGTCTATTCATTTTTCTGGTATTGAGCTACATGAGCTGCTTGTATATTTTGGAGATAACTTTTTGTCAGTTGTTGCCTTTGCTAATATTTTCTACCATTCTGAGGGCTGTCTTTTCACCTTGCTTATAGTTGCCTTCATTTTGCAAAGCTTTTAAGTTTAATTCAGTCCCCTTTGTTTATTTTTGCTTTTGGGTGGGTCATAGAGGATTTTGCTGTGATTTAGGTTGGAGACTGTTCTGCCTTTGTTATATCTAAGAGTTTCATAGTTTCTGGACTTACATTTAGGTCTCTAATCCATTTTGGGTTTATTCTTATGTATGGCATTATAAAGTGTTCTAGTTTCATTCGTCTACTTGTAGTTGACCAATTTTCCCAGTACCACTTGTTGAAGAGACTATCTTTTCACTATTGTATATTTTTGCCTCCTTTGTCGAAGATAAGGTGGCAATCTTTAGATGCATGGATTTATCTCTGGACTTTCTGTTTTGTTTCATTGATCTATATACCTGTCTTTATGCAAGTACCATTCTTTCTTGATGACTGTATCTGTGTAGTATAGTCTGAAGTCAAGAAGGTTGTTCCTCCAGTTTCAGTCTTCTTTCTCAAGAGCATTTTGTCTATCTAGGGTCTTTGGTGTTTCCATACAAGTTATGAAGTTATTTGTTATAGTTCTGTAAAAATTACTTCTAGAGGTTTGATAGGGATTGTGTTGAATCTGTAGATTACTTTGGGTTGTATATTCATTTTCACTGTACGGATTTTTCCAATCCAAGAACATGGTATATTTCTCTATTTGTGCCATCTTTGATTTCTTTTATCAGTGTTTTATCATTTTCTGTACAAACGTCTTTTGTTTATTTAGGTAAATTTCTTCTCAAGTCTTTTATTCTTTTTGTTGTAATGGTGATTGGGATTGTTTCCTTAATTTCTCTTTCTGATTTTTTTTTTGGGGGGTGTTAGTGTATGAGAATGAAAGGAAATTCTGTTATTAACTTTATATCCTGAAACTTTACTATATTCACTGAATAGCTGCTGCAGTTTTCTGGTGGCATCTTTAGGGATTTCTATCTAGAGTTTCATATCATCCACAAACAGTGAGAGTTTTACTTCTTTTCCAATCTGGATTCCTTTAGTTTCTTTTTCTTCTCTAAGCTGTGGCTAAGACTTCCAAAACTTTGTTTAATGCCAGTAGTTAGAGTGGGCACCCTTCTCTTGTTTCTGATTATAGGGGAAAGGCTTCCAGTTTTTCACCATTGTGGCTAATTTTTACTGCAGATTTATCATATCTGGCTTTTATTATGTTGAGGTACATTCTTTCTATGCCTGCTTTCTGGAGATACAGTTTTTATTTTTCAATTTGTTAGTGTGATGTATCACACTGATTTGCAATTATTGAAGCAGCCTTGCATATCTGGAACAAAGCCCACTTGATCATGATGTATAATTTTTTTAATATGTTGTTGGATTCTGTTTGCTAGAATTTTGTTGAGGATTGTTGCATCTGTGTTCATCAACATAGATGATATTGGCCTGTAGTTTTCTTTTCTTATGGCATCTTGATCTGGTTTTGGTATCAGGTTGATGGTGGCCTTTTAGAATGAATTTGAGAGTTTTCCTTCCTCTGTTACTTTCTGAAAGAGTTTGATTAGGACAGATGTTCTCATCTCTAAATTTTTGATAGAATTCAACTGTGAAGCCATTTGGTCCTGGACTTTTGTTTGTTGGAATATCTTTTATTGCAGTTTTGATTTTCAAGCATTTGCTTGCTCTGTTCAATTTTTCTATTAGTTCCTGATTCAGTTTTGTAAGGTTATACTTTTCTAAAAATTTGTCCATTTCTTCCAAGTTGTCCATTTCATTGGCATGTAGTTGTTCATAGCAGTCTCATATGATAATTTGTATTTCTTTGCTGTCTATTGTAATTTATCTGTTTGCATTTCTAATTTTATTGATTTGAGTCTTTTCCCACTTTTTTTTTGGTGAGTCCGGCTTATGGTTTGTCTATTTTACTTATCTTTTCAAAGAAACAGCCTTTAGTTTTATTGATCTTTGCTATAGTCTCTTTCATTTCTTTTCGTTTCTTTCTGCTCCAATTTTTATGGTTTTTTTGCTTCTACTAATTTTGGATTTTGTTGTTTCTGTTGCTGTTGTTATTCATTTTCTAGTTTCTTAAGGTGTAAAGTTAGGTTGTTCATTTGGTGTTTCTCTTGTTTCTTGAGGTGGGTTTGTATTGCTATGAACTTCCCTTATAACATTTCTTTTACTGAATCCCAAAGGTTTTGAGTTGTCATGATTATATTATCATATTTTTCTATGCATATTTTGATCTTGTTTTTCATTTTCTCAGTGATCTGTTGGTTATTCTGAAGCATGTTGTTTTGCCCCTGTAGGTTTGTGTTTTTTATGGTCTATTTTTTTTTTTTCTTTTTACCTTGTGGTTGATAGCTAATCTTTTTTTTTTTTTTCTTTCTTTTTCTTTGGGCCTTTTATTTTTTTTTAATTTTTTTATAACCATATCTGATTTTTATTTTATTTTTAATGTTTTCTTTTATTATTATTTTTTATTAGTTGGAGGCTAATTACTTTACAATATTGTAGTGGTTTTTGTCATACATGGACATGAATCTTACAGCACTGTGATCAGAAATGATGCTTGAAATGATCTCAGTTTTTTTTCTTTTGTTTTTGTTTTTTGTTTTTTAATTTACCAAGGCTAGATTTGTGGCTCAGGATGTAATCTATCTGGAGAATGTTTCATGTGCACTTCAGAAACAGGTGAAATCCATTATTTTGGGGTGGAATGCCCTATAGATATTAATTAGGTCTAACTGCTCCAATGTAAGTTTTAAATCATGTGTTTCCAAGTTAATATGTTTTTGTTTGTTTAGATGATCTTTCCATTATTGTGAGTGGAGTATTAAATCCCCCACTATTATTGTTTTACTGTCAATTTCCCCTTTAATAGTTGTTATCATTTGCTTTATGTATTGAGGTGCTCCTATGTTGGGTGCATATATATTTATCATTGTTATATCTTCTTCTTGGATTGGTCCTTTAATCATTATGTAGTGTCCTTATTTTTTTCTCTTATAGCAGTCTTTATTCAAGCCTCTTTTATCTGAGTATTCCTACTCCTGATTTCTTCTGGTCTTGGTTTGCACAAAATATCTTTTTTCAGACCCTCTCAGTCTGTGTGTGTCCCTTGGTTTGAGGTGGGTCTCTTATAGACAGCATATATAAAGGTTTTGTTTTTGTATCCATTCAGCCTGTCTTTGTCTTTTGGTTGGATCATTTAATCCATTTATATTTATGGTAATTAGTGATAAGTAGAATCCCACTACAATTTACTATACTGTTTTGGGTTCATTTTTATAAAACTTTTTTTTCCTGTCTGGAGAAGATAGTTTAGTATTTGTTGAAGAGCTGGTTTGGTGGTGCTGAATTCTCTCAGCTTTTGTTTCTCTATAAAGTTTTTGATTTCTACTTCAAATCTAAATGAGATCCATGCTGGTTATATTAATCTTGGTTGTAGACCACTTTAAGTATTTCCTGCCATTCCCTTTTGGCTTGAAGAATTTCTGTTGAAAGATCAGCTCTTTTCTTTGTGGTGATCCCCTTGTGTGTTATTTGTTGTTTTTCCCTTGCTGCTTTTAATATTTGCTCTTTCTGTTTCATTTTTGTTAGTCTGACTAATCTGTGTCTTGGTGTGCTTCTCCTTGGGCTTCTTGGACTTGGGTAGTTATTTCCTTCTGCATTTTAGGAAAATTTTGAACTATTATCTCCTCAAATATTTTGTCATGCCCTTTCCTTTTGTCTTTTTCTGGATTTGAATGTTCAGGTGTTTAACATTGTCCCAGAGGTCTCTGAGACTGTCCTTATTTCTTTTTATTCTTTGTTGTGCTCTGCTTCATTTATTTCCACCACTCTATCTTCCAACTCACTTATGCCTTTTTCTGCCTCAAGTACTATACATTTGGTTCCCTCTAGATTGTTTTTGGAGAAGTCAATGGCACTCCACTCCAGTACTCTTGCCTGGAAAATCCCATGCACGGAGGAGCATGGTAGGCTACAGTCCATGGGGTCGTGAAGAGTAGGACACGACTGAACGTCTTCACTTTCACTTTTCACTTTCATGCACTGGAGAGGGAAATGGCAACTGACTCCAGTACTCTTTTCTGGAGAATCCCAGGGACAGGTGCCTGGGTTTTTATTATGTTCCTTCACCTGCTGGATATTTCTCTGCCTTTTCATTTTATTTAGTTTCCTGTGTTTGGGGTCTCCTTTCGCTGGATAGAGGGTCATATTTCCTCTTAATTGTGGAGTCTGCTCCTTGTGGGTGGGGTTGGACAAGTAACTTATGAATGTTTCCTGGTTGGGGGAACTTATGTCTGTGTTCTGCTGGAAGAAGCTGGATATTGTCTCTCTGGGGGTCAATACAGTGTCCATTAGTGAGTTTTGGGGTGTTTATGAGTTTGGTATGGCTTTGAGTACCCTTTTTTTTTTTTTTTTTTTTTTTTAGTATCTTGTTCCTTTTTTACTGGAAGATTAGTGTGGAGTGTTTTGTACCGGATCTTGTTGGCTCTTGGATGGAGCTTGGTTTCAGTGTACGTGTGGAGGCTTCTGGGTGATCTCTCATCTATTAATGTTCCCTGGGTCAGGGATTCTACAATGGTCCAAAGTTCTGGAGTTGAGCCTCCTGCCTCTGGGTTTTGGTCGATGTCTTACAGTAGCATCAAGACTTCTCTGTGCACACATCATAGAAAACAAAACCCCTATGTTAATGGTGAAACAACTCTCACAGCCAGGAACACCCAAATGGATTCACAGATTTATGCAAAGAAGAGGGAGAGGAAGGAGATAGAGGTGACCAGTGGGAGAAAATGTAAAGTCAAACAGGAAGAAAGCAATCAAGCCAGTAATAAATTCCCTAAGTGAAAATGGATACTAAAGGTCCAAAATTAATAACAAATATCAAAAAGCAAACTTTAAAAACCTAGAATACAGATTAAACTCTCAAAAGTAAAATATATAAGAAAAAGCTAAACAAAATAAAACATGAAAATTAAATAAATAAATATAAAATTATATATATATATATGTATATATATATATATATAGTAAGGCTGTTCAATGTCAGATAATGTCAGATAATATATAAGAAAAAGCTAAACAAAATAAAACATTAAAATTAAATAAATAAATATATATTTATATATAAAATTATATATATATATATATATATATATAGAGAGAGAGAGAGAGAGAGAGAGAGTAAGGCTGTTCAGTGTCAGATAACCCCTTGTTCTGGCTTGCACTTGTTCTCAGAGTCTATAGTTGCTCCTCAAATGTACCTTTCCACTTAACTGCAGGCTTTTAACATGTTGTGCCTGCCACTTCTGGGGCAGCTATTCCCCCTTCCTTTATTTGCTTAGGCTGGCCTCTTCTTCTTGCAAGTCTCTTCAGTGTATAATCTCTGTCATGACACAAATGGGTGAAAATGGCCACTTATTCAGGCTCAATTGCTCAACTGTACTGTGGAGAGGGAGGGACACTGCAAACAAACACTGCTGGCCTGTATGGGAAGTGTTTGCAGTGGATGGCCCATATGGGGTTGTTACAGCCCAGATCCAAGCTTCTCAGGCTCCTGGTACTCTGTGAGGACACAGTCCCACATGAACTATGCATCTTGTGCAATTACCAGGTCCAAGTTACTCAGTTTCCCAGATGCTCCATGAATGCACAGTCCCAGGTGGCTCATGTATCTCCTCAGGGGAGCTGGTCTCAGGCTGTGATACTCCTGACACATATGAACCATCAAGGATCCCAGGAAGAAGATGTGGTTAGCAACTGGCAGCCTGCTCACAGCTTGGTAGGAAATATGGTCTTTGGGGCCAAGATTGTAGCAGCCCCTTGCCTCCACCTATGGCTGTCATGCACCTGTCTTTCTGCCTCTAGGGAGGGCCATAAATGGCAGTTGACTTGCTCTTCTTTGTTATTTGTTAGGGTGTGGTCCTTTGTTCTGTGAGCATGCCAGGGATCACTATGCAGTGTTAGAGCCTTCCAGAGGGAAAGGTCCTTTGTTTTTCTTTGTTTCTCTAAAGTTTCCATGTCACATTAACCCACTCATATTGTCCTCAGGGCAGTCAACCCCAGTCCTTACCCTAAGAACTGAGGATGTATTTTTCAGCTGCACTCCAGCTCCCATTCATTTTGTGTGGATGTGAGTGTGTGTCACTTATCTTCTGGTAACTGCAGTTCAGCATGAATTCTGTGGGGTTTTTTTGTTTGTTTGTTTTATTTTGTTTGTTAGGCTGCTCTCTTAGATTCCAAAGCTCCCCATTGACCCTTCCTGTGAGAGGATTTCCTCTTCTGCAGAAACTTCTCCTTCATGACTCCCTCCCCAGAATGGGTCTCTTTCTCTAAATTCTTTGTCTCTCTTTTCATCTTTATCTTTGATCCTACCTCATTTTGAAGAGATTGGTTTATCTTTCTGGGTATCTGGGGTTCTCTGCCAGTGATCAGAAGTTATTTTATGGAATTTACTCCACATGCAAATGATTTTTTGATGTGTTTATGGTGGAGACTCTTCTCCCCATTCTCTTCTCCCACCATCTTGGGTGGAATAATTCTTTATTAAATTTATTATCACAATCAGCTATAATGGATAGATAATAAATACTTAATCAACTTATTTGTAAAAGACAAATATAATTTAAAGCAGTCATATTATGGAATGATTGTGGGAGATTTTATTTTGCAAAGGGGAATACAATGATATCCCCTATTCCACATGCTCTTTTGCATCTCATTAAGTGAAATCTAATTTTTTCAATCCTCTGAAGTATTAATTTGACTTAGTAACTCCCTTGTAACTAAGAGAATGTGGCAGAAGCCTTGACAGGTAAATACAGTAATTGACTTCAGTATATCTATATGGTGGCAATTCTTAAAAACAATGTTTGAGAGACACCAGAGCCAATTTCTGTCATATCCATAGTTAAGGTGAGACTGAGACCAGTGCCAAGAACAGTGTAATTTTTGAGCCAGCATCATGGGTGAAAAATGACACCTTAGAGTACCCTTGAAGAAAGCTGAGCACTGAAAAATTGGTGCTTTTGAACTGTGGTGTTGGAGAAGACTCTTGAGAGTCCCTTGGACTGTAAGGAGATCCAACCAGTCCATCCTGAAGGAGATAAGTCCTGGATGTTCATTCGAAGGACTGATACTGAAACTGAAACTCCAATACTTTGGCCACCTCATGTGAAGAGTTGACTCATTGGAAAAGACCCTGATGCTGGGAGGGTTTGGGGGCAGGAGGAGAAAGGGACAACAGAGGATGAGATGGCTGGATGGCATCACCAACTCAATGGGCATGAGTTTGAGTAAGCCCCGGGAATTGGTGATGGACAGGGAGGCCTGGCGTGCTGCGGTTCATGGGGTTGCAAAGAGTCGGACATGATTGAGCGACTGAACTGAACTGACTGAGAGTATACTTACAAGTGAACAGCTGCAGGGCAGGGAAACTCAGTGTCTTCTTTTTCACTGGGAGTACTCCAATTCTTCTTAACTCTCAACAAGGATCAGAAAAACAACTTAGAAACAGATCATGGGGTCTTTATTCTAACAAATAAGGAAAGGGTAGACTCTACCCCTGATAAGGCAAAAATAACTGCAGAGCAAAGGGGAGGCCCTGCTCAAAATTCAGTACAGATTCTGTTCACCAAATCATTTCCTATCAAGGAGATAAGTATCAGCATACACTGATGAAAAAGATGGTGGACATCCATACCAAAAACACCCTTTGCACCAAAAAATATTAAACCCACCAGGCTACACAGGAATGTTACCACATAAACTTGTTCAGTTGCTCAGTCATGTCTGGTTCTTTGCCACCTCATGAACTGCGGCACGCTGGGCTTCAAAGGCATTGGGAGGAAGAATTCCCAGAGCATTTGGCTTTAAAGGCCAGCAGGGTCTGAGTGCTGGAACTCCACAGGGCTTGGAGAAACAGACATCACTATTGGATGGTGCATGCAAGACCTCAGGTGCACTGGAACCCTACATAGAAATGCTTTCATAGGAAGTGGAGCTAGTCATAACTAGGCATCTGGCAGGATCTCCTGGGGTTGGCTGTAACTCACTGTGGGGGCAAAGGCACTGTTGGTGTATCCCTCAGAAAATTTCAGTTGGAATGAGAATGCCTGGAGGTCTCCATTTCAGAAACAACACACAGTTACACTCAATAGCCCAACGGCTCCAGAACTGGAATGCCTCAAGCCAAACAACCAGAAAAAAAGCAACATATCCCATCCTATCAGAATTCAAGCTTCCTAAAATCACCCTGAGTTTTAATTACCTCAAAACACATCTCTTTATATGGTCCTGCATATGGGAGAGCAGAAAAAATTCACTCCCACCAGGAAGCCTGCACAAGCCCCCAGATCACCTTCACCTACCAAAGTTCAGAGAGGCAAGAGTTCCTATGACCCTATAGCATGAAGAGAGGAGACTACAAAGGAGATATTTGACAAATTGAGATGACAAATAAATGTGTGCAAACCAAGGAACAAGATAAAACTCACAAGAACAATGAAGACATACATAACCTACCTCAAAAAGAATATTTTCAATGGTGAAAAATTGAAGGCATTTCCTTTAAAATCAGAAACAAGACAGGTGTGCCCAATTTCACCACTATTGCATAACATAGTTTTGGAAGTCCTAGACACAGCAGAGAAGAAAAAGAAATACAGAACTTCAGATTGAAAAGAAATAAAGCTCCTGCAGTTTGCAGATGACAAGTTTATCTACCTAGACAACCCTAAAAAATACACCGGAAAATCACTAGAGGTAATCAATGAATATAGTAAAGTTTCAGGATATAAAATAATCAGAGAAATCCCTTGCATTCCTCAGTTCAGTTCACTTCAGTTCAGTCACTAGGTCATGTCCGACTGCTTGTGATCCCATTGAACGCAGCAAGCCAGGCCTCCAACTCCATCAACAACACCCAGAATTTACTCAAATTCATGTCCATCACACCAGTGATGCCATCCAACCATCTCATCCTCTGTTGTCCCATTCACTTCTTGCTTTCAATCTTTCCCAGCATCAGGGTCTTCCCAAATGAGCTAGTTCTTCACATCAGGTGGCCAAAGTATTGAAGGTTCAGCATCAGCATCAGTGCTTTCAATGAATATTCAGGACTGATTTCCTTTAGGATGGACAGGTTGGATCTCCTTGCCACCCAAGGGATTCTCGAGTCACCTCCAACAATACAGTTCAAAAGCATCAATTCTTCTGTGATCAGATTTCTTAATAGTCCAACTCTCACATCCATACATGACTACAGGAAAAAACAGCTTTGACTAGATCGACCTTTATCATCAAAGTAGTATCTCTGCTTTTAATATGCTGTCTAGATTCGTCGTAACTTTTCTTCCAAGGAGCAAGTGTCTCTTCATTTCATGGCTGCAGTCACCATTTGCAGTGATTTTGAAGCCCCCCAAAACAAAGTCTGCCACTGTTTCCATTGCTTTCCCATCTATTTGCCATGAAGTGATGGGACCAGATGCCATGATCTTAGTTTTCTGAATGTTGAGCCCTAAACCAATGTTTTCACTCTCCTCTTTCACTTTCATCAAGGTGTTTTTTAGCTCTTATTCACTTTCTGCCATAAGGGGAGGTGTCATCTGCATATATGAGGTAATAGATATTTCTCCTGGCAATCTTGACTCCAGCTTGTGCTTCATCCAGCCCAACACTTCTCATGATGTACTCTGAATAAAAGTTAAATAAACAGTGTGAAAACATACAACCTTGACATATTCCTTTCCTGATTTGGAACCAATCTGTTGTTCCATGTCCAGTTCTAGATATTGCTTTTTGTCCTGCATAAAAATTTCTCAGGAGGCAGGTCAGGTGGTCTTTTTTCCCCTATCTCTTTAAGAATTTTCCATAGTTTGCTGTGATCCACACAGTCAAAGGCTTTGGCATAGTCAGTATAGCAGAAGTAGATGTTTTTCTGAAACTCTTTTGCTTTTTTGATGATCCAACAGATATTGTAATTTGATCTTTGGTTCCACTGGCTTTTCTAAATCCAGCTTAAACATCTGGAAATTCATGGTTCATGTACTATTGAAGCCTGGCTTGGAGAATTTTGAGGATTGCTTTGCTAGTGTGTGAGGTGAGTGCAGTTGTGCAGTAGTTTAAACATTCTTGGCTTTGCCTTTCTTAGGGATTGGAGTGAAAAATGACCTTTTCCAGTCCTGTGGCCACTGCTAAGTTTTCCAAATTTGCTGGCATATTGGGTGTAGCATCTTCACAGCATCATCTTTTAGGGTTTGAAATAGCTGAACTGCAATTCCATCACCTTCACTAGCTTTGTTCATAGTGATGCTTCCTAAGGCCCACGGACTTCACATTCCAGAATATCTGGCTCTAGGTGGGTGGTCATATCTTCATGATTATCTGGTTCTTGAAGATATTTTTGAATAGTTCTTCTGTGTATTCTTGCCACTTGTTTTAAATATAATCTGCTTCTGTTAGGTCCATACCATTTCTGTCCTTTATTGTGCCCATCTTTGCATGACATATTCCCTTGGTATCTCTAATTTTCTTGAAGAGAACTCTAATCTTTCCCACTCGTTTGTTTTCCTCTATTTCTTTGCATTGATCACCAAGCAAGGCTTTCTTATCTCTCCTTGCTATTCTTCGGAGCTCTGCATTCAAATGGGTATATCTTTCCTTTTCCCCTTAGCCTTTGGCTTCTCTTCTTTTTCCAGTTATTTGTATGGCCTCCTCAGAGAACCATTTTGCCTTTTTGTATTTCTTTTTCTTGGGGATTGTCTTGATCCCTGCCTCCTGTACAATCTCATGAACCTCTGTCCATAGTTATTTAGGCACTCTTTGTATCAGATCTAATCCCTTGAATCTCTTTGCCACTTTCACTGAATAATGGTAAGGAATTTGATTTAGATCATACCTGAATGGTCTAGTGGTTTTCCCTACTTTCTTTAATTTAAGTCTGAATTTGGCAATAAGGACTTCATGATCGGGACTGTAGTCAGCTCCTGGCCTTGTTTTGCTGACTGTATAGAACTTCTCCATCTTTTGCTGCAAAGAATAAGATCAATCTGATTTTGGTATTGACCATCTGGTGATGTCCATGTGTAGAGTCTTCTGTTATGTTATTGTATGAGGATGTTTGCTATGACCAGCATGTTCTCTTGGTAAAACACAATTAGCCTTTGCCATGCTTCATGCTGTACTCCAAGGACAAATTTGCCTGTTACATCAGGTTCTTCTTGACTTCTTACTTTTTGTATTCCAGAGTCTATAAAGTAAACACCTTTTTTGGTTGTTAGTTCTTAAAGGTCTTGTAGGTCTTTAGAGGACCGTTCAATTTTAGCTTCTTCAGCATTACTGGTCAGGGCATAGACTTGGATTACTGTGATATTGAATGGTTTACCTTGGAAATGAACAGGGATCATTGTCATTTTTGAGATTGCATCCAAGTACTGTGTTTTGGGCTCTTGTTGATCATCTTGGCTACTCCATTTCTTCTACAGGATTTTTGCCCATAGTAGTAGATATAATGATCATCTGAATTAAATTCACCCATTCCAGTCCATTTTAGTTTGCTGATTCCTAAAATGGAGATGTTCACTCTTGCCATCTACTGTTTGACCACTTCCAATTTACCTTGATTCATGGACATATCATTCCAGTTTTCTATGCAATATTGCTCTTTATAGCATTGGTCTTTACTTCCATCACCAGTCGCATTCCTGCATACCCACAGTGAAATATCAGAAAGTGAAAATAAGGAAACAATCTCTTTCAGCATTGCAATGAAAAGAACAAAGTGCTTGGAAGACACTTACCTAAAGAAACCAATGATCTGTGTGCAGAAAACTATAAAACACTGATGAAAGAAAAAAAAATGATACAAATAGATGGAGAAATATACCATTTCAGAAGAATCAATGCCATGAAAATGAGTATACAACACAAAGGAATCTATAGATTCATTGCAACCTTATCAAACTACCAACAATATTTTTCACAGAACTAGAAAAAATATCATCACAATTTCTATGGAAACAAAAATGATCTTGAATAGAGAAAGCACTTTTGAGAAAGAAGATTGAAACTGGAGGAATTAATCTTCTTGACATCAGACTATACTATACAGATACTATCAAGAAAGACTGGTACTTGCACAAAGACAGTCCTATAGATCAATGGAACAAAACAGAAAGTCTGGAGATAAATCCTTGCACCTATGGACTCCTTATCTTTGGCAAAAGAGGCCTACAATATACAATGAAGAAAATACAGTATTTTCATGAATTGGTACTGAGAGAACTGGTCAACTACAAAAAAAAAGAATGAAACTAGAACACTTTCTAACACCATACACAAAAATAAACCCAAGATGGATTAAAGACCTAAATGTAAGACCAGAAAATATGAAACTTTTAGAGGAAAACAGGCATAACTCTCTCCAAGCTAAATCACAGCAAGATGCTCTATGACCATGTCCCAGATTAATGGAAATAAAAACAAAAATAAGCAAATGAAACCTAATTAAACCTAAAAGCTATTGCACAATGAAGGAAACTATAAGCAGGGTGAAGAGAAAACCCTCAGAATGGGAGAGAATAGCAAATAAGACAACTAACAAAGAATTACTCTCTAAAATATACAAGTAGCTCATAAATCTTAATACCAGAAAAATGAAAAGTCCAATGAAATGTTAAACAGACATTTCTCCAAAAACGACCTACAGATGGCTAATAAACTTATGAAAAGGTACTCAATTTTTCTCATTATTAGAGAATGCAGATCAAAATCACAATGAGGCATCATCTCACACAGGTCTGAATGGACATTATTAAAAAAAAAACCCACAAAGAATAAATTCTGGATAGGGTGTGGAGAAAAGGGAACCCTCTTCACTGCCGATGGGAATGAAAACTGGTACAGTCACTATGTAAAACAGTGTGCAAATTCTTTAAAAAGCTGGGAATAAAACTTCTATATGACCCAGCAATTTCACTGCTGTGCATATACCCCAAGGAAACCAGAATTGAAAGAGACACATGCACCTCAAAGTTCTTTGCAGCATTATTTTCTATATCTAAGGCATGAAAGCAATTTAGATGTCCATCAGAAGATGAATGAATAAGGAAGCTGTGGTACACATCCATAATAGGATATTACTCAGCTATAAAAACGAATGCATTTGAATCAGTTCTAATGAGGTGGATGAACCTGGAGCCTATTATACAGAGTGAAGTAAGTCAGAAAGAGAGACAAATACTGAATATTAATGCATATAAATGTAGTTTAGAAAGACAGTACTGATGATCCAACAGATAAGGCTGCAAAGGAGAAACAGACATAAGGAAGAAACTTTCAGACTCAGTGGGAGAAAGCAAGGGTGAGATGATTTGAGAGAATAGCATTAAAACATTTACATTGCTGTATGTAAAACAGATAACCAATGCAAGTCTGATGCATGAAGTGGAGTGCCCAAAGTCAATGCTCTGGGACAACCTAGAGGGATGGGGTGGGAATGGAGGTTGGAGGGGGTTTCAGGATGGGGGGGCACATTTATACCTATGGCTGATACATGTTGATATATGGAAGAAGCCAACACAATATTGTAGATTACTTTTTCTCCAATTACAATAAATTAATTTAAAAAATCAGAGTAATTATAGCAAAGATGTCTCAAAATCTCCAAAAATGAATGGAGTCCCAGATTAAGAAGATACAAGAAGTGTTTAACAGGGAGATTAAAGAATCAAAGAAGAGAAAAAGATGAGCAATACAATAGCTGAAATGAAAATTACACTAGAGGAATCAGTAGCAGAACACCTGAAGCAGAGAAGTAGACAAGTGAGTTGGAATACAGATTGTTGGAAACCAGTGCTTGGAACATAATAAAGGAAAAAGAATGAAAATAATTCAGGACAGCCTCTAAGCCCTCTGTGACAATATTAGGTGCATTAATATTCACATTATAGAGGTCCCAGTACAAGAAGAAAATTAGACAATGGCTATGAATATGTTTGAAGATATTATATACACAAATGTCCCTAATGTGGGAGGAAAAAAGAAAGAAAAACCATTACTGAAGTCCCAGAACTACATAGAGACCTACAGAGGATGAAAACAAGGAGGAACAGGCTGTGACAAATATTAAAGAAACTGGCAAAAATTGAAGACAAAGAGAAATGTTAAAAAGTTATGATGGAAAAGCCACTAATTACAAACAGGGGGATTCCCATATGGTTCATATAATTTTTTCAGCAGAAACTGCAGAGGTCAGAAGGGTGTGGCACAACATATGTAAAATGATGTAAGAGAATGGGCTTCAACCTATAACCTAGAATACTCTACCCAGCAAGGCTCTTTCTCAGATTCAACAACAACAAAAACAACAAAAATGCTATAGAAATTTCTCTAGATTGGAAAGAGATCAGCAACTTAAAATGAACTTTCCATATGTGGACTGCTATATCAAAACCTTATGGGAAGAGCAAGTCAAAAAAATACACACAAAAATGAAAAAGTAGCCCAAATTCAACAACTGAAGATACTCATCAAATAACAAAGAAGATAAGAAAAAAGACCTACAAAAACAAATCCAAAACAATTGAGAAACTATCAATAGGAACACACATGTTGATAATGACTTTATATATAAGTGGGTAAGTATTCCAACCAAAGTAATATGTAAATTCTATACAGAGACATGCTTCAGATTCAGGGACACACACAAATAAATGTGAGAGGATGAGAAAAGCTGTTTCGTGCAAATAGAAATCAAAAGAAAGATGAAGAAGTGATATTCACACCAGAAAAAATAAACTCTAAAGTAAGATTACTGAACAAAGTACACTACATAATGATCAAGAGATTAACCAAAGAATAAGATATAACAGTAGTAAATATATACACTCCAACATGGGAATACCTCAATATATAAGCCAAATTCTAAGAGCCATGAAGGGGAAATCAACAGTAACAAAATAATAATGGAGGACTTTAACACAACACTTAGACCAAGGGACAGATCATCCAATCAGAAAATCAATAAGAAAACACAGGCCTTAAGTGACACATTATGTAAGATGGGTTTAATTGATATTTATAAAAGATTTCATTTGGAAAAAATAGAGTACACTTTCTTTTCAACAGCACAAAGAACATTCTCCAGGCTAAATTACACCTTGAGTGACAAATCATCCTCACTAAATTTTATAAAATTAAAATCATATCAAGCATCTTTTCTGAACAGAATGTAATGAGATTAGAAATAACTGACAGGAAAAAAAGTCATAAAAACAGTTTTTTAAACATGTTTATGCAAGTGGAGTCTAAGTTAAACAATCAGTAGGTCAGGAAGAAATCAAGGAGGAAATTAAAAAAAAAAACAAAACTAGAGACAAATGACAATGAAATAATCATCCAAAATTTATGGCACACAGCAAAAGTAGTTCTAAGAGAGAGGCTTATGTCAATAAAATCTTACCTCAGAGAACAAGAAAAATCTCAAATAAACAACTTAACTTTATACCTAAAGCCAACAGAGAAAGAAGAAAACAAAACTCAAAATTAGTAGAAGGAAATAAAAATCAGAGGAAAAAAATGAAATAGAGAAGATGAAAACAATATCAAAGATCAATGGAAGTAGAAGTTGGTTCATTACAAAGATAAACAAAATTGATAAACATTGAGCCAGACTCACCAAGGGGAAAAAAAAGGGAAAAAAAAATCAATAAAATTAGAAATGAAAAAGGAGATGTTACAACTAACACCACATAAATAGAAAAGATTATAAGAGACTACAACCAGAAAGTATACACCAAGAAAATTAGAAGAAAGAAAATTCTTAGAAATGTACTGCTTTCCAAGATGAACCAAAAAGAAATAGACAATGTGAACAGACCAATCACAAGTTCTGAAATTGAAACTGTGACTTAAAAACTCCAACAAGAAAAAGTTCAGGACCATATGATCTAACAAGTACATTCTATCAAATATTTACAGAAGAGTTTGACAGATGAATGGATAAAAAAGTTGTGGTACATATACACAATGGAATATTAGTCATAAAAAGGAACACATTTGAATCAGTTCTAATGAGGTGGATGAACTGAGAAACTATTATACAGAGTGAAGTAAGTCAGAAAGAGAAAGATAAATATCATATTCTAACACATATATACAGAATCTAGAAAAATGGTACTGAAGAACTTATTTACAGGGTAACAATGGAGAAACAGACATAGAGAATAGACATATAGACATAGAGAGAGGGGAGGAGAAGGTGAGATGTATGGAAAGAGTAACATGGAAACTTACATTACCATATGTAAAATATATAGCCAACAGTAATTTGCGGTATGGCTCTGGAAACTCAAATAGGGACTCTGTATCAACCTAGAAGGATGGGATGGGGAGGAAGATGGGAGGGAGTTTCAAAAGAGAGGGGATATATATATATATACCTATGCATGATTCATGTTGAGGTTTGACAGAAAACAGTAAAACTGTAAAGAAATCATCCTTCAATAAAAAATAAGCAAATTTTTAAAATAATTAGAAAGAGTTAACATATATTCTTCTCAAACTCTACCAAAAAAATTCAGAAAGAAC
>CM035276.1:36513768-36671119 GCA_020226075.1 Hydropotes inermis
ACTCCAAGGTTTATTCTCCAAGTTCATCATAACCCTGACATCAAAACTAAACAAAGATATCACACACACACACACACACACACACACACACACACACACACACACAGTTACAGGATAATGTCACTGATAAATATAGACACAAAAATCCTCAAGAAAACACTAGCTACCCATACCTACCAATACATTAAAAGGATCATGCATTATGATCTAGTGGAATTTATCCCAAGGATGCAAGGGATAAGTGTAAGCAAATCAATCGTTGTGATAAACCACATTAAAAACAAACAAACAAACAAAAAAAAAACTGATGAATAAAGACCATATGATCATTTCTATCCAACCAGAAGACATAGATTAACAGATACAAAAAAGACCCATGTGTATACTGTCTATAAGAGTCCCAATTCATCCTATGGAAACATACAGACTGAAAATGATAGGATGATAAAAGATATTCCATGTAAATTTAAACAAAAAGAAAACTGGAGTATAAATACTTATATCAGGCAAAATATAGTTTAAAGACTATTACAAGAGACAAAAAAAGGGCATTGCATAATGATCAAGGGATCAATCCAAGAAGAAGATATAACAGTTGAAAGTATTTATGCACCGAACACAAGAGTACCTCAACGTATAGAGAGAATACTAACAGCCATAAAGGAAGAAATTGATAGTAAAACAATAATACTGGAGGATTTTAACACCCCATTTTCATTAATGTATAGATCATACAGACAGAAAAGCAATAAAGAAACATAGACCTTACATTAGGCCAGAGAGCCTTAATTTATATTTATAGAGCATTCCATCCCCAAACATGAGAACACACATTCTTCTCCTGTGTGCATGGAACATTCTCCAGGACTGACCAAATACTGAGCCACAAAATAAGTAAGTTTAAGAAAATTTAAATTGTATCAAATATCTTTTCCAGCCATAATTGCTATATTTAAAATAGAAAACCGAGGGCCTACTATATAACAATGAGAATCCTGTTCACTACTCTGTAACAGCTTAAATGGGAAAAGAACTTGAAAAAGAATAGATAAATATTTATGTATAACCAAATTATTTTATTTTGCTGTACACCTAAAACTAACACATTGTTAATCAACTATACTTCAAAACAAAATAAACATCAAAAATAAAACATATTATCCTCTCAATAAATGCAGAAATATTTTGACAAATTTCAATATTCATTTATGATACAAACTCTCCAGATAGTGGACATAGAGGGAACCTACCTCAATGTAATAACAGACATATACAACAATCCCACAGAAAACATTCTTAATTTTGAGAACCTGAAAGCATGTCCCCTAAAATCAGGAACAGGAAGATAAAGATGTCCATTCTCATCACTTTTATTCAACATAGTTTTGGGAGTCCTAGTCATGGAGATATTAGAAAAAAGAATATTAATAGAAAAGAATAAGTAACATTGTCACTTTCCATACATTAAAAATCCTAAAGATGGCACCATAATGCTATTAATGCTCATCAAGGAATTTGTTAAAGTTGCAAAATACAAAATTAATACACAGAAATTACTAACAGTCCTGTACACTAACAACCAAATATTAGAAATTGAAATTAAGTAAAAAAAAAAAATCTCATTTACTATCATAGCAAAAAAAATAAAATACCTGGGAATAAACCTGCCTAAGTATGCAAAAGACCTGTACTCAGGAAACTTTAAGATGCTTATGAAAGAAATAAAAGATTATACAAACATATAAAGATATATACCATATTCTTGAATTGGAAGAATCAATGTTACCGAACTGAATATACCATTGAAGGCAATCTACAGAGTCCATGCAATATCTATTACATTACCAATGGCATTTTCATAGAATGAGAGTGATTTTTTTTACAACCTGGATGGAATCATAAAAGACCTCAAGTAGCCAAAACAATCTTGATAAAGAAAAATGAATAGAGAGGAATCAGGCTCCCTGACTTCAAACTATACAGCAAAGCTACAGCAATAAAAACAGAATGGCACTGGCTCAAACCAGAAATATAGATCAATGAAACAGACAAAAAGGCTAAAGATAAATCCATGTACCCATGGTCAACTAATTTGTTACACAGGAATATACAATAGAGAAATATATAATGACAAAAATGCAGTGTCTTCAGTAAGTGGTGCTTGGAAAACTGGACAGATACATGCAAATGAATGAAATTAGCACATTCCCTAACACTGTACATAAAAGTAAACTTAAAAAGGATTAAATAGGTACATATAAGAGCAGATAATATAAGAATCTTAGAGGAAAACAGGCAAAACAGTCTTTGATATAAATCACAGTAAGACCTCTTTGAGTCACCTTCTAGAGTAATAAAATTATAAATAAAAATAAATAGACTGAATTATACTTAAAAGCTTTTGAATAACAAAGGAAATCACAAGCAAAATGAAAAGAAATTCACAGAATGGGACAATATATTTTCAAACAAAGCAATCGATGATGGATTAATCTCCACAAAATACAACAGCTTATTCAGCTCAGTATCAAAAAAGCAAATGATCCAATATAGAAATGGGTAGAAGATCTAAATAGATATTTATTCAAAGAAGACATTCAGATAGTTAAAAAACACGTGAAAAGATGTTCCAGTATTACTAATTGTAAGAGAAGTGGAAATCAAGGCTACAATGAGGTATCTCCTCACACTGGTCAGAAGGGCCATCATCAAAAAGTCTACAAATAATATATGCCAAAGAGGATCTAGAGAAAAAGGAACCCTTCACTGTTGGTAATGATGTCAGTCAGATTAGTGATCTCCAAAGAAGATTTAGCTTTGGGATCAAGGACCAGGCTTGATCACTCAAAAGCTTTTGCATAGCAGAGTTTTATTAAAGTGAAAGAGGGACAGAGAAAGTTTCTGACATAGACATCAGAAGGGGTGCAGAGAGTGGCCCCCTTGCTAGATTTTAGCAAGGGAGCTATATACTTTTTAAATCAGTTATTACTATAAATCAAAAGAATGTCTCAGGGTTGTAAAAATTTTACCAGAACCACTCCCACAATTTACACTTTAAAATAAAAGGGTTAGAACTAACAATAGAAAGATTTTACCAGATCCACTCCCATAATATGTATTCTAAGATATCAGAAATAGTCAGAAGGTTTTCAGGAATGAGAAACTATCCTCAAGCAGGATACATTGTTGTTATATACTCCTTAGTACAACCTAGATAATCACAATGGTGTGATCACTGACCTAGAGTCAGACATCCTGGAAAGTGAAGTCAAATGGGCCTTAGGAATCATCACTATGAACAAAGCTAGTGGAGGTGATGGAATTCCTGTAGAGCCATTTCAAATCCTGAAAGATGCTGTGAAAGTGCTACACTCAATATGCCAGCAAATTTGGAAAACTCAGCAGTGGCCACAGGACTGAAAAAGGTCAGTTTTCATTCCAACCCCAAAGAAAGGCAATCCCAAAGAATGCTCCAACTACCAAACAATTGCACTCATCTCACACATAAAGTAGGAACTAGTAAAGTAACGCTCAAAATTCTCCAAGCCAGGCTTCAGCAATATGTGAACAGTGGACTTCCAGATGTTCAAGCTGGTTTTAGAAAAGGCAGAGGAACCAGAGATCAAATTGCCAACCAACTGCTGGATCATCAAAAAAGCAAGGGAGTTCCATAAAATCATCTATTTCTGTTTTACTGAATATGCCTAACCCTTTGACTATGTGGATCACCATAAACTGTTATTCTTCAAGAGATAAGAATACCAGACCACCTGACCAACCTCTTGAGAAACTGTATGCAGCTCAGGAAGCAACACTTAGAACTGGACATGAAACAACAGACTGGTTCCAAATAGGAAAAGGAGTACATCAAGCCTGTATATTGTCACCCTGCTTATTTAACTTATATGCAGAATACATCATGAGAAACACTTTGCTGAATGAAGCACAAGCTGAAATTAAGATTTCCGGGAGAAATATCAGTAACCTCAGATATGCAGATGACACCTCCCTTATGGCAGAAAGTGAAGAGGAACTAAAGAACCTCTTGATGAAAGTGAAAGAGGAGAGTGAAAAAGTTGGTTTAAGGTCAACATTCAGAAAACTAATATCATGGCTGCTGGTCCCATCACGTCATGGCAAATAGATGCGGAAACAGTGGGAAAAATTAGACTATTTTTTCTGGGCTCCAAAATCACTGCAGATGGTGACTGCAGCCATGAAATTAAAAGGTGCTTGCTCCTTGGAAGAAAACTTAGAATCAGCCTAGACAGCATATTAAAAAGCAGAGACATTACTTTGCCAGCAAAAGTCCATCTAGTTAAAGCTTTGGTTTTTCCAGTAGTCTTGTATGGATGTGAAAGTTGGACTATAAAGAGAACTGAACACCAAAGAATTAATGCTTTTGTACTGTGGTGTTGGAGAAAACTCTTGAGAGTCCCTTGCACTGCAAGGAGATCCAACCACTCCATCCTAAAGGAGATGAGTCCTGAATATTCATTGGACGGATTGTTTTTGAAGCTGAAACTCCAATACTTTGGCCACCTGATGTGAAGAACTGACTCATTGGAAAGGACTCTGATGCTGGGAAATATTGAGGGCGGGAGGAGAGTGAGATGACAAAGGATGAGATGGTTGGATGGCATCACTGACTCAATAGACATGAGTTTGAGTAGACTCTGGGTGTTGGTGATGGACAGGGAGGCCTGATGTACTTCAGTCGATGGGGTCACAAAGAATCGGACACGACTGAGCGACTGAACTGAACTGAACTGAATCCTTAGTTCAAAGTTTAAATTGTGGTGTTTGCTGTGTAATCATCAGTTCTGGGCTTAAAGAAAAACAAAACAAAACAACACAAACAAAAAATAAATAAATAGAATATTTATGTGACTAAGAATAAGGAGTGTAGAGAATAAGAAAACCAAAAACATTTGTTTTCCTTTCTTCTTCCATGAGAATTCCAGACCCCTATCTCCTCCTCAAGAACCCTAGACCCTTCTTTCCAACTTGGGGACCCCAGACTTCTTACTAACCTGCCTGGAAATGGACTCTATCAGTAAGAACATAAATTGATATAGTCACTATGGACAATAGTATGGAGATTCCTTATAAAACTAAAAGTAGAGCTACCATGCAATCTACAATCCCACTCCTGAGCATATACCTGGAGAAAACCATACTTTGAAAGGATACATGCACCCTGATGTTCATTTCAACACTATTTACAACACCCAGGGCATAGAAGTATCCTCAATTTCCTTCAACAGAGGAAGGGGTAAAGAAGATATATATGTGTGTGTGTGTGTGTATGTGTGTGTGTGTAGTCCCTCAGTCATTTCCAGCTCTTTGTGACCCCATGGACTGTAGCCCCACGAGGCTTCTCTGTTCATGGAATTCTCTAGGCAAGATTACTAGACTGAGTTGCCATTCTCTTCTCCAGGGGACCTTCCCAACCCAGGGATCAAACCCAGGTCTTTCATATTGCAGGCATATTCCCTGAGCCACCAATGAGCCTATACATAGTGGAATATTGCTCAACCAGAAAGAGAATGGAATGATATCATTTGCATCAATATAGATTATCATACTGAGTGATGTAAGTCAGATAGAGAATAAATATCATATGATATTGCTTATATGTGAAGTTTAAAAAAAAGTACAAGTGTACTTATTCACAAAACAGAAATAGAGTCACACATGTAGAAAACAGCCCTCAGGTTACTGGGGGCAGAAAGGGAGAATACATTGTGAGCTTGGTATTGACACACACACATTATATTTAAAATAGATATTTAATAAGGGCCTACTGCATAGAACTGGAAACTCTGTTCAAAACTATCATGACCTATATGGAGAAAAAGTATGTAGAAGATAGTGGATATATGCATATGTATAATTGATTCACTTTGCTCTACAGCAGAAACAACACAGCATTGTATAATCAACTATACTTCAATAACATTTTTTTTCAAGTAAATGACATTCTAGCTTTGCAATTTGGCATAAGTGTTCAAATAGAAATAACCCACTAAATGTCAAACTCTTTAATTTAAAAGGTCCACAGAAAAGCATACTCTCATAGTAATTTCAAGATTATATAAATACAGGTATAATCTTGAAAGATTTGATGAAGAATTTACATAACAATCTGAAAATGAATGTAAGACTACTACAGCTTTCTATAACAAATTGTAGTACCTTAATATTCTAAGAGAAAATAATTTGGAACTTTTTATTTAACTCTAAAATAGGAATCAATTGTGAAAGTAGATACATAATATGAAGAAAATGAAAGTTAATAACATTTTGAAAGGTTGCTGCTGAGCCATGAAAGAGACCAGGATTTTTGGCCTTCAGAGGAGAGGAATTCAATCTGGAGCCAGTGACAAGGCTGGATCTCTCAGAGCTTTTGTGTGATACAGTTTTATTAAAGTATAAAAGAGATAGACAAACCTTGTTACATAGACATCAGAAGGGGGCAGAAATTTAGGGCCTGTGCCCCTGGCCAGCAGGAAGTAGTGATTTTTATCCTCAAGCTACTAGGATGTCCTTCCAGTTCATTTCTACAGATTCCATGAAATAAATACCTAAGAAATTGAGACAAAAGCCACCAGAGAGCCTCCCCTGGTCCACTAAAAGCTAGTGCTACCAAAGGAAGAAGCCCATTGCATTTCCAAGCTGACCAGATCCTGAAATTCTCCATCTGTGTCCTCAAAAACCTCATGGTTATCAGAAATGCTTTTATCTACATAGAATGGTGGCACAACCATGTCAAAGACTCACTTTCAGGTTGCAGGCCACTGAGTCAGGCAGCCAAGAGAGTGCCCTCTAGCCTGAGAGACATTCCTGGACATTCCACCTCACTCCATATATGCTCCTACTAACTCTCAGCTCCTAGAAGCCTAGGCAATTCCATACATGGGGTCTAAGTAAAAGTACATAGTAGCAGCATGGATCACAAGTCCCTTGAAGGTCTATAATCTGGCAGACTAGGTTAGTCATTTTAATCCTCCACTCAATTATGAAATTGTCAAAGAAACCAGGAAAATGTGACTGAGAAAGGACAGTCTGGTCCACACACTTCACCCATTTCTTGCTGCTCTCCTAGCAGGGATATTGGATGTTTCTTGGTATTGACAGGTTAGTATAAACCCCTGACACAGCTCCCTTTTTGGGGGCTACCTTCAGTCATTACAAGGCATCTAGAGACCTCAGAGCAGGGCTCATCACTTGCTTCATGTAGGACGTGTTGTTCATTCACACAAGCATACCATACAGTTAGTAAAGTAAAGGAGAAAATGTGTATATCGAGAAAGCAGAGAGGATAGAGCTCTGAGTGTTCTTACCTTGTCCTGAAGATCCCAGATGAGCCCCCAAGGTGATAGCTTATGGTGCACCTGGTCAGATTTGTGATCTCCGAAGACTTAGCTTCGGAACCAGAGACACGACTTGATCATTCAAGAGCTTTTATGTAGCAGAGTTTTGTTAAAGTAAGAAAAGGGACAGAGAAAGTATCTGACACAGATATCAGAAGGGGGATGGAGAGTGTCCCCCTGCTAGCCTTTATCAGTATGTTACATACCTATCAGCAAGCTTTTAATTAGAGAAAGGAGATGTCGCCAAACTCAGAGTGGCACTGGGCCCCTCACCCACACCCTGCATTTTCAGATAATATTGGCACAAGGTGAGTTATCCCAGGCCATAAAATGATTGACATGAATCTTAAAGAAAGGCAGGTTTCCAAGTAAATATATAGTTTCATTAACATAGATTAGGAGAACAATATATGAGTAAAGTATACTGGTTTATTGAACCTTTATGTGTTCTGAGTCTTAACCACAATGAACTTGAAGAAAGACAGTCTAGGGTAAATACATAGTTCGTTAACATAGCTTAGGAAAACATTTCCATAAGAAAAATGCCTTGGTTAGCTCAAGGTTTGAGGAAAGTTAAGTTCAGGTGGAGCCAGGTGTTGTCATGGTAACACAGAATTTTAAAAGAAACCTCCTTTTAAATTTGTATAGAGAAGGGAAAAAAATATCTGACACTTGTAGTTGGTTTCCTCCTGATGCTTAAGAGAGAGATAAATGTCTGACACTTGCAGCCTATTTCCTCCCTTTGAAGAACCCCTAGCCTTTCTGCCTGTTACGCTCTCAGTATGATACATATATAAATAAAATGCAAAGGTACAACTTAAATGAAATGAAGTGAATTCACAGAATTTAGCTATAATGAAATATTGGAAAGCAGCTGGAGCAGAGTGAAACAGAAGAGTACAGACCTCTAGAACTTATAGTATAGTATGGTAGACAGGTAACATTCATAGGATAAAGACACTGTTCACTGTGTAAGACAAGAAAGGATTTTAATAATATCAATCAGTACTATTTTAATGAAACAAAATTAGACATGATTTTGAACAATAGATGAAAAGTAATTTACTTAAAATTAACACGTTCAATAATTTCCCTTGAACCACGCAATAATGAAGGCAATGTAGCCATGACAAAGACTGTTTATCACTCTTTCTGGGTTATGCATTCAACAATATTTAACATAGCTATGATACTGTGAAAAGTGAAAGTGTCAGTTACTCAAGTGTGTCCAACTCTTTGTAACTCCATGGACTTTAGCTTGACAGTCTCCTCTTTCCATGAGATTTTCCTGGAAAGAATACTGGAGCATCATTAATAATAGAGTGGGTTGCCATTTCCTTCTTCAGGGGATCTTCCCAGTGCAGGGATCGAACTGAGTTTTCCTGCATTGCAGGCAGGTACTTTACCATCTCAATCACCAGACCTTTATATAATATGTTCGAATATTTTCCATTTTGATGGTCAAGTTGTCTGCAAAGAATGAGAATCTAATTATCTCTGTGGGAATAAACATTAAATTACTATTCTTTGATACTTAAAAAAATATTTTATACTTGAATGTAACTCTTCTAATTAATTCATTCGCATTCTCTCACATATTCCTCATAACTGTCTCCAACATAAGTAGATGTCTTGATGTTACAGATTAGAAAACCAAGAGACAGAAACTTATGTCATTTGTTCAAAATTAATATATTTTAAAATATGTACATAAATATTTTGATAGAGAATTTCATTTAAGATTTGAATTTAGGCAGTCTAAATATGTACCAATTTGAATTAACAGTTGAATTAGCTGTTAAGTAAAGTTAATAATATGCATATAGAAAGTGAAGAATAGTAAGGCAAAAATAAGTGACAGTGAAGTGAACCTGAAAATCACTCAGTCTTCTCTGACTCTTTGTGAACCCATGGAATTTTCTAGGCTATAATATTGGAGTGGGTAGCCTATTCCTTCTTCAGGGTCTCTTCTCAACTCAGGGAGGTAAATTTTAATTTCTCAGAGATGGAAACACAATTAAAAACATATTTATGAAGAAACAGATATAAATTCATAGAATGTATATTTACATAGTAATTACTTAAAGTAGTGAATACTCCAAAGAGTTTTCCTTTAGAAAGTGAGCTGGGAATTTGGGAATAGTTTTAGAAGCCTATTTTTATATTGGTATTATGCAATTTTATTGTTTTACATTTATATCTATTATTTTGGTAATATTTAAACACACACAGATACACATTCTTATATGCCCAAGCATTAGAAACATTTGCAAAGTTTCCTTGTAACTTTTTTTTTTCCCTAATAACAGGTCTCTTTACCCATACTTATTGGACAAACATGTGCATACATGGAGCACCTATTTACTATGCAAAAAAAGATTTATTAATTCATAACCTCTAGAATGTAAATTAATTTATGCATATCAAAGTATATTCTAAGACATATTCTAGTCAGGGTATTTCTTAGTTGCTGAAATAGTTAAAAAAATGTAGATTTAGTACAATTGCTGTGTTCACTTGATTGATTTTAGAATGAATACCGTCTCCATTTCTACTTTTCATACTTAATGTGGTACTTTTTCATTCATTAGACTTATCTGGAGCAATAGAGACTGAGTTGTGAAAAAACAAAACAGTAAATATTCTAAGCTTGGGAATAGAAAGAAAGAGAGACAACAAGGTGGAGATAAAACTGTTTTAGGTTGAAATGTTTTACATGTCTCCATAAATTTACCAGCAAAAAGTCTTTTAAGATATGGAAATTTATTAACATTGTGGCTTTTACCATAAATTACTTTTAGCTGCTTACACATATACACAAAACAGTTAATTGTCTGCAGAGTTTCTTCTGTAAATATATGTCACTTTTACACAAGATTTAGATTTGACACTATTATGGTAATTTGCTAAGTGATAGAAGTACACCTATAATTTCATCCCTATTCTTCATCAAACCTATGGTAATACTTGATTGTATTCACTCTAAATTCCAAACACTTTTAGGAAGATATTAAAAATGACTTCTCACTTTTGCAAAGATAATATTAAAAAAAAAAAGACACGAAACTGTATCTGTCTTTGCAGGGAATGTAAAATTTCAAAATTATGTACTTTATATCCCAAACATAATACTGCATTAAAAAGTCCTCTATTCTTCTATCAGTTATGAACAAATAATGGAATATATGGGTTTTCTACACAGATATAACTAATTAGCTGGATTATAGTATACAAAGGAAACATAAATATAAAGCAGATGTTTGATTTCAAAATATAGGTTTTTATTTTAATAAGCAAGTCTCCAGGTTTTATAATCTGTAATAATGCTTTCAAAATAGTTTTCCCTTTTCCAATTTCTCCTATCTGTGATGACAAAAATAAAATCTCTCCAACATTCCCTTATCTATTGGATTTCCTTTAACTTTAACTCTTTTCTTCTTCTGTCAGTCACTATTCTCCCAAGTACATTTTTATAAATGCAAAATTAGAAAGGGGAAGTCATTTAACAAAATATTTTAAGGATGTTATGAATTAAGAGGAAATATAATGAAGTATTGATATAGCATTGATGAAGTATTAGAGCAAAATTATAATTGTATTTCGGTCACTTAAATTCTTGCAATAATGTTAAAAAAATACTATCAAAATGTTATTCACATCTTCATTGTCAAGACCAAATCATACTGATACTTTTAATATCAATGGGAGACAGTGTCTCACCTAACTTGATCACCATAAGCCTACCTTAAACTCAGAAGTGCTTTTGCCAAATAGAAAAGGTACAGTGGAAGTGGCAAGCAATGATTAGACTTGCCTCTGCCACAAAATATCCATGAATACTTTAATTGTTACCTGCAGCACTAATTTAATTCTTACTGAAATTAAGCAGTTAAAGTCTGATAATGATTACATCCACACCCACGTCTAAGATTTCTAAGTGTTATGTTGGATATCTGTGGTCTGGTGACCTATTATCTAATGAAAAAATATCTTAATACCTTGCAGTCGGTATTCAATGTTGTTATGTGAACAAGGTAGACTGAACATTTTCATTAAGAAAATAAAGAATTAAACATTCCCCAAAGTCCCAGTTCATAGAAGTCATATAATATCACTGGGCAGGAATTATTTTGAAAGTCACCTGCCTTGGCAATAGAGAAAGTTACTTATGGAGACACCAGTTGTGCTCTGGGTTGACTCCCATTGTGTTGTGTTCTGTGGACCCATAGTGGCTCACTGGGAATTATCCCTTCTCAGTCTCTTCTGTGGGCATGTGAAAAGTAAGACTGTGCAGCTTTTATAGCAACTTTCATCTGCTGCAGGTTTGGAGCCCAAAATTTGCCTTACAAATGAAACAATCACTGTGCTTCTCGGGGCAGACTTGTGGTTTCTTTGGCATTATAAGTTCCTGTTTGGCTTTCATATATTTTCTTTTAGTCAGTTCTATGTGCAAGTGAACATATAAAAAACCTTGTCTAGACAAAGCACTGAATCCTCTCTTGTCTAGAATCAATGCCTTTGTGCTGAGCCTTTTCCATTCTCTTAAATTAATGGTCGAAAACAAAAGGGCATCTACAATTAAAGGCTTTGGTGGAAAGGTAACATCTAATATTTGACATTTGACTTTGGGCTGCCTCCTATTGTCTGGCAGGTTTATACTGAGACCGCTAGTCTTTCAGTCTTATCTCCTGCTAAGGCTGCTTCTTACTGCCACCTGTTTATAATGAGCCATAGTTAGGCTCTCTCTCACATAATTTGGTGCAGACATAAGTTATATTTTGAGGTTTACAAAATATTTCTAGTAACTGTAAGCCTCTTAGTAACATAGGCAGCCATTGAGAATAAAATAGATGACAATTTCATAAAATATTTTACCACAGGTCAGCAAATAGCTAGAGTTCTTTGTGTTCTGCCATGCACAGCTAGTCAAAACCATAAGGTTTAACTCACATTTGAGATAATCTTCTGTAGCAATTTTGAACTCAGAACAATAAATGTAAATGATTTTAATTATTGTAAGTTAGAATATATTTAACTGTAAACTATAGTAGATTTAAAATATCACTGAAAAGGATAGAAGAGCAGGATCTAGGCAGGCACTCCACAAATGAATTGGCCAAGACATAATTATCCATCAACTAAAGTACCATCTATCAGGCCAACACAAGAACTATTGATTTAAGAACTATGTAATCATAGCAGCTATAGAAGGATCAAAGAATAAATCTAAGATGTGAACATGTCTACCATTAAGATTCAAATGAAAGATAGATAATGGACACTGTAGCAGTCATGTAGTGTAAACTAGTCTATAAAACCTTGCCTAAAAAGTTAAAAACTTATAGAAAGCAGTAGGAAAATAACTTCTGCATTAATTTTGTCTTACATATTTTGTGTAAAGGAATCTAGTAAGTAAAAGCCCAATTTGCATGTAGAATTCTAGTTACAAAAGTATTCAGGAAATTTCACTTCCAAACTAAGTCTCTGTGGTATAGTAAGGTATGCTAAAACAAAGTATGTGGAATAAAATAATTCCTACATTTTATCTCTTTGGCAGCTCAAAATCCATGCATATGTTTCTATTTAAACTTCAAAGGAGAAATAATAGCAATAAAAATGACTTTTGCTAAAGTATATAATTATGAAAATACATCCAATCTTTTATCAATAGGAGAGATCTATCTTAGGCAATAGTTGACAGTATTCTAGATACATATTATAATATATATACATATATAATTATTATCTAAAAGTAAAAGGGAAAAAGAGACATTAATAATGAATATTTATAGATATACACATAGAAGAGAATGACAGTTCATACAGCTACTTCAGGTCCACATGTAAAGTTGTTTAGTGTTAGTTACACCATACCACCTGTCTCTTGTTGTTAGGTTGCTAAGTGATGTCCAACTCTTTTATGACTCATAGACTGTAGCCCACCAGGCTCTTCTGTCCATGGGATTTCCCAGGCAAAAATACTGGAGTGAGTTGCCATTTCTTTCTTCAGGGGATCTTCCTGACCCCGGCATAAAGCCCAAATCTTCTTTACCACTGAACCACCAGGGAAGCCACCTAGCAGATATGATTAATATCATATGCATCCTATACAATATATTGCATTGAATTGTAGCAATTTTCTATGAGATGTACATAAACTACCTTTAAGAAAGCAGCACCCCTTTATTAGCTCAGGGAAAGACTTTTTATACTAGGTGTAATATAAACTTGTGTCTCAGGGTATAACCAAATACCTCTAAAAAGTGCTAATTACATTCAGTTCAGTTCAGTTGCTCAGTCATGTCCAACTCTTTGTGACTCCATGGACTGCAGCACACCAGGCCTCCCCATCAATCACCAACTCTTGGAGCTTGCTCAAATTTATGTCAATAGAGTAGGTGATGCCATCCAACCATCTCATCCTCTGTCGTCCCCTTCTCCTCCTGCCTTCAATCTTTCCCAGAATCAGGGTCTTTTCCAATGAGTCAGTTTTTTGAATCAGGTAGCCAAATTATTGGAGCTTCAGCTTCATCACCAGTCCTTCCAATGTATATTCAGGACTGATTTCCTTTAGGAATGACTGGTTTGATCTCCCTGCAGTCCAAGGGACTCTCAAGAGTCTTCTCTAGCACCACAGTTCAAAAGCATCAGTTCCTCAGCACTCAGCTTTCCTTATGGTCCAACTCTCACATCCATACATGACTACTGGAAAAAATATAGTTTTGACTATGGACCTTTGTCAGCAAAGTCATGTCTCTGCTTTTTAATATGCTGTTTAAGTTAGTCATAGCTTTTCTTCCAAAGAGTAAGTGTCATTTAATCTCATGGCTGCAACTACATTAGATTCCTTTAATTATGGACAGAGCAGTGGTTTATCCTCACTAGAATAGACATTAACTCTGATTATAGATTTGTATTCTCAATCCAAAACATTTCTTCCAAAATTGCCACCTGTGAACTTAACACTTTCTTTACAATAATTGTATCCTGTACAATGTTGTTTCTAATTAAGAAATTTGATTTACAGCAATAGAAATGTAACAATGATCAATAGAAATACAACAATTGTCTGTTTCTACCCTTTCTAAGAACTGGACATAGAACAACAGACTGGTTCCAAATAGTAAAAGGAGTACGTCAAGGCTGTATATATTGTCACCCTGTTTATTTAACTTATCTGCAGAGTACATCATGAGAAATGCTGGGCTGGAAGAAGCACAAGTTGGAATCAAGATTGCTGGGAGAAATATCAATAACCTCAGATATGCAGATGACACCACCCTTATGGTAGAGAGTGAAGAGGAACTGAAAAGCCTCTTGATGAAAGTGAAAGAGGAGAGTGAGAAAGTTGGCTTAAAGCTCAACATTCAGAAAACTAAGATCATGGCATCTCGTCCCATCACTTCATGGGAAATGGGGAAACAGTGGAAGCAGTGTCAGACTTTATTTTTTGGGGCTCCAAAATCACTGCAGATCGTTATTGCAGCCATGAAATTAAAAACAAAACAAAACAAGAAAACAAAAACAAAAACAAAAAAACACACGCTTACTCCTTGGAAGGGAAGTTATGACCAACCTACATAGCATATTAAAAAGCAGAGGCATTACTTTGCCAACAAAGGTCCATCTAGTCAAGGCTATGGTTTTTCCGGTAGTCATGTACGGATGTGAGAGTTGGAATGTGAAGAAAGCTGAGCGCTGAAAAATTGATGCTTTTGAACTGTGGTGTTGGAGAAGACGAGAGTCCCTTGGATTGCAAGAAGATCCAACCAGTCCATCCTAAAGGAGATCATTCCTGGATGTTCATTGGAAGGACAGATACTGAAGTTGAAACTCCAATACTTTGGCCACCTCATGCAAAGGGTTGACTCACTGGAAAATACCCTGATGCTGGGAGGCATTTGGGGCAGGAGAAGGGGACGAGAGAGGATGAGATGGTTGGATGGCATCACTGCTCAATGGACATTACAGAGTAAACTCTGGGAGTTGGTGATGGACAGGTAGGCCTGGTGTGCTGTGACTCAATGCATCGCAGAGAGTTGGACATGACAGAGCAACTGAACTGAACTGATGTCTGTCGTAGTCTTTCTTCCGAGAAGCAAGCATCTTTTACATCCATTGCTATAGCCATCATCTACAGTGATTTTGGAGTCCACGAAACTAAAGTCTGTCACTGTTTCCATTGTTTCCCCATCTACCCTTTATGAAGTGATGAGACCCAATGGTGATAATAGTTCTTTGAATGTTGAGCTCTCAGCCACGATTTCACTCTCATCTTTCCCCTTCATCAAAAGGCCATTTAGTTCCTCTTGGCTTTCTGCCATTTGCATGGTATCATCTCATATTTGAAGTTGTTGGTATATCTCCCAGAATGGATTTCCATGTCCTCCTCCAAAGAATCTTTCTGGCTCAGGGATAAAACCTGCATATCTTAAGTCTCACATATTGGCAAGTGGGTTCTTTACCACTAGCACCACCTGGAAAGCCTATATAACTGCTATAGAGCCTTCCTTTTACAACTTCTGTATGTTGGGAGTAAGAACAGATAAACTACTAATTAATTACACTGGACTTACCACCACCTTAATGGTGTGGGCAACAGAATTAGATAGATTCTGCCTTGCAATATACATTATTCTGCCCATGTTTCTGTATTCATATTTTCTCTGGATGTGTTAAAACAGAAAACCACACAACTTTGCTTTTAAAGAAAAAAAAAAAGAACAATTTTGCTGTGAAAGAAATGAAGAGCTGATATATTATTATCCTGTCTTATCATATGCTACATCAACCAGAAAATGTAGTATTATATTTTATTTAAATATTTGAAGACTATAGCATATGAGCTTAATTTTTCAGGATATTATATTTTTTATATAATTAAAAAAAGAGTTTTGTTCTTTTCTATTTTCAGATTTCATGAATTTTTAAACCACATGTTGGAAGTAGGAGTGAGTTCTCTCACAATTACAACATATTAATCACTAGACAAATTTTTATCATTTTTGTTATTGGAAATGTTAGACCTTTCATTATAGATCACCACAATTGTCCTATTATTGTTGGAAGTTTAGCCTGTCCCTTGTCTATTTGGGGACCCTCACAAATTGCTCAGTAGTCAAAATGTGCAGTTGTATCAGTTTTTGAGTGGTTAATCCTGATGAGCAAAGAGGAGCAAAGATTTCTGTCATATGTGTTCAGTGTTGTTTTTGAAAATTTTATTGCCAGATTCTTAATCCATTGTAAATAACTTTGCATTTTTTTTCCTCCACATATCTTTACAGTTATATCCATATAGGAAATATCTCTACAGTTGTTGCTTTTTGAAATTTTATATTTTTGAACAGTTTTATTTGTTTTAATAAGCATCTCTTTTACCTTATTTTCCGCCCTGTGCAATCACTGTTAGAAGGATCAGTGAAATTTTGGATCATCTAGTATCTTACATTTTCATTCACATTTTCTATAGTTTTTCTTATATTGCTTGCATTTTGGAAGAAAAATCAATTTCTGTCTTAAAAATCAGATTTTTAATATCATCTGTACTCACAGTGTTCTCCAGTCCATTAATTAAAGTTTTCTTTCAATTTAAAAATAATATATTAATATTTCAAAGTTTGATTATTTCTACTACATAATAGCTTGTTTTCCTTATGTTTTATGGATATGTGGTACATTGTAATTAAAGCATTTGACATGTTAAATTTCTTACTTGGAAATATTCTTTTGCAGTTACATTTTCTGCTAATATTTTTGCATTCATTTGGCTTTCCCAACATGTCCTTTTCCAATTTATTTTTATGGCAGTTGAAAATCAGTATTTTTGTTGTTGTTGTTGTTGTTCTTAAATACAGGATACTAATTACAGTATAGAAATAAATAGTAGTGTGTAGTCACATACTTAAGATCCCAAATCACAAATACCTTTTAGGTTCTTCAAATCAAATACTATACATTGAGACTTCTCTATCTGGTCACAATATTAGTTGAAACCTGATGACATTAAATTAAATATAAGAGATAGTTATCTAAATGTGGTACATTTATAATTTCAGAATAAATGTTTTATTTGAAAAATATGATAGTGTTTGATTTAATCAAATTATTTTTTAAAAACTGGTTAAATGTTTTAAAATGGGTAACCTAGCTCCTAACTTCATAGTTGTTCTATATCAAGCTTTTCAAATTTTGATGCATTCATGAACTATTTTAAAATTGTCAATTATACCCCAATAAAGCTGAGAATAAGAACAAAATGCTACTGCTTTAAATGTGAAAAAGTAATAATGCCATATATATTCCCAATGACTTCTATGATAGCTCAACTGGTAACGAATCCACCTTCAGTGCAGGAGACCCCAGCTTGATTCCTGGGTTGGGAAGATCCACTGGAGAGGAATAGCCCACCCACTCCAGCATTCTTAGGCTTCCCTTGCAGCTAAGCTGGTAAAGACTTCACCTGCAATGTGGGAAACCTGGGTTGGGAAGATACCCTGGAGAAGGGAAAGGCTACCCACTTCAGTATTCTGGTCTGGAGAATTCCAAGGACTACTCTTTGTGATCCCATAGACTATAGGTGTCCATGGAATTCTCTAGGCCAGAATACTGGAGTGGGTATCCTTACTCTTTTCCAGGGGATCTTCTCAAGAGAGGGATCAGACTGAGGTCTCCTGCATTGCAGGCAGATACTTTACCAGCTGAGCCACAAAGAAAGCCTTTCAATTCACAGTCCTTGGGGTTGCTAAGAGTCAGACACAATTGAATGACTCTCACTTTCACTTCCTTCTGTCCCCCCCAAATTTGAATTGGCATGCAGCATTTGTTGTCAGTGAAGCTGCTCTAATCCAATGATAAACTGTGATATTTCGCTTCAGTTCAATTCAGTCTTGTCCGATTCTTTGAGACCTCATGGACCACAGCATCCCAGGCCTCCCTGTCCATCACCAACTCCCAGAGTTTACTCAAACGCATGCCCATTGAGTCAGTGATGCCATCCAACCATCTCATGCTCTGTCATCCCCTTTTCCTCCTACCTAAGATCTTTCCCAGCATCAGGGTCTTTTCAAATGAGCCAATTCTTCACATCAAGTGGCCAAAGTATTGGAGTTCCAGATTCTGCATCAGTCCTTTCAATGAACACTCAGGACTGATCTTTAGGATGGACTGGTTGGATCTCCTTGCAGTCCAAGGGGAAACTCAAGAGTCTTCTCCAACACCACAGTTCAAAAGCATCAGTTCTTCAGTGTTCAACTTTTTTTAGAGTCCAATTCTCACATGCATACATGAAACTGGAAAAATCATACCTTTAACTAGATGAACCTTTGTTGGCAAAGTAATGCCTCTGCATTTTAATATGTTGTCTAGGTTGTTCATAGCTTTCCTGCCAAGGAGTAAGCTTCTTTTAATTTCATAGTTGCAGCCACCATCTGCAGTGACTTTGGAGACCCCCAAAATATAGTCAATCCATTTCCCCTCTATTTCTCATGAAGTGATGGGACCGGTTGACATGGCCTTAGTTTTCTAAATGTTGAGCTTTAAGCCAGCTTTTTCAGTCTCTTCTTTCACTTTCCTTAAGAGGCTCTTTAATTCTTCTTTACTTTATGCCATAAGGGTGGTGTCATTTGACTATATGAGGTTATTGTTATTTCTCCCAGCAATCTTGATTCCAGCTTGTGCTTCCTCCAGCCCAGAATTTCTCATGATGTACTTTGCATATAATTTAAGTAAGTAGAGTAGCAATATATAGCCTTCACATACTCCTTTTCCTATTTGGAACCAGTCTGTTGCTCCATGTCCAGTTCTAACGCTTGTTTCTTGACCTGCACACAGATTTCTCAAGAGGAAGGTCAGGTGGGCTGTTATTCCCATCTCTTTCAGAATTTTCCACAGTTTGTTGTGAACCACAGTCAAAAGCTTTGGCATAGTCTATAAAACGGAAATAGATGTTTCACTGGAACTCACTTGCTTTTTCAATGATCCAGCAGATACTGGCAATTGGATCTCTGGTTCCTCTGCCTATTCTAAATCCAGCTTGAACATCTGGAAGTTCATGGTTCATGTACTGGTGAAGCCTGGCTTGGTGAATTTTGAGCATTACTTTATTAACATACGAGACAACTGCAATTGTGTGATAGTTTGAGCATTCTTTGGCATTGACTTTATTTGGGATTGGAATGAAAAGTGACATTTTTCAGTCCTGTGGCCACTGCTGAGTTTTCCAAATTTGCTGGCATATTGAGTGCAGCACTTTCACAAAATCTTTTAGGAATTGAAACAGCTCAGATGGAATTCCATCACCTTCACTAGCTTTCTTCATAGTGGTGCTTCCTAAGGCCCACTTGACTTCACATTCCAGGATGTCTGGCTCCAGGTGAGTGATCACACCATTGTGATTATCTGGATTGTGAAGATCTTTTTTTTTTTTTTTTTTTTTTGCATAGTTCTTCTGTGTATTCTTGCCACCTCTTCTTAATATCTTCAGCTTCTGTTACGTCCATAACCTTTCTGTCCTTTATTGAGCCCATCTTTGCCTGAAATGTTTACTTGATATCTCTAATTTTCTTGAAGAGATCTCTAGTCTTTCCATTTTATTATTTTCCTCTATTTCTTTGCACTGATCACTGAGGAAGACTTTCTTATCTCTCCTTGGTACTCTTTGGAAATGTGCATTCAAATGGGAATATCTTTCCTTTTCTCCTTTGCTTTTAGCTTCTCTTCATTTCACAGCTATTTGTAAGGCCTCCTCAGATAGTCATTTTTAAAATTATTATTATTTCTTTTTCTTGGGGATGGTCTGAATCCCTGTCTCCTGCACAATGTCACAAACCTCTATCAATAGTTCATCAGGATCATCCCTTAAATCTGTTTATCACTTCCACTGTATAATCATAAGTGTTTTGATTTAGGTCATACCTGAATGGTCCAGTGGTTTTCCTTACTTTCTTCAATTTAAGTCTGTATTTAGCAATAAGGTGTTCATGATCTGAGCCACAGTCAGCTCCCAGTCTTGTTTTTTCTGACTGTATAGAGCTGACAAAATGTTGTCCACTGGAGAAGGGAATGGCAAACCACTTCAGTGTTTTTGCCTTGAGAACCCCATGAACAGTATGAAAGATAGGACACTGAAAGATAAATACCACAGGTCAGTAAGTGCCCAATATGCTACTGGAGACCAGTGAAGACATAACTCCAGAAACAATGAAGATATGGAGCCAAAGCAAAAACAACACCCAGTTGTGAATGTGACTGTTTATAGAAGTAAGGTCTGCTGCTGCTAAGAGCAATATTGCATAGGAACCTGGAATGTTAGGTCCACAAATCAGGGTAAATTGGAAGTGGTCAAACAGGAGATGGCAAGAGTGAACATCAACATTTTAGGAATCAGCTAACTAAAATGGACTGAAATGGGTGAATTTAAGTCAGATGACCATTATATCTATTATGTGGGCAAGAATTCCTTAGAAGAAATGGAGTACCCATCATAGTCAACAAAAGGTCTGAAATGCAGTACTTGGATGCAGTCTCAGAAACAACAGAATGATATCTGTTCGTTTCCAAGGCAAACAATTCAATATCACAATAACCTAAGTCTATTCCCTGACTAGTAATGCTGAAAAAGCTGAAGTTCAATGGTTCTATGAAGACCTACAAGACCTTTTAGAACTAAAACCCAGGAAAAGGTGTCCTTTTCCTTATAGCGGACTGGAATGCAAAAGTAGGAAGTCATGAAACACCTGGAGTCACAGGCAAATTTGGCCTTAGGGTTCAGAATGAAGCAGGGAAAAGGCTAATAGAGTTTTGCCTATAGAACACACTGGTCATAGCAAACACCCTCTACCAACAACACAATAGAAGACTTTACACATGGACATCACCAGATGGCCAAAACCAAAATAAGATTCATATTTTGCTTACTTAAAACCATCAATAGATGTCCTCAGAGTCCTGCAAGGTCCATATCTAACCTCAATGCTCCACAACTCCATGCTCAGATTCTTACTTGGAATGTTGATATTACCACCTTCATTAGCTCTTGATTTAGGCATTTAGCCTCTCCTTTAGTGTGTCAAGGGCTTCTGGAAATTATTGTTGGTTCTTGGTATTGTTTTGCTTTTTATATTATTAGCTAGAGTAAGAACTATGGTAAAAAAAAAAAAAAAAACTATGGTAAATATACTTCTTGAATTCACCTTTGAAGAAACATGGTCTTTGTAAGACAAAATAGTCCTCTTCTGCTGACTCTAGGAGGTGTATGGAATTTGGGCTAAACAAGTCCCATAGTTTCTGGATCCTGAGGCCTTTGGATTCCAAGTACCTTTTAGAAGTTATTATTATTATTATTATTTGTGTCTGATGATGACTTTAAAGAAAATATGTTTAGTTGGAGGATAATTGATTTACAGTGTTGAGTTGATTTATGCCCTAAAACAACACAAATCAGTCATAATTATATATGTATGTATATATATAATATCTTCACTCCCACTTGAGCTTTCACACTCCTGCCACCTACCATTTCACAAGTTTAGGTCATCACAGAACTCACTATGTTATATAGCAATATCCCACTAGTTATCTATCTACACATGGTAATGTATATATGGGGCTTCCCCTGTGGCTCAGATCGTAAGGAATATGTCTGCAATGCAGGAGATCCAGTTTTGACCCCTAAGTAGGGAAAAGTCTATGCTATTTTCTCCATTAGTCCCACCCTCTCCTTCCTGACTGTATCCACAAGTCCATCCTCTATATTGATGTCTCCATCCCTTCCCCACAAATAGATTCATCAGTATCATTTTTCTAGATTCTATATTTTTCATTAGCATACAATATCTATGTTTCCCTTTCTGATTTACTTAACTCTGTATAACAAGTTCTATGTTTATACACCTCATTACAACTGACTCAAACTCTTTTCTTTTATGGTTAAGTAATATCATTTTGTATATATGTACCACAACTTCTTTATCCATCCATCTGTCAAAGGACATCTAGATCGCCTGTATATCCTGGCTATTGTAAATATTGTTGCAATGAACATTGGGGTAAATGTGTCTTTTTGAATTGTGGTTTTCTCAGGGTATATGCTCATAGTGGGAATTCTGGGTCATATTTTATATTCTTGGGCTCCAAAATCACTGCAGATGGTGACTGTGGCCATGAAATTAAAAGACATTTGCTCCTTGGAAAAAAAGCTATGACAAACCTAGATACCTTATTAGACCAAAGATCAATTGCCAACATTCATTGGATCATGGAGAAAGCAAGGAAATTCCATAAAAAAAAAACTTCTGCTTCATCGACTATGCTAAAGGTATAGAGTATGTGCATGCAGGCTAATTCCCTTCTATCTTGTCGGACTCTTTGTGAACCTATGGATTGTATCCTGCCAAGTTTCTTGGCACGTGGGATTCCCAAGGCAACAATACTATTAGAGTGTGTTGCTATGTCCTCCTTCAGGGGCTCTTTCAAACCCAGCAATCAAACCTTCATCTATTATGGTTTTTTTTTTGGATTGACAGGAGGGTTCTTTACCACCAGTATCACCCTACTGTGAATCACAATAGTCTAGGTTGGTCATAGCTTTTCTTTCAAGGACTAAGTGTCTTTTTATTACCTGTCTCCTGAGAAACCTGTATGCAGGACAACAAGCAACAGTTAGAACCAGACATGAAACAATGAACTGGTTCAAAATTGGGAAGGGGGTACATTAAGGGTATATATTGTCACCCTGCTTATTTAACTTATATACAACTAAGTATAACATGAGATGACAGACTGGATAGTCACATGCTGGAATTAAGATTGCCAGGAGAAATATCAACAACCTCAGCTATGCATATGATACCACTCTAATGACAGAAATTGAAGAGGAACTAAAGAGCCACTTGATAAGTGTGAAAAAAGGAGAGTAAAAATGCTGACTTAAAATACAGCTTTCAGAAACTAACATTGTGGCATCCAGTCCCATCAGCTCATGGCAATTAGATGGAGAAAAAGTGGAAACAGTGACCGACTTTATTTTCCTGAGCTTCACAATCACTGTGGATGGAGATCACAACCACAAAATTAAAAGGCTCTTGTTCCTTGGAAGAAAAGTTATGACAAACCTAGACAGTGTATTAAAATGCAGAGACATAACTGTGCCAACAAAGTCCATATAGTCAAAGCTATGTTTTTTCCAGTAGTTGTCTATGGATGTGAGAGTTGTATCATAAAGAAGACTGAGTGACAAAGAATTGATACTTTCAAACTGTGTTGCTAGGGAAGACACTTGAGAGTATCTTGGACATCAAGGAGATCAAACCAATAAATCCTAAAAGAAATCAACTCAATATTCTTTGAAAAGTACTGATGCTGAAATGGAAGCTCCAATATTTTGGCCACCTGTTGAAAAGTGTTGACTCAATACAAAGACCCTTGTGCTGGGAAAGATTGAGGGCAGAAGGAGAATGGGGGCAGCAACAGAGAATAAGATGGTTGGATGACATCATTGACTCAATGGACATGAGTTTAGCAAACTCTGGGAGATAGTGAGAGGCATGGAAGCCTGGTCTGCTGTAGTCAATGGGGTCGCAGAGTTGGACATGACTTATCGACTGAACAGCAACAAAACCAATAGTAGTTTAATTTGTAATTTTAAAAGAAATTTCAATACTGTTCCCTACAACAATTGTGTCACTTTATGTTCCCACCAACAGCACAAGAGGACATCAGGTATTCCTCTCTAATTGCTGTGACCTATAATTAGAAATCCTGGCCATTAACAGAAACTTGGACAGAATATTTACTTATCTTTATCCTTTAGAGGGTAGACAGAATGAAAACCATAATCACAGAAAACTGATCAAGCTGATCACACGGACCACAGCCTTATCTAATTCAATGTAACTATGAGCCATGCAGTGTAGGGCCATCCAAAATGGACAGGTTATGGTGGAGAATTCTGAAAAAAAAAAAAAAAAAAAAAAACATGGTCCGCTAGAGAAACGAATCACAGACCACTTAAGTATTTTACCTTGAGAAGCCCATGAACAGGATGAAAAGACAAAAAGATGAAAGATGAAATCCTCAGGCCAGTAGGTGCCCAAGAGGCTACTGGAGAACAGTGGAGAAATAACTCTAGAAAGAATGAAGAGACAGAGCCAAGGCACAACCAATACCCAGTTATGAATGTGACTGGTGATGGAAGTAAAGTCTGGTGCAGTAAAGAACAGTATTGCATAAGACCATGCAATGTTCGGTCCATGAATCAAGGTAAATTGGAAGTGGTCAAACAGGAGATGGCAAGAGTCAACATTGACACTTTAGGAGTCAGTGAACTGAAATGGACTGGAAGGGATGAATTTAACGCAGATGACCATTATATCTACTACTGTGGGCAAGAGTAACTTAGAAGAAATGGGGTAGCCATCATAGTCAACAAAAGAGTCCAAAAAACAGTACTTGGATACAATCTCAAAAATGACAGAATGATCTCTGTTTCCAAGGCAAACCATTCAATATCACAGCAATCCATGTCTATGCCCCAACCAGTAATATTGAAGAAACTGAAGTTGAATGGTTCTATAAAGACCTACAAGACCTTTTAGAACTATCATCCCCCCAAAATATCCTTTTTCATTATAAAGGACTGGAACGCAAAAGTAGGAAGTCAAGAGATATCTGGATTAACAGGCAAATTTGGCCTTAGAGTACAGAATAAAGCAGGGCAAAGGCTAATAGAGTTCTGCCACATTGGTTATAGCAAACACCCTGTTCCAACAACATAAGAGAAGACTCTACATATGGACACCACCAGATGGTCAATACTGAAATAAGATTGATTATAGTCTTTACAGCCAAAGATGGAGAAGCTCTACTCAGTCAGCAAAAGCACAACCGGATGCTGACTGTGGCTCAGATCATGAACTTCCTTATTGCCAAATTTAGATTTAAATTGAAGAAAGCAAGAGAAACCCTAGACTATTCAGGTATGACTTAAATCAAATTCCTTATGATTATACAGTGTAAGTGACAAATAGATTCAAGAGATTAGATCTGATAGAGTGCCTGAAGAACTATGGACAGAGGTTCATGACATTGTACAGGAGGCAGAGATAAAGACCATATCCAAAAAAAAAAAAAAAGAAAAAGAAATTCAAAAAGGCAAAGTGGGTGTCTGAGGAGGCCTTACCAAATAGCTGTGAAAAGAAAGGAACCTAAGGGCACAGGAGAAAAGGAAAGATATACACATTTGAATGCAGAGTTCCAAAGAAAAGCAAGGAGAGATAACAAAGCCTTCCTCATTGATCAATGCAAAGAAATATAGGAAAACAATAGAATAGGAAACATCAGAAATTTCTTAAAGAAATTTAGAGATACCAAGGGAACTTTTCATGCAAAGATGGACAGAAATGATCTTAAAGACAGAAATGGTATGGATCTAACAGAGCAGAAGATATTAAGAAGAGGAGGCAAGAATACACAAAAGAGCTGTTATATATATATATATATATATACCTTCATGACCCAGGTAATGATGAGCTCACCTAGAGCCAGACATCCTGAAATGCAAAGTCAAGATGGCCTTAGGAAGTATCACTAAGAACAAAGCTATTGGAGGTGATGGAATTCCAGTTGAGCTATTTCAAATCCTGAAAGATGATTTTGTGAAAGTGCTGCACTCAATATGCCAGCAAATTTGGAAAACTCAGCGGTGGCCACAGGACTGGAAAAGGTCAGTTTTCATTCCAATCCCAAAGAAAGGCAATGGCAAAGGTTGCTCAATTACCACACAATTGCACTTATCTTACATGGTAACAAAGTAATGCTCAAAATTCTCCAAGCCAGGCTTCAACAGCATGTGTACTGTGATTTGCATGTGTTCAAGCTGGATTTAGAAAAATCAGAGGAACTAGAGATCAAATTGTCAACAATTGTTTGATCATCAGAAAAGCAAGAGAGTTCCAGAAAATCATCTGCTTGTTCTTCACTGGCTACACCTACACCTTAGATTGTGTGGATCACAACAAACTGTGGACATTTCTTGAAGAGTTGGGAATACCAGACCAACTTATCTGCCTCCTGAGAAATCTGTATAGAGGTCAAGAAGCAACAGTTAGAACTGGACTTGGAACAATAGACTGTTCCAAATTGGGAAAGCATTCTGTCAAGGCTGTATATTGTCACCCTGCTTGTTTAACTTATATGCAGGGTACATCAGGTGTAATGCCAGGCTGGATGAAGCACAAGCTCGAATCAAGACTGCCAGGAGAATTATCAATAACCTCAGATATGCAAATGACACCATCATTATGGCAGAAAGTGCAGAAGAATTAAAGGGCCTCTTGATAGAGTGAAAGAGGAGAGTGAAAAAGTTAGCTTAAAATTCAACATTCAGAAAACTAAGATCATGACATCTGGTCGCATCACTTCATGACAAATAGATGGGTTAACAATGGAGACAGTGAGAGACTATATTTTGGGGCTCCAAAATCACTGCAGGTGGTGAGTGCAGCCATGAAATTAAAAGAGTCTTGCTCCTTGGAAAAAAAGCTATGATCAATCTAGACAGCATATTTAAAAACAGAGACATTATTTTGCCAACACACATTCATCTAGTCAAAGACATGGCTTTTCCAGTAGTCATGTATGGATGTTAGAGTATAAAGAAAGCTGAGCACTGGGCTGGGGATCTGTTTCACCCTTGATAATATACATGTTTCGATGCTGTTCTCTCTAAACATCCCACCCTCACCTTCTCCCACAGAGTCCAAAAGTCTGTTCTGTACATCTGTGTCTCTTTTTCTGTTTTGCATATAGGGTTATCATTACTATCTTTTTAAATTCCATATATATGTGTTAGTATACTATATTGGTCTTTATCTTTCTGGATTACTTCACTCTGTATAATGGGCTCCAGTTTCATCCATCTCATTAGAACTGATTCAAATGAATTCTTTTTAATGGCTGAGTAATAGTCCATGGTGTATATGTACCACAGCTTCCTTATCCATTCATCTGCTGATGGAAATCTAGGTTGGTTCCATGTATGCATGAGACTAGTGCTCGGGGCTGGTGCACTGGGAAGACCCAGAGGCAGTGGGTGGAGAGGGAGGTGGGAGGGGGAATTGGGATGGGGAATACATATAAATCCATGGCTGATTCATGTAAATGTATGGCAAAAACCACTACAATATTGTCAAGTAATTAGCCTCCAACTAATAAAAATAAATGGAAAAAAAAAAAAAAGCTGAGCACCAAAGAATTGATGCTTTTGAATTCTGGTGTTGGAGAAGGCTCTAAAGAGTCCCTTGGACAGCAATGAGACCCAATCAGTCCATCCTAAAGGAAATCAGTCCTGAATATTCATTGGAAGAACTGATGCTGAAGCTGAAGCTCCAAAAATTTGGCCACCTGATGCGAACAACTGACTCATTTGAAAAGACCCTGATGCTAGGGATGATTGAGGGAAGAAAGAGTAGGGGACAACAGACAATGAGGTGGTTGGATGGCATCATTGACTCAATGGACATGAGATTGAGTAAGCTCCAGGGGTTTGTGATGGACAGGGAAGCCTGGCATGTTGCAGTCCATGGGGTTACAAACAGTTGGACACGGCTGAGTGACTGAACTGAACTGAAAATTTAGAAACTCATCCTAAAACTTGCACTGGGATTGATTATATACATGTACCTTTTTGTTTCTTCTGGTCTCCCAGAAATCCTACAGGATCCTTTCTGTAGCACTTGGATCCTAGCATCAAACAAATAACTTAACTTACTTATTAAAGCTCTTTAATTTTTCTAATCTATTGAAAATTATCATTACTATGGCCTCTTAGCATAGGAAGTAGTCCAGAGGGAGAGGGAGCTAATTATATAACATAAATATATGTTCCTCTTTTATTACTCCAGATTTTTCCATTGATCCTTTTTAGTAGTTGGCTGTAAGTTTAAGGATTCTTAGCATTAATCTTATTTTATATTTGCTTTCTCCAGAGCCTAATTTGAACTGTGATTCATCTATTCTCTCTGCCTATCTAGTCGGTTAGCCATTTATTGATCTATATGTTTGTCTGCTCTTTTATTTATTAGCTATGAAATATTAAACATACAATACCTAAGTAGAGAGAATGACTACTTCACAAATTAATCAGCTCACTATCCATCAGTAATCACTTGCTTTAGCTTTACCTATAATTTTTCTCATCAGCTAGGGCTCTTTTGTTTTCCAGGAATACAGTTACTTCAGAAAAGACAAGATACATTTTTAATTATTTATCTTTGCTTGACACTTTCATTACAATATTGGTGATGCAACTACAATCTAGTTGCTTCCCACAGTAAAAGTGGAGTTTTATACATTTAATCTAAACCAACTTAAGTCATATTTTAATGCTCAAATCACTTCTTTGATCAAATGAACCTCTTTAGTCTATCTTTGAGATGTTAATTGCTTTGTGGCATAGATATTCTGGTCTCGTTTCATACATCTTGACAATACCCAGGATTTACCATTTCTTCAAAAGGAGTGTTGGCTCCTTTAGGTGGGGAATATATCTTGTGACCTTCTCAAAGTACTAGTCAAGCTTGTTTCTGCTGAGTTATTATTGCTTCTTGATCTTTACATGGATAGAACTAAGCATTTATCTTTTAAAGAATACAAGTCCCTAAAAATATTTCAAATGTAAATTTTAAGGGGTTTGATTAAATTATTTAGTTTTATGCTTTCTTTTCTGTTATGCTTATGTCTTGGTTCTGAACAGCATTAATAAAGTCCTTTATCTGTATACATACACACACACATACATTTACATTTATATACATTTATATACATTTACATCTGTGTGTACATATATACACATATATACATATATATACTTATATATATTATATATGTATTATATACACATATATGTAATACATACACACATGTATTATATGTATATATACATATATATGATTTTCATATTTAGAAATGTATATTTCATTCATATATTCATTCATTCATATTCATATATGATAAATACATTTCTAAATATGAAAATAAATACTAACAATAAAACTACAGATTGACATGAACACTTTTCTTGCCTTTTCTGAATATTAATTTTATGCCTTACTATTTAATTGAATTCTGTTTCTCTTTGGAGTCATTTCTTCATATATTTTTTGTTTCCAAAATTTCAGTTTGCTCACTGTCACAGAGCTTTATAATTTTTCCATTCCAATCAATATCTCTACAGTTGTTTTGTCTAGTTGCACTGGCTGAAATTCCCAACACCTCTTCATATATTAGTTGCAAAAACATTTAGTATAGTGCAACAGGTGTTGTAAATTTCAATTCATAAGTGTCATAGCATTTGAATTAAAAAAAACATTAGATTGACATATAGTAGATTAACAATGTTGTGTTAGTTTCAGGTGTACAGCAAAGTGAGTCAATTATATATTTACATGTATTTATTATTTTTCAAATTATTTTCTCCTTTAAGTTATTACAGAATGTCAAGCAGAGTTCTCTGTGCTATACAGGGAACTGTTGGCTATCTATTTTAAATATATCAATGTCTACTTGGCAGTTCCAAATGTCCAACCTATCTCTCTCCCAATCTTGCTTATACTAACTCTTTTCCTTTTTGTAAATTCTCCACCCTCATTTCCTTCTATTGCTTTTCTTCTATGCTTACCAAAATATTTGTACATAATTCATTGTATGTCTGATGTCCACACTGCCTCTTTAAGCTGTATTTGTTGTCTTTTAACATGCCTTGCAATTCTTTTGTTGCTGTTGAAAGTAGTGCAGAGTGTACTGGGCTAAAGACACTGAGGTAAAAAATGTTTTATTATGAGACTTCATATTAATCTCACTAAGAGTTACACTGTGTTTATTGTTTGCTGTATCTTGATACAAAAGCTAAAATTTTCTCTACTGGTTTTTGTCTCCATTGTTATCTTTGTGTGTCTCTACAGACACACTATTTTTTCTTTTGTGTGTGGTGAATTAATACATGTTTTATTTTTAAATAGTTTTATATTTAAAGAAGTGTCAGGAAGATAATAGGGAGACTTCTTGTATACACTTTACCTAGCTACTGCTAATGTTAATATCTTTTATAACCATGTACTTTTTATCAAAATTAAGAAATCAACATTGTATAATATTATTAAGTAAACTAAAGGAAGACTTTACTAGTATTTTATCAGTTTTCCCCCAGCAGGCTTTCTTTAAAGTTTTTCCAGATTTATTTAAATATATAACATTGTATAACATTAAGGTATATGATATGATGATTTTTATACAGCATATAGTGCAAATATTTTACCATGATAAAACAAGTTAGCACAGTCTTTACCTGATATAATTACAATTTTGTTGCTGTTGTTTTCTTGTGACAAAATTGAAGTTCTACTGCTATAATAACTTTAAAAAATGTAATACAATATTGTAATAATACTTCTTTTTGTTCCAGATCCCTGGAACTCATCCATCTTATGATCAATGTTTGTACCTTTTGACCAATATCTCCTCATTTCCTCCACCTATCAAAACTTTGCAACCATCATTCTACTTTCTATTTCTGTGAGTTTGCTGTCTTTAGATTCCACATATAAGTGAGATCATACAGTACTTATGTTTCCTTATCTGACTTATTTACCTTAGTATAGCACTTTCAAAGCCTCTCCAAGTTGTTACAAATGGCAAGATTCCTCCATTTCTGTGGCTGAATAATATTCCATTATTATGTGGCTGCAAGGTCTGTTGGGGTCTTCAGTGGCACCTCTAGGGTCAAGGGACTTGGGATCACGACAGGTAGTGGTGGTAGCTGGAATCAATGGTGTGCACATATTCAGCTGTATGGGGCCAGCTTCAGGGGCCTGTGTAGTATCAGGCACCAATTTCAGGCACACATGTAGTGGTGGAGGGCTAACAGCAAGGATCAAGGAACAACTGTGGGCACACTAGCAGATGCAAGCCTCTGGCTGTTTTTGTGTACTTCTGTGGCTACAGGCTCTCTCCATGGTCACAAGACAGATGGCAGGGCACAAGTCCACTTGCCGCATGTGTATGTATATGGCAGCGAAGGCCAGTGATGTGTATTGGACCAGTAGTATACAGTGCTAACTGCTGGTAAGTCCAGTGATACAGGCAGTGACAGGGCATAGGGCTTTATTTAGGCCCAAAGGAACTGTAGACCCCTATGTCAGTGTACACTCCTGTGGCAGTGTGGTCTTAGGGCACACAGTGGTAGATGTAAGTGACAAGGGTCTGCCAGGGACATGCAAATACACAGCTGGGGTGAGCCCAGTGGTGCCGGCAGTGGGGATCATGGCTGTAGATGCGCACTTCTGTGGTTGCAGAACATCACATGGGCACATGGCAAATGGTAGGGCACATCTCCATGTGGTCACATGGCAGTGGGGTCACGTTAGTGACCAGGCTATTGATGTGCAAGTGGACAACTGGAAGAGCTAGGGCCAATCACATGCATAGCAGTGGGCTTGGCCATAGCAGTTGAGACTAGTACCTTTCATGAGAACAGTCACAGAGATCTGGACTGACTGGCAGTGTAGAGACCCCTTTAAAAATGTGGCTTTCTAGAGATTTTAACACAAACTTGTTCATATTGAGCTGCTAGGATCTCATCAATTATAATTTAGCTTTTCTTTCTCTGTTCTTGGTTCTCACAAAACAGAAAACTTCAGGAAGTTGTGAATCTTTATGTCCTTGTCTGTCTCTCCAACTCTAGGGACGGAAGTTTGACCTGACCTCAATTACTGTATAAATCTAAGAAACTGTTGCTGTTGTTCAGTCACTCAGTCATGTTCATCTTTTGGTGACTTCATGGATTGCAGCATACAAAGCTTCCCTGTCTTACACAATTTCCCAGAGCTTGCTTAAATTCATGTTCAATGAATCGGTGATGCCATCCAACCATCTCATCCTCTGTCATTTCCTTCTCCTCCTGCCTTTAATTTTTCACAGCATCAGTCTTTTCCAATCAATCAGCTCTTTGAATCAGGTGGTCAAAGTATTGGAGCTTCAGCTTCAGCATCAGTCCTTCCAAAGAATAGTCAGAACGGATTTCCTTTATGATTGACTTGTTTGATCTCCTTGCAGCCCAAGGGTCTCTCAAGAGTCTCCTCCAACACCACAGTTCAAAAGCATCAATTCTTGGGTATTCAGCATTCTTTATGGTCCAACTCACACATCCGTACATGACTACTGGAAAAAAAAAAACAAAACAAAACATAGCTTTGACTAGATGGACCTTCGTTGGCAAAGTAATGTCTCTGTTTTTTAATAAGCTGTCTAGGTTTGTCATAGCTTTTCTTCCAAGGACAAGCGTCTTTTAATTTCAAGGCTGCAGTCACCATCTGCAGTAATTTTGGAACCCAAGAAAATAAAGTCTCTCAGTGTTTCCATTGTTTCTCCATCTATTTGCCATGAAGTGATGTGACTGGATGCCATGATCCTAGTTTTTTGAATGTTGAGTTTTAAGCCAACTTTTCTCACTCTCCGCTTTCACCTTCATTAAGAGGTTCTTTAGTTCCTCTTCACTTTCTGCCATAAAGGTGGTGTCATCTGCATATCTGAAGTTATTGATATTTCTTCCAGCAATCTTGATGCCAGCTTGTGCTTCATCCAGGTTTGAATTTTGCATGATGTACTCTGTATATAACTTAAACAAGCACGGTGGCAATATACAGCCTTGACATACTCCTTTCCCAAATTTGAGCCAGCCTATTTTTCCATGTCAAGTTCTAACAGAATCTAAGAAGGACTGTCTACCTTTAGCTTATTCATTTTTTCTCTTTTAATGCATAGAAATGACAACTTTCAAGCTCCATACACAATGAACCAAAATCAAAAGTGACCCTCCAATTCTGTATATTTAATTCCTTCTCTTTGAAATACCTTGAATGATCTTTGTTTTCCAGACAGAATTAAATCATATCTCACAAAAGTCAATAGATATCAATCATATGATATTATCTAAAATTATGGTGATACTTACTTAAAAAATATTATTATCAGTTGTTCAAAGTAAATCTCTGAAAGAAACACTTTAATATTTTAGTGTTAATAAACATTTTATTTCCACTAAGTGCAAATATTATGTTTCCAAATTAAAAAAAAAAGTTATTCAAGAAGGAAATGGATGAGGGGAGGGAAGAGAAGGAGATAATGAAGAGGAGGGAGGACAGGAACCAAGAAAGACAAGAGCATGGGAAGAAGCAAAGGGGGAGAAACATCATAGAAGCTATTGATGCTGGTGATTAATAGGTTACTAGTAGCTTCCAATAGATAGAGGACCACTTCAATACAGGAAGATGCCAATAAGTAAGAGATTGATAAAATATATACTGACTATTTAAATTGCATGTTCATTTCCTTTTGGAAAGATAGAGAGAAGTAAAAATATAAAGTGTAATTGGATCAGAGGTATATTTTAGTAGTTGTTTTAAATAGATCATTGTTTTGCTTAAAATAGGATCAAAGGCTGTGGGTCAGAAGAGTGAATGATAGTAGGCAAGAGAGATTAGACATTTGATAATGTATTCTCCTGAAGGATATGAAGAAGGGTGGATTTGAAAGCAGGGTATTTTTAAAAATGATGCTATTAAACTGTTTCCCCTCCTGGGAAAAGTTTACGTGTCTGTTATAAAAGGACACCTTTTCCTTTAGGCAAAATAACTAAAGCAAAACTGAGAGATAGGATTGCTTAACCAAGCATCTGAAGATATGGGGGTTGTCTGTGCACCGTTTTTATACCTATAACCTTGGAAAAGTCCTTTAGTGCTCTCTATGTTAGTTACCACATCAGTAATATAAATATAATAAGGATTGGGGAAGCTTAGTGAGATAATGTCTCTAATGTGGATTTCAAAATAAATTAAAGAAATTAGTTTCTTGCATGTGCAGCCACTGGCAAGAGTGATAAAGTGAACATTTGCAGCAGGTGCTGGGTCAGAGGATCCTTTAGGAAAATACATTCACACCTTTAAACTTGTGAATAAGCCAACATAAAACACTGGCTATGGCTTAAAAGAACTCTAAATTTGCTATTTAGACATTGTTAACAAAGTCAAAATCTGTACATGGAAAAAATTTGGATTATATGTATTAATACAAAATTCATATTCTATTTTATAAAGCAGGCCAAACAATGAAAACTTTCCATTTCTATGCTTATCACCCTGAAATAGCATTTAAAAATAATTATTTAGAAAAGAGTTTTATTGAATTGTAATTGATTTACAATTTTGTTAATCCTGCTGAACAGCAAAGTGACTCAATTACAAATATACATACATTTTTTTAATATTATTTTCCACTATTGCTTATCCCAGGACAATGAGTATAGTTCCCTATGCTACAGAGTGAGTGTATAATTCTTAAATTACCATTGAGTTATCTATATTGTATTCTGACTTTAATATCATTTGGGAGTTTTAGGAAAGTTTGTTTTTCCCTTCATGTCAATATCCCAGGAAAGGATTAAATTGTAAACCAGAATTTCATGGCAGGATCGAGGCTGACAAGAGAGAAAAAAAATATTATTCATTCTCTTCCTCTTTCTGTCTATCTCAGCCAAGTTTCTCTGGTGTGAATTATTATTTAAAAAAAAAAAAGGCTGAAAAATTGACAAATGCTTGAAGGTAATGATGACCTTTGTAACATGGTTGCCAAATAAAAAAATTAGGCCTAAATATATCCATATAAGCTAAATCAGCTCCTGAATTTGAATATGCAATATAGTGTGTAATGTACACTTAGTCTGTTTTTACTGCTAGTCTGTTTTTCCTTTCTTGATTACAACTGAGGAAATCTCAAATTTAGGCCACAGGAAAGAAATTCCTTATAAAAGAAGAGTGATTGTTATTTTGAAGAATGGTCTGTGCTGTGCTTATTTGTTTCAGACATGTCTGACTTTTTGTGACCCCATGGACTGTAACCCTCCAGTCTCCTCTGTCCATGGGATTTTCCTGGCAAGAATACTGGAGTGGGTTGCAATTTCCTTCTCAGGGGAACTTCCTGATCCAGGGATTGAACCCGTGTCTCCTGCAAGACTCTCCTGCGTTGGAGGCAGATTCTTTACCACTGAACCACCTACTGGAAGAGTGGTCTACAAAGCCATTTATGCAAGTTACTCAATGGATAGGTTATTAAACACCAAAGATATGAGTAGACATTTGTGGTATTAAAAATGATACCAAAAAAAAAAAAAAAACCACACCTTCAGTTCAATTCAGTTCAATCGCTCAGTTGGGTCTAACCCCCATGGACTGGAGCACACCAGGCCTCCCTGTCCATCACCAGCTCCCAGAGTTTACTCAAACTCATGTCCATTGAGTCAGTGATGCCATCCAACCATCTCATCCTCTGTTGTCCGCTTCTCCTCTCACCTTCAATTTTTCCCAGTGAGAGAGTCAATTCCTAGGCAGGTTGATAAGAAGTCTAGGGTCCCCAAGGAGAGAGGGGTCTGGAATTCTCAAGGAGGAAGGAAGGACAAACTTTTTTTTTTTTTGTCCCTCTATATTCCTTAGGATTACATAACAATGATGCAGCCTGCTTGAGGACAGTCTCTAGAAAAAACCTGGCTAATCTTGTTATCTTAAAGTGTAAATTATGGGAGTAGGTCTAGTGAGGTCTTTACAACCTCCAAATATTCTTTTGATTCACTGTAATAACTAATTAGATAGTATATAACTCCATGGCTAACACTAGCAAGGGGGTACTCTCTTTGCCCTATTCTGATGCCTATGTCAGAAGCTTTCTCTATCTCCTTTATACTTCAATAAAACTTTATTACACAAAAGCTCTGAGCGATCAAGCCTCGTCTCTGGCCCTGGATTGAATTCTTCTCCTCTGGAAGCCAAGAATCCCGGCATCTTTGCATGGTTTAACAACAACCTTTCATTTTGGGGGCTTGTTTGGGATCCTTCAGGACAAAGCAAGGATGCTTGCAGCGCTAGTTCTTTTTTGTCCTAGCGAACATGTTTTCTGCTGTACTTTACTAACTCTATGGTGTGCTTGTGTGAGTGAATGACACGCCCTGTGCAAAGCAAGTGAGGAGCCCTGCTCTGCGGTTCCACAGGACCTCATATGGCTTATGGCAAAAACCTGTCAGGGGTTTATACCCACCTGACAATGCCAAGAAGCACCCAATGTCTCCTTTGGAGACCCACCAGAAATGGGCAAAGCATGTGGACTGAACTCTCCTTTCTCAGTCAAACTTTTTCACCTCTTTGACCATTTCATATCTCCTTGAAAATTAGAAGTACTAACCTAATCTATCGGATCATAGACTTTCAAGGGACTTGTGATCTATGCTGTTACTGTGTACTGTTACTTAGATCCCAAACTTGGCTTGGTAGTCGGGAAGTGACTAGCCTCGCTAGGCATGGAAAGTTTGGAAGCTAGATGGAGCTCTAGCTCCAAGAGCATCTCTGAGGTTATAGGTTACTCAGATTGGAATTGCAATGGGTTTATTTTCCTTTGGTAATGCTGGCTCTTAGTGAGCCAGAGGAGACTCTTACACTGGTGTGGTAACGCTTGGAAGGGACATCTCAGTTTTATGTTCATATCGGTCTTACTGTGGTCAGGAATATACTCAGGGTTGTGCACAGGCACTCAGGTGATGAGAATGTTTCCCCCAGCAGTCTTAGCTTGTGAGACATTCCAGAAGGTTACTCTGATTGCTGTCCGGTGGCATCAGAGGCAAGCAAGGTTTTAATGGTGAGGAGCTGGACATCAGTCAGGGATGCCATCAGGTCTACCCCTGGTGCATCTCCACCCCATCTCGGTGGTAGAACCGGGAGGGATGAGTATATCGCCTGCGTTGGTGAGGGACAGACTAAGTCCGACCAGGAAAGAAAAGCTGTGGTGTAAAGTCTGTCTACACCTCCAACTAGAGCAGGGAGGGATGCCACCAATAGAAAGAAGGCACTGGTCGCTTTTTTTTCTCTCTTACAGATGGGAGCTAACAATTCCGGCCTCACTCCTTTGAACTGTATCCTGAAAAACTGGGATAGATTTGATCCCCAGGGCTTAAAGAAGACACACCTGGTCTTCCTATGTAATACTGCATGGTCACTGTATCCATTGGAGGATAGCGAGCGTGGCCGGTTGAAGGGTCTCTTAAGTATAATACTGTTTTACAATTAGACAGGTGTTGTAGAAAACAAGGAAAATGGGTAGAAGTAGCATAAGTGTTGCCCTTTTTCTCTCTGCGGAATAAGCCAGACTTATGTCCTAAGGGTATAGATTTGGGTGTGACACCTTCAGCTCCTTCCTGTCCTCCTACTTTGCTGGATGAGATGGAGGACTGGAGACAAAGGGATAAAGAAAAGCAGGTTTCTCCAATCTATCCCTGGGATCACATGCACAGAGCAGGAAGAGAGACTGAGAACAGCCACAAAATCTGTTGCCTCTTCATGAAGCACCCACCAGGAGAAATCATCAGTCTATAAGAGTTAATAAGCCTTGTTCTTATCAAAAAATACAAAAAAAATCAAGGAGGGTCTGGGAGACTATTTAGAGGACACAGAAAAATATATTAGAGCTTTTAAAGGTGTTACTCTGTTTTATTACCTTACTTGGAAGGTTGTCATGTATATCTTGGGACAAATGCTGACTCCTGACTCAAAGACTCGAGTTTTGGGAAAAGCGGTTGCTTATGGGGATGAATGGTTTGGTAATGAATCAGCAAGGAAGAAGGAGGATGAGACAACCGCCCTCCCCACTTGGAATTAGGAGGTCCCAACTACAGAACCAGACTGGGACTACAACACAGGAAGGGAAGGTGGGATCAAAGTCGTTTTATCAGCTGTATTCTTGAAGGACTCAGGCAGGTGCTTACTAAGCCTTTAGTTAGTTAGTTCAGTCTTTAAACTATGACAAATTGGCAAACATAGAACAGGAGGAGAAGGAAGCTCCTGGTAATTTCCTAGATAGACTGAGAGAAGTCCTTTGCAGATTCACTGAGATTGATCCTAAAACTAAAGACGGAAAAGTGATCTTAAAGGATAGATTGCCCACTCAGTCGGCTCCAGATATCCACCGTTAAGCTATCAAAATGGGCGTATGGACCAAACCAGTCTTTAGATAATCTGTTACAACTGGCTCAGACAGTCTATTACGGTAGGGAATATGAGGAAAAGAAAGAAAGGCAAAAAAGAAAAAAAAAAAAAAAAAGACAAAGGAACAGGTGGAAGCCTTCGCAATGGCTATAAAAACCGTTCTTAAACAGCCTGAGAAAAATGCTCAGAGGGACCGAGGTGAAAAGAGATGGGCTTGCTATTACTGTGGAAAGGAGGGGCACCTCAAGCAGGATTGCCCTCAGGCATCTAAGCCGCTCCCAGCTCCATGTCTGGTCTGCAAAGGACCACACTGGAAGAGAGACTGCTCCCAGAAGGGTAAGTTTCAGGGGTTGGACTTTTCAAGACAAACAAGACTGAAGGTGCTCAGGGATCCCCACACAAGCTCCTGTACTAATTACACCTGAGGAACCCCAGGTATTAATAACTGTCGGGGGCCAATCCATTGATTTCCTTTTAGATACTGGGGCAAATTACTTCACTGAATCCTCTGGCCCACTTTCTTCCTGATCCGCTTCCATAATGGGACTGTCTAGACAAGCCAAAAGGTATTACTTCAATTGTTCTTTAAGTTATAACTGAGACTCTGTGCTATTTTCACAGGAGTTTCTGATCATACCAGAGTCTCTCTCACCCCTTTTGGGGAGGGATACACTGAGCAAGGTCCATGCCTCTGTTTTCATAAATACGGAGCCCTCCCTTTCTCTTCCTCTAATTGAACAAAACATAAATCCTAGAGTATGGGTTGATGGAAAATCTGTGGGTCGAGCACAAAATGCTATTCCTGTAGTTGTCAAGCTCAGAGACCTATACTTATTTCCACATAAGAAGCAGTATCTACTGAAACCTGAGGTTAAGGAAGGATTAAAACCCATCATTGAGGATTTAAAGGAGCAGGGACTATTAATTCCCTGTAACAGTCCATTCAACACTCCTATTTTGGGTATAAAGAAATCAAATGGTAAATGGAGACTAGTTCAAGATTTACAAATAATAAATGAGGCTGTAGTTCCTTTACACCCCATGGTGCCTAATCCTTATACTCTATTGTCTGAAATTCCTGAAGGAGCCAAATATTTCTCAGTAACTGATTTGAAAGATGCCTTCTATTCAGTGCCTTTGGCAGAGGAAAGTCAATTTCTATTTGCCTTTGAGGACCCTATGCAGCCAGCTTCTCAGTTAACCTGGACAGTTTTGCCCCAGGGATTTTGTGACAGTCTTCACTTATTTGGGCAAGGTTTGTCACGGGATCTACAAAACTTTAATAGCTCCAAAGTAGTGGTGTTAAATATGTAGATGATATTTTGCTCTGTGTTGAGACAGAGGAAGCTTGTTCACAAACCTCAGAAGACTTTTCAAACTTTCTGGTAGGCTGTGGTTACAAGGCACCAAGAGAAAAGGCTCAGCTTTGTCAACAATCTGTTAGATATTTGGGCCTAATCATATCAAAAGGAACTAGGGTCATAGGCCCCGAGAGAATTAAACCTATACTAAATCATCCCCTACCTATGACTTTAAGACAATTGAGAGGATTTTGGGGACTCACAGGCTACATTTGGATTCAGGGATATGGGGAACTCACCCGGCCTTTATATAAACATAGTTGAAACTCAGCAGGCCCAAACCAAAAAAACTGGTTTGGTCTCCAGATACTCAAAAGGCTTTTAAGGTTCTTCAGACTGCTCTCCTGCAAGCTTCTGCTCTGAGCTTGCCCACAAGGTCAGAATTTAATTTGTTTGTCACTGAGAGAAAAGGTGTGGCCTTGGGAGTTTTGAAACAACCCTGAGGGCCTCATCAGCAGCCTGTTGTTTATCTAAGCAGAGAATTAGATGTGATTTCATAAGGGTGGCCCCACTGCCTATGAGTAATTGGGGCAGAAGCTTTTTTAGCACCTTAAGCTTTAAAAATAATTAATGGATAGAACCTTACTATACTGACTTCTCATGATGTGAGTGGAATCTTAAATGCTAAGGTTAATATTTGGGTGGCAGACAGCAGGCTTATTAAATATCAGTCATTGTTGTTAGAAGGACCAGTAATTAAGTTTAAAGTTTGTGGAAATTTAAATCCTGCCACTTTCCTTCCTGAGAAGGAAATTGAAACATCTGATCACGATTGTTCCCAGTTCCTAACTTTAAAATAAATATGCAGCTCGGGAAGATCTAATGGATACCCCACTAGACAATCCTGACATTGAAATATTTACTGATGGTAGTACTTTTGTTCAGGATGGAAAGCATAAAGCTGGTTACACCGTGGTGACTGCTGAACAGGTTTTAGAAGCAAAATCTCTCCCCCAGGGAACCAGTGCTCAGTTAGCAGCGCTTGTGGCTCTGACCTGAGCTCTGGAGTTAAGCAAAGGGCAATGGGTAAATATCTACACTAAGTATGCTTGTTTGACTTTATATGCTCATGCTGCAATATGGAAAGAAAGACAGTATAAAACAGCAACAGGAGAACCTATTAAGCATTTCAGAGAGATTGAGAGACTTTTAACTGCTATATATTGCCCTAAAGAAGTACCTGTTATGCATTGCAAAGGACACAACAGGGATGGGAGTAAAGTAGCTGAAGGTAATCAGCTGGCTGACTGTCAAGCCAGAAAAGAGGCACTTTACAAAACCCCTTCACTATAGACACCTTGATCTGGACAGGTCCTATGGAACAGGACAAACCACAATATACTGAGGAAGAATTAGAAAGATATGAGAAAAGAGGAGCAAAGATTCCTGATAAATGATGGTTGCAGTATGAGGATGGATGATTAATAATTACTGAAAGTGCTCAATGGAAAATTCTTAAGGGTTTACACCAGAGTTTTCATTTGGGTGCAGAGAGTACTTACCAGATGGCTTCTCATTTGTTTGAAGGTAAAAATGTAATGAAAACTTTAAAGAACATTATCTAAAGGTGTGAGGTTTGTCAGAAAAATAACACAAAGACTGAAAAGATAGCAAAATCTGGATTACAACGAAGTGGAAAGTGTTCAGGAGAGGACTGGTAAATTGATTTTACTCATATGCCAAAAGCTAATGGATATTCTTGCTTACAAGTTTGAGTGGATACTTTGACTGGATGGATTGAGGCTTTTCCATGTAGTGAACAAGCTAAGGAGGTTATAAAGATTTTAATCCATGAAATTATCCCCAGGTTTGGACTGCCAAGGAGCCTTCAGAGTGACAATGGCTCCGCCTTTAAAGCTGCTATAACTCAGGAGATATCTAAAGCTCTAGGAATAGAATATCACTTACACTGTTCCTGGAGACCCCAATCCTCAGGAAAGGTTGAAAAAGTTAATGACATTATCAAAAGACATCTGCACAAATTAACTCGAGACACACAGGACAATCAGATTAAAGTCCTACGCGTACTGCCCCCAAGAAGGAGGGACTGCTACCCACACCCCTGCAGCCCCCTTTGAATGTATTTATGGAAGGCCTTTCTTATGCACAGACATTGTTATAGACCGAGAAACCTTGGAATTAACTAATTATGTAACTCAGCTCACAGCTTTTCAACAGGCATTAACAGAACTCCAGGAAATGACTCCAACCCAGCCTCTGAGTCAAGTAAGCCTCTATGTGAGCCAGGAACTGAGGGCCTCATAAAAACATTGGGGTCTGGGGGCTCATTCCTCGAGCCCCTCTGGGAAAGCCCTTACCAGGTTATTCTTTCTTCTCCCACAGCTGTCAAAGTACCAGGAATTGACTCGTGGGTACATCACACTAGAGTTAAGAGGTGTCACCCTGACCAGAACTAAGTGACTTCATTTTGTCTTTACTTTCTATGTTCTGACTTTGTACTTTTCAGATGGGCCTGATAATCTATGTGAGCCTACTTATGCTGACTCCAAAAACCCTGAGTCTGCCATTTGATCCTCAAGGCAATGCCTTCCTGTCTTGGGCTCACTCCTATGCAGCATTTCACCATCAGTCTAATTGGTGGGTCTGTGGAGCGCTCCCCTCTTCATCAGTGGAAGGCTTCCCATGGTGGACATCTCCACTTTAAGGAAAAGACTTTCTCCAAGTCTGTGAATATCTTCGACAACAATCATACGGGATGACTCTTCTTCATCTGATGACATCTAACAACCTTAAGATGGACTGATGTAACTATGGATATTATGTGACTTTTCATTTTGATTTTAATTTGGTTTAATGACTATTTTGCCTCACACCTGTAACTGTATAATAGGGTTTTCTAACCATCTAAAAGCTTTTAATTTACAAATGGTTGTCTAAGCTCCTATAAGTATTACAGCCTCCTCAAACTATTATGTGAGGCCCTTGTATCAGAGACCCTCAATATGAGGGTTAGGAGAATATGTTGCCTCAACAATTTAGGGAGCATGCCCCTAAACAGCAGGAAATAGTTATATAATGAAAATGACGCCCCTTTCCCTTGGCAACATAATTCTCTTAAAAGAAAAGGTGGGAATGAGAGAGTCAATTCCTAGGCAGGTTGATAAGAAGTTTAGGGGTCCCCAAGGATAGAGGAGTCTGGAATTCTCAAGGAGGAATGTCTCTCTACATTCCTTAGGATTGTATAATTCCTTAGGATTATATACCAATAATGTATCCTGCTTGAGGACAGTCTCTGGAAAAAACCTTCTGGTGAATCCTGTTATATTAAGGTGCAAATTATGGGAGGAGGTTCCAGTGAGGTCTTTACAACTTCCAGACATTCTTTTGATTCACTGTAATAACTGATTAGAGAGTATATAACTCCATGGCTAACACTAGCAAGGGAGTACTCTTTCTGTCCCCTTCTGATGTCTATGTCAGAAGCTTTCTCTATCTCCTTAATACTTTACTAAAACTTTATTACACAAAAGCTCTGACTGATCAAGCCTCGTCTCTGGCCCCAGGTTGAATTCTTCTCCTCCAGAGGCCAAAAATCCCCATGTCTTTGAGTGGTTCAACAACAATTCACCAACATCAGGGTCTTTTCAAATAAGTCAGTTCTTCCCATCAGATGGCCAAAGTATTGGAGTTTCAGCTTTAGAATCAGTCCTTCCAATGAATATTCAGGACTGATTTCATTTAATATGGACTGGTTGGGTCTCCTTGCAGTCCAAGGGACTCTCAAGTGTCTCCTCCAACAACGCAGTTCAAAAGCATCAATTCTTTGGTGCTCAGCTTTCTTTATATACCAACTCTCACATCCATACATGACTACTGGAAAAATCATGAATTTGACTATACAGGCATTTGTTGGCAAAGTGATGCCTCTGCTTTTTAATATGCTGTCTAGGTTGGTCACAGCTTTTCTTCCAAGGAGCAAGCCTCTTTTAATTTCATGGCTGCAATCACTATCTGCAGTGATTTTGGAGCCACCGTCCCTGGGCGGGGGGGGGGGGGGGGGGTTGGGAGGGGTTTGCTAGGCAAACGGTGTGGGTGATCGGGGGGCGGGGGATTGTCACTGTTTCCACTGTTTCCCCATCTTTTTGCCATGAAATGATTGGACTGGATGCCATAATCTTAGTTTTCTGAATGTTGAGTTTTAACTCAACTTTTTCACTCTCCTCTTTCACTTTCATCCAGAGGCTTTTTAGTTCTTCTTCACTTTCTGCCATAAGGGTGGTATCATCTGCATATTTGAGGTTATTGATAATTCTCCCCACAATCTTGATTCCAGTTTGTGCTTCATCTAGCCCAGCATTTCTCATGATGTACTTTGCATGAGTTAAATAAGCAGGGTGACAATATACAACCTTGATATACTCTTTTTCCTATTTGGAACCAGTGTGCTGTCCCATGTACAGTTCTAACTGTTGATTCCTGACCTGCATACAGACTTCTCAAGAGGCAGGTCAGGTGGTCTTGTATTCCCATCTCTTTAAGAATTTTCTACTGTTTGTTGTGGTCCACACAATCAAAGGCTTTGGCATAGTTTATAAAGCAGAAATACATTTTTTTTTTTCTGGAAATATCTTGGATTTTTGATAATCCAAAGGATTTTGGCAATTTGATCTCTGGGTTCTGCTTTTTCAAAGACCGGCTTGAACATTTGGAAGTTGACTGTTCATGAACTGTTGAAGCCTGGCTTGGAGAATTTTGAGCATTGCTTTACCAGCATGTGAGATGATTGCAATTGTGTGGTAGTTTGAGCATTCTTTGGCATTGCCTTTCTTAGGGATTGGAATAAAAACTGACCTTTTCCAGTCCTGTGGCCACTGCTGAGTTTTCCAAATTTGCTGGCATATTGAGAGCAGCACTTTCATAGCATCATCTTTTAGGATTTGATACAGTTCAACTGAAATTCTGTCACCTCCACTAGCTTTGTTCATAGTGATGCTTCCTAAGGTCCACTTGACCTCATATTCCAAAATGTTTGGCTCTAAGTTGGTGATCACACCACCGTGATTTTCTGGGTCATGAAGATCTTTTTATATAGTTCTTTTGTGTATTCTTGTCACCTCTTATTAATATCTTCTGCTTCTGTTTGGTCCATACCATTTCTGTCATTTATTGTGCCCATCTTTGCATGTAATGTTCCCTTGGTATATCTAGTTTTCTTGAAGAAATCTCTAGTCTTTCTCATTCTATTTTTTTCCTCTATTTCTTTGCATTGATCACTGAAAAAGGCTTTCTTATCTCTCCTTGCTATTCTCTGTAACTCTGCATTCAAATCCCATACCTTAGATGAGTTTTAAATACTTTAGTTTATCTTAATAATATCATTGGAACTATACATTGTCCTACACTTGTACTAATAATGTAATTAGAGAAGAAAGATGCTCTTTGAGTTTGTGATGTTTGTGGCATTATGAGCTAACTTTCACAAACCCAAAGTAACTCACAAAAATAAAATTCTGGCCAAGGAGGTCTCAGATCCTGCCAACTGATGATTTTACTCTGTTGAAAAATTAATATTTATTTTACATTGTTAAATTATGAACATTTGTTTCATTTGTGCAGTTATTAGTAGTGGAATTACATTTCTATGCAAATATAATAAGTGGCATTATTCCAGAGAATACAAAATATAGTATAATAATAATAATATTAATGAAACTGTCTCTGAGTATAAATTAAAGCTAAAGATATTTCAATATGGTTTCTTTGGTAGTTCATGCCATGAAAGAAAACCTCAGCCTTTGAGATGTTTGCAAACAGACAAAGAAGTAAAACTGGTTTCCATAACAGCCAGTTATGGAAAAAAAAATATAACTTGGAAAGGCATATAGTCCCAGGGATTCAAGTAGGGAATTGGACAGGTGAAACAGGACAACTAAAGTTGAAAACTGCATGAAAATTCAACCCTATAGAAATAATTGTATAGAAATCTAGGGAAAAGTATTATATTCCAAGGTGACTAATGGCAAATGAGTGAAGGAGTTGAAAAGTATGAGGGGTAATTCTGTGCAATTCATAAGATATTATGGATAAATTAGTAGGAAAGAAAAAGAGATCTCCATAAAAGCAAAACATTTTTCAGAAAACACTTGTGGAAATCACTACTAATCTGGCAGAGGACAGACAGAGAAGAAAAATACCTTTATATGGTTCTCCAAGTCTCAAACAAAAAATGGAGAATGTCTACTCTGACTGTATTGGATATGTGCAGGTTTCACACCAGTCTAGTTATAACTTACATTGAGAGGAAGAGTAGGTAAAGAGATAGGAATGGATAAACCATAAACTCCTAACTTTAAGTGTAAAAAAAGAAACAAAAAATTGAGACATTTTCAACTGGTTTACCTACTACCAAAATTCTTCATGCTCATGTAGTCAAATCTACAACATTTATTCATCAGTAAGTAATAATTCCAAATTAGTATAACCTTAGTGCCTGCACTAATTCATTGGATTTTGGTTGCTAAATATTCCTCAGGGGACAAAATCACCCCAGTTTAGCTAGGTGTAAGTTAACTCTTGGAGGATGATGGGAGAGTCTTGGCCAAAGGACAGTCTAGGGATTCGGGATAAACTATACCAAAGGATATTTATTGTGATAATTTCACATGTTAATAAGGTAATGCTCAAAATCCTTCAAGCTAAGCTTCAACAGTACATGATTTGAGAATTTCCAGATGTACATAGCTAGGCTTAGAAAAGGCAGAGGAATCAGAGATCAAATTACCAACATTTGTTGGATCATAGAAAAAGCAAAGGAATTTCAGGGGAAAAAAAAAATCTGCTTCTGCTTCATTGCCTACATTAAAGACTTAAACTGTGTGGCTCACAACAAGCTGTGGAACATTCTTAAAGTGACGGGAATACCAGACCACCTTACCCACCTCCTGAGAAACCTGTATGCAAATCAAGAGCAACACTTACAACTAGACGTGGACCAATAGACCAGATTCAAAACTGAGGAAGAAAAATACAGCAAGGTTGTATATTGTCAGCCTCCTTATTTAACTTATATGCAGAGTTCAGTTCAGTTCAGTCACTCAGTCATGTCCGACTCTTTGTGACCCCATGAATCGCAGCGCACCAGGCCTCCCTGTCCACACAAACTCCTGGAGTTTACTCAAACTCATGCCCATCAAGTCAGTGATAGCCATCTCATCCTCTGTCGCCCCCTTCTCCGCCTGCCCCCAATCCTTCCCAGCATCAGGATCTTTTCCAATGAGTCAACTCTTTGCATGAGGTGGCCAAAGTATTGGAGCTTCAGCTTCAGCATCAGTCCTTCCAATGAACACCCAGGACTGATCTCCTTCAGGGTGGACGGGTTGGATCTCCTTGCAGCCCAAGACACTCTCAAACGTCTTCTCCAACACCACAGATCAAAAGCATCAATTTTTCAGTGCTCAGCTTCACAGTCCAACTCTCACATCCATACATGAATGCAGAGTACTTCATGTTAAATGCCAGGCTGGATAAATCGCAAACTGGAATCAAAATTACTGGGAAAAACATCAGCAAACTCAAATATGCAGATGATACCACTCTAATGACAGGAAGCAAAGAGGAGCTAAAGAGCCTCTTGATGAGGGTAAAAGAAAAGGGTGAAAAACTGACTTAAAACTCAACATTTAAAAAACTAAGATCATGACATCCAGTCCCATTACTTCATGGCAAATGTGCTATGCTTAGTCACTCAGTAAATTCTACTCTTTGTGATCTCATGAACCCTGTCCATAAGGATTCTCCAGGCAAGAATACTGAAGTGTGTTGCCACACACTCCTCCAGGGGATCTTCCCAATCCAGGGATCAAACCTAGGTCACCCACATTGTAGGTGGATTCTTTACTGTCTGAGCCACCAGGAAAGCCCAATAATAGGGAAAAGGTGGAAGCAGTGACAGAGTTTTCTTTTCTTTTTTGGGGGGGTGCAGGGGGCTTTAAAATAACTTCAAATGGCGACTGTAGCCATGAAATTAAATATGCTTGCTCTTTGGAAGGAAAACTATGGTAAATCTAAGCAGTGTATTAAGAAGCAGAGATATCACTTTGCTGACAAAGGTCCATATAGTCAAAGCTATGGTTTTCCCAATAGTCGTGTTTGGATGTGAAAGCTGGAAAATTTTTTAAAAAAAGAAGAAAAGGCTGAGTGACGAAGAATTGATGCCTTTGAACTGTGGTGCTGGAGAAATCTATTGAGGGTCCCTTGGACAGCAAGGAGATAAAACAAGTCATTCCTAAAGGAAATCAACTCTGAATAGTCATTGAAAGGACTGATACTGAAGCTCCAATACCTGATGGGAAGTTAGATAACATCACCGACACAATGGGCAGGAATTTGAGCAAACTCTGGGAGATAGTGAAAGATGAGGATGTAGTCCATGGGATTACAAAAAATTGGACACACTTGGTGACTGAATAGCAGATGACTAAATTGACCTCTGTACCTGATAATTCAATTTGATATTATTTCTTCAGATTATTTTCTATTTACTATCATTTGATATTTTTTGGTAAAATCTGTAAGATTTACTTTAGTTATAATCACAGAAAAAGAAGAGGCACAAATTTCAATTTGAGTAGTAGTTTTTTGGGGAAAGATTGTCTAAAACTAGGTGGAGATGACAGGGGCAATTATGATGGGATTTTTTAAGAAAGTGACTCCCAAACATGTGCCCCACCCAGTCAGTTCCTTTGAAAAATATACTGTTTTTCATCTCAATTTCAGAACCTCAGAGTTTCACTTTGTTCATTTTTTAACATGGAATACATTGCCTAGTAATAACTGATAAACTGCAACTAATATTTGCATTTTGAAGACCAGAGAATAGAATGTCTCAATCTTAGACAATAGAGTACCTGGTGCTGGACTTATTTATATTATAAATGAAAGTGGACATTAAAATTCTCTAATTTTCAAAAAAAATGATAAACAGGATTAGAAACCACTTTTATTTTTACTTGTGAGGAGTATGAGTGAAACTCCATGAGTAGGCAAATTAATGGCAGATATGTGTCAACGTGGTGGTGTACTATATAGAGAACATATAATTAGAAGAACTCAAATCTATACTCAGCTAAGGGAACTCAAGTAAATTACATAGAAGTCTGTTTAAGAATTACTTTACAATACAAAATTTAGTGTATGTAGAAACAAAAATTTAGATATTGAGATGGACAAGTATAGAAGATATAATCTTATGGAGTTGTGGTAGCAATGAAAAATTTTTTTTTTTAAGCATTTTGAGGATATAAGTTTGAAAATGTTTTGTAGTTTTTTAAGCATTTTGAGGATATAAGTTTGAAAGTGTTTTGTAAGGAAACTGTTTTTAGTTCAGACTGTAAACTTATACTATGGGAATCACACCTTAAAAGTTGTATTTTATTTTATATTTTTCATTTTCCACATTACAGTACTTAGTTACTGGATGATTGATTAATTGCAAAGTGTTCCCTGAAAACATTCAAATGCTTTGTCAAGTGGGAAACAAAGACTTACAAAGTTGTTAACATTATCAAATGATTATTAAATGGAGAACAAATAAGTTACAATTAAAAGGTCTTGGAAAATAATTTAGAGTCTTGCAAAACTATTTGAATTTCTCCTCAATAACAAGAGGAGAGATAAAATCTGGAAGTAGTCCAGAAAAAGAAAACTGACATATTTTAAAAGATTTTGAAGGACATTATCTCCTATTGGAGCACAGGTAGTCAATTAAAACTTAGGTGAAGTCTTTGAGAATGTATGATATCAGGAGACTATATAATCTTATTAATATTTATAAAATCATAAAAGATAAGTGTAGAAAATGTATTTCAACATATTCTCTTCCCATTTCCCTCATCTCTGTTCAGAGTCATAATGAGCAAAAGCCTTAGGTGATATAGCCTACCCGCTAATCCATTATCTCTTCTTATCTGATATACAATTACTAAATACTATGCCAATGCTTCAGATAAGCACTTATTTTAAAGTTGAAGGGAAAGGAAATTAAGTGTGAAAATAAAGCAGTAGAATTTCATTTCATTTGTCTTCTAAAAATCATTAGTAACAGTAGTCTTTTCCTTTTGAATTATTTCATACACTGGCTTCAAGTTACAACTTTAAGATTCATATAATGTTATGGCAATTTATTACTTGCTTACTTTTTTCTGCTAAAATTAATTCACCTAGCAAATAGACTCTAATTTAATTTTTCATTTATAAGAAACACAATATGGAATAAAATAAAGATTGTTTGCAATAAATGTATTGTAGAATGATATGCAGTTAAATGTGTTCAAGTGTTTTATTGAGCAATGTACATTGAATTAGAAAGAATTTATTCATTCTCTTTTCTTCCTTGGTTTTCGTCAAAGAAGTGTGTTAGCATGTGCATATCTATCACCATTTTAAATAGATCTCATGTATATATATATATATATATATATATATATATATATATAACACAAATTGTTATCTTTGAAAAACAATATCGTTAGATTTAAAACAATCAGCAACTGAAAACAATGCTGATTTTGTTTCTTGAATTTCCTTGAGAATGGCTGAAAGTAATTCTTCATGTTTAAGTGTATGGAAAATGTGTTTGGGTATTCTAAATCTTATTAGTATATATTTGCTTTGTTCTTCCTAGACTTTCTTATGAGTAAGGCTTTATATATATGTAAAACTTTCAAGAATAAAAGTACTTCAGCAAATAAGTTATTGTGGAGAAATCTTTACCTACATGCTTTTCTGTATTTGTTAAATAACTTGGTCGATATAGCTTGCTGCACAAAGGAATGCTTATATTTAAAATTTTATATTTGTATTATTCATATGTAAAATCTAAATGTGAAAAGGTACCTGTCAAATTTCTCTGGAATATTGTGCATTCTATCAATATGTAAACATGAATTCATGTGTTTTTTTTTTTTTTTTCAAAACTATCAATCAATCATCAATTCAGTTGCTTAAGTCATGTCCGACTCTTTGCGACCCCATGAACCGCAGCACGGCCAGGCCTCCCTATCCATCACCAATTCCCAGAGTCCCCCCAAATCCATATCCATTGAGTCAGTGATGCCATCCAGCCATCTAATCCTCTGTCGTCCCCTTTTCCTCCTGCCCTCAATCTTTCCCAGCATCAGGGTCCTTTCAAATGAGTCAACTCTTTGCATCAGGTGGCCAAAGTATTGGAGTTTCAGCTTCTATTTTAAAACATTTCTATATAGCTATTTGGTTATCTCCTCTATGGTCTTCAAATATATGTATATGTATATGTGTGTGTATAATTAATTTGTAGACTAAATACTTCACCCCTACAATTATTACTATTGTTATTTATGACATTCCTTATTTTTTTTCTCTCTCTCTTTGTATAGACATATATATATATTATATGACTATATTATATAGATATATAATATTACATATTTATATATATTGTACATCTCTAATGTTCTTTCTTTACTGCATGCACCATCAACTTTCACTGAGAGTGAGTTCCTTGCATTTGGGGGGTTAGTATTTCCTGAAATTTCTGGCTTCTGTCAGTATGACTCCCAGATTTTACTACATAAAACTTACAGACTATTATGTCTTTTTGCAACAGTTCTATTTATCTTGGCTGTATATATATATATTTATACACACACACACACAAACACACACACATGTATATGGGGTCTCCCTGGTGACTCAGATGGTAAAGAATATATATAAATATATATATATATATATATATATATATAAACTATATATATATATATAAACTCTAACCCTATGAATATCAGGTTCTTTACCATGTGAGTCACCAGGGAAGCCCCATATACATATATATACATATGCATATATACATATATATATATATATTGTATATATACATATGCAGATATACATATATATATATACATTGTATATATACATATACAATATACATATATATTGCAGTGGTCTTAAATACAGCATCTCTAAAGGCAGGTATTTATCTTTGAAATAGTACCTATTCTTTATGATAAAATACACTATTTCTTGATTTCTAAGACCTTTTTTTAAATTTCACTCTGGAAGCTATACATGTATAGCTTAAAATCTTAGTTGAAATAAATCAAGCTTCATTGAGTGCAAAAATTTAAAATAATTCCATTAAAACTCTTTAGCTTTATTTAATTTCTTCAGTTTTTTATCTTTCTTAGTTTTCACATTTTTAATTGATTTGGTCTTTTTCTTACTTTTATTGTTTACTGTCTCTGAATACTTATAAACATTTACTTTTATGGAGAATCAATATAATTTATAGGTGTAATCCTTAAAATATGAATAAAATGAACATTCTCATTATTATAAACTGGTTTCTTGTTTCATTCAAAATATGTGAAATATTTGAAATGTGTGTACAAAAGGCACATTCTCCTCATTCTTTACCTTGTTGTCCATTGATGTAAAATAGATGTCTAATAAAGCATTCTGCTTCTGGTTAAAATGTAAAAAGGCTCTGCTCAGTCACTCAGTCAATCTATAACAGGGATAATTGTATCAATATTTAAAGTGCCATCAAAGATTCTCCTATTGATTAAAGAGATACATGCTAAGATACTTGCCATTTTATAAGCTGAATTTAGGAAGAAAATGGTGGAGATACAGCAAAATTACCCTCTCCTACTATATAATGAACTCAAATAAATGACCTAGAGTAATATAGCTAGAGTGCAATTTTTCTCTAAACCATTTTGCATACTGCATGCCTCATATTTAATATATTCTATGCATGTCTTTTAACACTTGAAACTTTGTGAATGCTGGCTATAGAAAGACTGAAAAAAATTCAAAAATGTGTGGAGGTATAAGAAAGAAAAAAATCCATGTTTATGTTTAAAGTTAGACATGAAACCCAGCTGATGTTAAACCTCTAGCTGAGGATCTAAATATTCAGTTTTGTTGTCTCAGTATCATCTTTATATGGTCTACATGAAATACTTCTGGACACAAGTTGATATAATTGGCACCTTTCTGGCATCTAAATTGAGGCAGCAAGAATTGAGAAATCTTCATCCCCATAGGTGATTTCTTAAACTTAGGCCTGAGGAATTGTTTCAGAGTCAGGTAGGGAAAGCTTCAATTATTACATATGAAAGTAGAAGACTTGTCAACTTAGCTTGTCATCTTGGCATTTTTCATGAATGCTGAATTCATCTTTAAAATAAGAACTGTGAAAAAGCAAGAGAGTTCCAGAAAAACATCTATTTCTGCTTTATTGACTACGCCAAAGCCTTCGACTGTGTGGATCACAATAAACTGTAGAAAATTCTGAAGGAGATGGGAATACCAGACCACCTGACCTGCCTCTTGAGAAACCTGTATGCAGGTCAGGAAGCAACAGTTAGAATTGGACGTGGAACAGACTGGTTCCAAATAGGAAAAGGAGTATATCAAGGCTGTATATTGTCACCCTGCTTATTTAACTTATATGCAGAGTACATCATGAGAAACGCTGGGCTGGAAGAAGCACAAGCTGGAATTAAGATTGCTGGGAGAAATATCAATAACCTCAGATATGCAGATGACATCACCCTTATGGCAGAAAGTGAAGAGGAACTAAAAAGCCTCTTGATGAAAGTGAAAGAGGAGAGTGAAAAAGTTGGCTTAAAGCTCAACATTCAGAAAATTAAGATCATGGCATCTGGTCCCATCACCTCATGGGAAATAGATGGGGAGACAGTGGAAACAGTGTCAGACTTTATTTTTTTGGGCTCCAAAATCACTGCATATAGTGACTGCAGCCATGAAATTAAAAGACGCTTACTCCTTGGCAGGGAAGTTATGACCAATCTAGATAGCATATTAAAAAGCAGAGACACTACTGTGCCAACAAAGGTCCATCTGGTCAAGGCTATGATTTTTCCAGTGGTCAGGTATGGATGTGAGAGTTGGACTGGGAAGAAGGCTGAGCACTGAAAAATTGATGCTTATGAACTCGTGTTGGAGAAGACTCTTGAGAGTCCCTTGGATTGCAAGGAGATCCAACCAGTTCTTCCTGAAGGAGATCAGTCCTGGGTGTTCATTGGAAAGACTGATGTTGAAGCTGAAACTCCAATACTTTGGCCACCTCATGCGAAGAGTTGACTCATTGGAAGAGGCCTTGATGCTGGGAGGGATTGGGGGCAGGAGGAGAAGGAGACAACAGAGGATGAGATTGTTGGATGGCATCACCGACTCGATGGGCATGAGTTTGAGTAAACTCCGGGAGTTTGTGATGGACAGGGAGGCCTGGCATGCTGCAATTCATGTCGCAAAGAGTCGGACACGACTAAGTGGCTGAACTGAATTGAACTGAGTATAGATACATTATTTATCAGTCTATCTTTTGTCTATCTGCTAGCTGTAGAATTTTTTATTTTTTATTTTTTAAAAATTTTTTTTAATTTTTATTTTTATTAGTTGGAGGCTAATTACTTTACAATATTGTAGTGGTTTTTCTATAAGCTCATGAAAGGCTTGGACATTTTATTTTTCACATGTTCTATGTATCACTACACAGTAAAAGATCATCTACTCTCCTGATGAAGGTGTGTTCAAGATCTTCATGTAGCCCCAAAAGATGCAAACACAAGAGAGAAGTGAATTTAAGTGAAAGAAAGAAAAGCAAATAGGAGAGATGTTAAAAAGATCTCTAATTTCTAGTTTAGGAATTGGTCCAAGGTTAGAAGATAAACAAGAGCCAGTTTTGGACAGCTAATACAGAGAAGTCCCTCAAGATCCCTGCTTGCTGTGACATTCTGTGGTCTAAGTCCTCTGATTTTGGAAACACATATTCTTGAAACACATTGTAGAAAAATGACCAGTTGTCAAGACTTTGCATCTCTGATGTGCTCTATTTACTATTTGGCATATTGGAATAAGCAGAGAATACCAATTGAAAATGATGTCTTTAAAAAAGACAAGACAAAACATGACATTATGTTACAAAAAAAAAAAAAAAAAAAAACTAAAACTAGCCATACCAATCATACCAACCCTTGGGATCACAATTTTTGAGCAACAAGCTCAGAATCAGTGAAATCTTGTTAGTTTCTGGTGTGAACTCTGTTTTCAGCTAGTACCAGTGTGCCATAGGTTGTGTCTACAGATGTATTTTTTAAGCCATTACTTACTAAATATTCTGCATTTAAGAAGCCTGTTTCTTTGCTCTTTTTAAAGAGTGAAGTGTTAATAGAGTATTTAAAATTATTACAAGCTATTATTCCAACTTTTATCAAAATAAATACATCAGCTGCAATAGACAATTAATTAGCAAAATCTCATATCTGATTCATTTCCATGAATGATACATTATTTAAACTAAGGAAATCAATGGCAAGTGACAGAAAAGTTTCATTGATTTATTAAACCCCAACTATTTGCTATTTGTTTAATCAAAATGATACTCAAAAATAGTTTATAGTATAGAGATTAAATTTTGATACTTTTTTAGCTGTTCTGTGACTTCACTGTTGTACACAGGCTTTCTCTACTTGCAGTGAGTGGGGCTACTCTTTGTTGTGGTACGTTGGCTTCTCACTGCAGTGGCTTCTCTTGTTGCAGGGCACAGGCTCTAGGCATGTGGGTTCAGTAGTTGTGTCTCATGGTCTCTAGAGCATAGACTTAGTAGTTGTGGTGCACGGACTTGGCTGCTCTGAAGCATGAGGGATCTTCTCCAATCAGGGATTGGACCTGTGTCTTTGTTTTGGCAGGCAAATTCTTGCTCACTGAGCCAACAAGGAATTTCCTAGAGGTTAAATTCTAACAAAGTCTGTGCTTAGTTTGTGTGTGAAAATAGTAATAACAGAATGAGTGCTAAAACAAACTAGGATTTTCAAGAATCAATTGCAAATTTCATCAGTTTTCAGACTCTTTATAAAATAAAACCACTTTAATATTATCTCTAAAATCGTGAAATGTTACTACATGCAGAGGTGAGTATATTTTATTAATTTTTGAAATATGATCCATGCTTAAACAAAAGAATTCAATATCTTAAGTGATCAGCGTTAAGAGTGTTTTTGCTGAATATTTGTGGCCTTTTATGAATTCTGACCTTGAACTTTGATACAACTATTTTCCGGCTTTATGTTTCTCCACATGGCATCTATAGATAAAACTGAATCATTAATCACACTAAGCAGTTTCTTACAGAGTCTTTGAAGCACTTACTTTGAACTTACATAACATAGAGTTTTAAGTGAAAATAAAACTTCCCGTTTTTCTAAAATGTCTTTTTTCTTACTGTAAGGAATTAGCTGTTGGTATTCTCAGCTGCAAACTCCTGACAAAGTGATTACCAGCCTGTAGTTGTCACAGTCACAGACTGTTAGAAGTAAGAGATTATATATTCTAACCACTCATTTTCCCATTTCACTGTCTATGGGAGCTAGTGAAAGATGGACCTAGGCATTTCTACACTTTTCTGTCAGTTAAAAATAATAACCAAACTCATTTCTCCCCGACAGAATGTAATTGAGATATAGGCAATGATTTGAAGAAACACTGAGCATTTTTGTATAAATCAGTTTCTTTTTCTGCACTCCCATCAAATAAAACACTTGATAATTTGCCACTTGTATGAGAAATGTCAGAGAGCATGCTTCTGTTTCCCACTAGTCCTCGGTCAGGTCACAATCCATCCGTTTGCTGCTGTGTTACCATAACATCTTTTATCATGCTTTGCTCAAGGACACAGAAACTGAAAGACAAAAGATAGAAAACATATAAAGCATTTTTATCAAAGATGCTTATCATTATATGTAAACAAAGGGCAAAATATATGTCAAAGTGGAGCTTCTGCAAACAGATAAAAAATAAAACTAGAGCCTTCAATTTTAGCATTTCAGCTACTGAAGTTTTGATTCATTCTCTGGCTAAATAAAATATACTACCATAAGTATTTAAAAGACACACTATATATTTTTAAATTGGATACAGCATTTTAGTATAAATATACATAGTGAAGACAGTATGTACTTCTAAAAGTACAGATATCAGGAGATTTTTCCAAGCACTTTATTTTTATTTTTAGGTAGGATCACCTTTAAAATTTTACTTTCTTAAAAAGGATATGGGTCATATCTCTTGGAGGAAAATAAGTGAGAAGAAGGGTTTCTGGGACAAAGAACATTTACTAGTTTTGTGTTGTTTAGAAACCATAAATAGCAAATAAGCAAAAAGCTTTCCAAAAGTCAGATTTCAATAAAGAAAAAATTTGGTATTCCTTACTATATAGTCTTGGGTCCACAAAGAACCTCTTACAATTAACACTTACCAAAACTAATTTATTCAGGAAAGTGAAGCTCCCCAGGAAATATTTGGTCATCAACAGATTACACTGACTCTCATATGGTTATGGAAAGATAAATATAGCCTGGGAACAACATCATGAGCATTGGCTAAACTCACTGGTAGCAGATCTTGAGATATTTCCCAGTGGTAGGTGATTATAATTCTCAGATAAATATCTGAAGATTAAAAGGACTACATACTATTTTAGAATTTTTGACTAAAAAATAAAGTGACTTTATTAGATTACATTGAGATGTATCATATTTGCATAAGTTGTTAAAAACCATAATGGAGAAAAGTTAGCTAAATATTTTTAAGGAAAAGTTATTCAGTACATAACCTGTTTAAATATAAATGACATAAATCTTGGTATTTGATTTTTTAAATTTATTATCATTAGTTTCCCTTTGTATATCAATCTTTTTTTTTTCATTTTTTTAGAGGATAATTACTTTACAATATTGTGCTAGGTTCTACCATACATCTGTTAGTGATTATGGCCTTTATTATGTTGAGATATGCTCCTGCTGTGCCTACCTTTTGGAAAGATTTTATCATAAATAGGTGTTGAATTTTGTCAAAAGTTTTCTCTGCATCTTTTGAGATGATCATATGGTTTTATCTTTCAATTTGCTAATATTCTGTATCACATTGATTGTTTTGTGTATATTGAGGAATCTTTGAATCCCTGGGATAAAGTCCACTTGATCATGGTGTATGCTCCTTTTTATGAGTTGTTGGATTCTGTTTGCTAGAATTTTGTTGAGTATTTTTGCATCTATGTTCTTTAGTGATATTGGCCTATAAGATTCTTTTTTTGTGGCATCTTTGTCTGATTTTGGTATCAGAATAATGGGAATACCAGACCACCTGACTTGCCTCTTGATGAACCTGTATGCAGGTCAGGAAGCAACAGTTAGGATTGGACATGGAACAACAGACTGGTTCCAAATAGGAAAAGGAGTATGTCAAGGCTGTATATTGTCACCCTGCTTGTTTAACTTATATGCAGAGTATATCATGAGAAATGCTGGGCTGGAAGAAGCACAAGCTGGAATCAAGATTGCCTGGAGAAATACCAATAACCTCAGATATGCAGATGACACCACCCTTATGGCAGAAAGTGAATAAGAACTAAAGAGCCTCTTGATAAAAGTGAAAAATGAGAGTGAAAAAGTTGGCTTAAAGCTCAAGATTCAGAAAACTAAGATCATGGCATCTGTCCCATCACTTCATGGCAAATAGATGGGGAAATAATGGAAACAGTGACTGACTTTATTTTGGGGGGCTCCAAAATCACTGTAGATGGTGACTGCAGCCTTGAAGGTAAAAGACACTTGCTTCTTGGAAGAAAAGCTATGGCCAACCTAGACAGCATATTGAAAAGCAGAGACAATACTTTGCTGACAAAGGTGTGTATATTCAAAGCTACGGTTTTTCCAGTATTCATGTATGGATGTGATATTTGAACTATAAAGAATACTGAGAGGTGAAGAATTGGTACTCTTGTACTATTGTGTTGGAGGAGACTCTTTGGAGTCCCTTGGACTGCAAGGAAATTAAACCAGTCTATAAAGAAAATGAGTCCTGAATATTCATTTGAAGAACTGATGCTGAAACTGAAGCTCCAACACTTTGGCCACCTGATGTGAAGAACTGTCTCATTGGAAAAGACCTTGATACTGAGAAAGATTGAAGGAAGGTATTGAAGGGGACAACAAAAGATGAGGTGGTTGAATTTCATCACCAACTCAATGGACATGAATTTGATCAAGCTCTGGGAGTTGGTGAAGAGGGAAACCTGACATGCTGTACTGCATGGGATCACAAAGAGTCAACAAGATTGAGCGACTGAACTGACTGATTGCTCTATAAATAATAGTTGAGTATTCCTCAGCACACTGTTCTATACATTCTCTTCTGCTAGTGATTTTTGAATGTGTTTCTGGGAAACAAGTTATATTATTAAATATATATAGGAAATGCTACATTAATAGATTTCTATATAAGTTATTAAAAAAAAAAACAACTACTGCTTACCTATGAAATAGCTAAATAAATCACAGAAAGAGAAGGTAGAATAATGGTTACCAAGGTCTAGGTGGAGAGGGGGGAAAAAGAAGGCTGTTTCATTTTGCAAGTAGAAAAGAATATTGGAGACCTGTTTCAGAATAGTATGAATATACTTAACACTACTGAACAGCACACATCAAAATGGTAAAGGCAATAAATTTTGCATTATATAGTTTTTGCCACAATAAAAATTCTGTTGTGCAGTGTGACTAAAAAGTTTTCACACATACTTGGTGTGAATCATTACCCAAGCAAATTTGATCATATTTATTACTTTGCTTTCTTTGTTTTTTTTCCCCTTGAGATGTGTATTTATACCTTAGAACAATATAATGTGCAAGATATTTTGATGAAATACTTTTGTATCTTTATTGACAATATTATAAGACTTTAAATGTATTCTTGTGAGAGTCAAATTCCTAAATTTCTAACATTTCATTCCTTTATGGAAAGATGATTTTGAACTTCATCCTTCACTTAAGAACTCATTTAGCTTTGTGCTATTAGAAAAATATGAGGACTTCCCTACTATAACTTCCTCCAAACATTTAATAATATCTAGATAAAAAGAGAATTATGTGCCTCTTACTCAAGACCTTCTCCTTAATTGCTTCTATTTTATTAAATCATATTATGGTGTTTCCTTTTTTCAAAAAGATACTTAACTCTGCTTTCATTCAGACTATATAAGTCCATATATACTAACATTTTATAAGAATGACTATGTCAAATGCAGTGTTAACATCATAGCATATTATATTCAGACCACCTTTTGTTCTATTGGCCAGTTATAAAATAAGTATGATTCAGGTCACAAGTTTCCTTAAAAATCTCAATTAAATCCCATATTGTCCAAATCTTATTGTCCAAATCTTTGTAAATTCTTTAAAGGTTAATAAACAATTCCAGAATTTTTATTACAATGTCTATAAATAAAACTTCAATTTCTTGGAAAGGAGAATTTTTTAAAAAACAAATAAATGGAAAAGAAATAAGCATATTCAATTGAATATTACATAATAAGATTGACCTATTCAAGAAATGTAACTCCACATTATGCCATACCACTACTATAGCTAGCACTTGTATAGCATATCCTAGAACTTTTATATTATAAATAATGCCAGAAGTCCATAATTGATCCCTGATAAGGAAACTAATTTAAATTTATATTATTACAAATCTTATGTCTCTGGCATCACCTGTCTTAAAATATGATTTAAATACACCATATTAACACAGAAATATTAAAAATATTACTTGCTGCTAAGTCACTTCAGTCATGTCTAACTCTGTGCAACCCCATAGATGGCAGTCTACCAGGCTCCCCCATCTCTGATATTCTCCAGGCAAGAACACTGAAGTGGGTTGCCATTTCCTTCTCCAATGCATGAAAGTGAAAAGTGAAAATGAAATGGCTCAGTCATGTCCGACTCTTAGTGACCCCATGGATTGCAGCCTACCAGGCTCCTCCATCCATTGGATTTTCCAGGCAAGAATACTGGAGTGGGGTACCATTGCCTACTCCAAAAAATATTACTTAGAACCTATTTATTCAGAAGATATTATTTTGAAGTTTAATTTTAATGTGAAGATTTTATTGTTTATTTCACCTGCATAAATAATAACTCCATATGTCTCTTTAAGGGGGAGGGGAGCTCCCCTGGTAGCTCAGCTGGTAAAAAAAAAAAAAAGAAAAAATCCACCTGCAATGCAGGATGCCCCAATTCGATTCCTGGGTTGGGAAGATCCCCTGGAGATGAGATAGGCTGTTGCTGTTGCTGCTGCTGCTGCTAAGTCGCTTCAGTCGTGTCCGACCCTGTGGGACCCCACAGACAGCATCCCTCCAGTCTCCCCCGTCCCTGGGATTCTCCAAGCAAGAACACTGGAGTGGGTTGTCATTTCCTTCTCCAATGCAGGAAAGTGAAAAGTGAAAGTGAAGTTGCTGAGTCATGCCTGGCTCGTATCGATCCCACAGACTGCAGCCTACCAGACTCCTTCATCCATGGGATTTTCCAGGAAAGAGTACTGGAGTGGGTTGCCATTGCCTTCTCCAATGAGATAGTCTACCTGCTCCAGTATTCATGGGCTTTCTTGGTTGTTCAGAGGGCAAAGAACCCACCTGCAATGTGGGAGGCCTAGATTCGATCTCTGGGTTGGGCAGATCCCCTGGAGGAGGGCTTGGAAACCCACTTCAATATTCTTGTTTGTAGAATACCTATGGACAGAGGAGCATGGAAGGCTACAGTTAATGGTGTCTCAAAGAGTCGGAAACAACTGAGCAACTAAGCACAGCACAGCACAGCACAGCATGTCTCTTTAGACATTAGTCTGTAGAACTCACCTTTTATTTAAACAGAATTATGAATACTAGGAAATACATAAAATCAATTCATGGCCTTTAAAAAAAAAGTATTAAAATATGCAATGGTATCTTGTCCATAACATCTTATCCTTTCTTTTTAGTTTTTCATGTATTGGAATGAAAGTTAAATTTTATATTTTCTTTTAATAGAGTATTTAAAGCTTATTAGAATCCACTATCATAGTGTTCATCTTATGGTACAAAGTTTTGCTTCTATAGTTCTTCCCTAGAATATTTGAAACTGCTGCAATTTTGCTTTCATTCTAATTTTTGGTAATATCCATTCTAATGAAAAACAGTCTTTCCCTCATTGTATTAGCATTCAATCAACTGTAAATTTAGGCTGATTTCTGATTGTGACTCTTAGTCCTTAAGTGTTGTGTATATTCTTACCAACCTCACAAACAGAGAGCAACCTCAAAATAAATAAGACTGCATCTATCATCTTCTGTCCACTTAACTTATGAGATGTGTGAAAGAGACATTTGAAAAGTGGAGCATTGTCATTTTGCAAATGGCTGTTTAAAAATGTGCCCAACTTGTATAGGCAGGTGAATGTGGAAAACTCTATCACAAAACAGCATAACAATCTCCTTCACTCCTCTGATAAAATTTTGAAATGGAATAGAAAATAAGTTTAATTTTATTGTGTTTTCTATAAATAGTAATCATATATTCAGAGTCATAAAATTTGGTAGAAGTAGTAAATTTATAACATAATTACTAATCACATTGGTGTATACAAGTTTTTCAGCTATAGTGCTCTGCTGAGAGAGAACACTGTATAGAGCTTCTTCATCTTTGCCTTCCAAGAATATAATCAATCTGATATCGGTATTGACCATTTGGTGACGTCCATGTGTGGAGTCTTCTCTTGTGTTGTTGGAAGAGGGTGCTTGCTATAACTAGTGTGTTCTCTTAGCAAAACTCTATTAGCATTTGCCCTGCTTCATTCTGTACTTCAAGGCCAAATTTGCTTGTTACCCCAGGTATTTCTTGACTTCCTACTTTTGCATTCCAGTCCTCTGTAATGAAAAGGACATCTTAGTTCTATAAAGTCTTGTAGGTCTTCATAGAAATGTTCAGCTTCAGCTTCTTCAGCATTACTGGTAAGGGCACAGACTTGGGTTACTGTGATATTAAATGTTTGCCTTGGAAATGAACAGAGATCATTCTGTCATTTTTGAGGTTGGATCCAAGTACTGCTTTTTGGAATCTTCTGTTGACTATGATGGCTACTCCATTTCTTCTAAGGGATTTTAGTCCCCAGTTGTAGATATAATGGTCTTCTGAGTTAAATTCACACATTCCAGTCCATTTTAGTTTGCTGATTACTAGAATGTCAATGTTCACTCTTGCCATCTCCTATTTGATCACTTTCAATTTGCCTTGATTTATGGACCTAAGATTCCAGGTTCCTATGCAATATTGCTCTTTAAAGCATTGACCCTTGCTTCTATCACCAGTCACATCCACAACTGGGTATTGTTTTTGCTTTGGCTCCATCCTTTCATTCTTTCTGGAGTTATTTCTCCACTCATCTCTAGTAACATATTGGGCACCTACTGTCCTGGGGATTTCATCTTTCAGGGTCCTATTTTTTTTTTTGCCTTTTCATACTGTTCATGGGGTTCTCAAGGGTAGAATATTGAATAGGTTTGCCATTCCCTTCTCCAGTGGACCATGTTTTGTCAGATCTCTCCACCATGACCTGAATGTCTTGGGTGGCCCTACAGGGCATGGCTCATAGTTTAATCGAGTTAGACAAGGCTGTGGTCCATGTGATCAGATTGGTTAGTTATCTGTGACTGTGGTTTTCATTCTATCTGCCCTCTTATGGAGAAGGATAAGAGGCTTATGGAAGCTTTCTGATGGGAAAGACTGACTGAGGGGAAATCAAGTCTTGTTCTGATGGTCAGGCCCATGCTCGGTAAATCATTAATCCAAATATCTGTTGATGGGCAGGACTGTGTTCCCTCTCTTTTGTTTGACCAGAGGCCAAACTATGATGGAGATAATGAAGATAATGGCAACCTCCTTCAAAAGGTCCCATGTACACACTGCTGCACTCAGTGCCTCCAACCCTGCAGCAGGCCACTGCAGACCTATGTCTCCACTAGTGACTCCTGGAAACACGTGGGCAAGTCTGGGTTAGTCACTTTTGGAGTCACTGCTCATTTCTCCTGGGTCCTGGTGCACAAAAGATTTTGTTTGTGCCATCTAAGAGTCTGTTTCCCAGTCCTGTGTAAATTCTGGCGTCTCTATGGTGGGGTTAATAGTGACCTCCTCCAAGAGGGCTTATTCCATAGCCAGGTCTACTGCATCCAGAGCCCTTGCTCCTGAAGCAATCCATTGCTCACCCATACCTCTACAAGAGATGCTCAAACACAGTTCTGTCTCAGTCTCTGTGGGTCTCTGGGTCCTGGTGTGCACAAGGTTTGTTTGAGCACTCTGAACATCTCTGGTGGGTATCAGGTTTGATTCTAAACATGATTTTGCCCCTCCTACTGTCTTTCTGGGTCTTCTCCTTTGCCCTTATACTTGGGTTATCTCTTCAAAGTCACTCCAGCACCATGCAGCCTCCATCCCAGCACCTGCCATCTTCTGGAGTTCTCTGACCTTGGACATGGGGAATACAGTCTATACAGTCAGCCAAAAAAAAAAAAAGACTGGGAGCTGACTATAGCTTACATCATGAACTCCTTATTGCAAAATTCAGACTTAAATAGAAGAAAGTAGGGAAAACCACTAGATAAATCAGGTATGACCTAAATAAAATACCTTATGATTATACAGTGGAAGTAGCAAATAGATTCAAGAGATTAGATCTGATAGACAGAGTACATGAATAACTATGGAAGGAGATTTCTATTGTACAAAAGGCAGTGATCAAGACCATTTCCAAGAAAAAGAAATGTAAAAAGGAAAAACAGTTGTCTGAGGAGGCCTTACAAGTAGCTATGAAAAGAAGAGAAGCAAAAGGCAAAGGAGAAAAGAAAAATATATACCCATTTGAATGCAGATTTCCAAAGAGGAACAAGGAGAGATAAGAAAGACTTCCTCAGTTATCAATGTAAAGAGAGGAAAACAATAGAATGGGGAAGACTAGAGATTTCTTCAAGGAAATTAGAGGTACCAAGGGAATATCTCATGTAAAGATAGACACAATAAAGGACAGAAATGGTATGGACCTAACAGAAGCAGAAGATACTAAGAAAAGGTGGCAAAAATACACAGAAGAACTCTACAAGAAGATCTTCATCCAGATAATAATGATGGTGTCATCACCAACCTAGTGCCAGACATCCTGGACTGTGAAGTCAAGTGGGTGGTAGGAAGCTTCACTATATACAAATCCACTGGGGGTGATGGAATTCCAGTTGAGCTATTTCAAGTCCTAAATGATGATGCTGTGAAAGTGCTGCACGCAGTATGCCAGCAAATCTGGAAAACTCAACAGTGGCCACAGGACTGGAAAAGTCCATTTTCACTCCAATTCCAAAGAAAGACAATGCCAAAGAATGGCCAAACTACCACACAGTTTCATTCAACTCACATCCTAGAAAAGTAATGCTCAAAATTCCCCAAGCCAGTCTTCACCAATACATGAACTGTGAGCTTCCAGATGTCCAAGCTGGATTTAGAAAAGGCAGAGGAACCAGAGATCAAATTGCCAACATCTGTTGGATCATTGAAAAAGTGAGAGAGTTCTAGAAAAACATCTATCTCTGCTTTATTAACTTCCAAAACTTTTGTTGTGGATCACAATAAACCGTGGAAATTTCTTAAAGAGTTGGGAATACTAGACCACCTACCTGCCACTGAGAAATGTGTCAAGAAGCAACAGTTGGAATTGGACCTGGAACTACAGATTTGTTCCACATAGGGAAAGGAGTACATTGAGTCTGTATATTGTTGCCCTGCTTGTTTAACTTATAGGCAGAGTACATCATGAGAAACGCTGGGCTGAATGAAGCACAAGCTGGAATCATGATTGCCAGGAGAAATATCAATAACCTCAGATATGCAGATGACAACACCGTCATGGCAGAAAGTGAAGAAGAACTAAAGAGTCTCTTAATGTAAGTGTAAGAGGAGAGTGAAAATGTTGGGTTAAGACTCAACATTCAGAAAACTAAAATCATAGCATCTGGTCCCATCACTTCAAGGCAAATAGATGGGGAAACAATGGAAAAAGTTTCAGGCTTTATTTTTAGTTATTTTTTTTACTTCAAATCACTGCAGATGGTGACTACAGACACGAAATTAAAAGACACTTGCTCCTGGGAAGAAAAGTTTTGACCAACCTTACAGCATGTTAAAAAGCAGAGGCATTACTTCGCCAACTAAGGTCCATCTAGTGAAAGCTATGGTTTTTCCAGTAGTCATGTATGGATGTGAGAGTTGTACTCTAAAGAAAGCTGAGCACTGAAGAATTGTTGCTTTTGAACTGTGGTGCTGGAAAAGACTCTTGCAAGTCCCTTGGCCTGCAAGGAGATCCAACCAGTCCATCCCAGAGAAAATCAATCCTGAATATTCTTTGAAGAACTGATGCTGAAGCTGAAACTCCAATACTTTGGCCACGTGATGTGAAGAAGTGACTCATTTGAAAAGACCTTGATGCTATGAAATATTGAAGTTGGGAGGAGAAGGGTGTGACAGAGCATGAGATGGTTCTATAGTATCACAGACTCAATGGACATGAATTTGACTAAGCTCCCAGTGTTGGTGATGGACAGGGAAGCCTGTCAGTCCATGGGGTCAAAAGCGTCGACAACTGAGCAACTGAACTATACTGTACTGAACTGAAAGAGCTATAGAATTTCATTCTTGCTGTTCACTTGTAATGGCAACCATTTAATACACCAAACTCCTCCCACCTCCCCCTACCGATGTTTAACATCATTCCTCAGTTTTCCCTAGTTATCTGTTTTAAAGACTGGATTTAAGGACCTGTTTTAAGACTATTTTAAAGACCTGATTTAAGACTGTATTTATTTTCTGTTTTTGCTCCATATGCTTGAAGTGTGCTCTCACTTTTATTGGTTAAAACACAAGTGCACAAACTGCCTGTATAATTAATCAATCTGTCAACCTATAAAGATACACTAAACGATTGTTTCAGTTTGAAAACTTTGCTAAAAATATAATTAAAGACATTCTGCTGTATCAATAATCATTAAGAATATTTATCATGTAAAAGACATAGTTAAGCATCTTCTGTTACCATTGGGCATGCCCCAAAACATAACTGAGAAAAATCACCGCTATTGCATTCTTACTTGCATATTTTGAGATCTTTGTTAAAAATTTAAAAAATCTAATTTTTCCTTTACCAAACAACTAAATTCATATGAATATTTGTAGCAAGCCAGAGCAGAGTGATTATGTACTTGAATAAAGTAAAATCAGTGTATACATGATAATTAAATGCAAGTAAATTATGTGTTAATAACTAAGCATACAATATGCCAGTTCCTTAAAATCTGGTCATTAACTGGCTTGGCGTTTCACCAATGCTTTAATCTATTGGTTACAAAGTCCATATTCAAGGGGCAGGAGCATAGATCTCACTAACCAGGAGCTGGGCATGGGGAAAAAAAAAAATGGGATGGGGTGGTTCATGATTTAAAACATCTACATTATTTTTGTCATCAATAAATATCTAACAACCACATTAAACTCTAATATAACAGTAACTATCCTTTATCAGCAAATATATTATAAAAGATACTGTTGAGATAGCCTCTAATCAAATGGGGATATATCCCCAATAATCAAGTTAGTGACATATGATCTTGCTTACTTGGTCATCTACCTTGTTAGTGAATAAACACTAATCCAGAATAATTTATCAGACTGTCTTCTAGAAATTTGGAGTTGGGTCTGAGAGATGGTCAGTTATCTTTGAGAGAGGATTGATTTCAGATTATGTAAGCTCATGGATTTTGCAGAAACTATTTCAGGCTATGTGCACACAGAAAAAGTGAGATTGGCTTAAAGAGAAAGAATGCAATGAATCAAATAGAATCTAAGAAAGAAAGAGTAAGTGAGAAACAGCTTTCCAAATACTCAATTTCTAATCATTTCCAGATTCTATTACATTAGTCATTTATCGATTAATTCACATTTACTTTTTTTTCCTCTGGGCCTGACAACTGGAGATATGGTTACCAAGTCCAAGCTCACTCTGCCAGCTGCACAATATGCCAATAAATCTGAGATGAGGTGTTGAGGCAAGAAAGATGACTTTATTCAGAAAGCCAACCAACCTAGAAGATAGCAGGCTAGAGCCTCAAAATAACCATATTGCCGGGGCCTACATGCCAGGTTCTTTTATGGATCCAAGATGAGGAAAGATGAGGAAAAAAAGTAACAAGACTATTTAATTCTTGCTAATATCTCCTAGAATAGGAAGCTTCAGGCAAGGGGATGTGTTATTTTCACATGCTTACTGTCCCTCTTTCACAGGTGGACAGGGTCGGGCTATCTCCTTATGAGCCAAACAAATGGAACCTAACCCAAGGGTCAGGCAGAGGAGGGTGGTTAGGGCTCCCTAAGGCAGGCTATTATTTGTATGCCAATAGTAACAAAAGCAGCAGTATGGATTAAAACTTAACCATTAAAGTTATAATACCATGGTAAACAAAAATGAAAATGTCTCTACCTCCAGGGAATCTTCAAGACAATGAGTGAGATAAACAGAAATATGAATATATAAAAAGCATGATATTTTCTGATTGAGACAAATCTTTAGGTTGATAATTTTTTAGATGGAATGCTTGCTAAATAATTATAATTATTATTATAACTTCTTGATAAAATTGACCATAGCTTTATGAAATACATATCAGAAGTAATTGCACTGATTCAAGTATAATGTTCAAGCAAAGAGCTGATAAGATTAAAATAAGACTTATTCCCAAAGGTCCCCTACTACATATGGCATAGGGATGTAATTTTTATATTTCTCTTTGTTTCGTGGAAAACATACTGTAATATGAAGAACAAATTTGACTCTGTATTGGAATTGTTTCTTTTATTTTAACCTTTGTATTCTATTGCTTTAGCTATGAGTTAAGAATGTTGCCTAAAGCCTAAAACATATAGGATAGCCCATTTTTAAGGCTCTGACCTTTAAGGATAGAACACTTTTCCTTCTATATGGACACAAAAGCTGCAGAGAAAATGAGAAATGGAGCATTTCCTGCCATATCAATAAACAAGGATGTCACAGGCATCTGCAGTTCCAGCTCTCCAATGCAAGTTTGTAAGGTTACTCAGGAAGGAAAAAGAATATCTGAAATCTAGCAGCCATCAGGACTGCAGCCACTCCTACAGTGAGGCCCAAGGGACCTCAGGATGAGAAAAACAAAACAAAACATAAAAATGTGGCCCAGGATACCTGAGATGCATAGGAAATAAAACGATTTCAGTGAGCCCAGACCCTTGCATTAACTCATAAGTAAAAAAGTGCTAAATACCTTAACATAGGATATCTGGTTAGCTTTAAAAATAATCTTTTGAAAAGAAGAGAAGTGAAAAGCAAAGGAGAAAAGGAAAGATATTCCAATTTGAAGGCAGAGTTACAAAGACTAGCCAGGAGAGATAAGAAAGCCTTCCTCAGTGATCAATGCAAAGAAATAGCAGAAAATAACAGAATGGGAAAGATGAGATATTTTCTCTCAAGAAAATCTCTTGAGATTTTCTCTTCAAGAAAATTAGAAATACCGAGGGAAATTTTCATGCAAAGATGGGCTCAATAAAGGACAGAAATGATATGGTCCTAACAAAAGCATAAGATATTAAGAAGAGGTGGCAAGAATACACAGGAAAACTCTACAAAAAAGATCTGGATGACACAGATAATCATGATGGTGTGATCACTCACCTAGAGCCAGATGTCCTGGAACGTGAAATCAAGTGGGCCTTAGGAAGTATCATTATGAACAAAGCTAGTGGAGGTGATGGGATTCCAGTTAAGCTATTTCAAATCCTGAAAGACAATGCTGTGAAAGTGCGCCACTCAATATGACAGCAAATTTGGAAAACTTAGCAGTGGCTACAGGACTGAAAAAGGTCCGTTTTCATTCCAGTCCCAAAGAAAGGCAATGCCAAAGAATGCTCAAACTACTGCATAATTGCTTTCATCTCACACGCTAGTAAAGTAATGCTCAAAATTCTCCAAGCCAGGCTTCAGCAATATGTGAACCATGAACTTCCAGTTGTTCAGGCTGGTTTTGGAAAGGCAGAGGAACCAGAGATCAAATTGACAACATCCGATGAATCATCAAAAAAGCAAGAGAGTTCCAGAAAAAAAAAAAAAAATGTCCATTTCTGCCTTATTGACTATGCCAAAGCCTTTGACTGTGTGGATCCCAATAGACTGTGGAAAATTCTGAAAGAGATGGGAATACCAGACCACCTGATCCACCTCTTGAGAAATGTATATGCAGGTCAGGAAGCTACACTTAGAACTGGACATGGAACAACAGACTGGTTCCAAATAGGAAAAGGAGTGCATCAAGGCTGTATATTGTCATCCTGCTTATTTAACTTATATGTAGAGAATATAATGAGAAAATCTGGGCTGGAAGAAGCACAAGCTGGAATCAAGGTTGCCTGGAGAAATATTAAAAACTGCAGATATGCAGATGACACCACCCTTATGGCAGAAAGTGAAGAGGAACTAAAAAGCCTCTTGATGAAAGTGGAAGAGGAGACTCAAAGAGTTGGCTTAAAGCTCAACATTCATAAAACTAAGATCATGGCAACAGGTCCCATCACTTCATGGCAAATAGATGGGGAAACAGTGTCAGACTTTATTTTTGGGGGGCTCCAAAATCACTGCAGATGTTGACTCCAGCCATGAAATTAAAAGATGCTTGTTCCTTGGAAGGATAGTTATGGCCAGCCTAGACAGCATATTAAAAACCAGAGACATTACTTCACCAACACAGGTCTGTCTAGTCAAGGCTATGGTTTTTCCAGTGGTCATATATGGATGTGAGAGTTGGACTGTGAAGAAAGCTGAGCACCGAAGAATTGATGCTTTTGAACTGTGGTGTTGGAGAAGACTCTTGAGAGTCCATTGGACTGCAAGGAGATCCAACCAGTTCATCTTAAAGGAGATCATTCCTGGGTGTTCATTGGAAGAACTGATGCTGAAGCTGAAACTCCAATACTTTGGCCACCTGATGTTGACTCTTTGGAAAAGACCCTGATGCTGGGAGGGATTGGGGGCAGGAGGAGGAGGGAATGACAGAGGATGAGACGGCTGGATTGCATCACTGACTCAGTCATGAATATGAGTAAACTCCAGGAGTTGGTGATAGATAGGGAGGCTTGGCATGCTGCAATTCATGAGTTCACAAAGAGTCAGACACGACTGAGAGACTGAACTGAACTGAACTGAACCTTTTGATATCCAGACTACCTGCACTGTTTCTATATTTCAGTCATTCAGTCGTGAACAAATCTTTGCAACTCCATGGACTAAAGCACGCCAGGCTTCCCTGTCCATCACCAACTCCTGGAGCTCACTTAAACTCATGTCCACAGAGTCGGTGTTGCCATCTAACCATCTCATCCTCTGTCATGCCCTTTTCTTCATGCCTTCAATCTTTTTTGATTGAAGGGTCTTTTCCACTGAGTCAGTTATTCGCATCAAGTGGCCAAATTATTGGAGTTTCAGCTTCAACGTCATTCCTTCCAATGAACACCAAGGACTGATTTCTTTTAGGATGGACTGGTTGGATCTCCTTACAGTCCAAGGGACTTTCAAGAGTCTTCAACAACACTGCAGGTTAAAAGCATTAATTCTTTCACACTCAGCTTTCTTTATACTCCAATTCTCACATCCATACATGACTACTGGGAAAACCATAGTTTTGACTAGATGGACCTTTGTTGACAAAGTAATGTCTCTGCTTTTTAATATGCTGTAAAGGTTGGTAATAGCTTTTCTTCCAAGGAATAAGTGTCTATTTATTTCATGGTTGAAGTCATCATCTGCAGCGATTTTGAGTCCCCCCAAAGATAAAGCTTGTCATTGTTTCCATTATTTCCCCATCTAATTGTGATGAAGTGATGACACTGGATGGAATGATTTTATTTTGGATGTTGAGAGTTTTAAGCCAACCTTTTCACTCTCCTCTTTCACTTTCATCAATAAGCTCTATAGTTCTTATCTTTCTGCCGTAAGGGTCATGTCATCTGCATATCTGAGGTTACTGGTATTTCTCCAGGCTATCTGGACATCAGTTTGTGCTTCATCCAGTCTAGCATTTCTCATAATGAACTCTGAATAAAAGTTAAATAAGCAGGGTGAAAATATATATCCTTGATATAATCCTTTCCCAATTTAGTACCAGTCAGTTGTTCCATGTCCATGTTCTAACTGTTGCTTCTTGACTTGCATACAGATTTCTCAGGAGTCGGGTCAGGTGGTCTGATATTCCCAACTCTTTAAGGATTTTCCGCTGTTTGTTGCAATCCACACAGTCAAAGGCTTTGGCATAATCAATGAAGCAGAAGTTGATGTTTTCCTGGAATGTTCATGTTTTTTCAATGATCCAGTGTATGTTGGCAATTTGATCTCTGGTTCATCTGCCTTTACAAAACCAGCTTGAACATCTGGAAGTTCACGGTTCACATATTGTTGAAGCCTTGCTTGGAGAATTTTGAACATTACTTTGCTAGCATATGAGATGAGTGCAATTGTTCACAGTATGACCATTCTTTGGCATTGCTTTTCTTTGGGGTTGGAATGAAAACTGACACTTTTCAGTCCTGTGGCCATTCCTGGGTTTTCCAGGTTTGTTGGCATATTTAGTGCCACACTTTCACAGCATCATCCACAGCATCATCTTTCAGGATTTGAAATAGCTCAACTGGAACTCCATCCATAACCTCCATTAGCTCTCTTCGTAGTGATGCTTTCTAAGTCCCACTTGACTTTGTATTCCAGATTGTCTGAGTCTGGGTAAGTGATCACAACATCGTGGCTATATGGATTATGAAGATCTTTTTTGTATAATTCTTCTGTGTATTGCTATCTTTTCTTAGTATCATCTGCTTCTATTAGGTCCGTACCATTTCTGTCCTTTATTGTGCCCATCTTTGCATGAAAAGTTCCCTTGGTATTTCTTAAAGAGATCTCTAGTCTTTCCCATTCTATTGTTTTCCTTTATTTCTTTGCATTGATCACTGAGGAAAGCTTTCTTACAACTCCTTGTTATTCTTTGGAACTCTGCATTCAAATGGGTATATCTTTCCCTTTCTCCTTTGCCTTTAGCTTCTCTTCTTTTCACAGGTATTTGAATGGCCTCCTCAGACAACCATTTTTCCTTTTTGCATTTCTATTTCTTGGGGATGGTCTTGATCACTGCCTCCTGTACAATGTCTTGAACCTCTGTCCATAATTCTTCAGGCACTCTGTCATCAGATTTACTCCCTTGACTATATTTGTCACTTACATTGTATGATCATAAGGGATTTGTTATGGATTATACCTGAATTGTCTAGTGTTTTTTTCCTATTTTCTTCAACTTAAGTCTGAATTGTCCAATAAGAAGTTCATGATCTGGGCCACAGTCTTGATTTTGCTGACTGTATAGAGCATCTCCATCTTTGGATGCAAAGAATATAATCAATCTGTGCTATTGACCATCTGGTGATGTCCATGTGTAGAGCCTTCTCTTGTGTTGTTGGAAGAGGGTGCTTGCTATGACCAGTGCTTCTCTTGGCAAAACTCTATTAGTCTTTGACCTCTTTTGTTTTGTACTACAAGGATAAATTTGCCTTTTATTCCAGGTATCTCTTGACCTCTTGTTTTTGCGTTTCAGACCCCTATAATGAAAAGGACATCGTTTTGGGGTGTTAGTTCTATAAGTTTTGTAGGTCTTCATAGAACCATTCAACTTCAGCTTCGTCAGAATTACTAGTCAGGGCATAGTCTTGGATTACTGTGACATTAAATGGTTTGCCTTGGAAACAGATCATTCTGTCATTTTTTAGGTTGCATCCAAGTACTGATTTTTGGATTCTTTTGTTGACTATGATGGCTACTCTATTTCTTCTAAGAGATCCTTGCCCACAGTAGTAGATATAATGGTCATCTGAGTTAAATCTACCCATTCCAATACATTTTAGTTCTCTGATTCCTAACATGTCAATGTTCACACTTGCTTTCTCCTGTTTGACCATTTCTACTTTGCCTTGATTCAGGGACCTAACATTCCAGATTCCTACACAATATTGTTCATTGCAGGATTGGGCTTTACTTCCATTACCAGTCACATCCACAGCTGGGTGGCATTTTTGCTTTGGTTCTATCTCTTCATTCCTTCTGTAGTTATTTCTCCACTGATCTCCAGTAGCATATTGGGCACTTACTGACCTAGGGAGTTCATCTTGCATTGTCCTATTTTTTTTTTTTTTTTGCCTTTTCATGCTGTTCATAGGCTTCTCAAGGCAGGAATACTGAAGTGGTTTTCCATTCCCTTCTCCAGTGGGCCATATTTAGTCAGAACTCTACCATGAACCTGTCCATCTGGGGTGGCCCTACAAGACATGGCTCATGGTTTCTTTGAATTAGACAAAGCTGTGGTCCACGTGATCATTTTGGTTATTTTCCTGTGACTGTGGTTTTTATTCTGTCTGCCCTCTAATGGAGAAGGTAAGAGGGTTATGGAAGCTTCCTGATGGGAGAGACTGACTGAGGGGAAAAGCGAGTCTTGTTCTGATGGGCATGGCCATGTTCAGTAAATCTTTATTCCAATTTCCTGTTGATGGGTGGGGCTGTGTTCCCTCTTTGTTTGACCTTAGGCCAAACTATGGTGGAGGAATTGAAGATAATTGTGACCTCCTTCAAATGTCCCATGCACTCACTGCTGCATTCAGTGCCCCCAACTGTGTAGCAGGCCAGTGCCAACACACACCTCTGCTGGTGGCTCCTGGACACTCACAGGCGTGTCTGGGTCAGTCTCTTGTGGAGTCACTGCTCCTTTCTCCTGGGTCCAGTTTGTGTCTTGGAAAACAATATGGTGGAGTAGAAGGACACGCACTCATCTCCTCTTGGGAAAATTCAAGAACTGCAACTCACTGTTGAACAACCATCAACAGGAGAATGTTGTATCCCAGAATATATATGTGTGTGTGTGTGTGTGTGTGTATTTATATTTATATATACATATACCCCAATGTCCAAGGGAAAAGGAGAAACCCAAGAAACATGGTAGGAGGGGCAAAGTCACATTTATTTTTTATTTTATTTTTTTTTCAAAGTCACATTTAGAATCAAACCCCATACCTACCCAAGATGCTCAGAAGGCTCAAACAAAACCTTGTGCACACCAGGACCCAGAAAACCCACAGAGACTAGAAAAAAACTGTGTTTGAGTGTCTCCTGCAGAAGTACAGGTCAGCAGTGGCCTGTTTCATGGTCAGGAGCTCTGGGTACAGTATACCTGGGTATGACATAAAACCTCTTGTAGGAGGTCACCATTAACCCCACCATACAGCATCTGGAACTTAAACAGGACTGGGGAAACAGACTCTTGGAGGGCACAAACAAAACCCTGAGACTTTGTAGTAAGACTTCAATATAACCTGATTCCTCCCCTTGCCTCCCTAGAGAGGTTCTCTTATGGTTACTTGAGATTCTGCCTTCCAGGCTTGAAGTCCTAAAAATTCCCAATAAAATACCCAATAAAATGTAATTTCAACTTTTAGGTTTTGAATGTTTTTTTAACACAGAGAATAAAATTTGCATTGTTGAAGAATTTCAGGAACGTCATGACCTACCCTAAATGGGAAGCTGCAAGAAAGGATTCTGACACCAAGAATTTTGAAAGAATTTACCATACCCTCTGCATTTTAAGTATAAAAGAGGCCTGAATTCTACCTCAGATAAGATGATTCTTTGTGATGTTAGCCCACCATCTTCTTGGTTTGCTTGTTTTCCAGATAAATTCATTGATGCTTTTCCCAAAACTTGTCTCTCAGTTTATTCTCCTGTCCTGTGGTAAGCAGTACTAGCTTGGACTCAGTAATGATACTGAGTACTGAGCTTGAACTCAGTAATATTAATGTCAAGAAAATATGAGTTTTTAAGTTTATAATGTGCAGATCAGAGGTCATCTGTCTTTGCTGATTGGCTTTTCCCAACAGAAAAGCAAACTGCCTAAATTTGTGATAAGAAGTAGTTCAGTTTGGAGAAAGTTGTCTTAGTTGGGCCCCTAGACTTCCACAAAAATTGGCAGGAAATGATGCAGTCTTCCTTGATGGTTACATTTCTAAAGCTTGGCTTCCTTGTCCTTGAAAATACAATTTGTGTCTTGGAAATTTTGCAAGAAACTTTTTAAAATATTTAAATTTCAAAGGGAAAAGGAAGCATTTGCAACTCCATAAAATAAGTGCTGGAAGCAAAGGGACATCCGAAGGCTTGGTGTTTGGGTTCTGTGAATTATGTAAAGGTGGAAGCTAGGAGTGCTAAGAGGACTAGAGGCAAGAATAAGCTTGTCTAAAGTTTGATGAAGCTGAGGGAAATGTTAAGGCTACTTTGCTGAACACTATATTATAAAATGAGAATGGGACAGATAGATTAAACAGATATTATAATATTAGGGATACAATGGGATAGATGGATAAAGTAGATATTATAGAGTATTTATAACAGGTACTATATAATAGTACATAGATACTATATAGTAATTATATGAATGTATGGATGTGAGAATTGGACCATATAGAAAGCTGAGCACCAAAGAATTGATGATAACATTTATAATAGATATTGTATAATATATAGATAGTATACAGTAATTATGTATATATGTGCGGATGTGAGAATTGGACCATCAAGAAAACTGAGCACTGAACAATTGATGCTTTTGAACTGAGGTATTGGAGAAGACTCTTGAGAGTCACTTGGACTGCAAGGAAATCCAACCAGTCAGTCCTAAAAGAAATCAGTTTTGAGTGTTCATTGAAAGGACTGTTGCTGAAGCTGAAGCTCCAGTATTTTGGCCACCTGATGTGAAGAACTGACTCCTTAGAAAAGACACTGATGCTGGGAAAGACTGAAGGCAGGAGGAGAAGGGGGTGACAGAGGATGCAATGGTTGGATGGCATCACCACCTATGATGAACATAAGTTTGAGCAAGCTTTGGGAATTGGTGATGGACAGGGAAGCCTGGCGTTCTGCAGTCTGTGGTGTCACAAAGAGTTGGACATGATTGAGCAACTGAACTGAATGGATATATAGCATTTAAAATAAATATTGGGATTCCCTGGTGGCTCAGATGACATCTGCCTTCAGTGGAGATCAGGGTTTGATTTCTGGGGTGGGAAAGTCCCATGGAAAAAAGAATGGCTACCAACTGCAGTTTTCTTGCCTGGAGAATTTCATGGAGAAGAAGACTGGTGGGCTATAGTCCATGGGGTCACAGAGAGTCAGACACGATTGAGTGAATTACATTTTCACTTTTATAATTGATATTACAGATACAGTATATGTATATATAATATTTTACATACAGTACAAATACCGTCTGTGTAACCTAAAGTTCAGCTCAGTTCAGTCGCTCAGCCATGTCCGACTCTTTGTAACCCATGAACTGAAGTATGCCAGGCTTCCCTGCTCGTCACCAATTCCTGGAGCTTGCTCAAACTCATGTCCATAAAGTAGATGATGCATCCAACCATCCCATTCTCTGTCATCTCTTCTTCTGCCTTCAATCATTCCCAGTAACAGGGTCTTTTCCAAAGAGTCAGTGCATCCCACCAGGTGGTCAAAGTATTGGTGCTTTAGCTTCAGCATCAGTTCTTCCAATGACTATTCAGGATTGATTTCCTTTAGGATTGACAGGTTTGGTTTCCTTGAAGTCAAAGGGACTCTCAAGACTGGGAAAACCATAGCTTTAACTAGACAGACCTTTGTTGGCAAAGTAATGTCTCTGCTTTTTAATATGCTATCTAGGTTGGTTATAGCTTTTCTTCCAAAGAGCAAGTGCTGTTTAATTTTATGGCTGTAGTCACCATCTGTAGTGATTCTCAAGTCCAAGAAAATAAAGCCTGTCACTGTTTCCTCTGTTCCCCATCTGTTTGCATTAAGTGATGGGACCAGATGCCATGATCTTAGTTTTTTGAATGTTGAGTGTTAACCCAGCTTTTTCACTCTCCTCTTTCACTTTCATCAAGCATCTCTTCAATTCCTCTTTGCTTTCTGCCATTAAGGATGGTGCCATCTGCATATCTGAGGTTGTTTAGATTGGTTTCCCTAGAAGCTCAGATGGTAAAGAATCCTCCTGCAATGCAGGAGACCCTGTTCAATTCATGGGTCAGGAAGATCCACTAGAGAAGGGACAGGCTACCTACTCCTGTATTCTTGGGCTTTTCTGGTGGTTCAGCTGGTAAAGAATTCACCTGCAATAAGGGAGAAATTTTGCAAAGAAAGCAAGTGCCTTGATGATGAGGAGTATGGTGACTGGCCTTTGGAATTTGAAAACAACCAGTTGAGAGGTACTTTGAAGCTGATCCTCTTACAACTACACTAGAAATTGTGGAAGTACTCACCATAGACTATTCTATGACCATTCAGCATTTGAAGCAAATTGGAAAGGTGAAAAAGCTCAATAAGTGGGATCCTCATTGCATTGACTGCAAGTAGAAAAAGTCACTGCAACAACAGTGAACCATTTCGTGATTGGATTATGATGTGTGATAAAAAATGGAGTTTGTACAGCAATTGGCAACAATCAACTGAGTGGCTGTACCAGGAAGAAGCTCTAAATCACTTCCCAGAGTCAAACTTCCAACAAAAAAGGTCATGGTCCCTGTTTGGTGATCTGCTGCTAGTATGCTCCACTACAGCTTTCTGAAGTGAAATGAAAGTTGCTCAATTATGCTCGACTCTTTATGACTCCACAGACTATACAGTCCATTGAATTCTCCAGGCCAGAATCCTGGAGTAGGGAGCCTTTCCCTTCCCCAGGGGATCTTCCCAACACAGGGATTGAACACAAGTATCTGTCACTGAAGGAAGATTCTTTACCAGCTGAGTGACAAGGGAAGCCCACAACTTTCTGAATCCTGGCAAAATCATTACATCTGAGAAGTGTGCTCAACAAATCAATGAAATGCACTGAAATTCTCAACAACTTCAGTCAGCACTTGTCAACAGAATGGGCCCAATTCTGCACAATAACACATGGCCACATAGCATACAATCAACACTTCAAAAGTTGAATGAATTGGGCTACAAAGTTTTGCCTCACCCATCATAATCACCTTACCTCTCACTAACTGACTACCACTTCTTCAAGCATCTCAACAACTTTTTTCAGAGGAAATTCTTCCACAATCAGCAGGAAGCAGAAAATGCTTTCTAAGAATTCATTGAATCCTGAAGCATGAATTTTTATGCTGCAGGAATACACAAACTTATTTAGCATTGATGAAAATGTGCTGATTGTAATGGTTCCTACTTTGATTAATAATGATGCGTTTCAGCCTATTATAATGATTTAAAATTCATGGTTCAAAATTGCAATTACCTTTGCACCAACCTAAATATTAATGACTTCCATTGGAGAAACTGGTTCTCTGAATGGTAACAAAAGTCTTAAACTGGAATTTACAAGAAAGTCTAATTTTATTGTATTTTTGACAATTCTAATCAGTTGTGTGTGTATATATGTGTATATATATATATATATATATATAATATATTTACTCAAACAACAGCAAAACAAACATATTCTGTAATGGTTATCATTGATTTAATAAAAATTATAATTGAATATCTTAGTTAATGAATATCTGATTATCCATCATTACTTTTGGAAGTTGTAGGCCTTTGAATATTGTTGCACACATATTGATCAAATACATTAACACCTATGTGAAAATATTTTGTCCCTGTTATTATTGTATGATGAATTACTCCCAAATTTAACATCTTCAAATAGTCATTTTATTTTGGTTCAGATTTCATAAATGGCTCAACTGACTCAATTCCACCTTAATAATTTTTATATTGTTGCATTCAGATGTTGATTGGGACTGCAGATATTCACTATGGCTCCCCCAGTTGATAGGGCCTACTGAGAACTTTTCTGGGGCTGGGAATCTAGGTGTCAAATTTTGGTCTTCTCAGGCTGAGAATCTCAAGGTGTTCAGATTGTTCAGATTTCTTACATAATGACCACTTCTTCCAAAGTAAGTATCCAAAGAGCATGATGGGAAATCACAGATTACAAGTTTTACCATTTTCTACTGTGGCAGAAACAACTCAGTAAATTGCAAACAACTTAGTAAATTCAATAATAAGGGAAGTAAACCTGATTTCTTAATAAACATTATGTCAAGGAATTTTCAAATATGTTTTACAACTTCTACTATTATGTTGAGCATATATTATTTTAAATCCTGTATATGGTATATATGGGATATATATATATATATATATATATATATATATATATATATATATATATATATATATATATATATATATATATATATATATATATATATATATTCTCTAAGAATATATATATATATATTCTTATTTCACTTTATTTTACTTTCCCCCTATTTTGACATATGCTTGTCTATCAAGATTTTGAAACTACTTGGAAGAATAATGAATTTTTTAAAGCCTTTATATAAGTCTTGTCAAGGCTATGGTTTTTCCAGTGGCCATGTATGGATGTGAGAGTTAGACTGTGAAGAAAACTGAGCACCAAAAAATTGATGCTTTTGAACTGTGGTATTGGAGAAGATTCTTGAGGTCCCTTGGACTGCAAGAAGATCCAACCAGTCCATCCTGAAGGAGATAAGTCCTGGGTGTTCATTGGAAGGACTGATGCTGAAGCTGAAACCCCAGTAGTTTGGCCACCTCATGCGAAGAGTTGACTCATTGGAAAAGGCCCTGATGCTGGGAGGGATTGGGGGCAGGAGGAGAAGGGGACAACAGAGGATAAGATGGCTGGATGGCATCACCGACTCGAGGCCATGAGTTTGATGGCTGGGAGTTTGTGATGGACAGGGAGGTCTGGCGTGCTGCGATTCATGGGGTGGCAAAGAGTCAGACATGACTGAGCGACTGAACTGAACTGAATCTAAGAGCAGAAAGAAGTTTGATTAAGATTAAATTACATAAAATATGCTTTACTATGTTTCTCATTTTATAAGCTTGCTGCTGAACTTATATTTTGTTCTCAGTGGCCTCGACATATTAGAATATGTCAGGCATCTTCAGCACCCTGAATCAGGATATATGAAACTGGTTCCTCAGGCATTCCTAATAAATTCAAAACACTGGATACATGCTACACACCTTTCTTTTTCCCTCCTTGGAGCAGTCTCTGAGTTGTCTTAACCTATCTCTGTCAAAGTGCAGAGGCTATGGGACAGCAACATGTGGCCAATGTCTTTTGTTCTCAGTGGTCCCCAGGCATCTATGGTATGGCAAGCCAGTCAGTGCTCTGAGGTGTGTGTATGGGACAGAAACCACTCTTTTATGCAGCTTTGCAGTAGTCATGTATGGATGTGAGAGTTGGACTATAAAGAAAGCTGAGTGCTGAAGAATTGATGCTTCTGAACTGTGGTGTTGGAGAAGACTCTTGAGAGTCCCTTGGTCAGCAAGGAGATCCAACCAGTCCATTTTAAAGGAAATAAGCCCTGAATATTTATTGAAGGACTGATGCTGAAGCTGAAATTCCAATACTTTGGCCACCTGATGTGAAGAACTGACTCATTGGAAAAGACCCTGATGCTGGGAAAGATTGAAGGCGGAAGAAGGAGATGACAGAGGATGCGATGGTTATATGGTATCACCGACTCAATGGACATGAGTTTGAATAAACTCCGGGAGTTGGTGATGGACAGGGAGGCCTAGTGTGCTGCAGTCCTTGGGGTTACAAAGAGTTGTACACAAATGAGCAACTGAACTGAAAGGAACTCTATCATAAGTCAGAATATTGGAACTATTGCCCAATGTTCTCTCTACTTCTTCAAAAAGTGGCTTGATCTTCTTGATTATATCATACTGTGCCAGAGGGAGGGACTATGGTGAGAGTCCCTCAGATTTTCCTGCGAATGTAGTTGATTTCAAACTCACCAGCAGTGCAGGTATCATTTAACTGGAACCTAGACTGCTCACAAAGGAATTTGGTCTGTGTATTGCTGAACTGGTGTTCCCATCATAAGAAGGAAGGTCTATGGCTTTCTTTTCCATCATCTTGCTGACATATTTCACATTACCTTTCACACTTTTAATTAATTATTCAAAATATTTTTGAATTATTTGTTTCTATTATTGTTGACCTGTGTAACATGGTTTTAATTTTAGAGTACTTAGATTATAAAAGTCTAATTTACTCAATAGCTCTTTGGCTCTTCTTCATTGATCAATAATAATTTATTTAATGTAATTCTTGAACATGATATAAATCTATTGAGTTTTCAAGTCAGTGTCATAATTTGATCTTTTCTTATGCTAGTACTTCACTTTTTAAATTATTTTCTGAAGATATAACACATCTAATATTTTTGGTAGAGGTAGTTTTAATCCTGTCTTATTTATTTTTCATTATATTTTCTTATTTATCTGCATTTCTACAGTAACAACTGAGATAACCTGATATCCAACTCTGTATTCTCTTTATATTTTTTGCATAATCTTAATGCTGCTGACTCATCTCACAAATGCTTCTCAGATTAAAATAGCTTCATATTATCTGAATTTGAAGTTATTTCTGTGAATCAGCCAAAAACTCTTCTCACTTCTTTCCAAGGTAGATTATCTCTATTGAAGCAGAATGTTTTCATTCATGGAAGATTTTTTTTTTTAATCTAGATTTCTACATTTTATATTTAGGATAATATTATTTTGGATTTCTAGTATATGATAGATTTTTTCTGTGATTGCTTACTAGCCATGAATTTTCTTTTACTCCTTGTGTGTATAGATATGAAGTATTTAGGACTTTTTTTTTTCAACAAAACTATTTTTTTAATGTGCGTAATGACTAGATTTTGAAGCATGAAACAGTTGAAATAAATCCAAATAAGATAATAATCTCTTATATCAGATAAATAATATTATTTTGGGTCCTGACAGCACAAAGAAACAAACCATTATTGATGAGTAGTATTAAGCATATAAATTTTGTAAAAATGACTAATCTTAAGTAATAATATTGATATGTTGGATTGAGTCAGTTTTACCTCTGAGCCAGTAATATTACTCTTAGAACACACAACAAAACAGGAAGCCAGGATACCTAAGTACAGGAAAATGCCTAGAAATCTTAGGTGTGTAACAACTTCTGAAAATTCCAACTTAAAATAATGACATGACAGAACATTTCAGTATAAACAATATTAAAATTTTGCAGTGACATAAAAATGGCATTTTTACAATGAATAAAATTTAGAAAACAAAAAATTAGAAAACAAAATAAAATCTAAAAAGATGTAATTACCTTATTTTAATACAATTATAAACAAAATAATTTTTGTTTTCATGTTTTAAAATTTTTCATTGCTATTCAAATGGGAATTTGAGTTCTTGTTCATGGAGCCAAAGAATGAACTTCATGAACACACAAACACTCATGGTAGCAAATAAATAGGATTTATTAACAAGAAGGAAAGTACAAAGCTCTCAGCATAGACACTGAAAAAGGGTAAAGAGTCCCCCTTTACAGCAGTTTTATATCCTTATCTGTACAATTTTAGTTGTCTCCTGTCTTTAAATACATCATTTTTAACCAATCTGTTTAAAGGTCAAGATGTTTAACTTAACATCTTTATTGCTTCTCTTGAAACCTGGATTAAGTTGTCACACTTTTTCATGCCCTTGGCTATTTTACAATGGACCAGATGTATGAGTTTTTTTTTTTTTTTTTTTCATTTATTTTTATTAGTTGGAGGCTAGTTACTTTACAATATTATAGTGGTTTTTGTCATACATTGACATGAATTAGCCATGGATTTTCATGTATTCCCCATCCCGATCCCCCCTCCCACCTCCCTCTCTACCCGATCCTTCTGGGTCTTCCTAGTGCGCCAGGTCCGAGCACTTGTCTCATGCATCCAACCTGGGCTGGTTATCTGTTTTACCCTATATAATATACATGTTTTGAACAGTGTGGAGATTTCTTAAAAAACTGGAAATAGAACTGCCATATGACCCAGCAATCCCACTTCTGGGCATACACACTGAGGAAACCAGATCTGAAAGAGACACGTGCACCCCAATGTTCATTGCAGCACTGTTTATAATAGCCAGATGTATGAGTTTAAGATTGATGATCGTCAGTTGTTTTTTCCCTCAAGAATATGGAACAGAAGCTAGATACTGCCCTTCCCTGGATCTGAGTGTAGATAATTTATCTGAGGATACATGTCAGTAATTCTAGACAAAGGATATAGATTTAGGCTAATGGAGCTAGATGTTTATTGAAAACAAGACCAAAACCTCAGCGTCCTACACTGACTACCTAGCAATTTCTACCTCACTGTAATATTATGCTTAAAAAATGATTTAAGTTGTGAGATTTGTGACTTAATTACACTTGACTTAAAAAAAATCCTTAAAATTAAGTAATTATCTCCAAGTAAGATACACTAGCTAAAAATCAGATAGGTATCTCAAAGCACACTGATTATAAGAAGAAAAGTATTCTGATAAGAGAAAGTTAAAATATCATATTTGAGGGAGACAAACATGTGACACAGCTTTATTCTAAGTAAAACTTGAAATTACGTGCCCACAGTATTTTCTCAGTGTTATCTGTAATTCAATTGGATGAACTTATGTAAAATTAAGTAAACGTTGCTATTTGCATAAGCTATGTGACAGCTACATATAGCGTTGTCATGGCAAATAACACAGAGTAGTGAATTACTAAGCATATGCTTTCATAACTTCTATCTGTATTACTCATATTTAAAAAGAGGGAAATATACAACTAATTTGTAGTCATTTTGAGTACTAAATTTTATAAATAAACTATTATTTACAAAACTTAATGTTAACAAAATTTAATGCTAAGATTAGACAATCTTCTTATAACCAGACAATCTTCTTATAACCAGACAATCTTCTTATAACATTTTTTTATGTTTTTCATTTTTGTTTACTTACAGAGGCCTGGGCATCTTCTAAATGGAGTCCAGAATTCATGGAGCATAACACAATTAATGGCTTATTTGTCATGGAGTTTTACAAAAGAAACATTCAATTTTCAATGATAAATGTAAAAATCTGCAGGTGTTTTATATATAATACACATACATGTGTTCAAACTTTTTCATTTAAAGGATTCATACTGAGTTTATAAAAATTACAAATGTATACAGGAAAGACCTTTTCAGGAAAAAAAATGCTAGTTAGAATTTTAGTTTAGTAAGACAATTTATTGAATGCAGAGCAGTTCATACATGGTGTATGGTCAAAATAGAATTGAAAGCCTTATTGGAAATAATTCAAAGTCCAAACTATGTATAGGGAATAAATATCAGCATTTTTCTTTATTGTTTTTTGTTATCTTTATTTTTTTATCATAGAAAATTATCAAAGATTCCATAGGTTTCTCAAATTTTGAGAAGAAAAGAAAGTCTACAGAGGTAGAAAAAAAAATCTGATTAAAGGTTTCTCAGTCTCTGGCCCTGGATATAAAAATGTTGAAATTTAATTATTAAATGAGTTTATGACCAAAAATTGTTTTAACCCATTAACTACACCCTTCACAACATACGTCAAATGCTTTCTTGATTATTAATTTAACCAATAGTATTATTTAAATAGTAGAACCCATACTATTAAATACATTATGTAAAGTTAAAATTTTTCTTTACTGCTTTACAATTGGCTGAAAAACAATCATTTATAAATTTACATTTCAATCAGTAAATTTGGAATAATTTTCCAAACAATATTTCTTTAACCCTGAAAAACTCTTAAAATTATGATTTCTTAGCATTATACTTTTTTAGGTTCTACAGTAGTAGTCATGTATGGTTGTGAGAATTGGACCATAAAGAAGGCTAAGCACTGAAGAATTGATGCTTCTGAAATGTGGTATTGGAGAAGACTCTTGAAAGTCCCTTTTACTGCAAGGAGATTAAACCAGTAAATCCTAAAGGTAATCAATCCTAAGTATTAATTGGAAGGATTGATGCTGATGCTGAAGTTGAAACTCCAATACTTTGATCACCTGATGCAAAGAGTTGACTCCTTAGAAAAGACCCTAATGCAGGGAAAGATTGAAGGCAGGAGGAGAAGGAAACAACAGAGGACAAGGTGGTTGGATGGCATCACCAACTCAATGGACATGAGTTTGGACAAGCTCCAGGAGGTAGTGAAGGGCAGAGAAGCCTGGCATGCTGCAGTCCATGGGGTTGCAAAGAGTCAGACATGACTATGTGATTAAACAACAACAACATTTGTGCAGAGAAAACAGTGGGCTACCAGACTTCAAGCTTAACAAATGTAGATAGAGAAAATGTCATCTATAATATTTTCTTCAGACAATAGTGCAAATATAATTATATCAATAAAAAATAAAGCAAAATATTTCAAATATAATAAGCACCATGCTTAGAAATAATACTACCTGAATGGTATTACTGCACAATAGTCAAAATATAATTGAATCTATCACTGTGAATCTAAAATATATTATTAACAGCTAATATTTTTGGTAAAATTCTTTATACACTTTGCAGGATGATTCATAATCACATTAGGTATATACATTTCAGTTCAGTTGTTTGAAAGCACCGATTCTTGAGCACTCAGCCTTCTTTATAGTCCAGCTCTCACATCCATACATGACTACCGGAAAAACCGTAGCTTTGACTAGGTGGACTTTTGTTGGGAAAGTGATGTCTCTACTTTTTAATATGCTGTCTAAATTTATTATAGCTCTTCTTCCAAGGAGCAAGCATCTTTTAATTTCATGGCTGTAGTCACCATCGGCAGTGATCCTTAAGTCCAAGAAATAAAGCCTATCACTCTTTCTATTGTTTCCCCATCTATTTGCCATGAAATGATGTAACTAGTGCCATAATCTTTGTTTTTTGAATGTTGAGTTTTAAGCCAGCTTTTTCACTCTCTTCTTTCCCCTTTATCAAGAAGCACTTTAGTTCCTCTTCACTTTCTGCCATAAAGGTAATGTCATCTGCATATCTGAGGTTATTAATATTTCTCCCAGCAGTCTTGATTTCAGCTTGTGTTTCATCTAGCCTGGCATTTCACATGACATACTCTGCATAGAAGTTAAATAAGCAGAGTGATAATATACAACCTTGACACACTCCTTTCCCAATTTTGAACCAGTCCATTGTTCCATGTCTTGTTCTAACTGTTGCATCTATACTTTTATATTTTTATAACTTTATTTAAAAACATTCTCTATATTTTTCTCTGATTTGCATGACTTAAAGTATGCAAGAAAAAGGCAGAAATATGATTATTATTAGTTTTTCTTCAGCTGAGGTTGGCTATGCTAGAGATCCCCAGCTTTTCACAAGGACAACTGCCTCCAATTTAAAACTGTAGGCAAATAAATATTTAAGTGTTTGCCTTTTTTAAAAAGAGATGGCTTTTCTTTATGCTGGAGTTGCTCTTTGACCCCAGTGACAAATAGCAAATTGGAATTATTCCTTAGCAATTATGCTATTTGTTCCCTTAGCACAATTTCTTAAACTGAGTGTTCAATCACTGTATGCTGAACTAAAGGGCCAACCAATAAATGAATGAACATTTGTTGAAGGGGCTATGTTTATAATGCCAGAGGACTTCATTAGCTTTAGACCTAATGAAGTTTGTTACTGAATTTTGTTTATGAAATTTTTAAGAAAAACTTGGCATTATTCATTATTAAAGAATTTCACATTGGAATTACTATGTAGATTTGGTCAGCTCTGGTACCAGAACAGAATACTTCTGAGGACCAGAAAATATGGATGACAGAAAGAGTGTAAAATACAAGAGCTAAAGGATGTTAGCTCCTTTTAAAGCAAAAGCAATCTCTGACTTCTGTTGAATAATCCATACATCGTGTGATAAAGTGGAACCTACTGGATAAGCCCTACACCAAAACTACAATTTTCCATTAGTAGGCAATTCAGACTATTTTGTTTTGACTTAAATCTTTTATTCTTACACATAAAATAATTTTTCAGATTATAAGAATTCTTCTATAACCATTTCTAAATCCACTTGAAAAAAATGGCATACTTGTCTATAAAAGAATTTCTTTTTATATTCATGGTCAAAAAGGAAAGTTATATTCTTTTTGGATAGCAGTTGTCATAACTATTATCTGAAAAACAATCAGGTTTTCCTATTTACATGTCTTCAGTGTTTCACAGGGCAGTGTATTTTTCTCTCTGTGCTTCCCAGTTTTCATGACATTATTAATATAATGGAGAATATAACTGGAAGCTACTATCTGAAGATCAGTGAGTACAGATATAGCTAGAATAGGGCTACCAACATTTAATGGTTCATCAGGAAATGGCCAAATAGCTGGTTTGGAAAAAGGTTAAATCATAAGATTTAGAAAAAATAAATTTAAAAGCAAACCCTTTAGAGAAATGATTTAGGTATACTATATGCAGTCATTAAGTTCAGAATAGGTATAATATTTGACATAGAAATAAGAGCTTAAATTATTTTCTGTAAGTCAACGGACAATTTATATTTTTGAGGACAGAGTTCACAACTTACAATCTTGCAATGATTAGCTGTTATTTAAATTATTGCAGCAGTGATGAACTTTCCCATTACTTTAGGTTAATGAAAATGCTGAGGTATGTAATCCCCCAAATTTTCACCTATTATCCTACCTTCAAAAGAAAACTTCAAGATGGTTATGTATATTGAAAAGTAGAGACCTGGTGATTTGGAATTCCTCCTCCTTCTCTAAACTTTGAGGGTGTTGGGTTTCTGATGAGGAATGACTTTTGTGAAGATCTGCTTCAAGATCTGACTGTGGTCAAGCCAAAGTCAGGAATGCCACTTCTGCCATCTGCATAGGCTGGCACTCACCAAGGTTTTGTGCTTTGTTCAGAGGCACATGACACAAAGAAATGTCTTGAGAATTCACTTTTCCATTTCTAGTGTCATATGCACAGTAAAAATCCAGCCAACAGAGGAAATAGATTGCCTAGCAGAAGACAGAGGGTGACCACCAGGCTAGGGGAATGGGAACAGAGATCCAGGGGGGTGGTGCTTGTGTCAGGTTAGCAGCTGAAGAATCTATCTCAGGGGGACAGAGTTCACAGAAGGCCCAACAGAATGGGCAGAGCAGATCTCCGTAGTGAGTCCAGCCGTTCATCTGAATATTGACAGGAAGGACCTGCCTAGCCCAACTACACACATATGAAATATCCTGAACCCAAAACCTTTAGGCCTTGTAGAGAACAAGAAACCTGATAGCATCCATGACCCCAGTCCAAGTAACTTGGCTTCTTTTCACACTTTTCCATGATGCAAGCTAATTTCTGAATTAGACAAATTGAATGAGGTCCATACATTTCAGCACCATAGTTTTTTTTTTCAAACTGGCTGATTTTCCAGTACTCTACAATCTGACCTGCACTGATATTCACCACTTAAATAAAAACTGAATTCCTTACTGAAAGGGCAGTAGTCAGCAATTTCTACTGAACCACCAGAATAAGGCAGATCTTCTGCAGGTACTCCAGTGAGTTCATCGAAGCACTGGTACTCCTATGCCAGAGGTTTCAGAAATTTCTACAAATTATACACTGCAACTGTTCTCTGGTCCTGCCTGCAAGTTAATTGCAATAGATTACTTCTGAGTATGTTACAGTAAGGGTTCAGCATCTTTCTCTCCTGTCACTGCTGGTCAATCCAGAATTTACAGCTCTTCCTAACACTGTCACAGCCCACTCCTCAGTCCCTGTCTAATTTCTCAGCTATTCTGTAATTAACTTTATACCAGCCAATGTCATCCATTAAAACCAGAGTGATTCAAGAGAGAACTCGGTTCTGAGTATGAGAACCAGTCATTGCTTGATTTTATAATAATCACTTTTCCCACTGGTTAAGCTCAGTGTCCATACCACCATGATTTTCAAGTTCCATTCCCTCCAGAATTTGACAGTTGTTTCTGTGTTTCATTGACAACACGATGCATTACTATAAGATAGACAGTGTGAAGAATTCACTTATTATTGTAAATGTCCCCAAATCTCTCCACTTTTGGAACTACTTTATCACTCTGTTGAGATAATCCAAGACTATAATTAAGAAGTGGGAGACCATCTGCAAATTTTGAAGTTAGAGGATTTCCATCTTTATCGTGATAGAATAGCCCAGCAGAGAAACCCAGTGCATGAATAATCTCATGTTTCACTATGGACAGCATTCCAATAAGCTCCTGAGGCTGAGTAGAGATCATATTTGGACACAAGTTAACATACGCTGCTATTGGCCTGTCCATTTTGTGCTTCCTGCTGACAATAGGCTGAATAAGAAATGATGTTCTCATGATGGCACCTCTCAGTGACCAGAGCACCTACATAAAGAACAAAATCTTCATCCTGGACTCCCTCTTGACTTGGCACATCCACTGCTCCACAGGGGCACTTATCCCCAGAGTGAACTCTGCATTGTTGGAGGTGCTCCTCAGGCATGATAATGGGTCCATATTTGTATTCTCTGAACATTCCTTAGTACAGCATCTATGGTGACCATTTTCCTTCCATAGGTATTGAAACTGGTTTGTTGTGCACTGTCTATCTACTAAGTAATATACTGCCTGCAGGTCTACAAACCTGAAAAATCTTCTCTAAATAGGAAACAGCTTGTGAGAAAAATCTGTTCTTTATAAACTGTCATTTCTCAGGAAGCAACTCTTCAATACTTTTATCATAGATTAGTCTTACTTGTTAAATATTCATTAACATCACTGTTTACAGCATGATTTAAGATGGACCTTATTTATGACCTCAGAATCAGAGAGGCATTGTACCAGCAGAGAGAACTGTGCAAGAAGACAAGAATAGATGTGGTGACTGTCTAGAGCTCCCCAACAGGAGTAAAATGCCGTGGACCCATAAAGAGCCACTCCAGTGTCACCTGCTTGGGGCCCTGGCCTGAACCCGAGGAGCTTGCCCTTCTACCTGACTCAGCTGCCATCCTCAGGTCAAGCCCAAACAATATTTTTTTAATAAAAACATAAGATAGCAAAATGTGAATAAATTTATGTTAACTAAGAGCATACTCTAAACTTGTTCTTGTTGTTGTTCAATAGCTAAGTTACCTGTGACTTTTTGTGACCCCATGGACTGTAGCATTCCAGGCTCCACTGTCCTTCACTGTCTTCCTGGACTTTGATCAAATTCATATTCACTGAGTCGGTGATACTATTTAACCATCTCATCCTCTGCCATCCTGTTGAGAGGGTAACAGGCAAGAAGGCCAGGAGTCTCCAAACAGAGGAAATAGGCTGCAAGTGTCAGACATTTTTATCTCTCTTAAGCGGCAGGAGGAAACAAACCAGTGATATTTTTTTCCTTCTCTATACAAATTTAAAAGGAGGTTTCTCTTAAAATGCTGTGTTGCCATGACACCTGGTTTCACCTGAAGCTGACTATTCTCAAACCTTGAGTTAACCAATACATTTCTTTTTCTTATGGAAATGTTTGTCTTAAACTATGATAATGTGCTATGCATTTACCCCAGACTATAAGTTCTGCCAAACGGCCTAACCTACTTACTCAGATATTGTTCCCCTAATCTATGTAAATGAAACTATTTGTTGGTAATCTGCCCTTCTACGAGATTCAAATCAATTGTTTTATGGCCAGGGATGAATTATCTGGTGCCATTCTAAATTCTAAGACATTCCTTTCTTTTCATTAACAGACTGTGAGTGACTATATAACTTACAGCTAAAGGCTAGGAGGGGGGCACTCTTTCTGCCCCCTTCTGATGCCTATGTCAGAAATGCTCTCTATCTCCTTTATACTTTAATAAAACTTTATTACACAAAAGCTCTGAGTGATCCAGCCTTGTCTCTGGCCCCGGATTGAATTCATCTCCTCCGGAGGCCAAGAATCCTGGCGTCTTATCGTTCAGCAACAACCTTTCACTCTTTTCCTTGGCCATCAATTTTTCCCAGAAGCAGGATCTTTTCCAATGACTTGGCTCTTCATGTCAGGTGACCAAAGTCATGATGCTTCAGCTTTAGCTTCATCAGTCTTTCCAATGTATATTCAGGATTGATTTCCTTTAGGATTTTTTGATTTGATCTTGAAATTGAAGGAATCCCCAAGAATCTTCTCTAGTACAATTTCAAAAACATCAATTCTTTGGTGCTCAGCCTTCTTTATGATCCAATTCTCACATCTATACATGGCTACTGGAAAAGCCATGGCTTTGACTAGATGGGAAATTTGTTGGTAAAGTGCTATTTCTGTTTTATAATATGCTGTCTAGGTTTGCCGTATCTTTATTTTCCAAGGAGCAAGCATCTTTTATGCACTACCATCAGCAGTGATTTTGCAGCCCAAGAAAATAAAATGTATTACTACTTCCAATTTTTCTTCTTCTATTGGCCGTGCAGTGATGGGACCAGATCCCATGATCTTAGATTTTTTTTTTCCCTAATGTTGAGTTTTAAGCCAACTTTACCACTCTCCTATTTCACTTTCATCAAAAGGCTCTTTAGTTCCTCCTCGCTTTCAGCCATTAAGATGATATTATCTTCATATCTGAGGTGGTTGACTTTTCTTCCGGCAATCTTGATTTCAGCCTGTGGTTCATCCACCCATAATTTCTCATGATGCACTCTGCATATGTTGAGACAAGTGTGAGCAAGTTCTGGGAGTTGGTGATGGACAGGGAAGCCTTGCATGCTGGGTCACAAAGATTTGGGCATGACTGAGCAACTGAACTGAACTGAACTCTGCATATAAGTTAAATGAACATGGTGACAATATACAGTCTTGATATTCTCCTTTCCCAAATTGAACCAGTCTCTTATTCCATGTCCTGTCCTAACTGTTGCTCTTGACCAACATGCAGGCTTCTCAGGAGGCAGATAAAGTGATCTCGTATTCCTGTTTCTTTAATACTTTTCCACAGTTTGTTTTGATCTACACAAACTCTTCCTATAGTCAGTGAAACAGAAATAGATGCTTTTCTGGAATTCCCTTGCTTTCTCTATGATTCAAAAGATGTTGGCAATTTGATCTTTGATTCCTCTGCCTTTTCTAAACCCAACTTGTATATATGCAAGTTCTCATTTAACTTTACTCACTGTAACAAAATTTGGAGACTAATAGCCAATTCTGCTTCCTAGCAATAAGATTAATAATTCACCTCCTTTCACCAAAATGGGAGAACAAAACAGCACAGAAAATGCTTGCAGCCAACATTGTAACAGAATATTTGCTGCTTTTAAGGTCAGTGCATTGTGCAATCAAGTATTTAAATTCAGAAAATTCATTGTTGGAAGAAATTGTGCTTTTTTTCTTAACCTCCTTTATATCTTTTATATTCTTCCATGTTTCCAACAACTCCTGCACTTCATGAACTACTGTAATGTCATGAAGCAAATGCTCTTGATTTTGTTCAAACTGTCATTTTATTAAAATGTTTCCCCAAATATGAGAATGATTCCTACAAAAATAATTTATACAGACATGTTGCTATTCATTCTGAAAAATGTACAGTAGTTGGTTAGTAGTGTGCTCAGAGAAGGCAATGGCACTCCACTCCAATACTCATGTCTGGAAAATCCCATGGACAGAGGAGCCTGGTAGACTGCAGTCCATGAGGTCGCTCAGAGTCAGACACGATTGAGCGACTTCACTTTCACTTTTCACTTTCATGCATCGGAGAAGGAAATGGCAACCCACTCCAGTGTTCTTGCTTGGAGAATCCCAGGGACGGGAGAGCCTGGTGGGCTGCCGTCTATGTGTTGCAGAGTCAGACACGACTGAAGCAACTTAGCAGCAGCAGCAGCAATGTGCTCAATTAGTGTTTGTATTACTTAATTATAGGGGACTAATATTAATTTATATTCATTTAGTAATAATGACATTCACAGCCAGATATAACTATATGTATTATATAAAATATATGATGTATTTCATTAATTCAAAGATTCATGAACCTAACACTACAGGTTCCTATGCAATGTTGTTCTTTAGAGCATCAGACTTTACTTCCATCACCATTCACATCCACATCTGGACATCGGTTTTGCTTTGGTCCTGTCTCTTCATTCTTTCTGGAGTTATTTCTCCACTCTTCTCCAAAAGCATATTGAGTACCTACAAACTTAAGGAGTTCATCTTTCAGTGTCATATCTTTTTTGCCTTTTCATACTGTACATGGGTTCTTAAGGCAAGCATACTGAAGTGGTATGTCATTCCAGTCTCCAGTGGACCACATTTTGTCAGAACTCTCCACCATGACCTGTCCATCTTGGGTGGGACTACATGGCATGGCTCATAGTTTCATTGAGTTAGAAAAAGCATTGGTCCATGTGATCAGTTTTATTAACATTCTGTGATTGTGGTTTTCATTCTGTCTGCCCTTTGATAGGAGACTTATGGAATATTCCTGATGGGAAAGACTGACTGTTGGGTAAACTGGGTCTTGTTCTGATGGGCAAGGTTATAATCAGTAAATTTTTAAACCGATTTTCTGTTGATTCATGAGGCTGTGTTTCATCACTTGGGTGCAGTCTCAAAAACAGCAGAATGATCTTTGTTTATTTCCAAGGCAAACTATTCAATATCACACTAATCCAAGTCTGTGCCTCAAAGACTAATGCAGAAGAAGTTGAAGTTGAAGAGCTCTATGAAGACCTGGAAGACATTCTAAAATTAACACTCCCAAAAGACGCCTTTTTTATTATAGGGGGCTGGAATGCAAAAGTAGGAAGTCAAGAGATACCTGGAGTATCAGTCAAATTTGGTCTTGGAGTACAGAATGAAGCAGGGCAAAGGCTAACAGTTTTGCCAAGAGAACACACTGATCATAGCAAACACCCACTTCCAACAACACAAGAGTAACTCTACACATGGACATTGCAAGATGGTCAATACCAAAATCAGATTGATTATATTCTTTGCAGCAAAAAATGCAGAAGCTCTATACAATCAACAAAAACAAGACCAGAAGTGGACTGCGGCTCAGATGATGAGCCCCTTATTGCGCATTTCAGACTTAAATTGAAGAAAGTAGGGAAAACCAGTAGACCATTCAGGTATGATCTAAATCAAATTCCTTATGATTATGCAGAGTAAGTCACAAGTAAACTAAAGGGATTAGATCTGATAGACAGAGTGCCTGAAGAACTATAGACAGAGTTTCATGTCATTGTACAGGAGGCAGTGATCAAAGCCATCCCCAAGAAAAAGAAATTCAAAAAGACAAAATTTTTGTCTGAGGAGGCCTTACAAATAGCTGAGAAAAGAAGAGAAGCTAAAGGCAAAGGATAAAAGGAAAGCTATACCTATCTGAATGCATAGTTACAAAGAATAGCAAGGAGAGATAAGAAAGCCCTCCTCAATTTTCAATACAAAGAAATAAAGGAAAATAATAGATGAGAAAGACTAGAATTCCCTTCCAGAAAATTAGAGATACAAAGGAAGCATTTCATGCAAAGATGGGTACATACAAGGACAGAAATGATATGGACCTAAAAAAAAGCAGGGGATATTAAGAAGAGGTAGCAGGAATACACAGAACTATACAGAAGAAATCTTCAGGACCAATATAACCACGATGGTGTGCTCACTTACCTAGAACCTGACATCCTGGAATGAGAAGTCAGGTGGGCCTCAGGAAGCATCAGGACCCACAAACTAGTGAAGGTGTTGAAATTCCAGTTGAGCTATTTCAAATCCTAAAAGATGATACTGTGAAAGTGCTGCACTTAATATGCCAGCAATTTGGAAGACTCAGCAGTGTCCACAGGACTGGAAAAGTTAGGTTTTCATTCCAATCCCAAAGAAAGGCAATGGCAAAGAATGTTCAAACAACCACACAATTGTACTCATCTCACAAACTGGCAAAGTAATGCTCAAAACTCTCCAAGTGAGGTTTCAACATTTCGTGAACTGAGAATTTCAAAATGTTCAAGCTGGTTTTAAAAATGCCAAGAAATCAGAGATCAAACTACCAACATCCGTTGCATCATCAAAAAAGCAAGAGAGTTCCAGAAAAAAAAAAAAAATCTACTTTCGATTTATTGACTACACCAAAGCCTTTGACTTTGGTGGATCACAACAAACTGTGGAAAATTCTTCGAGAGGTGGGAACACAACACCAGATTTCTCCTGAGAAATCTGTATGCTGGTCAAGAGGTAAAAGTTAGAACCAGACATGGAACAATGGACAATTTCCAAATTGGGAAAGGCATACATCAAGGTTGTATATTGTCACCCTGTTTATTTATCTTATATTCCGAGTACATCCTGCAAAATAATGGGCTGGATGAAACACAAGCTGGAATCAAGATTGCTGGGAGAAATGTCAATAACCTTATATATTCAGATGACACCAACTTTATGGAAGAAAGCAAAGAAGAACTAAATCTCCTCTTGATGAAAGTGAAAGAGGAGAGTGAAAATGTTGGCTTAAAACTCAACATTCAGAAACTAAGATCATGGCATCCAGTCCCATCATTTCATGGCAAATAGATTGGGAAATAATGGAAATAGTGAGAGACTTTATTTTCTTAGACTCCAAAATCACTGCAGGTGATGACTGCAACCTTGAAATTAAAACAAAACAAAACAAAACAAAAACCAACCAACCAACCAACAAATAAACAAAAACACTTGCTCCTTTGAAGAAAAGCTATGACAAACCTACACAGCATATTAAAAAACAGAAACATTACTTTTATGACAAAGGTCCTAGTCAGTTATATTCTTTTCCAGTAGTCACATATTCGTGTGTTAGTAGGATTTTAAATAAAACTGAGCACCAAAAATTTTTTACTTCAGAACTGTGGTGTTGGAGAGCACTCTTGAGAGTCCCTTGGATTCCAAGGAGATCAAACCACTCAATCCTAAAGGAAATCAGTCCTGAAAATTCATTAAAAAGGCTGATGCTGAAGCTGAAGCTCCAATCCTTTGGCTACCTTATGGGAAGAACTGACTCATCATATCCTGATGCTGGGAAAAATTGAAGACAAAGATTGAAGGGGACAACAGAGGATGAGATGTTTGGATTCCATCACTGACTCGATTGATGTTGAAGTTGAGTAAGCCCTGGGAATTTGCAAGGACAGAGAAGTCTGGAGTGCTGCATTCCATGGGATCACAACGAGTCAAACATGAATGAGCGAGTGAACTAAAGATAGACTTACATTAAAACCTTAATTTTAACCTCTGAATTAATTAGAATATTTGAGTGATGTTTTACTTAGCATATTTAAATTAGATATGTCTTAATATAAAATAATTGTTCATTTTGCAATTTATGCACCTTTCACCAATTTCTAGCACAATTTACTTTGCTAAATAATAAAAGCATGTTTATTATTTGGATGTGCTTTTACTTTACAAAAAAGTAAGAAACCTCAATTACGTAGAGTCAGGAGACCAAAGAGAAAAACTCTTATACCCTGCAGAGATAGCAGAACCCCACAAGAAGAAAAAAAAACTCCTATTTTTTGCTGGCAATGGCCCAACCAATGAAAAATCTGGACTTTTTAAAATAGTCTTCCCAACTTCATTTTCTCCACTATAAAGAGTTCTCATTTCCTTGCTTTGCTGGGAATTTTCTCAAGGCTCACCATGGTTGCAGACCTTGAATGGCAATTCTCTACTGATTTTGGATAAGTCAAGTTTTGCAGGAGAAGTAATTGGTAGTCTATTTATTTTTAGGCCAACAATTTAAAGTGGCAGTAATGAACAGGAAAAAGAATGGTTTGTAAGAGGAAAACTTTGTGGACTTGTCCTGACTGTGGACACAAAGAGAGTGACAGATGGTTGACAGGACTGCATTGTGCCTGCAAGGTCCATGTTGATGCCAATCATAGAATGCTTCATAGAAAATTGAGGAAGGAACTTTGGCCACCAATGACTCTAGTTTTTCTCAGTCTTTTGCTGTGATAGTTGAAATTCTGTGTATTTTTTGTTTGTTTGCTTGTTTTCAGAATTGTTCTGAAATGAAAGATCAAAATGAGAAAGAGTCACAGTTAATCAGGTAAGTATTACAATATAAGAATTATAAGATTGTGATAATTAAAATTATCTATTCATCAAGTTATCTATATAATGTATAATTATAGGAAAGAAGAGGCTTATGCTTATTCATTTTAGAAACTATCTTGGCCTATCTAAGAAAGGAAATCTTTCTCTATGCAGAGAAAATTTTAAGGGAGCTTTCTATCATCACCTCTATAAAGGAGTCATTGTTTCACAGTCTGACATCCACTGGGTCAAGACTTTTTAGAGGTATAGTGGGGTGACTTTATTAGATGTCAATTATCATTTAAAACACTTCATTCCTCTCATTCTTCTTTCTTCAAGGATGAATGGAAACCAGGATGTTTCCAAGAAGTCATATCCTCTCTGTTAGCCTTCTGTCAGTCAGGAATAGGTACAGATTCTTATCCAAGTTATGAGCTAGGTGATCAAGACCAGGCAGGAATTAAGCATAAAGGACAAAGCATTAATTTCCCTCTTTACTACCAAGGCTAGTGAGAGAATCAAGCTCACAGCTTCATCCTAACACAATGGTAACAGATTTGAAACTTGTTCTAAGGATTGTTATCTTACTGTTTTGCTTCTGTAGACATAGCAGAGAGTGTGAATTTCACACCTAAGATTTGCATAATATAATGAAAATATACATCACATTCTCCAATATAACTAGCTATGTACATATACATTTTTCTATACACTAGAAGTCAAAGAAGAGAAGGGCTAAACATACCACAAAAATACTAGCAACAACATACTAAGTAGCTATGATTTCATTCCTGCATTATAATAAGCCTGTTAGATACATTGTCTTATTCAATCCACCCTACGTGTCTAAATCAGCCTCTATATTTACCCTTATTTATTGAATAAGATTATAGAACATCAACATGGTTAATTAATTCACTAAAATATTGATAGGTGGCAAATGGCAATGTCAAGACTTCAGAATAGTCATTCTGATTCTAGAACTTGTGTTCTCACACTATACTAAACACAGGCAGTGCTTTTGGCTCAGTGACTCTGAGAAAGCAGCTGCTAAGTGAAGATCTTAGAAGTTTCTCACTGTGATTCAGGAGATAACTGCTGTTCCTTCTGTTGTTTTCTTGCTGGCAAGTGGAGCCATGGACACCGGTACAGATTTGAAAATGTTTGCTTTGGATCATGACTGTCATCTCCATGGGTGAGGTGAACTGACTATGGACAGTAAGTTTGTAGATAACAAACATGACTGGGGCATAGGTGGGTGTCCAGATTGGTCAGGAGGCATCACAGGCATAGATAATCCTGACTAAAAGAGAAGGCTAGTAGATTGCTTCCTTACATCCCAGGCAGCAGGGTTTCTCCTGTCTTAAATTTAGGTCCTGGCAACCCAGACTGGTTTCCCTGGATACAGGAGCTTCCCTGCTTAGAAGGATTGAATCATCAAGTGTTTCTGAATTTATTCAGACAAACTCAAAAAATACAATGCTGTCTGAAAAATATGAAAGTTTCTATTTTTAAGAAAGTGAGCACATAGATTTTTAGTACATTATATTTGACTGTGTCTAGTTTTAGTTATTTTATTTATTTTTTTATTTATTTTTATTTTTTTGTTTTAGTTATTTTAAAGTGATCTTAAATTCAATCTTAGTAAGTTTGTAGTAGAAATATCCACATTGTAGTAACACCTCTTTTGTCTATGAAAAATAGTGTTTGAAATATATTATTTAACAAGTCATTTATGATATTGTTATATCAGAAATTATCTAAAAATATCAACAGATTATATTTATTTATCTTTCTAAAGAAAGAATGCAAATATAAAGCTTGAGGAGTTACAATTCTTATTTTCAGAGTATCAACATAGAAGTCATGTATTTTCATTTTTTTTTGTTATTCACAGAACATAGAATATTGTCTTGCATGTCAGTTTTTCTCAGTATTCTTTGAGATAAAATTGATTTCTCCTATTTCTGAGTAAGCAGTGTAAAGTGTAAATCAAATATCATTTCTGCCATTCTAACTTAAGTATTACTCAGTAATTCTACAGTTTTTGTTTAAATTGACTGGTCCATATATCAAAATTGCTATCATTTTGGAAAGAGAAAGATACTTTATTAAGACTACACTCTAAACTGAAAATTCCTAGTCAGGAAATTCTGAAAGTGGATAAATGATAAAGGAAGTATAAGAGCCAGAAAAATAATTATTGTCATAAACTGGGACTCTAAGGCAAGAGATTCCCCCCAAAGCAGTGACCAAAATGCATGGGAAGCACATAAGTTTGACTTGATTTGCTGCAGGAACTTCTCAGGGAATCTAATCTGTTCAGCATAAATGGGGTGAGGGGAAGACAGGAGTAGTATCAACAGAAACTTCTAGGAAATGACAAGATTTGGGTGTTGACAACACTACTTCTTAATAGTATTTTGTTAGGAGAAATTCAACAGACCTTAACTTGTTGGAAAGTGGGCTAAATAGAGCAGTTAATATTATTAAGACTCCAGACGCAAGATTGGTTCAGGGAGAGTTTGATTCTCAGTAAGGAAAATGGAAAATAATTTTGAAATTTACAGGAATAGATGTTGGGACAGTGTGGCTAGATGGATATTTAAGCCCTCCTACTTCTAACTCAGGCATAACAAATATAGGACATCAGTGGTACTCCTGCTGTGGGTGGACCTGACAAATGTCACATAAGTTAGTTGACCATCTGGGATATAACACAGAAGTGTTTCAAAACTTAAATGATCTCTACTGTGTGAAATGACACGTCAACCTCACATAGAGAGTGCATCTGCTACTCAGGGACAATAAGCATGTGTCTAATATGAAGGAAAAAAAAGTCCTAGGAAACCACATCACATATCTCAATATCTTTTCCTTTCCCTAGACCTTTTGATACACATATCTTTGAGCTTAGGAGTAAAGCTTGATACTCTAAAAAGTTGACTAATTTCTGAAATTCTGATTTGGCAATTTAATGTTTTATGCCAGCTCAATATAACATAGTGCAACTAACTAAAATAAGACCTTGTGGTCATTTCCACAATGGGTCATAATCAGCTTTTTCATTTCCTTATAATCACTTCATATCTTATTTTCACCTTTGTCTCCGATTTCATTGATGGGACAGATATATTCCCTTGATTCTATTTCTGTCATGACAGAAAGATATATTACATTAAATCTTGCATATTATATTACCAAGCAATTATGATTTGAAAATGAAAGTTTTCAAATGCAATATGAAAATTGCAATCATGTCCTTTTATTATTTGAAACTAGTCTGTATGTCTAAAGAGAAGTACAAACATAGAAAAATATCTAACATTATATAGACAATTCAAGATAGATTTTTTCCTACCTTCCATTTCACCATTTTCATGCTCATAATACCCTGTTTTGTGTTCTTGGGGTGTATTGACCATTTTTCAGAACTTCTTATGGCTCTGTTCTCTTCATCCACAGGATGTAGAATTTTCTATCAGTAATGTCTCTCACTTCTTATCCTACTTCATTTCTCAGACTTTGTTTGAGCATCATTGCATATAGAAAGCTTTCTTGAACCACCCACGTTAATTTTGAAAATAATTTATTCCTGTTAGGTACTCTTACAAAATCAGATGACTCACATGACACTTTTATTTGCTAACTAATTTATTCAGCCTATATTTATTGAGTACTTTCTATGTACTTCATACTGTGTTAGCCACTGATAGTAAACCACTGGAAAGATTCAACACAGTAATTTTATGAGTATTTCAATGTTATTTGATCAATGTTTGACATTCTTATTATATTATTTTTTTAAATTTTTATTTATTCATTTATTTTTGTCTGTGCTGGGTCCTCACTGAACCAGGCTTCGTTCTAGTTGCAGTGCATGGGGGCTGTTCTTCATTGCAGTGTGCAGGCTTCTCATTGCTATGGCTTCTCTTATTGCAGAGCACAGGCTCTAGGGTACAGCAGTTTCAGTCCTGGCATAAGGGCTCAATAGTTTTGGTTCCCAGGCTCTAGAGAACAGGCTCAACATTTGTGGCTCACATAATTAATTTTTCAACAGTATGGGGAGTCTTCTCAGACCCAGTTCTGAACCTGTGTCTCCTGTATTGGCAGGAAGATTCTTTGCCACTGAGACATGAAAATGAAAGCCACTGAGTTGTGTCTGACTCTTGGCGACCCCATGGACTATAGAGTCCTTGGAATTCCCCAGGCCAGAATGCTGGAGTGGGTAGCCATTCCCCTCTCAACGGAATCGTTCCAACCCAAGGATCGAACCCAGGTCTCCTCCATTACAGGTGGATTCTTCACCAGCTAAGCCACCAGGCAAGCCCCCATTACACTTCTAGTTAAGAGGAAGTGGATTTTTATTTAAGAGCAAAGGATTGAATCAGATTTTCTATCCTTCTTCTTCAGCACTAAGTTCATATGTTTAATAAAATAATGTATTCATTTGAATAAATATAATCACATATAATGGGAACTTTCAACTAGTCAAATTAATTGTCTCTGGTTAGTTTTAATAAAACCATCAAACTTATTATTTTTTTTTTCCTTTTGGACAACTTGAAGATGCCCATCTACCTTAATATTTCTCTAATTTATTTGAACAAAATAGCTGAATCAAGAAATCACAAGATAATCTACTCTCCTTCCTTCTCAGATTGCAAAATTTATAGACTAAAAGAAGATCAAATTCAATCTACAGGAGGCAGGATAAATAATAGTAATTAGAGGAGAAATCAATGAAATTAAGAATTATAAATCAATTTAAAAATTATAGAAAAAATGTTTCTCTAAAAAGATCTGTAAAATTGTAAGCCTCTATACTAACTAACCAAGATGAGAGAAAACATAATTATTAATATGAGAAGTTAAAGCGGTCTATCACTACGCTCCACATGGACAAAACAGTAAAGGAGTATTATGAACAACATATGTTCACATGTTAGAAATGGACTGATTTTTTGAAAGACACATCTAATAAAACATAAAAGAAAAAAAAATGTCATTGTTCAGTTGCTCAGTCATGTCCACCTCTTTGTGACCACTTGGACTGCAGCATGCCAAAGACATGCCATGTCCTTCACTACCTCCTAGAGTTTTCTCAAACTCATGTCCATTGAATTGTTGATGCCATCCAACCATATCATGGCTTGCTCCATGTTTTAGTAATTATGATTAAAGTGGCTATAAATATCTGTATGCCCCCTCATCACAGGGCAGACACATGTGCTCCAGGACAGCCTTGGGAGCAGACCTCTGTGGGTAATCCACACACAAAGGTGGGACTGAAAACAAAACTGAGGCCCATGAGGCCATGGAAATAAGGAAGAATGATATTTCTCTTTGCAGATGGTCAAATTGACACCCTCAAATCTGGCTTTGTAGACTCAGTGCCTATAGAACTTCTGAAAAGATAAGTTCTTGTATGGCTGAGGCAACCTAGATATAGCAGCTGTAAAATTTATGGGCTGGATCATCAAAAAGCAAGAGAGTTCCAGAAAAACATCTACTTTCACTTTATTGACTATGCCAAAGCATTTGACTTTCCAAAAGAAAACCGTGGAAAATTCTTAAAGAGATGGGAATGCCAGACCACCTGACCTGTTCCCTGAGAAATCTGTATGCAGGTCAAGAAGCAACAGTTAGAATTGGTCATGAAACAAAAGACTGGTTCCAAATTGGGAAAGGAGTATATCAAGGCTGTATATTGTCACCCTGCTTATTCAACTTATATGCAGAGTACATCATGCAAAATGCCAAGCTGGATGAAGCACAAACTGGAATCAAGATTGCCAAGAAAAATATAAATAGCCTCAGATATGTAGATGACACCAACTCTATTGCAGAAAGTGAAGATGAACTAAAGGGCCTCTTGAAAGTGAAAGGTGAGTGAAAAAGTTGGCTTAAAACTCAACATTCAGAAAACTAAGATCATGGTATCTGGTCCCATCACTTCATGGCAAGTAGATGGGGAAACAATGGAAACAGTGACAGACTATTTATTTATTTATTTGGTGGGGGGGCTCCAAAATCAGTGCAGATAGTGACTGCAGCCATGAAATTTAAAGAGGCTTGATCCTTTGAAGAAAAACTATGACCAACCTAGATAGCATATTAAAAAGGAGAGACATCACTTTGCCAACAAATATCTGTCTAGTCAAATTTATGATTTTTCCAGTAGTCATGTATGGATGTGAGAGTTGGACTATAAAGAAAACTGAGTGCAGAAGAACTGATGCTTTTGAACTGTGGTGTTGGAGAAGACTCTTGAGAGTCCCTTGGACTGCAAGGAGATCCAACCAGTCCATTCTAAAGGAAACCAGTCCTGAATATTCATTGGAAAGACTGATGATGAAGTTGAAACTTCAATACTTTGGCCACCTGATGCAATGAACTGACTCATTGGAAAAGACCCTGATACTGCAGAAGATTGAAGGCAGAAGGAGAAGGGGACAACAGAGGATGAGATGGTTGGATGGCATCACTGACTCAATGCACATGAGTTTGAATAAGCTCATTAGGTGATGGACAGGGAAGCTTGACGTGCTGCAGTCCATGGGGTCACAGAGTCTGAGATGATTCTGTGACTGAACTGAACTGAAAGTTTATGGGCACAGTCATGTGAGTGGTAACCCAGGCTACAGTCTTAGCTGTCCTCATAGCACTCACAGCAGGTCCAGGTCCATTATTGCAATCCTGGGACCTTACTTTGGTAAATTTTTGCTGGTGGCTTGATGATACAATATCCAAAATACAACAAGGCCCTTTGCCAGTATATCCACAGTGAAGATGGGGCCAAGAGCAGTGCCAGCAATGGTGTAATCTGAGTTTGTATAATGGGAACAGGTGATACAACAGAGCACCTTCCCAGGTGCTCTGCTTCTCAGAGCACCTTCTCATACATCTTTGGTATGAGCTGAGTTCCACAGCTCAGTGGCTTCCCTCTCACTGGGAGTGCTCCAGTCCCACCTGACTCTTATCACATATCAGAAATAACTAAGAAACAGATATGTGGCCCTTTACTTCAACACATATGCAACAGATCCCACCTCTGGCAGGGCAGTGAAAACCACAGAGCTAAGGAGAGGCCCTGCTTAATGTCTTATGCAGTCTACTATCACCACAACGAAAAATATTAAATCCGTGTAGACTATATAGGGATGAAATTGAAAGTGCTAGTCACTCAGTGGAGTCCCACTCTTTGTGACTGCATGGACTGTAGCCACCAGGCTCCTCTCTCCATGGAATTCTCCAGGCAAGAATACTGGAATCAGGTTACCATTCTCTTCTCCAGGGTATCTTCCCAACCCAAGGATCAAACCTGGGTCTCCTACATTGCAGACTGATTCTTTACTATCTGTGTCACCAGGGAAGCCCCAAGAGAACTCAAGGAGCCCTGAATGTCAGACCTCCTGCAAAAAGTGAGGAAGAGGGGAGGCTATCACCAGGCAACTGACTCATTCTGCCCTCTGGGAGGACACCAAAGGCCCAGGCTTTGTCCAGGAGGGGTGAATGCCACTTGGAGAACTGAGGGAGCATCCCCTCTTGCAGCTGGTGTATGGAGAGTGGGACTAGGGACACTAGTTTATTGCTTTGAGGCAGGCAGACACAATCTCAACTTTGCTCCCACAGGGATAGGTGACATGGACACAGTGGCTGACTGGACCAGGACAGGAAATCTGTCACTGCTTCCATATTTTCCCCTTTTATTTGCCATGAAGTAATGGGGCCAGATGCCATGATCATAGTTTGTTTTAATATTTATTTTTAAACCAGCTTTTTCACTCTCCTCTTTCACCCTCACCAATAGGTTATTTTGTTTCTTTTTGCTTTCTGCCATTAGAGTGTTATCATCTGCATATCTGAGGTTGTTGTTTCTCCTGTCTTTCTTGATTCTAGCTTGTAACTCATTCAGCCCAACATTTCTCATGATGTGCTCAGTGTATAAGTTAAAGACACAGACAACTCTGCCATACTGTTTTCTCAATCTTGCAGCCCCCATGCTAGTGTACCAAGAGAGGGGCTGGTCACTTTGAGGCAGACAGACAGACTCTAACCTTTGCCTCCACAGGGATAGGTGGCACAGACAGAGCAGCTGATTGGGCCAGGACAGCTGAACCAGTGAGTTGTTCCATACAGAGTTCTAACTTGCTTCTTGACCCACATACAGGTTTCTCAGGAGACAAGTAAGACGGTCCAGTATCCCCATCTCTTTAAGAGCTTTCCATAGTTTGTTATCATCCACACAGTCAAAGGCTTTAGTGTAGTCGATGAAATAGAGTAGATGATTTTCTGGAATTCCCTTACTTTCTCTATGCTCAGGTAATGTTGGAAATTTGTTCTCTGGTTCCTCTGCCTTTTCTAAACCTATCTTGGACTTCTGGAATTTCTTGGTTCATGTAATGCTAAAGCCTATCATACAATATTTTAATCATGATCTTACCAGCATGGGAGAAGAATGCAATTGTCCAGTGGTTTGAACATTCTTTAGTACTGCCCTTCTTAGGAATTGGGATAAAGATTGACCTTTTCCAGCCTTATGGCCACTGCTGGGTCTTCCAGATTTGCTGACATATTGAGTGCAACACTGTGAAAACATCATCTTAGGGTTTTGAATAGCTCTTCTGGAATTCCATCACACCCACTAACTTTATTGACAGCAGTACTTCCTAAGGCTCACTTTACTTCACACTCCAGAATATCTGGCTCTGTGTGACTGACCACACCATTGTGTTATCCTGTTCATTAAGATCATTTTTGCATAATCCTGTGTATTCTTTCTATCTCTTCTTGATTTCTTCTGCTTCTAGGTCTCTACCATTTATTGTGCCCATCTTTGGGTGAAATGCTCCCTTGATATTTCCAATATTTCTGAAGAGATCTCTAGTCTTTCCCCTTATGTTGGTTTCCTTTACATTTATGTCTTATTTGTTGAAGAAGGCCTTCTTGTCTCTCCTTGCTATTCTTTGGAACTCTGCATTTAGTTAGGTGTACCTTTCCCTTCTCCCTTAGTCTTTTTTTAAATTTATTTTATTTATTCAGCTATTCATAAAGCCTCTTCACCACTTTGCCTTCTTGCTTTCCTTTTTCAATGGGATGGCTCTGTTTCACTACCTCCTGTACAATATTATGCAACCCTGTCCATAGTTCTTCAGGCACACTGTTTGCTAGACATAATCCCTAAATCTATTCATCACTTCCACTGCAAATTGGAAAAGAATCCTAGAGTCCCTTGAATATCAAAGAGATCAAACCACTCAATCTTAAAGGAAATCAACCCTAAATGCTCATTGGAAGGACTGATGCTAAAGCTGAAGTTCTAGTATTTTGTTCATCTGATGCAGACATCCAACTCATTGGAAAAGTCCCTGATGCTGGGAAAGATTGAGGGCATAATGGGAAGAGGGTGTCAGAGGATTAGATAACTGGATTGTATCACTGATAAAATGGCCACAAACTTGGGCAAGCTCTGGGAGATGGTGAGGGGCAGGGAGGCTTGGCATACAGCAAACCATGGAATTACAGAGAGACAGATATGACTAGATGACTCAACAACAACAACACACCCATATGGTGGACTGATGATCTAGACAAAACTAAAAAGAAATAAGCCTTAAATGAAACATTAGATGAGAGACAATTAGTTGACATCTATGATATATTCCATTTGAAAGCAGCAGAATATATTTTCTTTTCAAGTGCACATGGAACATTTTCTAGGATAGATCACATTTTAGGTCACAAATCAAGCCTTCCTATATTTAAGAAAATTGAAATTATATATTTTCTGCCCAAAATGATATGAGATTAGAAATAAATTTTTAAAAACTGTAAAACACACAAACACATGGAGACTGCACAATATGTTACTAAACAGCTGATGGATGACTGAAGAAATCAAAGAGGAAATAAAAAAAACTACCTAGGGACAAAACAAACAAGCAAACAAACACAGTTATTCAATCCAAAGTCTATAGTATACAGGAAAATTCTTCTAAGAGAGAAGATTTTACCAATATAATCTCACCTCCAGGGGGGAGGGCGGGATCAAAGAAACAACCTTACACCTTACACCTGAAGCAACCAGAAAAAATAAGAACAAACAAAAGTTAAAAGTAGTAGAGGGAAAGGAATCATATCAGACTAGAATTGAAAAAAAAAAAAAAAACCAGTAACAAAGATCAATGAAACTAAAAGTTGGTTCTTTGAGAAGATAAAGAAGAATGGAAAGACTTTAGCTAGACTTGACAGGAAAATAAGACAGAGCACTCAAATCAGTAAAATTAAAAATAAAAAAGGAGAAGTTGTAATGAATACTACAGAAATTCAAAGAATCATAAGACCCTAAGATCAGGAAAAAGCCAAGGATGTCCACTCATAGCACTCTTATTCAACATTGTTTGAGAGTCATAGTCACGTCATCAGTGACAAAAAAGAAATAAAAGTACCCAAATTGGAAAAGAAAAAGTAAAACTGCATATGACATGATATTATATATAGAAATTTTTAAATAGGCTCCCAGAAAATTACTAGAGCTCATCAATTAATTTGGTAATGTTTCAGGATACAAAATTAACACACAGAAATAACTTGCATTCTTATACACTATAAATGAAAGAGCAGAAAGAGAAATTAAGGAGACAATCCCATTTACCATCACGTCAAAAAGAATAGTCAGAACCTAAGCTATATAAAGAAACAAAAGAATCTGTTCTCAGAAAACTTAAAGATAATGATGAAAGAAATCAAAAATGATACAAAGATGAAGAGAGAGGCCACGTTCTTGGACTGGAAGAATCAATATTGTCAAAATGACTATATAATCTAAAATAATCTACAAATTCAATATCATCCTTATCAAATTACCATGGGCATTTTTCACAACTTAGAGCAAAATCTTTATAATTTGAATGAAAACACGAGATCCTGAATATCCAAATCAATCTTGAGAAAGGAAAATGGAGCTGGAAGGACTCAGATTCCTTGACTTCTGGCTATATTACAGAGTTACAATCATCAAAACATTATGGTACTAGCACAGAAGCAGAAATATAAATCAGAAGAACAGGTTAGATAGTCCAAAGATAAGCTCCTGCACCTAATCTATGCCAAAGAAGGCAGGAATATACAATGTAGAAAAGATAGCTTCTTCAATAAGAGTTTCTAGGAAAAAAAAGACAGCCACATATTAAAGAATGGAATTAGAACATTTTCTAACATGATGCACAAAAGTAAACTCAAAATGCATTAAAGAGCTAAGTGTAAGGCCAGATATAATAACACTATTAGAGGAAAACCTAGACAGAACATTCTCTGACATATATTCCAGCAAGATATTTTTTGATTCACTTTCTAGAAAAGTGAAAATAAAAACAAATGAAGCCTAATTAAGTTTAAAACCTTTTGCATAGCAAAAGAATCCATCTCAAAAGTGAAAAGAAAATACACAGAATGAGGGGAATATTTAAAAATGAAGTGATTAACAAAGGATAAGTCTCTAAAATATACAAATGATTTATGCAGCTCATTTCTTTTTAAATGGGTAGATCTAAATAAACCTTCCTCTAAAGAAGACATACAGATGTCCAGGAGGCAATCAAAATATTCTTAACATGACTATAAGAAAAATCCAAATCAAAACAAAAGTATAATGAGGTATCATCTCACACCAATTAGAATGGCTTTCATAAATAATCTACGAACAAATGCTGGAGAGAATGTGGAGAAAAGGGAACCCACTTACACTGTTGTTAGAAACCTTCAGTGGTACAGCCACTGTGAACAGTATGAAGATTTAATAAAAACAAACAAACAAGCAAACTAAAAATAGAGGTAATATATGATACAGCAATCCCACTCCTGGCTGTATAACTGGAGAAATCCATACTTCAAAAAGACACAAGCATCTTAAATTTATTTCAGTCCTACTTACAATAGCCAGGACATGGAAACAAAATCAGTGCCCATCAACAGAGAATTGATGAAGAATATGTGGTATACACATACACACACACACACACACACACACACACACACACACACAATGGAATACTATTCAGCCATTAAAAGAACAAAATAGTACTATTTGCAGTGACATGGATAGACCTAGTAATTGTTATACTGAGTGAAATCAGACCAACTCAGAAAAAGAAAGACTAATATAGATCAAGTATCATGTCTATTTAAAAAATCAAGTTTGGAGTCTTTAAAAAAAATGTAAAATAATGAACCTATTTACAAAACAGAAATTAGTCACGGACATAGAAAAAAAAACAAAAAACAAAAAAACAAACTTATAGTTAGCAAGGGGAACCAGAGATTAAATTGCCAACATCCGCTGGATCATTGAAAAGACAAAAGAATGCCAAAAAACATCTATTTCTGCTTTATTGACTATGCCAAAGCCTTTGACTGTGTGGATCACAATAAACTGTGGAAAACTCTGAGAGATGGGAATACCAGACCACTTAACCTGCCTCTTGAGATACCTGTATGCAGGTCAGGAAGCAACAGTTAGAACTGGACATGGAACAAAAGATTGGTTCTAAATAGGAAAAGGAGTATGTTAAGGCTGTATATTGTCACCCTGCTTATTTATATGCAGAGTACATCATGAGAAATGCCTGGCTGGAAGAAACACAAGCTGGAATCAAGATTCCTGGGAGAAATGCCAATAACCTCAAATATGCAGATGACATCGCCCTTGTGGTAGAAAGTGAAGAAGAACTAAAAAACCTCTTGATGCTTTTCTGGAACTTAGGTCTTTTTATTTCATTTAGTTGAAATAAGTGCTTCTCATGATTCAAGAAACATGTGTCCTTGGGATACATTAATAAATAAATTATTGCTGTTTTCCTGCTAACATTTAATAGTGAAAATAAAAATTACACAAAAGGCATAATTTAAAGGCAAATAATAAGTTAGAATGTGATAAAGGATACAAGGGCAAACATATAGAGAAGGGCAAGGGGATTGAGAGGAACAGAGATTATACACATTGGGATTTTAAATAAACAGGTTAAAGGAGTACTAGTGACATGGTAATGTTTGTGTAAACTCAAATGTGAACCATGCAGATATTTTCAGGAAAAGCATTTGGGACAGAAGGTTCATGGTATATATTGTTTACAACAAAGTTCCTGGTCACTGTACTTCAACCACATAGAAAGAAGGCTACTTTGTTGAAGTAGAGTGAGCCGAATAGAAACCATCAGGACTGTATTAAGAGATGTAATTGGGGGAAGTCAAGTAGCACATTATAGTGTCTTGCAGGTTTTGCTTTTGTGAAGTGAGAATCACTGGGCAGTTTTGGACAGAGTAGTAATGTGATCAAAATTGCATTTTAAATGTATTAAAGAGAGATTATATAAAGGGGTGAATTCTCAGGTGTCAAGGCTAGAAGTTGGGAAATCTGTTAGGAGGCTATTGCAGACATCCAGGCTAGAAATGTTGGTTGCTCCAACCACAGAGATACTGGAATGGGGGAATTGGGAAGAATTAGTCAGATTCTGAATATACTTTGAAAGTAGAGACCATAAGATTCTCTGATATAGGGGAATAAGTCATGTCAAGCATGATTCTCTGATTTTCTTTCTTTCTTTCTTTCTTTTTTTGGTCTAACAGCTGTATTTGTGCAATTGTTATTGATTGAGAAAGGGAGGCTGTGGGAACAGTATGCTTGGGTGGGGTGGGGAAGACCAGATATGCAATTTTAGACTTGTAAAGATTGAAATGTCTATTAGTCATCCAGGTGTAGATGCCAAACAGGCAATGTAATATACCTATGAGTCTTGAATTCATGAAAGGGTTCCGAGCTGGAAATTTAACAGATAATAAAAATCAGGAGAGTGCATAAGATTGCAAAATGTTATAGCTATTGGGGAAAAAAAAAGAGTCAAAATCTGATTCCTGGGACATTTTAAATTGAAGACATTTGGGAGGAAAATAAGCACTATCAGGAAAGATTGATAATGAGTGCCCAGTGAAGTAGGAGGGAAACCAAGGTTATGGTGTCATGAAAGTCAAAAAAAGAAAGTGCAAAGTGGGGATAAGGAATCAATTGTGTCAAATCTTGGGGACCAAAGCTAAGCACTGAAAATTGAAGGTATGTTCAGCAACATGGTAGACATAAGTGCTTTTAGCTAAAGGATTCAATGCTGTGGTTTTTAACAAGTGAACAAAGGCAACTCTTTTAAAATGGTTTACCTAAAAGGGAATAAAGGAATAGGGTTGTAATTGGTGGAGAAAGAAGCAAAAACCAGACTGCAAAATGGGAGAAATAAACAGTTATTTCTATGCTGATGGGAAAGTTAGTGTATTAATAGAAAATTTAAATGGCGTGATGTAGGAAAGAGGGAAGGATTGTAGACAGATACTATCAAGTAGGTGACAAGAGACAGGATCTTATTTATAAATAGAGAACTGTCTTTAGATAGGAGAAAGTAGGAAGATAAAATTTCTGAATGAAGATGTGATGTGGGTGAATGAATTTTAGTGATTTCTAGAGGATTTCTTCTAATTAATTCTCTTCAGTTATGTAGATAGTAATGCCATCACTTGAGGAGGCAGATCAGCTGAGACATATTGGAGATTTCAGGAAAAAGAAAACCATGTAAAATAGTCATCTGAAGGAATGAACAAATGAGAAAGGAGCTTAAAACATAACTGCCTACCAGCAGCAAAGTCCTGCTGTTGCTCACTCAGCTAAATGAGGGTAGTGCAAAAATGGTGAGTTACATCTAACCATCACCATGGTTCTACAACAGACCAGGAGATGGACAATTGATGTCAAGGTTTTTAGGAAGGAGGGATTATAGTGATTGCAACTGAAATATAAAGTAAGAGTGGAATCCATATTTGAAGAAGTTTAGAAGATAAAAACATGGTCACATCAGTGGTCTAGGTGACCAAGGATTGATGGATTCAGGGTACCTGAAAGTTAAAAACAAAAAGATTAAAAAAAAAAAGTTGGTCAGAGGATGGAACACATAATATTGGCATTATGGAGTGTGTGTTGAATTGCTGGAAATCAAGGTCTCCGTAATGACCATGGAAGTGAGAGCCTGAGGTATGGTGGAAGAAAAGATCATAAGAGAAAAGAATTTCTAGAACTGAAATAACAGGAAATTGGAAGAATAACTTACGTTTACTTGGAAAACACCATTATTTAAAAGAGAAATAGTATTGAAGAGAATCAGGAAATCTTTTTAGCAGTATTACCCTTCCCTATTTCAAACTTCTATGAAATTTGAATCTAGAAGAAATGATGATAAAGTGATTCATATTTATATCCTCAAATAACAATAGCCAAATCTTAATAAAACTATTAAGACTAGGGATACTGAATACATACTATTTGCATTTTGTGGATAATTGGAAATACTGGGGGAAATCTGACCAGAGTGGAACATCTACTGGTGTAGATTCAACACACTTGCTGAAAAATAAATCTAAGTAATATATTTTCCTTTAAGGTTGAATTTATGATGATTAATAAGATCCTTTCATTTGATGTAATAAAATTTCCTAAAAGAAGCATTATTTTCTTCTATTTAAATGCATCATTAATGAATAAAAGTAACTCAAGAAGGACTGATAATGTAGTTAAAATTCAGTGCAAGCTACAGTAAAGAATTATATCAAAGAGTAAATCTAAATATGAACTATATAGCATAAATGGCTTCATTTTGTGTAAAACTTATAAGAAATTTATAATAATTTGAATACAGAAATAACCAAAATCTCCTTGGATGCTTCAGCATTAGATAATGAAGAAATTTATGCTCTGAAGCATAAATTTAAGAGCCAAGTTCACTTAGCATCTGTGCACTGCATTTTAGACACAAAAATATTTATGAAGTGAAAAACTTGACAGTAATGTTTGGAATATATATTTTTATTTTGATAAATCTTTTGAATGCTGTAGTACTGCTTTGTAGAATCTTTTGACCAAAGTCAGCTTAAATGCCACTGTCCTTTACTATTTATAAAATGTCACATACACATTTCATTTTATTGTTTTAATAACATTATTAACAATAGAAATTTCAGGAATTCACCCATTTCAGATGTATAGGATTTAATGAAATGTCATCCCTTACATTCCAAACCATACCTCCATTCCTGCAATTTAACAGGACTGATCCTGCATTTACTGAGCAATGAGTGAAGAGGGGCTATTGTTAGTAATTATGTCTGATAGGCTTTCTCCAAGATCCAGATTTACCATGAGTTTTACAGTGGCCTAAAGTTTATTCAAAGATTTGACTCCTATCACAGCTGATATCATCACTTACATCTCTTTTCTCTCTGTCCTAGGCACACTGTCAGTTCAGTTCAGTTTAGTCGCTCATTTGTGTCCAACTCTTTGCATTCCCATGGACTACAGCACGTCAGGACTACCTGTCCATCGCCAACTCCAGGAGTCTACTCAAACTCAAGCCCGCTGAATTGGTGATGCCATCCAAACATCTCATCCTCTGTCATCCCCTTCTCTCTTCCTGCCTTCAATCTTTCCCAGCATCATAGTCTTTACAAATGAGTCAGCTCTTCGCATCAGGTGGCCGAAGTATTCGAGTTTCAGCTGCAACATCAGTCCTTCCAATGAACACCCAAGACTGATTTCCTTTAGGATGGACTGGTTGGATATCCTTGCTGTCCAAGTGACTCTCAAGAGTCTTTTCCAAAACCATGGTTTAAAAGCATCAATTATTTAGCACTAAGTTTTCTTTCTAGTCCAACCCTCACATCCATACATGACCATTAGAAAAACCATAGCCTTGATGAGACAGACCTTTACTGGCAAAGTAATGTCTCTGCTTTTTAAAATACTGCCTACGTTGGTCATCACTTTCCTTCCAAGGAGTAAGTATCTTTTAACTTCATGGCTGAAATCACCATCTGCAGTGATTTTGAAGCCTAAATAAATAAATAAATAAAGTCAGCCACTGCTTCCACTGTTTTCCCATGGTGAGTGTTCACACCATCATGATTATATGGGTCATGGTGATCTTTTTTTGCACAATTCATCTGTGTATTCTTGCCACTTTTTATTATCTTCTGCTTCTGTTAGGTCTATACCATTTCTGTCCCTTACTGAGCCTACCTTTGCATGAAATGTTCTCTTGGTTTCTCTAATATTCTTGAAGGGAGCTCTAGTCTTTCCCATTCTATTTTTTTTCCCTCTCTATTTCTTTGCACTGATCACTGAGGAAGGCTTTCTTATCTCTCCTTGCTATTCTTTGAAACTCTTCATTCAAATGGGTATATCTTTCCTTTTCTCCTTTGCTTTTTGCTTCTCTTCTTTTCACAGCTATTTATAAGGCCTCTTCAGACAACCATTTTACTTTTTTTCATTTCTTTTTCTTGGGGATGGTCTTGATCTCTGTCTCCTGTACAATGCACAAACCTCTGTTCATAGTTAATCAGGCACTCTATCAGATCTAGTCCTATAAATCTATTTCTCACTTCCACTGTATAGTCATAAGGGATTTGATTTAGGTCATACCTGGATATTCTATTGGTTTTGCCCACTTTCTTCAATTTAAGTCTGAATCTGGCTATCAGGAGTTCATGATCTGAGCCACAGTCAGCTCCCGGCCTTGTTTTTGTTGACTATATTGAGCTTCTCCACCTTTGGCTGCAAAGAATATAATCAATCTGATTTTGGTGTTGGTCATCTGGTTATGTCCATGTGTAGAACCCTCTCTTGTGTTGTTTGAAGAGGGTGTTTGCTATGACCAATGCATTCTCTTGGCAGAACTCTATTAGCCTTTGTCCTGCTTCATTCTGTAGTCCAAGGCCAAATTTGCCTGTTACTTCATGTGTTTTTTGACTTCCTACTTTTGCTTTCCAGTCCCCTAAAATGAAAAGGACATCTTTTCTGGGTGTTCTAAAAGGTCTCACACTGTCATGACCTTCCAAATATTCATTCATATGTGACTTGTTAAATGATATAACTGAGCACTGTAATCTGACATTATAAAACCTGTCTTCAAAATTTCCTAATCTCACTCCCTGCTTTGTTTTTCTTAGTGCCTCTCACAGGCAACCTATTAAATTTAATTTCTACAGTTTTCAATTCTTTCTACTAGAATATAGATTACTTGAGATATAAAGTGCTTTTCAGACATGAACATCAATTATTCATATTTTAGAACAGAGTCTATCATGGAATATCCATCATGGATCACATCCTTGTCATGAAGAATGAACTTGTGCAACTCAATGAAGTTATGAGTCATGCCGTGTGGGGCCATCCAAGATGAATGAATCAAAGTGAAGATTTCTGATGAAATGTGGTCCACTGAAAGAGAGAATGGCAAACCACTTCCATATTCTTGCCTAGAGAACCCCATGAACAGTAAGAAAATGCAAAAATACATGACACTGGAAGATGAGACCCCAGGTTGGAAGGTGTCCAATATGCTACTGGAGAAGAGCAGAGGACAATTACTACGAGCTGTTAAAAGAATGAAGCTGCTGGGCCAGTGCAGAAATGGAAACTGCTGTGGATCTGTCTGATGGTGAAAATAAAGTCCAATGCTGTAAAAAAACAATATTGCATAAGAGCTCGGAATGTTAGATCCATGAATCAAGGTAAATTGGGTGTGGATAAGTAGATGGCAAGAGTGAACATCAACATTTTAGGAATCAAAGAGCTAAATTGGACAAGAATGAGCAAACTTAACTCAGATGACCATTATATCTACTACTGTGGGCAAGAATCCCTTGGAAGATATGGGTTAGACTGCATAATCAAGAGAAGAGTCTGAAATGCAGTACATGGGTGCAATCCAAAGGCAATAGAATGATCTGAATTTGTTTCCAAGGCAAAATATTCAATGTAACAGTTATCCAAGTGTATGTCCCAACCAAAAATGTCTGAGAAGCTGAAGTTGACAGTTCTATAAAGACCTACATGACTTTCTAGAACTAACACTCACTCACACACACACACACACACACACACACACACACACACACACACTGTCCTTTTCATCATTGGGAATTGGAATCTAAAAGTAGGAAGTCAAGAAATATCTGGTGTAACAGGCAAGTTTGGCTTTAGAGTACAAAATGAAGCAGGGTGGAGGATATCAGAGTTTTCTCAAGGGACCACACTGTTCATAACAAACACCCTCTTCCAACAACGTAAGAGATAACGTTATACATGGACATCACCAAATGGTCAATACTAAAGCAGACTGATTATATTCTTTGCAGATGAAGATGGAGCAGCTTTATTCAGTTAGCAAAAACAAGACCTAGAGCTAGCTGTAAATCATATCATGAGCTCCTCATTGCAAAACTCAAGCTTAAATTGAAGAAAATAGGGAGAACTGATAGGCCATTCAGATATGACCTAAATCAAATCTCTATGTTAACAGTGGAGGTTACAAATAGAGTCAAGGGATGAGAGCTGGTAGACAGAGCCCCTGAAGAATTATGGATGGAAGTTCCTAACATTGTACAGGAGGTGGTGGCCAAAATCATTCCAAAGAAAAATAATGTAAAAAGGCAAAGTGGTTTTCTGAGGAGGCTTTACAAATGGCAAAGGAAAGGGAGAATTGAAAGACAATAGAGAAAAAGATATATCCATTTTAATGCAGAGTTCTGGAGAAGAGCAAGGAAATATAAGAAGCTCTTCTTAAATGGTCAATGCAAAGAACTAGAGGAAAACAGAATAGGAAAGACTAAAGATTTCTTCAAGAAAACTGGAGATATCAAGGGAACATTTTATGCAAGGATGGACATGATAAAGGAGAGAAACAGTAAGAATCTAACAAAAGCAGAAGAGATTAAAAATAGATGACAAGAATACACAACATAACTATACTGAAAAGTCTTAACAGCTTGAATAATCATGATGGTGTGGCCACTCACCTAGAGCCAGATATCTTGTAATGTGAAGTCAAGTGGGACTTAGGAAGCATTACTATAAACAAAGCTAATAGAGGTGATGGAATTCCACCTGAGCTACTTAAAATCATAAAAGATGATAGTGTTAAAGTATTGCACTCAATATGCCAGAAAATTTGGAAAACTCAGCAGTGGCCACAGGACTTGGAAAGGTCATTTTCATTCCAGTCCCAAAGAAAGGCAATGCCAAAGAATATTCAAACTACTACACAGTTGTACTCACCTCACATCCTAGCAAAGTAATGCTAAGAATTCTCCTATCTAGGCTTCAACAGTATCTGAACCAAAAAATTCCAGAAGTTCAAGGTGTATTTAGAGAAGGCAGAGGAGCTAGAGATCAAATTGCCAACATCCATCGGATCATAGAAAAAGCCAGGGAATTCCGAAAAAATCTCCTTCTGCTTCATTGACTACACTATAGCATTTGACTGTGTGGATCACAAAAGACTGTGGAAAATTCTTAAAGACAATTTCAATATAATTAAGCTCTACACAATTTTCACACAACAGCAGGGTACAATTTCTATTTAAGTTTCCATAGACTATACATATTTTCAGTGACTTCCCAAGTGCTGCTAAGAGTAAAGAGCCCACCTGCCAATTGTTAGGCAATATTCAAGACAGGTTTGATTCCTAGGTCAGGAAGAGCTCCCGGGAAGAGGGCATGACAACCCATTCCAGCATTCTTGCCTGGAAAATCTCATGGACAGAGGAGCCTGATAGGCTCCAACCATGGGGTTGCACATAATCAGACATGACTGAAGCAACTTAGTATGCATGCACACGCATTTTCAAGAGCAATATGACATTTACCAAGAAAGAACTTTGACTTACCCATTGGAAGCTTTAATAATGTTAAAAGACTGAATAATCACAGAGGATGATTGCAGAGAAGAATGCATTTAAATGAGAAATTAATATCAAAAAGATAAATTAATAGCAAAGGCATTTTTAAAAGCCAGTGCTCTCATATCATTTAGTTTATGTTTCCTAATTTCTCTCTTTTGTTGTTGTTGTTTCTCAAACTTTTATCAGGTATAGTAGAAAAAAAAAAGTGTGTGTATGCTTGAATGAAGGAAAAGGGGATGACAGATGATGAAATGGTTGGATGGCAGCAGCAATTCAATAGACATGAATTTGAGCAAACTCCAGAAACAGTGCAGGATGGGGAAGCCTGGTATGTCCATGGGGACTCAAAGAGTCAGACTTGACTGAGCAACTGAACAACAATAGGAAATGAAAGAAGCTAAACTACTGCCATTCTTAATTCCTGATTGCTAGTGGCTCACCTACAATGGACCAGATAGTAAAGAGGGGTGACTACCAGTTTGTGTGTGTGTGTGTGTTGTGATTTATTTCATTGGTCTGGACACACTAATTATTAATGTGAAATTATTACATTACTTAAGAGTAAGAGAACTTATCAAAATCTCTCTAGAGTTTTTAAAAATTAATTTATTTATGTTAATTGAGGGCTAATTACTTTAAAACATCATAGTGGTTTTTGTCATAACATTGACATGAATCATGGCACTTCCCCGATGGCTCAGTGGATAAAGAATCTGCCTGCAATGCAGGAGACACAGGAGACCTGGGTTCAGTCCCTGGGTCAAGAAGGTCTCTTGAAGGAGGAAATGGCAACCCACTCTAGTATGCTTTTCTGAAAATTCCCATGGATAGATGGGCTTGGCAGGCTATTGGTACACAAAGACTCAGACATGACTGAACAACTAAGCATGAACACACAATTACAAAACAAAACAAAACAAACAACAACAAAAAAACCTGTGTTTGATTATAAAATAACATGAATGACATAAACTGGTAAATTCTGTTGACAACCAAGACAACTCTTAGCTGACATAAAGGTTTTATGATTAAAAAACTGGACTTAATGGCATATATTTTAATACTCGCTTCCCCAAAATTTTGAGCTAAATTAGAAAAGCTATAATTAAGGGAACAAAATGCAAAAGGGCTAAGATTCCAACTTTAAAAGTTTCCTCTAAAAGTTATTTTGAGTATTATGCTATATTGAGATTGACTGAAAGTTAAGAACTACTTCTCATTAAGTTGAATTAGATATAATGGGGAACCACTTATCCTTATATTACTTAGATTTTTTTCTTTATTTTTATTTATTTTTTTTTTTAGTTCTCACATGTACACAGAAACACACTCCTTTTTAAACTTGTAAGAAGAACATTTCAAAAAATATAGTAATGTATTACATATATTTGCTTTCATTAAATGATGAACTATTTAATCATGTACCTTTCATAACATTGGAGATGGTTATTTCAATGAATAAGTATAGAATAAAAATAACAATATAATCTACATAAAATTTGCATGCAATTCTCCAACTTGTGTACAAAAATAATCATTAGCTGTTAAGAAAATCCAATATTACTCTTTAGAAAGAGTCCAAAATCAGTACTTGGACGCAATCTCAAAAATGAAAGAATTATCTCTGTTCGATTCCAAGGCAAACCATTCAATATCACGGTAATCCAAGCCTATGCCCCGACCAGTAACGCTGAAGAAGCTGAAGTTGAACGGTTCTATGAAGACTTACAAGACCTTTTAGAACTAACACCCAAAAAGGACGTCCTTTTCACTATAAGGGACTGGAATGAAAAAGTAGAAAGACAAGAAACACCTGGAGTAACAGGTAAATTTGGCCTTAGAGTACGGAATGAAGGCTAATTAGAGTTTTGCCAAGGGAACACACTGATCATAGCAAACACTCTCTTACAACAACACAAGAGAAGACTCTACACATGGACATCACCAGATGGTCAACACCAAAATCAGGTTGATTATATTCTTTGCAGCCAAAGATGGAGAAACTCTATACAGTCAACAAAAATAAGACTGGAAGCTGACTGTGACTTGGATCATGAGCTTCTTATTGCCAAATTCAGACTTAAATTGAAGAAAGTAGGGAAAACGACTAGACCATTCAGGTATGACCTAAATCAAATCCTTTATGACTATACAGTAGAAGTGAGAAATAAATTTAAGGGAATAGATCTGATAGAGTGCCTGATGAACTATGGACAGAGGTTTATGACATTGTACAGGAGACAGGGATCAAGACCATCCCCACGGAAAAGAAATGCAAAAAGGCAAAATGGTTGTCTGAGGAAGCCTTACAAATAGCTGTTTAAAGAAAGAAGCAAAAAGCAAAGGAGAAAAGGACAGATATTCCCATTTGAATGTAGAGTTCCAAAGAATATCCAGGAGAGATAAGAAAGCCTTCCTCAGGGATCAATGCAATGAAATAGAGGAAAACAATAGAATGGGCAAGGCTAGAGGTCTCTTCAAGAAAATTAGAGATATCAAGGGAATATTTCATGCAAAAAATGGGCTAAATAAGGGACAGAAAAGGTATGGACCTAAAGGAAGCAGAAGATATTAAGAAGAGGTGACAAGAATACACAGAAGAACTGTACAACAAATATTTTCATGACCCAGATAATCACAATGGTGTGATCACTGACCTAGAGCCAGACATCCTGGAATGTGAAGTCAAGTGGGCCTTAGAAAGCATCACTACAAACAAAGCTAGCAGATGTGATGGAATTCCAGTTGAGCTATTTCAAATCCTGAAATATGATGCTGTGAAAGCACTGCACTCAATCTGCCGGCAAATTTGGAAAACTCAGCAGTGGCCACAGGACTGGAAAACGTCAGTTTTCATTCCAATCCCAAAGAAAGCTCAAACAACCTCACAATTGCACTCATCTCACATGCTAGTAAAGTAATGTTCAAAATTCTCCAAGCTAGGCCTCAACAATACATGAACCGAGAACTTCCAGATGTTCAAGCTGGTTTTAGAAAAGGCAGAGGAATCAGAGATCAAATTGCCAATATCTGCTGGATGATCGAAAAAGCAAGAGAGTTCCAGAAAACATCTATTTCTTCTTTATTGACTGTGCCAAAGACTTCGACTGTGTGGATCACAGTAAACTGTGGAAAATTCTGAAGGATATGGGAATACCAGACCACCTGACCTGCCTCTTGAGAAACCTGTATGCAGGTCAGGAAGCAACAGTTAGAACTGGACATGGAACAGCAGACTGGTTCCAAATAGGAAAATGAGTACGTCAAGGCTGTATATTGTCACCCTGCTTATTTAACTTCTATGCAGAGTACATCATGAGAAACGCTGGGCTGGAAGAAGCACAAACTGGAATTAAGATTGCCAGGAGAAATATCAATAATCTCAGATATGCAGATGACACCACCCTTATGGCAGAAAGTGAAGAGGAACTAAAAAGCCTCTTGATGAAAGTGAAAGAGGAGAGTAAAAATGTTGGCTTAAAGATCAACATTCAGAAAACTAAGATCATGATATCTGGTCCCATCACTTCATGGGATATAGATGGGGAGACAGTGGAAACAGTGTCAAACTTTATTTTGGGGGGCTACAAAATCACTGCATATGGTGATTGCAGCCATGAAATTAAAAGACGCTTACTGCTTGGAAGGAAAGTTATGACCAACCTAGATAGCATATTAAAAAGCAGAGACATTACTTTGCCAACAAAGGTCTGTCTAGTCAAGGCTATGGTTTTTCCAGTGGTCATGTATGGTTGAGAGAGTTGGACTGTGAAGAAAGCTGAGAGCCAAAGAATTGATGCTTTTGAACTGTGTTGTTGGAGAAGACTCTTGAGAGTCCCTTGGACTGCAAAGAGATCCAACCAGTCCATTCTAAAGGAGATCAGTCCTGGGTGTTCATTGGAAGGACTGATGCTGAAGCTGAAACTCCAATACTTTGGCCACTTGATGCGAAGAGTTGACTCATTGGAAAAGACCCTGATGCTGGGAGGGATTGGGGGCAGGAGGAGAAGGGGACGACAGAGGATGAGATGGCTGGATAGCATCACCAACTTAATGGGCATGAGTTTGAATACACTCCGGGAGTTTGTGATGGACAGGGAGGCCTGGCGTGGTGCGATTCATGGAGTCGCAAAGAGTCAGACACAGCTGAGCGATTGAACTGAACTGATTCTCCACCATTACCTCCACCATAGTTTGGCCTCAGGTTAAACAGCAGGGAGGGAACACAGCCCTGCCCCTGAACAGAAAATTGGGTTAAATGTTTATTGAGCATGGCCCTGCCCATCAGAACACGATCCAGTTTCCCCCTCAGTCAGTCTCTCCCATCAGGAAGCTTGTATAAGCCCCTATCCTTCTCCATCAGAGAGTAGACAGAGAACCACAGTCACAGAAAACTAACAAAACTGATCACATAGACCACAGCCTTGTCTAACTCAGTGAACTATGAGCCCTCCCATGTAGGGCCACCCAAGATGGATGGGTCATGGTGGAGAGTTCTGACAAAATGTGGTCCACTGGAGACTGGAATGGAAAACCACTTCAATATTATTGCTTTGAGAGCCCCATGAACAGTATGAAAAAGCAAAAAGACAGGACACTGAAAGATTAACTCCCCAGGTCGGTAGGTGCCCAATATGCTACTGGAGATAAGTGGAGAAATAACTCCAGAAAGAATGAAGAGACAGAGCCAAAGAAAAAACAACACCCAGTTGTGGATGAGACTGGTGATGAATGTAAAGTCAGACACTGTAAAGAACAATAGTGCATAAGAACTTGGAATGTTAGGTCTACAAATCAAGGCAAATTGGAAGTGGTCAAATAGGAGATGGCAAGAATGAACACTGACATTTTAGGAGTGAGTGAACTAAAATGGACTGGAATGGGTGAATTTATCTCAGATGAACATTATATCCATGGTTGTGGGCAGGAATCCCTTAGAAGAAATGGAGTAGCCATCATAGTAAACAAAAAAGTCCAAAATGCAGTACTTGGATGAAATCTCAAAAATGACAAAATGATCTCGGTCCGTTTCCAAGGCAAACCATCCAATATCATGGTAATCCAAGTCTATACCCAAACTAGTAATGCTAAAGAAGCTGAAATTGAAAGGATATATGATGACCTACAAGATTTTATAGAACTAACACCCCAAAAAGATGTCATTTTCATTATAGGGGACTGGAATGCAAAAGTAGGAAGTCACGAGATACCTGGATTAACAGACAAATTTAGCCTTGGAGTACAAAATGAAGCAGGTCAAAAGTTAACAGAGTTTTTCCAAGAAAGTGCACTGGTCATTGCAAACACTCACTTCCAAGAACACAAGAGAAGACTCTACATGTGGATATCATCAGATGCTGAATATGTTAATCAGATTGGTTATATTTTTTGCATCCAAAATGGAGAAGCTCTATGCAGTCAGCAAAATCAAAACCAGGAGCTGACTATGGCTCAGATCATGAATTCCTTATTGCACAATTCAGACTTAAATGTGAGAATATAATGAAGCCACTACTCCATTTAGGTATGATCTAAATCAAATCCCTTACTATTATACAGTGGAAGTGACAAATAGATCACAGGCTTAGATCTGATAGACAGAGTGCTTGAAGAACTATGGACAGAGGTTCATGGCATTGCAAAAGAGGCAGTGATCAAGACCATCCCCAAGAAAAAGAAATGCAAAAAAGGCAAAATTGTTGTCTGAGGAATCCTTACAAATAGCTGAGAAAAGAAGAGAAGCTAAAGGCAAAGGCAAAAAGGAAAGATATAGCCATTTAAATGCAGAGTTCCAAAGAACAGCCAGGAGAGATAAGAAAGCCTTCCTCAGTGATCAATACAAAGAACATGTCTTGGGAAGAAAGTTATATCTTTTTGTTTCTTTTCAAAATAAAATGGTAGGTCACTATCACTAAAACCCCAATAGTTATTTCAACATAAAATTATTACCAGCTTTGTTTAATTCATTTGTATATTCTGAATATTTACTAAATTCACTTTAGAATCATTCTATTAGAAGACTTATGACTTATATATATATATATATATATATACACACACACACACAATTTTCTGACTCCCCCCCAAAAAATACTAACCTCAGTATTCTTAACTGCTTAATATATTCTATTTTTTCTGTCTTTCTTGGTAAAGTTCTCTGATTAGTTGCTAAATTCCTATTTTGTTTTCAGCCATAATTTTTGTCTGGAAGTGATTCTCTGTTACTGCTTAATTTTATATCTGAGTTCTATCAAGTGTTTACTACAATATGCATACATTGATCAATGACTTTAATAGAAAAAACCTGCCTCCTTACTATTAATAATCAAAACTTAGTGAAGCAGTAGACTAGTAGAACTAAACAAAGAATTTGGTTAGATGCCACTTTTACAAAGCTGCAATGGAAGTTTCTTCTCCTTTAGAAAACTATGTACAGTACAAATTACATAAAATATAAAATGCCAATCTCTTGAGTTTTCCACTATTTTCTCTGAGTGTGATTAATAAGAAATAATTTTGGCAAATATAATCAGTTTGTTTCAATTCTATTTTCTTTTTTTTTAATTCTATTTTCTTGTCAGTCTCAATAAGAAATTAGTAATTTGTGTTTTCAATCATTATATGTTTAAATAATTTAGCACAATAAGAGCAACAATGTACTAGATTTAAACTAAATTCAGTGCAGGCTCTTCTCTGCAGTCATATGTTGGAAAAAAATGGAAATAATTCCTTTCAGTCTTAACCCAATATGACACTTCTTAAACCAGAAAACCCAGATTCCTTAAGCTGAAGCTAATTATTCTCTATGTCTGATGTGAAAAATAATATTTTCCTTTTTTACCTATAATGACTGTACAAAGTCTGTTATGAGCATTGTTAAAAAAAAAAAAAAAAACTCAAAACTTTTTAGGGAATTTTGATTATGTAGAAAGTGCTATCTTTAAAAAGCTTTCTCGGCTCCCCCCGCCCGCCTGCGGGCAGGAAGCGGGGCAGAGGACGCGGCGGTGGAGCACGCAGCGGGAGGCAGGTGCAAGGCACCTGCCAGTGGGGGTGCCTCAAGTTCCGCGGGCGTTTAAATAGCAGCCTCTCTCCCCTCCCACCGGCTGCCTGCTGCTTCCCGGGGAGATGATGAAACGAGGTCACCTTCCCAGAAGCAGTGAGGATTCTGACGGCAATGGCAGCCTGTCGACTACCTGGTCCCAGAATTCCCGATCCCAGCACGGGAGAAGTTCATGCTCCAGACCTGAAGATCGAAAGCCTTCAGAGGTATTTCCTGAGTGCTGTCCTGCATGTGTGTGTGTTTAGGACAGACCTGATCACTGCCATGAAGCTCCACGACTCCTACCAGCTGAACCCGGACGAGTACTACGTGCTGGCGGATCCCTGGAGACAGGAGTGGGAGAAAGGGGTCCAGCTGCCAGTGAGCCCTGGGACCATCCCCCAGCCTGTGGCCAGCGTTGTATCTGAAGAGAAATCCCTCATGTTCATCAGGCCCAAGAAGTACATTGTCTCGTCAGGCTCCGAGCCTCCGGAGCTGGGCTACGTTGACATCCGCACGCTGGCCGACAGCGTGTGTCGTTACGATCTCAACGACATGGACGCCGCGTGGCTGGAACTGACCAACGAGGAGTTTAAGGAGATGGGAATGCCCGAGTTAGATGAATATACCGTGGAGAGGGGCCTGGAGGAATTTGAACAGCGGTGCTATGACAACATGAACCACGCGATAGAGACCGAGGAAGGTCTGGGGATCGAGTATGACGAAGATGTCGTCTGTGACGTCTGCCAGTCACCTGATGGTGAGGATGGCAACGAGATGGTGTTCTGTGACAAGTGCAACATGTGCGTGCATCAGGCCTGCTATGGAATCCTCAAGGCCCCAGAGGGCAGCTGGCTGTGCCGGACGTGCGCCCTGGGCGTTCAAGCCCAAGTGTTTGCTGGGTGCCAGGAAGGGAGGAGCGATGAAGCCCACGCGCAGTGAGACCAAGTGGGTGCACGTCAGCTGCGCCCTGTGGATCCCAGAGGTGAGCATTGGCAGCCCCGAGAAGATGGAGCCCATCACGAAGGTGTCTCACATCCCCAGCAGTCAGTGGGCGCTTGTGTGCAGCCTCTGCAACGAGAAGTTTGGGGCATCCATACAGTGCTCCGTGAAGAACTGTCGCATGGCCTTCCACGTGACCTGTGCGTTTGACTGGGGCCTAGAGATGAAGACCATCTTGGCAGAGAACGACGAAGTCAAGTTCAAGTCCTACTGTCCGAAGCACAGCTCGCATCGCAAAGCTGAGGAGGGCCTTGGTGAGGGGACCGCTCAGGAGAATGGGGCTCCCGAGTGCTCCCCGCGGGATCTGCTGGAGCCCTTCACTGGCCTCGAGCAGAATCGGGAGGAGGCCCACCAGGTCAGCATCCGCAAGCAGAAGCTGCAGCAGCTGGAGGACGAGTTCTACACGTTCGTCAACCTGCTGGACGTAGCCAGGGCCCTGCGGCTGCCCGAGGAGGTGGTGGACTTCCTGTACCAGTACTGGAAGCTGAAGCGGAAGGTCAACTTCAACAAGCCCCTCATCACCCCAAAGAAGGACGAGGAGGACAATCTGGCCAAGCGGGAGCAGGACGTCTTGTTTAGGAGGCTGCAGCTGTTCACGCACCTGCGGCAGGACCTGGAGAGGGTAATAATCGACACTGATGCCTTGTAGTGACCTAGAGAAGACGACGGCAGAGATGGCCGCTTGCCCAGAGCAAGGGACGGTAGCCGTTCATTTACTCTCAGACCCTGTACACACTGCAGCACGAGGTGATGTTGGTCCAATATATTATGGGCTGGGAAACTCGATGTACACACACGCAAGATGACCACAGAATGGGGAGCTTCTCTGGTTTAATTTTAAACACTTTCTTGTAGTTCTTAACTGGGAGATCACATGGGGTGTCTTTTTCCTTCCTTCATTCTAGGGCTAGAGGGAACAGAGCCCCAGGGAAATGGCCAAGGGATGGGCTTAGAACTGTTGACAGGCTGAGAAGCCAGAGTGGATGTAATGGTGCGGGGGGCGGGAGGGCAGAGGTAGGGAGGTCGTTTGATCAGCCTGGGTAAGTTCAGGCTGCTGGTCACTGTCTCCCTGGCCCAGCCCTGCTCCTCGGCCTCCTCACGGGGCCTTCCGCCTTGCAGTCACTGAGCAGAGCAGGTGTGGGTGCTAGTGTGTGTGCTGGTCACCGCCACACCCGTGCATGTCTTTTAACCAGGGCTCTCCCGCAGCGAGGTGCTAAGTCGTCACTGAGGCTGTGTGTGTGTTGTCTGTATGGGTGACTGTGTCCACGTGTCTGTGTGCTGTGTCTGGTGTGGGCGCGGGGTGGGACTGCTGGTGCACAGAGGCCTGTGATCTGACTGAGGAGCCCCTGGGCACGCTAGCACGCTCCGTTTCATGCTTCTGGATCACACTTCTGCCTGCAGCCTCCGCTGGCGGCACTTCCCTTCTGCTGTTGCTACCTTGTATCTCCCCGGCTCTCCAGCATCCCTGGAGTCCCCGTCTGGACCTCCTTTCCTGCTACAGGAATAATCAGGAGCGGGCTGTCTCCCCCCCCGCTCCCCCCCGCCCCCCCTCCGGCCTCCTGCTCCTTGTAGGTTGCTTTTGAGTGAAGCTCACTAACTGGTGATGCATCTCCGAGTACCTTCTGCGGCAGCTGCCCTGATTGCCCCGCTGCCGACAGCCAGCTCCGATTAAATTCATTAGAGCACGGGAGATGAACGGAGGAGCAGCCTGTGCTGAAAGGCGCCCAAGTGGCCTGAAACAGTTAATGCATCTCCCCCATGCACCTCACTTATTAGTGATTCACCTGCCTGGGAGAGAATCTGACTCAGAGCTGATTGGAAGTGAGAGCGTAGGCAACGAATAGGGATGCGTGGGAGAGGTACTGAACCAAAAAGCCCCGGCTCTCACGGAAACCAGCACTGACCTGGCAGAGTAGGCATATCAGTGAGAGTACTGGTGGGCCTTCCTTAGAAGAGACGATTCTAGAGCCTGACAGTGACAGCCCACCAGGATTCAGGCAGGAGGAGGTGAGGGGCGCGGCACTGAGGCGCTCTTGCTCCCGTGCCCCCCCTGGTGGTGAGTGTGAAGAAGACCTCGCCTCAATCACAGGTCTGTGTGACCTTTTTGTTAGAGATGAGAAAAGGATTCAGAAGGATAAAGTGGAATCCTGGTGAGAAGCCTTGTCCCAGCCCGACAACTGCTGTACGTGGGTTTGCTTTGGAGTCCGTCCTCAGGAGGGAGGACGAGAAGTCTGATGTTTGGACTGTGTGTGTCTCAATCACCACAGAATAAAAGTGTAGAAAACGCTGTGGTGTACTAACTCTTCTGTACCTAAGATACTCAGATTAACACGCACTTGTAATTCTAAAGTTTTTTTTTTTTTTTTGAGTCATCACTGTTGCTTTTTAAGTAGAATGCCAATGATGTATGAGAATAGGGAATAAATCAGGATTTTGGTCTGTGTGGCAAAAAAAAATAAATAAATAAATAAAAATAAAAAGCTTTCTCTATATATTTATTTCCACAATTTATACTTCCCTACTTCTACTGTTTAATGCTCCTGGAACTCTTTGCATTGAAAAATTCTCAAATGACTCTCTCTCTCTTTATTTTTTAGTCAATATTAAAAGATAATGATAAACACAAGTACTTTTTATTTTCAATGTTTTAAAGTACATATCCACCTCAGCTAGCAGGAAAGGGAAATTAACTTTATCTCCATCTTACATACAGGAAAACTAAAGAACTAAAGGAAATTGTTGAATGCTGATGGCATAGTATAAGGCACAAAAATATGTTTAAAAGACAATATGTTTATAGATAACTCAAAAAGCATCCCATTTCCTAAAATGTCCAGTGTCTGAGCGTCTATGTGGGAAGCCTGCAGAGACTCTTATGTATCGTTACAAGGACATATATTATGTATTAACGTGTGGCAGTCATAGAATGTATGCCCATATGACTTCCCTGATAGCTCAGTTAGTAAAGAATCCACCTGCACTTCAGGAAACCCTGGTTCAATTCCTGGATCAGGAAGATCCCCTCTTCTACAGTGGATCTTTCTGATCCAGGAATTGAACTGAGGTCTCCTGTTTTGCAGATGGATTCTTTACCTACTGAGCTATCAGGGAAAAAATGTTGCTCAGTCCTGTCAGACTCTTTGCAACCCCATGGACTGTATAGTCCATGGAATTCTCCAGGCCAGAATACTAGAGTGGGTAACCTTTCCCTTCTTCAGGGGATCTTCCCAACCCAGGGATCAAACTAGGTCTCCCACATTGCAGGCAGATTCTTTACCAACTGAGCTGTCAGGGATAAGAATCATTGTAAAGAAATATAAAAAAATATATATTTTTTTTTTTTTTTTTGTAGATAGAAATCTTATGACATTACAGTAGCAACCAAACAGTTTTGTTATGGACAGAATGATTGTATTCTCCTAAGATCCAGTTGTTGAAATCTTATGCCTTAATATGATAGCATTAGGAGCTGGAACATTTCAGAGATGATTAGGTTAGGTGAATAGAACCCTCATGAGTGAATTTAGTGTCCTTATAAAAGAGACTCCAAAGAGCTCTCTCCTTTATTCCTCCATTTGAGGATACAGTGAGAAGAGGGTTATCTACAAATCAAGAAGCAGGTTCTCACCCACAGCAAATCTGCCAGTGCCTTGATCTTGGACTTCCCAAGCTGTAAAACTGAGAGAAAGAAATACCTCTTGTGTAGGTCACCTACTCAGTGACATTTTTGTTATAGCAGTCTGATTGAACTAAGACAGTGAGAAAAATAGGTGAGTGTGGGCACAGAGAACCAAAACATAAATACAGCTCAAAGCTCTCTCATCAAGAGTAGAAAGAGATTTCTCAAACATGACAGAATGCAAACCATAAAGTGAAAGATTGATATGGTTACATTAAAATTAAACAGTTATATCCTTATATATGACTTTGAATATAACATGTCTTAGGTTGATTTTTATGTGAACACATGCTTAATACATAGGTACTTACAAACACATATCTCCATACATAAGTTTGTATATTTTTTCATAGCTAAAATTATTAACAAAATTAGGAATTAAACTAAAAAAAATTAAGTGGGTGAAAATGTTAAAAATGTATGGAAGGGGGTCAAAAGACACAATCTATAAAGGCACTAGCTTTAAAATAAATAATTCATAGTGACATAATGTATAGTATGGTGACTATGGGGTTTCCAAGGTAACTCAGCTGGTAAAGAATTCTCCTGCAATGCAGGAGACCCTGGTTCAATTTATGGGTCAGGAAGATCACCTGGAGAAGGGATAGGCTACCCACTCCAGTACTCTTGGGCTTCCCTGGTGGCTTCAATAGTAAATAATCTGCCTGCAATGTGGGAGACCTGGGTTTGATCCCTGGATTGGGAAGATCCTCTAGAGGAGGGCATGGCAACCCACATCAGTATTCTTGCCTGGAGAATCTCCGTGGACAGAAGAGCCTTGTGGGCTACAGTACATGTGGTCATAAATTGGACATGCTTGAGTGACTAAGCACACAAATATGGTGATTGCAGTTAATAACATTGTATCACATATCTGAAATTGTGAAAATAGTAGATAGTAAAATTTCTCATCAGAAGAAAAAAATTGCAACGATGTAAGGTGACAGATGTCAGCTAAGTAGACTTATGGTGGTAATCATTTCATAACATATACAAATATCAAATCATTATGTTGTACACCTAAAACTAATATAATTCTATATGCCAAGTATACCTCAATATAAAAATAAGAGGGGAAAATTTGTCAAATTTAAAGTTAAGCAGCCTATGTGGCACCCCTGTACTGTTACTTAGGTGACATTGAACAATTCATGGTGAGTGAATTGAAGCTGACTTTGAGCTTCAAATTTCTTACTTTTAAATTAAGTACCCCTTTTGACCCCTTAGACTGTAGGCCCCCAATCTCCTCTGTCCATGGGATTCTCCTGGCAAGAATACTCGAGTGGGTTGCCATTTCCTTCTCCAGGGATCTTCCCAATCCGGGGATCAAACCCAGGTCTCCCACATTGCAATCAGGTTCTTTATCATCTGAGCCACAAGGCAAGCCCAACAATAGAAAATACATTATCCATTTGCAGTGAGGATTGGTAAAGTCAATACATGTCAAATGCTCACTGATTTACATTAAGGTGATCAAATACAAGGATATAGATTTCACTCATCCTTACAAGGACATCAATAATTCATCTACAAGTGGAACAATTCACACAGAGCACCTGTTGAACACTAGCAGAGGATCTCAGACACCTTAAAAAAAAAAACTCCCCACATAACTGGGTAAGATGAAGAAAAGAAAGGGAAGAAAAAGAAAAGAGGAAGCAGGATATTATTTGCACTCCAGGTGGGGGGAGCAGAAGGAGAGGAGTAGTTACTACACCCAGGGAGTCCCCCTCACCAGTGATAAGATCAGCTGAAATTGAGGGTGGGTCGTTCAAGGGTATTGGAAGAAAGTGCAGTGACTAGTCTGTGGCAGGCAGGACAGAGTGAGACTTCCCTGAATGCTCTGTGCCACAGCCCTGTGCAACGCAGACTGAGATGAATCCTCACCAAAGCAGGTGGGGGTTGGGTGCTGAAATACTGACTAAGGGGAAGGACTGCTACTGCATAGAGTTGGCCTGATGGGATGGGAATGACAGGCTCAACAGGGAATTCATCTGAGGCGGTTCAGATTGCCTTTGAAACAAGCACAGTTGAGTGTCCTGCAAAGGGCAGGGCCACTATCCTGGCCTCTCTCCCCATATGCCAGCCCCTGGTTCTATGGGTTCTAGGAGAGACTCCCAACAGAGCAGGAACATATTCTGCAGTTGTTACCATCTTGCCCACCTCATGTCTGAGTGAGCATCAATCAGTTCAGTTCTGTCACTCAGGACTGTCTGACTCTTTGTGACCCTATGGACTATGTAGGATGTCAGGCTTCGCTGTTCATCACAAACTCCCTGAGCTTGCTAAACTCATAATCTTCAAGCTGGTGATGTCATACAACCATCTCATCCTCTGTCATCCCCTTCTCCTCCTGCCTTGACTCTTTCCCAGCATCAGGGTCATTTTCAGCGAGTCAGGTCTTCACATCAGGTGGCCAAAGCATTGGAGTTTCAGCTTCAGCACCAGACCCTCCAATGAATATTCAGGACTGATTTCCTTTAGGATTGACAGGTTTGATCTTCTTGCTGTCCAAGGCAATCTCAAGAATCTTCTCCAACACAACAGTTCAGAAGCATCAACTCTTCAGTGCTCAGCTTTCTTTATGGTTCAATTCTCACAGTAGTCTCACACAACTACTGAAAAAAGCAGAACTTTGACAGTATACACCTTTGTTGGCAAAGTGAAGTCTCTGCTTTTTAATATGCTGTCTAGGTTTGTTATACCTTTTCTTCCAAGGAGCAAGGGTCTTTTAATTTCATGGCTGCAGTTAGTGTCTGAAGTGATTTTTGAGCCCAAGGAAAGAAAGTCTGTCACTGTTTTCATTGTTTCCCCATTTATTTGCTGTGATTTAATGGACATCGATGCCATGATCTTCATTTTTTGAATGTAGAGTTTTAAGCCAGCTTTTTCACTCTCTTCTTCCACTTTCATCAAAAGGCTCTTTAGTTCCTATTTGCTTTCTGCCATAAGGGTGGTGTCATTTGCATATCTGAGGTTATTGATATTTCTCCCAGCAATCTTGATCCCAGCTTGTGTTTCATCCAGCCCAGTATTTCTGATGATGTACTCTGCATATAAGTTAAATAAATAGGGTGACAATATACAGCCTTGATGTACTCCTTTCCCAATTTGGAACCAGTCTGTTGTTCCATGTCCAGTTCTAACTGTTGCTTATTGACCTGCATATAGATTTCTCATGAGTCGAGAAAGGTGATCTGATAGTCTCATCTCTCTAAGAATTTTCCACAGTTTGTTGTGATCCACACAGTCATATACTTTGGAGTTATCAATAAAGCAGAAGTGCAGAAATAGATGTTTTCCTGGAACTCTCTCCTTTTCTCAATGATACAAGGGATGTTGGCTCTTCTATCTGTTTCCTCTACCTTTTGTAAATCCTACTTGAACATCTCGAAGTTCCCAGTTGACATACTGTTGAAGCCTGGCTTGGGGGATTTTGAGCATTACTTTGCTAGCATGTGAGATGAGAGCAATTTTGTGGTAGTTTGAACAGTCTTTGGGATTGCCTTTCTTTGGAATTGGGATGAAAACTGACCTCTCCAAGTCTGTGGCCACTGCTGAGTTTTCTAAATTTGCTGGAATATTGAGTGTAGTACTTTAACAGCATCATCATTTAGGATTTGAAATCGTTCACCTGGAATTCCATCACCTTGACTAGCTTTGTTTGTAGTGAAGCTTCCTAAGGCCCACTTGTCTTCACATTCCAGGATGTCTGGCTCTAGGTGAGTGATTACACCATTGTGGTTATATGGGTCATTAAGATCTTTTTTGTATGGCTCTTCTGTGTATTCTTGCCACCTCTTCTTGATATCTTCTGCTTCTTTTAGGTCTACCTCAACAACAAGACTCAGCACCACCCAAAAGCCTGAAGGCTCCAGTGCTGGGCCCCTCAGGTTAAACAACCAGCAAGGCAGCAACACAGGCCCAATCATTAGCAGACAGATCTACATTCATAGAAAATCACAAAATACACCACTTGACACTGCCCCGTCGACCAGAGGGACAAGGCTTAGCTCTGACCACCAGAAGGTAAGCACCAGTGCCTCCCAACATGAATCCTAAATAAGCCCTTGGACTAATCTCACCCAAGAGGTGGCAGACAACAGAAGTAAGAGGTACAATGATATTGCATCCTGCAGAAAGAAGATCACAAATTTAGAAAGTTAGACACAATGAGAAGACAAATAAATCTATTTCAGACAAAGTTATAAGATAAAAACCCACAATACCAAATGCATGAAGAAGAGATGGGCTATCTACCTGAAAAAGAATTCAGGGTAATGATAGTAAAGATGATTTCAGAAATAGAATGGAGTTATAGATTGAGAAATGCAAGAAATGTTTAACAAGGGCCTAGAAGAACCCAAGTACAAATAGTAATGAAAAAAATACAATAAAGAAAATTAAAAATGCACTGTACTGTGCTCATTCTTTCTGTTGTTTTTGAGTCTTTGTGACCCTACACACTGTAACCCACCAGGCTCCACTGCCCATGGGATTTCCCAAACTAGAATACTGGAGTGAGTTGCTATTCCATCCTCCAGGGTATCTTCCAGACTCAGAGATTGAACTCATATCTCCTGCATTGCAAGCATATTCTTTCCAGCTGCAACACAGTAGAGGTAATCTATAGCATAACAACAGAGGTCAAAGAATGGGCAAGTGACCTGGATGATAGAATGTTGGAAATCTCTGCCATGGGAGGGAATGTGAAGAAAAAAAAAAAGAATTAAAACAGTCTCAGAGACCTCCAGCACAACATTAAATGCACAAATATTTGAACTGCAGGGATCCTAGAGAAAGTCTGAGAAAATATTTAAAGAGATTATAGTAAAAAACTCCCCTAACATAGAAAAGGAAATATTCACCCAAGTCTAGGAAGTTCAGAGTCCCACAGGATAAACCCAAGGAAAATTATGTCAAGATATATATTTTCCAAACTAACAAGAATTAAATAACAAAAAAATGTATTAAAAACAGGAAGAAAGGCAGGGAAAAGCAACAACTAACATACAAGAGAATCTCATATGTTTATCTGCTGATATTTCAGCAGAATCTCTTCAGATTAGGAGGGAGTGGCACCATATATTTCAAGCGATGAATGGGAAAAAAAAATTGCAACCAGGATACTCTATCCAGCAATGTTCTCATTTAGATTTGATGGAGAAATAAAAACTTTTACAGATAACAAAAGCTAAAATAATTCAGCACCACCAAAACATCTCTACAACAGATTCTACAGGAATGTCTCTATGCAAAAAACACAAGAGAAGAAAAAGGCCTACAAAACAAGCCCAAAACAAGTGAGAAAGTGGCAATAGGGATCTACTTATTGATAATTACCTTGAATGGAAATGAATTAAACTCTTCAAATAAAAAAAAAAGACACAGGCTAGATGAATGGATACAAAAACAAAACCTGTATACATGCTGTCCATAAGAAATGCACTTCAGAACTAAGGACATATTCAGACTGAAAATGAAGGGAAAGGAATACAAAACGATATCCCATGCAAATGGAAATTGGAGTAAGTTTAAAGTAGCAATACTCATAGTTTACAAAATAGATTTTAAAATAAACATTGTTGCAAGAGATGAGGAAGGACATTATATAATGACCAACTGATCAATCAAAGATCACATAATAATTGTATGTGCACTTATATAGGAGCACTTCAATATATAAGGCATATAGTAACATCCCATTTGAAAAGTTTGGAATAAAGTTTCTTCTCAACTGCATACAAATCATCCTCCAGGATGGATCACATCTTTGGTCACAAGTCAAGTCTTGGTAAATTTAATAAAGGCAAAAACCTATCAACCTTCTTTTCTTACCACAATGATAGGAGAATAAAAATCAAAAATAGAAAAGATATATAAAAAATACAAAAACATGGAGGCTAAGCCATGTGTTGCTAAATAATCAGTGGATCATTAAAGAAAAGAGGACATCAAAAAATACCTAGAGAGAACAATGACAATGAAAACATGATTCAATATGTATCAGATACATCAAAAGCCATATTATAAGCAAAGATTATAGCAATACAATTATACCTAAAAAAATAAGAAAAATCTCAAGTAAACAACCTATCCTTATACCTAAAGTAGCTAGATAAATAAGATAAAACAGAATCCAAAGTTATGAGAAATAAATAAATCATAAAGATGAGAGAAGGAGTAAATGACATACAGACAAAGAAAACAGTAGCAAAGATCAATGAAACTTAAAGTTGATTCTCTGAAAGCATAAACAAAATGGATAAAACCTTAACAAGACTCATCAAGGTAAAAGGTAGAGGATTAAAATCAGGAAAATTAGAAACAAAAAAAGAAAAAGAAAAATGCTACAAGCACCACATAAATATAATGGATCATTAGAGACTACTACAATAACTATGCCAATAAAACGGACAACTGAGAAGAAATGCACAAGTTCTTAGGAAAATGAAACCTTCCAATCCTGAAGCCAGGAAGAAATAGAAAATATGAACAGATCAATAACAAGTAATCACATTGAAACTGTGATTTAAATCTTCCAACAAGCAAAAGTCTAGAGCCAAATAGCTTCCCAGGGGAATTCTACGAAATATTCATAGAAGAGTTAACACCTACCCTTCTGAAACATTTCCAAAACAATTGTAGAGGAACAAAAATTCCTGAGCTCATTTCATGAGGCCACCATCATCCTGGTACCAAAACTAGACAATGACATCATACACAGAAAAAATAAATCAAAAGAAAAGAAAATTGCAGGCCAATATCACTAATAAACATAAATATAAATATCCTTAACAAAATACTGTTAATAGCAAACTGTATCCAACAATGCATTAAAAATATCACACAATATGACCAACTGGGAATTACTCCAGAAATGCAAGGATTTTTCAATATCTATAAATCAATTAGTGTGGTGCACCACAATAATTACTTGAAGAATAAAGACCATATGATAAATATCAATAGATGCAGAAAAAACTTTTGACAAAACTCAACACCCATTTATGAGAAAAACTATTCAGAAAATGGGCATAGAGAGACCATGACTCAATGTAATAAAAGCCATATATATGACAAACCCACAGTAAACATTATTCTCAATGGTGAAAAATTGAAAGGATTTCCTCATAAATTAGGAACAAGGCAACAATGTCCACTCTTGTCACTATTTTTCAACACACTTTGGAATTTCTAGCCACAGTAGAGAAGAAAAAGAAAAATAGAAAAAGAAATCTAAATTGGAAAAGAAGAACTAAAACTGTCACTGTTTGCAGGTGACATGATGCTATACATAGAAAACTTAAAGATTCTACCAGAAATACTAGAGCTCATTAATGAATGTGGTAAATTTTCAGGATATCAAATTAATACAGAGAAATTTTTCCATCCCTATACACTAAAAACAAATAGTCAACAAGAGAAATAAAGGAAGTAATCCTATTTACCATTACATCAAAAAGATTAATACATCTACCAATAAACCTGCTTGGGGAGGAAAACTATCTATTATCAAAAAATTATTAGATTCTGATGAAAGAAATAAAAGATTGCACAAATTAGAGATACGCATGTTCTTGGATTTGAAGAATCAATTTTCTGAAAATTGCTTCACTACCCAAGACAATCTACAGATTCACTGGTATACTTCTCTTTTCTTTTTTATTTTATTTTATTTTTTTTTCCCATTTATTTTTATTAGTTGGAGGCTAATTACTTTACAATATTGTAGTGGTTTTTGCCATACATTGACATGAATCAGCCATGGATTTACATGTATTCCCCATCCCGATCCCCCCTCCTACTTCCCTCCCCACCCCATCCCTTTGGGTCTTCCCAGTGCACCAGCCCCAAGCACTTGTCTCATGCATCCAACCTGGGCTGGTGATCTGTTTCACCCTTGATAATATACATGTTTCGATGCTGTTCTCTCAAAACATCCCACCCTCGCCTTCTCCCATAGAGTCCAAAAATCTGTTCTGTAAATCTGTGTCTCTTTTGCATATAGGATTATCATTACCATCTTTGTAAATTCCACTGGTATACTTTTCAAATTACTGATGACATTTTCTTTTTTACAGAATAAGAACAAAATTTTTGCAATTTGTATTCAAACACAAAAGACCTTGAATAGTGAAAGCAATCTTGAGAAATAAAAAATAGACTGGGAGGAAGCAGGCTTCCTGGCTTCATACTACACTACAAAGCTACAGTCATCAGAGATGTAGGGTACTGGCATAAAAACAGAAATATAGATCAACGGTCCAAGATAGAAATTTCAAAGACAAATCAATTCACTTACAGTCACCTAATTTATGACAAATGAGGCAAAACTATACTCTGGAGAGAAGACAGTCTTTTCAATAAGTGTGGTTGGGGAAAAATAACAGTTACATGTGAAAAAATGAAATTAGAATACTTCCTAACACCATACACAAAAGTAAACTCAGAAATGGATGAAAGACCTAAATGTAATGCCAGATACCACAAGCCGTTTTGTGGAAAACATAGGCAGAATAGTCTCTAACAAAAATAACAGGGAAAACTTTTTTGATCCACCTCCTAGTGGATCAAAAATAAAAGCAAAACAAACAAACAGGGCCATATTAAACTGAAAAGCTTTTGCACAGCAAAGAAAATAATAAACAAGACAAAAAAAGTCACCCTCAGAATAAGAGCGAATATTTGCAAATGAAGCAAATGACAAGGAATTATCTCCAAGATATGCAAACAGGTCATGCAACTCAATATTAAAAAAAATAAATTCAATCAAAAAACGGGCAATACAAATGCATATATATGGAATTTAAAAAGATGGTAATGATAACCCTATATGAAAAACAGAGAAAGAGACACAGATGTATAGAACAGACTCTTGGACTCTGTGGGAGAAGAGGAGGGTCAGATGTTCTGAGAGAATAGCATTGAAACAAGTATACTATCAAGGGTGAAACAGATCACCGGCCCAGATTGGATGCATGAGACAAGTGCTCAGGGCTGGTGCACTGGGAAGACCCAGAGAGATGGGATGGGGAGGGAGGCAGGAGGGGGGATCAGGATGGAGAACACATGTAAATACATGGCTGATTCATGTCAATGTATGGCAAAAACCATTACAATATTGTAAAGTAATTAGCCTCCAACTAATAAAAATAAATGGAAAAAAAAAGACTGAAAAAAATGGGCAAAAGTTCTAAATAGACATTTCTCTAAAAATATATGCAGATGGCCAGGAGGCATATGAAAAAATATCTCAGCCTCACTAATTATTGGAGAAAAGAAAATGGAAAATAAAATTAGGTATCATCTCATGTCAGTCAGAATGACCACTATGAAAACATCTACAAACAACAAATGCTGGAGAGGGTGTGGAGAAAAGGGAACATCCCCCTCCACTGTTGGTGGGAATGCAAACTATGAACGGTTTGGATGTGCCTTATAAAATTTAGAAATACCATATTATCTAGCAATACTTCTCCTGGTATATATCTAAATAAAATCATAATTTGAAAAGCTACATGTCAGTGTTTATTGCAACACTATTTACAATAACTAGGACATAGAAACAAACTAAATGACCAACAACAGATAAATATATGGTTGTTGTTTAGTTGCAAAGCCATATCCAACTCTTTGAGGTCCCAGGAACTGTAGTACAGTAGGCTTCCTTGTCCTTCACTATCTCCCAGAGCTTGTTCAGATTAATGTCCATTGAATTTGTGATGCCACCAAACACCTCATTTTCTGTCACCTCCTTCTCCTCTTGCATTCAATCTTTCCCAGCATCAGGGTCTTTTTCAGTGAATCGGCTCTTTGCATCAGATGGCCAAAATATTGTAGCTTCATCATCAGTTCTTTCAATGTATATTCTGAGTTGGTTTCCTTTTGGATTCACTAGTTTGATCTCCTTGCTGTCCAACAAACTCTCAAGAGTTTTCTCCAGCACCATGGTTTAAAAGCATCAATTCTTCAGCACTCAGCTTTCTTTATCGTCCAACTCTCACATCCATACATGAATACTGGAAAAACCATACCCTTGATTATATGGGCCTTTGTTAGCAGTGATGTCTTTGGCTTTTTAATGAACTATCTAGGTTTGTCACAGCTTTCTTTCAAAGAGCAAGTGACTTTTACTTTTGTGGCTGCAGTTACATTACACAGTGATGTGGAGCCCATGAAATTAAGATCTGCACTGTTTCCATTTCTTTCCATCTGTTTGCCATAAAGTGATAGTACCAGATGCCATGATCTTATCTTAATTTTTTGAATGTTGGGTTGTAAGTCATCTTTTTTACTCTCCTCATTCACCTCAAGAGGCTCTTTAATTCCTCTTTGCTTTTTGCCATTAGAGTGGCATCATCTGCTTATCTGAAGTTGTTGATATTTCTCCAAGCAATCTTGATTCCAGCTTGTGATTCATCCAGCCTGGCATTTCACACGATGTATTCTTCATATAAATAAAAAAAGCAGGGTGACAAAATATAGCCTTGATGTGCTCATTTCCCAATTTGGAATCAGTCTGTTGTTCCATGTCCATTTCTAACTGTTGCTTCTTGACCTGCATACAGATTTCTCAAGAGGCAGGTAAGATTGTCTTGTATCCCCATCTCTTTAAGAATTTTCTGCATTTGTTGTGATCCACACAGTCAAAGCCTTTGGTATAGTCAGCAATGCAGAAGCAAATGCTTTTACTGGAACTCTTTTACTTTTTCTATTATACAACATATGTTGGCAATTTGATCTCTGATTTCTCTGCCTTTTCTAACTTGCACATCTGGAAATTCTCAGTTCACATACTGTGGAAGTATAGCTTGAAGGTTTTTGAGCATTGCCTGCTATCTTGTGAAGTGAGTGCAATTGTGTCATAGTTTGAACATTCTTTGACATTGCAATGAATACTGACACTTTCCAGTCCTGTGCCCACTGCTGAGTTTTCCAAATTTGCTGGCCTATTGTGTGGGTATTCTAATTGCTCCCTTTAACAACTTATAGGACAGAAAAAAAGATAGAATCTGGTTTCCTGACATGAGTATAAATTTTAAACCTAAAACATTAAGTTTTCTGAATGCAGAAGATAGAACAATACTAGTGAGTAGACAGCCATGGACAACTGGAAATTGTTACTATTAATATTATTTTTTAAAGTGCCAACAAGGCATTTTGTTAAACTGTTACTGACAAATTTTTGCATTGGGTCTCAAAGTATAGATTGAGGGAGATTGTAGTACTACTGCAGTGCTGTATAATAGGAAAATATAAATATTTTGAAATGTGTAGATTTGTCATCCTTTTCAACATGTCTTGCAAGAGATATATGGTTTCAGACTGAATTAAAAAAAAAAAAAAAGAATGTTTCCTAAAGTAGCCAATCTCTACTTTTGACCTGACATCTACATTTACTGAGAGCCCACAAATTTGGAGGTTTACAGAGCTGAAAATCCAAGTTCTTTATATCTCAGAAGAAGATAAAATCTTGGCTTTTCTGCTTTTGCTAAGTATTTAACAATGAAACAACTTTGTCAAGAAAATGTACATCAGGGTGGCTAAAAAATGTAGAGAAAAGCTAAGACTGAAAGTGAAAGAGGAGAGTGAAAAAGTTGGCCTAAAAATCAACATTCAAAAAACGAAGATCATGCATACAATCCCATCACTTCATGGCAAATAGATGTGGAAACAGTGGAAACAGTGGCTGACTTTATTTTTTTTTGGGGGGGGGGGCTCCAAAATCACTGCAGATGGTGACTGCAGCCATGAAATTAAAAGATGCTTACTCCTTGGAAGGAAAGTTATGACAAACTTAAATAGCATATTAAAAAGCAGAGACATTACTTTGCCAATAAAGGTCTGTCTCATCAAGGCAATGGTTTTTCCAGTGGTCATGAATGGATGTGAGAGTTAGACTATAAAGAAAGCTGAGTGCCGAAGAATTGATGTTTCTGAACTGTGGTGTTCGAAAAGACTCTTGAGAGTCTCTTGGACTACAAGGAGATCCAACCAGTCCATCCTAAATGAGATCAGTCCTTGAGTGTTCTTTGCAAGGACTGATATTGAAGCTGAAACTCCAATACTTTGGCCACTTGATGTGAAGAACTGACTCATTGGAAAAGACCCTGATGCTGGGAAAGATTGAAGGCAGGAAGAAAATGGGATGACAGAGGATGAAATGGTTGGATGGTATCACTGACTCAATGGAGATGAGTTTGTGTAGACTCCAGGAGTTGGTGATGGATAGGGAGGCCTGGTGTGCTGCCGTCCATGGGGTCACAAAGAGTCATACACGATTGAGCAACTGAACTGAACTGATTTTAGAAAGTATTTTAATTTCATTATTTTACATGTAGTTCTCCAGTTTTTCAGCACCACTTATTGAAGAGGCTGTCCTTTCTCCATTGTATATACTTGCCTCCTTTTTCAAAGAGAGGTGAGCACAGGTGTGTGAGTTTATCTCTGGAATTTCTGTTATGTTCTATTGATCTATGTTTCTGCTTTTGTGAAAGGACCATACTGTCTTGATGCCTGCCACTTTGTAGTATAATTGAAGTCAGGGATATTGATTTGGCCCATTTCATTTTTCTTTTTTAAGATTATTATTATTATTTTTTTATTTGTAGTGAATTTTGTCATACATTGAAATGAAACAGCCATGGGTTTACATGTGTTCCCCATCCCGATACCCCCTCCCACCTCCCTCTCCACCCGTTCCCTCTAGGTCTTCCCAGTGCACCAGGTCCGAGCACTTGTCTCTTCAGGGTCTTCTGTGTTTCCATACAAATTGTAAAAAAAAAAAAAAAAAAAAAACCAAAGCCAAAATTCTGTGGAAAAAAATGTCATTTGGAATTTGAAAAGGAATTAATTGAGTCTGTACTTTGCTTTGGGTAGTAGAGTCACTTTTCACAATATTGATTCCTCCAATCTAAGAATGTGATATATCCTTCCATTTATTTGTGTCATCTTTGGTTACTTTCATCAGTATCTGAACAGATACAGTATCAGTATCAGACAGGTTTTTGTCTCCTTAGGTAGGTTTATTCCTAAGTAATTTATTACTTTTGTTCCAAAGCTGAATGGGATTGTTACCTTAATTTCTTCCTAGATTTTGTTTTTGATATATAGGAATGCAAAATGGTTTCTGTTCATTAAACTTGTATCTTGAAACTTATAAGTTCATTGATTAGCTCTATTAGTTTTCTGGTGTTATGCTTAGGAGTTTATATTTATAATATTTTGTCATCCACAAACAGAATTTTACTTCTTCTTTTCCTTTCTGGATTCCTTTTGGTTCTTTTTCTTCTCTAATTGCTTTGGCCAGAACTTCCAAAACTGTGTTGAAAAGTGGCATGAGTAGGCACCCTTGTCTTATTTCTGATCCTAGAGAAAATGCTTTCAGTTTTTCACCATTGAGAGTAATGTTTACTATGGGTTTGTCATATATGACCCTTACTATTTTGTGATAGGTACTTTGTGTGCCCACTTTTTGGTGATCATTCTTTTTAAAGCATAAATGGGTACTGTATTTTATTGACAGCTTTCTCTGTGTCTATTGATAGTATCATGTGCTTTATTTTTATCTTTCAACTTTTTAATATAGTGTATCCCATTGATTGATTTGCCTATATGGAATAATCCTTGCATTCCTGGGATAAACCTCAATTAATCATGGCATATGACCTTTCAATGTGTTGTTGGACTCTGTAAATTAACAAGGAAATGCAATCCTTAAATGGCACATTAGACCAGAGAGACTTAATTGATATTTACATTTCATTTTCTTGTTTGATGCTGTGGTTAGGACTTCCAGTGTTGTGCTGAATAAGAATGCAAAGTTGGCATTACTGTCTTGTTCCTGATCTTGGAAGAAGCGCTTTCAATATTTTACCATTAACCATGATTCTCAGTTCAGTTCAGCTGCTCAGTCATGTCCAACTCTTTGTGACCCCATGGATTGCAGGATGCCAAGCTTTCCTGTCCAACAGAACCATGATTCTAGTTGTGGGATTTATCATAATAACTTCTATTGTGTTGAGGTATGTTCCCTCTATATGCACTTTGTTGAGAGTTTTTGTTATGAAAGAATATTGAATTTTCTGAAAGGATTTTTCTGATCTATTAAGGTTATCATATAACTTTTATTCTTCAATTTGTTAATGCAGTGTATCACATGAATTGATTATGGATGTTGAACCATGTAACATCTCTGGTTTATATCCCATTTGATCCTGTTGTGCAATCATTTTAATATTGAATTTGGTTTGCTAATATTCTTCTGAGGATTTTTGCATATACGCTCGTCAATGTGGTTGGCTTGTAATTTTCTTTCTTTTTTTTTTTGGTAATTTTCTATTTTTGTGTGTAATATCTTTGTCTGGCTTTTGGCATTAGAGTGATACTGACCTCATAGGATGAGCTCATAGGCATGTCTTCCTATGCATATTTGGAAATGTTTTGAGGAGCATAGGTGTTAATTCTTTGCTTAATGTTTGGTTGAACTCACCTATGAATGTATCTGTCCCTGAACTTTAGCTTGTTTCTAATTTTTAAATGAATGATCCAATTTTATTACTGATAATCATGTTCATATTTTCTATATGATTATATTTCAGTCTTAAGATATTGTACATTTCTAAGAATCCATCCTGTTCATCCACATTTTATTGATGTATATTTGTTTATAGTAATTTCTCATGATTCTTAGTGTTTTCATGGTATATGCTGTAGTGCCCCCTTTTTCAAATCTCATTCTATTGTTTTGGGTTCTTTTTTTGTTTGTGTGTTTGTTTTTGATGACTGTGGTTAAAGGTTTATCCATTTTGTTTGTTTCACAGAAGCAGCTCTTTGTTTCACTGATCTTTTGTATTTTTTTAGTCTCAATTTCAGTTATTTCTGTCCTAATATTTATAATTTATTTTATTCTACTAATTTTGTTATTTATTTGTTCTTCATTTTGTAGTTCCTATAGGCATAAGGTTAGGTTGCTTATTTGAGATTTGTTGTTTTCTAGGCATGTACTGCTTGGTGGGCATGTAGTGCTATTACCGTCCCTCTTAGAACTGCTTTTTCTGGGTTGGATTACTGTGCTTTTGTTTTCATCTGCTTTCAGGAGCTTCCATGTATTTTTTTTTTAATTTCTGTTTTGATTTCTTCAGTGATCCATTTATTGTTTAATAGTATATTTCTTACCTACGTATATTTGTGCTTTTTGCACTTTTATTTCTTGTAGTTGATTTCTAGTCTAATTGAATTGTGGTCAGAAAATATACTTTATACTATGTCACCTTTCTTAAATTTACTGAGATGTCTTTTGTTGCTTACTCTCTGATCTATTGTGAAGAGTATTTCTTGTACACTTGAGAGGAATATGTTTGTGTGTTTGTGTGCGTGTGTGTGTGCATAAAGTTTCAATTTGGTTTACTGTGTCATTTAAGGTGAGTGTCTATTTTCTTCCGGATGGCCTCTCTGTTGGTGTAAGTGGACTGATAGAATGCACTGCCACTTTTATCTTTTAAAATTTATTTATTTTTACTTGAAAGATAATTTCTTTACAATATTGTATTGCCCTCTGTCATACATCAACATGAATCAGCCATAGGTGCATATATATATATTCTTTTCATCTTGAAACTTCCTTCCACCTCCCACCTGACCCCATCCTCCTAGGTCGTCACAGAACCCCCAATTTGGGTACCCTGGTTCATACAGCAAATTCACACTGGCTATCTATTTTGCATATAGTAGTATATATGCTTTCATGCTACTCTGTCTATTCATTGCACCCTCTCCTTTCTCCTACTCCATAACCATACCTCTGTTCTCCATATCTTTATCTCCATTGCTGCCTTAGTACCCTCAGTATCATCTCTCTAGATTCCATATAAATGCATTAAAATACAATATTTTTTTCTTTCTGATTAACTTCACTCTGTATAATAGACTCTAGGTTCATCTACCTCATTAAAATTCAATTGTGAAAAAAAAAAAAAACCTCAAGTGTGTTCCTTGTTATGACTGAGTAATATTCTATTACATACATGTATCACAGCTTCTTTATCCATCCATCCATCAGTGGACATCTAGGTTTCTTCTATGTCCTAACTATGGTAAATAGTGCTGCAATGAATGAACACTGCAGTACATGTGAATTTTTGAATTATGCTTTTCACAGGGTCAATGTCCAGTAGTGGGATTGTTGGGTCATGTGGTAGATTTATTTGTAATTTTCAAGGAACCTCTGTAATATTTTCCATAGTGATTAAATCAATTACATTTCCACCAACAGTCCAAAACATTCCCTTTTCCTCACACCTTCTCCAGCATTTATTGTTTGAAGATTTTTTTTATGATCGTCATTCTGACCAGTGTGAGGTAATATTTCATTGTGGTCTATGATTTGCATTTATCTAATAATGAGGAATACTGAGAGAATCTTATATTTATTAACCATCTTTATGTCTTGTTCAGAGAAATGTGTGTTTAGGTCTTTTGCCCGCTTTTTAATTGGGTTGTTTGTTTTTCTGGTATGAACTTCATAAGCTACCTCTATATTTTGGAAATCAATCCTTTATCAGTTGTTTCACTTGCTATCATTTCCTCCTGTCCTTAGGGCTATCCTTTCACCTTGTTTATACTTTCCTTTGCTGTGCAAAGTTTTAAGTTAAATTAGGTCCTGCTTGTTAACTTTTGTTTTTATTTCCATTACTCCAGTAAGTGAGTCATAGAGGATCTTGGTGTGATTTATATTATAGAGTGTTCTGCCTACATTTTCCTCTTAGAGTTTTATACTTTCTGGTCTTACATTTAGGTCTTTAATCCATTTTGAGTTTTCCATTGTGTATTGTGTTGGGAATTGTTCTGATTTCATTCTTTTACCTGTAGCTGTCCAGTTTACACAACACCACTTGTTAAATAGACTATTTTTTCTCTATTGTATATTCTTGCATCCTTTGTCAAAAGTAGGTGTTCTTATTTCTCTTTTTGTGTCAGTATCATGCTATCTTGATGACTATAGTTTTGCAGTATAGTCTGAATCAGGGAAGTTTATTCCTCCAGCTCCATTCTTCTTTTTCAAGAGTACTTTGAATAGTTGGGCTCAATTTCAATCACAATAAGAACTGTGATTTTTGTTGTTGTTTTTCTAGTTTTGTGAAAAATGCTATTGGTAATTTGATATGGATTTCATTGAATCTATAGATTTCATTTGGTAGTATAGTATTTTTTAAAATATTGATTCTTCCTACCCAAAAACATGGAGTATGTCTCCATCTATTTATGTCTTTGGTTTCTTTCATCAGTTTCTTACAGCTTTCTGTATAGCACCTTTGTCTGCATAGGTAGTTTTATGCCTGGTATTTTAATCTTTTTGGTGCAAAGATAAATATAATTGGTTATGTAATTTATATTTCTGATTTTTTCTGTTGGTGTATAGAAATGCAAGCAATTTCTCTCTATTGATTTTGTATCCTGTGACTATAATAAATTTACTGATTAGCTCTTGCAATTTTCTGATAGTATCTTTAGAATTTTCTATGCATTATATCATGTCATCTGCAAGCAGTGAGAATGTTACTTCTTTTGCAAACCTAATCCCTTTTATTTCTGTTTCTTCTCTGATTTACAGAGCTGGGACTTCCAAAACTATGTTGAATAATTGTGGTGAGAGTGGGTCCTCTTGTCTTGTTGCTTATCTTAGAGAAATTGCTTTCTTTTCCTTGTTTCAGAACAATGCTTATTGTGGGTTTGTCATACGTGCCCTTTATTATGTTAAGATAAATTCCTTCCATGTCCATTTATTGAAGAGGTTTTATTATAAACGGATGTGAGAATTTGTCAAGAGCTCTTTCTGGATTTATTGAGATTATCATATGGTTTTTATTTTTCAGGTGTTAGTATGGTGTTTCAAAATTATTAATTTCTGTATACTAAAGAACACTTGCACCCCTGGGATAAATGTGACTTGATCATGGTATATTATATTTTTAATGTGTTGTTAATTTCTGTTTGCTAGGTGTTTTTTCTTTCTTTCTTTTTTTTTTTTTTTGACAAATTTGCATCTGGTTCATCAGTGATACTGGCCTGTAGTTTTCTTTTATTGCAATATATTTTTCTAGTTTTTTTCACAGAATGACTTTGGAAGTGCTCCTTCCTCTACAATTTTTTGAAAGACTTTCAGAAGAATAAGCATTACCTCCTTTCTAAGCATTTGACAGACTGGTTCCAGATAGGAAAAGGAGTTCGTCAAAGCTGTATATTGTCACCCTGATAATTTAACTTATATGCAGAGTACATCATGAGAAACTCTGGGCTGGAAGAAACACAAGCTGGAATCAAGATTGCCAGGAGAAATATCAATAACCTCAGATATGCAGATGACACCACCCTTATGGCAGAAAATGAAGAGGAACTAAAAAGCCTCTTGATGAAAGTGAAAGAGGAGAGTGAAAAAGTTGGCTTAAAGCTCAACATTCAGAAAACTAAGATCATGGCATCTGGTCCCATCACCTCAAGGGAAATAGATGGGGAGACAGTGGAAGCAGTGTCAGACTTTATTTTTTTGGGCTACAAAATCACTGCAGATGGTGACTGCAGCCATGAATTTAAAAGATGCTTACTGCTTGGAAGGAAAGTTATGACCAATCTAGATAGCATATTAAAATGCAGAGACATTACTTTGCCAACAAAGGTCCGTCTGGTCAAGGCTATGGTTTTTCCAGTGGTCACGTGGATGTGAGAGTTGGACTGTGAATATAGCTGAGCACCAAAAAATTCCTGGTTTTGAACTGTGGTGTTGGAGAAGACTCTTGAGAGTCCCTTGGCTGCAAAGAGATCCAACCAGTCCATCCTGAAGGAGATCAGTCCTGGGTGTTCATTAGAAGGACTGATGCTGAAGCTGAAACTCCAGTACTTTGACCACCTCATGCAAAGTGTTGACTCATTGGAAAAGACCCTGATGCTGGGAGGGGTTGGGGGTAGGAGGAGAAGGAGCCGATAGAGAATAAGATGGCTGGATGACATCACTCACTTGTTGGGCATGAGTTTGAGTAAACTCCGGGAGTTGGTGATGGACAGGGAGGCCTGACATGCTACAATTCATTGGGTCAAAAAGAGTCAGACACGACTGAGCGACTGAACTGAACTGAACTGAACTGAAGCATTTGATAGAATTCACCTGTGAAGCTATATGACCCTGAGCTTCTGTTTTCTGGAGATTTTGCATCACATTTTCTATTTCCGTGCTTGTAAATGGCTTTTTCACAGCTCCTATTTCTTTCTGTTTCAGTTTTGGAAGGTTGAGCTTTTCTAAGAATTTTTCAATTTATCACAGGTTGTCCACATTATTGGCATATAGTTGCTCATAATTATGATAATTTGTACTTCTACATTGTCTGGTGTAATCCTTCCCTTTTTGATTCTAACTTTATTGATTTAAGTCTTCTCCCTATTTTTGTTGATAAGTCTAGCTAATGGTTTGCTAATTTTATCTTCTCAAAGAAACAGCTTTATGTTTTATTAATTGTTACTATTGCTTCCTTCATTTTCGTTTTCATTTGTTTCTTCTCTAATCTTTATGATTTCTTTTCTTCTGTTAACCTTGTTGTTTTTTGTTCTTCTTCTAGTGCTTTAAGTAAAGAGTTAGGTTATTTATTCAATATCTGTTTTGCTGCTTGAAGGAGAAATATATTACTGTAAATTCCCATTTGAGAATTCCTTTTGCTGAACCCCATAGGTTTAGAGAGAAAAACATAGAGGAAAATGGCAGAATGGAAATGATTAGAGATCTCTTCAAAATAATTGGAGATGTAAAGGGAAGATGGCACACAAAAATTGTCAAAATAAAGAACAGAAATGACAAGGACTGAATAGAAGCAGAAGAGATTAAGAAGAGATGACAAAATACACATGAAAATGAAAGTCATTCAGTCATGTCCAATTCTTTGTGACCCGATGGACTATTCAGTCCATGGAATTCTCTAGGCCAGCATACTGGAGTGGGTAGCCTTTCCCTTCTCCAGGGGATCTTCCCAACCCAGGGATTGAACTCAGGCCACTCACATTGCAGGTGGATTATTTACCAGCTGAGCCATAAGGGAAGCCCAAGAATAATGGAGTGGGTATCCTACCCCTTATCCAGCAGATCTTCCCGACCTAGGAACTATCTGGGGTCTCCTGCACTACATGCAGATTCTTTACCAATTGAGCTCTCAGGAAACCCCCAAAATATACATGTGAACTATGGAGAAAAGTTGTTAATGACCTAGATAACCATGATGTTCTTGGCATTCACCTAGAGCCAGACAATTGCACTCATCTCACATGCTAGCAAAATAATGCTCAAAATTCTCCAAGCCAGGCTTCAACAGTACATGAACCATGAAATTCCAGATGATCAAACTGGGTTTAGAGAAAGCAGAGGATCTGGACATAAAATTGCCAACATCAGTTGGATCATTGGAAAAGCAAGAGGGTTCCAGAAAAACATCTACTTCTGATTTATTGACTATGCCAAAGGCTTTGACTGTGTGGATCACAATAAACTGTGGAAAATTCTTAAAGAGAATGGAATACCAGGCCACTTGACCTGTGTCCTGAGAAATACCATGTGCAGGTCAGGAAGAACTGGACATAGAACAACAGACTAGTTCCAAATCAGAAAAGGAGTACGTCAGGGCTGTATATTGTCACCCTGCTTATTTAACTTATATGCAGAGTACATCATGAGAAATACTGGGCTGGATGAAGCACAAACTGGAATCAGGATTGCCAGGAGAAATATCAATAACTTCAGATATGCAGATGACACCGCCCTATGGTAGAAAGCCAAGGAGACCTAAAGAACCTGTTGATGAAAGTAAAAGAGAAGAGTGAAAAAGTTGGCTTAAAACTCAACATTCAGAAAACTAAGATCATGGCATCCAGTCCCATCACTTCAGGACAAATAGATGAGGAAACAATAGAAACAGTGACAGACTTTATTTATTTATTTGGGTCCAAAATCACTGCAGATGGTGACTGCAGCCATGAAATTAAAAGACACTTGCTCCTTGGAAGAAAAATTATAACTAAACTAGAAAGCATATTAAAAAACAGAGACATTACTTTGCCAACAAAAGTCCACCTGGTAAAAGCTAAGGTTTTTCCAGTAGTTGTGTGGATGTGAGAGTTGGACTGTAAAATAATCTGAGCCGAAGAATTGATGCTTTTGAACTGTGGTGTTGCAGAAAACTCTTGAGAGTTCCTTGGACCACAAGGAGAGCCAACCAGTTTATCCTATGGGAAATCAGTCCTAAATATTCTTTAAGTACTGATGCTGAAGCTGAAACTCCAATACTTTGGTCACCATTTGTAAAGTGACTCATTGGAAAAGACTCTGATGTTGGGGAAGATTGAAGGTGGGAAGAGAAGGGGATGGCAGAGGACGAGATGATTGGATGGCATCACCAACTCAATGGACATGAGTTTGAGTAAACTCTGAGAGTTGGTGATGGAAAGAGAGGCCTGGCATACTGCAGTCCATGGAGTTGCAGAGTCAGACATGACTCAATGACTGAACTGAAACTGAACTAAGAGCCAGACATCCTGGAGTATGAAGTCAATTGTGCTATCAGGAGCATTCAGTTCAGTTCAGCCTCTCTGTCATGTTTGACTTCATATATCCTTGCAGAAGGGACTCTCAAGACTCTTTTCCAATGCCACAGTTCAAAAGCATCAACTTTCAGTGCTCCACTTTCTTTCTTGTCCAACTTTCACATCCATACATGACTACTAGTGAAAACAAAGCTTTAAATATACAGAACTTTGTCAGCAAAGTAATGCCTCTGCTTTTTAACATGCTAAGTTTGTCATAGTTTTTCTTTCAAGGAACAAGCCTCTTTTAAATTCATGGCTGAAATCACCATCTGCAGTGACTTTTGAGCCCAGGAAAATAGTCTTCCACTGTTTCCATTGTTGCCCTATCTCATTGCTGTGAAGTGATGGGATTGGATGACGTCGTCTTTGTTTTTAGACTGTTGAGTTTTACACCATCTTTTTCACTCTCCTCTGTCACTTTTATCAAGAAATGCTTTAATTTTGCTTCACTTTCTGACTTAAGGGTGGTGTCATTTATATACCTGAGGTTATTGATATTTTTCCCCAAAATTTTGATTCCAACTTGTGCTTCATCCAGCCCAGCATTTCTCATGATGTAGTATGCATAAAAGTTAAATAAGTAGGGTGACAATATACATCCTTGACTTACTCTTTTCCCAATTTTTAAAACAGTCTCTTGCCCCATGTCAGATTCTAACTGTTGCTTCTTTACTTGCATATAGGTTTCTCAGGAGGAAGGTAAGGTGGCATTCCCATCTCTTGAAGAATTTTGCACAGTTTGTTGTGACACACACATAGTCAAAGGCTTTAGTGTAGTCAATGAAGCATAAGTGACATTTTTTTGGGGGGGAGGAGGGATTTTCTTCTTTTGGTATAATCCAATGGATGTTGGCAATTTGATCTCTGGTTCCTCTGCCCTTTCTAAATCCAGCTTGAAAATCTGGAAGTTCATGGTTCATGTACTGTTTAAGGCTGGCTTGGGGAATTTTGAGCATTATTTTGCTAGTGTGTGAGATGAGTGCAATTTTGCAGTAGTTTTAACATTGGTTGGCATTGCCTTTCTTTAGGATTAAGTGGAAAACTGACCTTTTCCAGTCCTGTGGCCACTGCTGAGTTTTCCAAATTTGCTGGCATATTGAGTGCAGCACTTTCATACCAGCATCTTTTAGGATTTGACATAGTTCAGCTGGAATTTCATAACTTTCACTAGCTTTGTTCATAGTGATGCTTCCCAAGGCCCAGCTGACCTTGATCTCCAGGATGTCTGGCTCCAGATGAGTGATCACACATCCATAGCTATGTGGGTCATTTAGATCTTTTTTTATATAGTTCGTCTGTGTTTTCTTTACACCTCTTCTTGATATCACCTGCTTCTATTAGGTTCTTACCATTTCTTTCCTTTATTGTACCTATCTTTGCATGAAGTGTTCCCTTGGTATCTCCAATTTTCTTCTAGAGATCTGTAGTCTTTCCCCTTTTATTGTTTTCCTCTATTCCTTTGCGTTGATCACTCAGGATGGAGAAGGAAATGGCAACCCACTCCAATATTCTTGCTTAGAGCATCCTGTGGGTGGAAGAGCCTGGTGGGTTCTGTCCACAGGGTTGCACAGAGTTGGACACAATAGAAGTGACTTAGTGGTGGCAGCAGGCAGATCACATAGTAAGGCTTTCTTATTTCTCCCTGCTATTTTTTGGAGCTCTGCATTCAGATGGATATATCTTTCCCTTTCTCCTTTGCCTTTCACTTCTCTTCTTTTCTCAGCTATTTGTAAGGCACCTTCTGACAACTGTCCTGGTCTTCTCTCTTTCAGATGGGACCAACCTCTTCAAGTCCCATTTCTGGCTCAAAGGGGATGCTTTTGGCATGTGTACTGAAGAACTGGAGGACATTTGACCTTCAGACCTTGTTAAAGAAGCTTATGATCTTTTTCTGAACTGAGGCATGGCCTCAGTATGATTTATCTGATGGTGAAAAATGACCCCCTGAGGGCTCACTTAATTATAATACATTCCTCCAACTACACCGTTTTGTAGACGGAAAGGAAAATGGTTAGAAATCTCCTATATACAGGTTTTCTTTGTCTTGAGAAAAAGCACCATTTTATGCAGGAGTTGTGGAAGCATTGCTACAGCAAAGCTAGTAGAAGTAATGGAATTCCAGCTGAGCTATTTCAAATCTTAAAAGATGATGCTGTTTAAGTGCTCAATATGCTAGCAAATTTGGAAAACTCAATGGTGGCTACAGGACTGTAAAAATTCATTTTTCATTCTAGTCCCAAATGAAAGCAATGCCAAAGAAGGTTCCAACTACGATACAGCTATCTTCATTTCACATGCTAGCAAAGTAATGCTCAAAATCCTTCAAGCTAGGCTTCAACAGTACATGAACCAAAAGTTTCCAGACATATAACCTGGATTTAGAAAATGCAGAAGAACCAGAGAGCAAATTGCCAAAATTGGTCGGATTATAGAGAATACAAGGGAACTCCAAAAAAATATATTTCTACTTAATTGACTAGGCTAAAATCATTCACTGCATAGATCATGAAAAACTGTGGAAAATTCTTAAAGAGTGTATAGTATCAGACTACCTTACTAGCTTCCTGACAAACCTGTATGTATTTCAAAAAGTAATAAAACCAAACATGAAACAAGAGACTGGTTCAAAATTGGGAAAAGAGTTTCAAGGCTGTCACTTTTCTTATTTAACTTATATGCAGAGTACAGTATGCAAAATGCCAGGCCGAATGAATCACAAGCAGAAACCATATTTTCTAGGAGGAATATCAACAAACTCAGATATGCAAATGATACCACTCTAATGGCAGAAAATTAAGAATATCTAAAGAGTCTCTTTATGAATGTAAAACAGGAGAGTGAAAATGCTGTCTTAAAATTCAACATTCATAAACCTAAGACCATGGTGTCTTCTTCCCACTATTCACAGCAAATGAATGGAGAAAAAGTTGAAACAGTGATATATTTTATTTTGGGGGGCTCTAAAATCACTGCAGATGGTGACTGTCTTTGCAAAATTAAAATGCATTTTTTCCTTGCATAAAAAACTATGACCTAACTAAGCAGCATATTAAAAAACAGAAACATAAATTTGGTGACACATATCCATATAGTCAATGCTCTTATTTTTCCAGTAGTCATGTACAGATGTGAGTGTTCAACTGGAAAGAAGGCTGAGCACAGAAAAATTTATACTTTCCAATTGTTTTGTTGGAGAAGACTCTTGAGTGTCCCTTGGGCAGCAAGGAGATCAACACAATCAGTCCTAAAGGAAATCAAACCTGAATATTTAGTTGAAGGACTGATGCTGTGGATAAAGCTCCAATATTTTGCCACCTGAAGTAAAGACTCATTGAGAATGACCCTGACGGTAGGAAAGATTGAGGGAAAGAGGGTAAGGAGGCAACAGAGGATGAAATGGTTGGATGGCATCACTGAGTCAAAGAACATGAGTCTGATCAAGCTTCCAGAGAGGTTGAAGGACAGGAAGCATGGTAGGTTGTAATTCATAGGTTTGCAAAGAGTAGGGCACCACTTCTCTGAAAAACAATAGGTTTTGGATCATTGTGTTTTCATTGTCATTTTTTTCTAGGCATTTTAAAAATTATTTCCTTTTTATTTCTACAATAATGTGGCTGAGATAGTTGGATGGCATCACTGATTCGATGGACATGGGTTTCTGTAGGCTGCAGGAATTGGTGATGGACAAGAAAGTGCTGTAGTTCAGGAGGTCACAAAATGTTGGACACGACTGAGAGACTTAATTGAACTGAATGTGTTAATTATTTAAAATTGTATTGTACATGCATTTGTGTTTTTTGCAGTTTTTTGTTTGTTTGGCTTTTGTTTTTCCTGTAATTGATATCTAGTCTCATACTGTTTTGGTCAGAAAAGATGCTTGATACAATTTCAATTTTCTTAAATTTGCTAAGGCTTGATTTGTGACTGAAGATTTAGTCTGTCATAGAGGATGTCCTACATGCTCTTGAGAAGAATGTGTATTCTTGCACATTTGAATGGAACATCCTGAAGAAGTCAATTAGGTCCATTTGGTATGGTTTGTCATTTTAAGGGTTTGTGTTTCCTTTTTAATTTTCTGTTTTGATGATCTGTCAATTGGTGTAAGTGGGATGTTAATATCCTTTACTATCCTTGTTTTGTTGTCAATCTCCTCTCTTATCTGCTAGTTTTTGCCTTATGTATAGAGGTACTCCTATGTTGGGTGCATAAATATTTACACTTGTTATGTCTTCTTGGATTGACACCTTGATCATTATGTAGTGTACTTCCTTATCCCTTGTATATCTTTTAAGGCCTATTTTGTTTGATGTGAGAATTATTATTCTGAATTTTCTTTTGATTTCCATTGCCAGGAATATATTTTACCATCCTCTCACTCTCAGTCTGTATGTGTCTCTAGGCATGAAGTGGATCTATTGTAGGCAGCATGTATAGATATGTGTATCTTGTTTTTATATCCATTAAACAGTCTGTGTCATTTTGGTGGATCATTTTAATCAACTTGAATTTAAAGTATGCATTGATGCCTATTTGAATTTTCTTAACTGTTTTAGGTTTGTCTTTGTATGTCTTTTCTTGTGTTTCCTCCCTATAGAAGTCCCTTTAACATTTGTTGTAAATTTCATTTGGTTATGCTAAATTCTCTTATATTTTGCTTGTGTATAAAGCTTTTGATTTCTTCATCTATTTTGAATGAGATCCTTGAGGGACAGAATAATCTACATTGTAGGATTTTTCCTTTTAGTACTTTAAATATATGCTGTCATTCCCTTCTGGCCTGAAGAATTTCTGCTGAAAGATCAGCTGTTAATCAGATGGGTTTTTCCTTTTGTTACTTATTATTTTTCACTACTTACTTTTAATATTCTTTCTTTGTGTTTATTCTTTATTAGTTTGATTATTATGTGCCTCCGCATGTTTATCCTTGGGTTTACCCTATATGCAACTTTCTGAGCTTCTTTGACTTTGTTGACTATTTCCTTTCCCATGTTAAGGAAGTTTTCAACTATAGTCTCTTCAAAAAAAAAATTCTAAGAACCTTTCTTTTCCTTTTCCTCTTCTGGGACTTCTATTATTCAAATGTTGGTGTGTTTAATATTGTCCCAGAAGTCTATGAGGCTGTTCTCAATTCTTTTCATTCTTTTTCCTTTATTCTATTCTTCACTATTTATTTCTATCATTCTATAGATCATTTATCTATTTTTCTGCCTCAGTCATTCTGAGATCACTTCCTTCTAGATTGTTTTTAATTTCAGGAATTATGATGTTCATCTCTCTCTCTCTTTTTCTTTTTGTGCTCTGTTTCTTCTAGATCTCTGTTAAGTGTGTTAATTAATTCTTGCATGTTCTCCGTTCTATTTCTGAGATCTTAGATCATCTTTCTATCGTTACTCTGACTTCTTTTTCAGGTAGTTTACTTATTTCCTTTTCATTTATTTGGTCTTTTGAGGTTTTACCATTTTCCTTCATTTGCACA
>CM035276.1:36682506-36714984 GCA_020226075.1 Hydropotes inermis
ATTCAGTTCAGTTCAGTTCAGTCGCTCAGTCGTGTCTGACTCTATGCGACCCCCTGAATCGAAGCACGCCAGTTCTCCTTGTCCATCAACAACTCCCGGAGATTACTCAAACTCATGTCCATCGAGTCGGTGATGCCATCTAGCCATCTCATCCTCTGTTGTCCCCTTCTCCTCCTGCCCCGAATCCCTCCAAGCATCAGGGTCTTTTCCAATGAGTCAACTCTTCTCATGAAGTGGCCAAAATACTGAGTTTCAGCTTCAGCATCACTCCTTCCAATGAACACCCAGGACTGATCTCCTTCAGGATGGACTGGGTGGATCTCCTTCTAGTCCAAGGGACTCTCAAGAGTCTTCTCCAACACCACAGTTCAAAAGCATCAATTCTTCAGCTCTCAGCTTTCTTCACAGTCCAACTCTCACATCCATACATGACCACTTGAAAAACCATAGCCTTGACTAGATGGACCTTTGTTGGCCAAGTAATGTCTCTGCTTTTTAATATGCTACCTAGGTTGGTCATAACTTTCCTTCCAAGCAGTAAACATCTTTTAATTTCATGGCTGCAATCACCATCCGCAGTGATTTTGGAGGACCCCCCCCAAAAGCCAGCCACTGTTTCCACTGTTTCCCCATCCATTTCCCATGAAGTGATGGGGCCAGATGCCATGATCTTAGTTTTCTGAATGCTGAGTTTTAAGCCAACTTTTTCACTCTCCTCTTTCATTTTCATCAAGAGGCTTTTTAGTTCCTCTTCACTTTCTGTCATAAGGGTGATGTCATCTGCATATCTGAGGTTACTGATATTTCTCCCAGCAATATTGATTCCAGCTTGTGCTTCTTCCAGCCCAGCCTTTCTCATGATGTACTTTGCATATAAGTTAAACAAGCAGGGTGACAATATTGGGCCTTAATGTACTCCTTTCCTATTTGGAACCAGTGTGTTGTTCCATGTCCAGTTCTAACTGTTGCTTCCTGACCTGCATATAGGGTTAGATTCCATAAAATATCTCTTGTATAAAGCCTGATAATCTGCAGCCATGATATCAGAATGTGGTTGCTTCTTGGCAGGAAAGCAATGACAAGCCTGGATGGTGTGTTGAAAAGCAGAGACATTACTCCTACAACAAAGGTCTATATAGTCAAGGCTATGATCTTCCCAGTAGTCAATCCAGTTGTGTGAGCTGGACCCTAGAGAAGGCAGAATGACAAAGGATTGATGCCTTTGAACTATGGTGCTTGAGAAGACTCCTGAAAGTCCTTTGGACAGCAAGGAGATCAAAATAGTTTATCCTAAGGGAGATCAATCCTGAAAACCCACAGGAAAGACTGATAATGAAACTGAAGCTCCAGTATCTTGGTCATTTGATGATCAAAAAGCTGACAACAAGCTGACTTGTAAAAGTTCCAGATGCTGGGAAAGATCAAGGGCAGAAGGAGAGAAGGGCATCAGAGGATGAGATGGTTGGACGGCATCCCCTGTGAAATGAACATGAACTTGGGAAAACTCTGGGATATGGTGAAGGACAGGGAGGCCTGGCTTGCTATAGTCCATGGAGTTGCAAAATGTTGGACATAATGGGTCAACTGAACAACAATACAGAGGCACTTCTCCAAGATCAGGAAACATAACCAAACCGCCTAAGGCTTACAAATAAGCACAAGGATTAGGCAAAATAAAGAAACAAAGAAATATATTCCAAATGAAGGAACAAAATAAAATCTCAGAAAAATTAAGCCAAATGGAGAAAAGTAATCTTCCCAATAAAGAGCTCAAGGTAATGACCATAAAGAAGCTCATTGAACTTGGGAAAAGAATAGATGAATACAGTGAAAGGCTTAACAAAAAATTATAAAATATAAAGAATAATCAAACAGAAATGAAGTTTATAATAATTGAAAGAAAAGATAATACACTAGGAAGAGTAGATTACATAAAACAGAAGAACAGGTCAACAAACTGAAACTGTAGTGGAAATCTCCCAAGCTAAATAGGAAAGAAAAAAAGATTTTTTTTTTTAATTAAAAAATGAGGAGAGTTTAAGAGACCTCTGGGACAACATCAAGATATAGACATTCACGTTATAGCATTATCTTCCATAGGAAAAGTGAGAAAGCGAAAGGGAACATATTTAAAGAGATAGGGTTATAAACTTTCCTAATCTGCAAAACAGATATCCAGTTCCGGATAGCAGAGATTCCCAAACAATATCATCCCATACAGGTCTGCACTAAAAAACAATGTAATTAAAATAGAAAAAGAGAGAGAGAGAGAGAGAGAGAGAGAGAGAGAGAGAATATTAGATGCAAAAAGGTCAAACTAGTTACATACAAATGAACTTCCTTAGGACTGCCAAGCTAACTTTTCAGAAAGTTTGCAGGCCAGAAACTTTACAGGCATGATATTTCTAAAGTGATAAGTGAAAAAAAAGCTACAACCAGTAATGCTCTGCCCAGCAAGACTATCATTCAGATTTGGAAGAGAGAGAGTTTTATAAATAATCAAAAGCTAAAAGACTTTACAAGAAATGTCAAAGAAATTTCTCTAAACAGGAAAGAGAAGATATAAAAAAAAATATAAAATAAAAAATCCCATTGGTAAATCTAAATATGGAGTAAAGATAGTAGATCATCCAATGGTGCCATGAGTAAAGAATCTGCCTGCCATGAAGGAGACAGAGAAGATGCAGGTTCAATCTCTGGGTTGAGAAGATCCCCTGGAGAAGGGTATGGCAACCCATTCCAGTATTCTTACCTGGAGAATCCCATGGAATTAGAAGACTTAGACACGATTGAGTGATTAAACATGTATACAAAGCTAAATATGGAGTAAAGTTAGTAGATCAGCTATGTACAGACTTAGTAGGATAGTTGAAAGACAAAGTAGTAATATTATCTATACTATTAATAAGTGGTCAAGGTATGCACAAATAAAAAATGTAAAAGACTATGTCAAAATTGGTAAACATAGTTGGGGACTGGGGAATGAAAGTTTCTTAGAATATCTTTAAACTTAAAGCAATCAACTTGAAGGAAGCATATGTACATCTACCTGTTTTATCTACACATATATATATCATGTTACTCTATATAAACCTCATAAAGACAACAAACCAAAAATCCATAATATATACTCACATAAAGGAGAGATTAGAATGCAATCATAACACTAAAGATAACCATCAAATAACAAAGGAAGGGAACAGAAGAAAAAAAGGAATAAATCATTTATTTTCTTTCAATAATAATTTCCAAATTATTTGCTATGTGCTAGTTGCAGATATATTGAGCTATCTTCAAAAATGACATTTATTTTACTATGAATCTAAATCTAAACTGATATTTTGAAATACACACAAAGCATAATTATCTAATGTATTAATTTCAACATTTGCAAAATATTTGGCAAATGTAAAACTATATTAGTTAGATGATGGATTTGTTCTAGAGATAAAGTTCTTCAATACTTAGATATATTCTAATCCTATAACATGTTGTTGAACATGTTTTAAAAATAAAATTATTTTAAAATAATTTTTTAAAATGTAGAATTTCTAGCTCTTCCATATTTTTTTTTTTTGTCAAACAACATTAAAACCTGAATTCTCTGATAGTCTATGACCGAGATAACCAATTACCAACATACTAGTTTAATTACATTTAATATAGTTTAAAAAATAAACTCCTAAAGAATTCTGTTCAAACCAAAACCAAACTATGTTCTCTTTACTTCCCGATCAACGTTAGAGTTAAAGATACAGTTACATCCCAGTGAACCCCATTAAAATTGATAGAAAAAAAGAGAGAGCAAGACAGACAAACGAAGATAGAGACAGAAACAGAGAGAGGCTTCTTGCCAAAAAAGTCAATAAGGATGATCAAATTGGTAGGATTAAAATTCAGGCATAAAAAATAATGAAACTAAGACATTTGTTGCAACATGGATGAGCCTGGAAATTGTCATCCTGAGTGAAGTCAGTCAGAAAAAGATGAATATCATATGATATCATTTATATATGGACTCTAAAAAATGGTGCAAATGAACATATTTAGAAAATAGAAATAGAGTCGCAGATGTAGAAAATAAATGTATGGTTACCAGGTGGAAAAGGAAGGAGGGAGGAATAAGTTGTGAGAACAGGATAGATACATACATGCTACTATATATAAAATAGACAATACATCAGTTCAGTTCAGTTTAGTCACTCAGGCGTGTCCAACTCTTTGTGACCCCATGGACTGCAGCATGGCAGGCTTCCCTGTCCATCATCAATTCTTGGAGCTTGCTCAAATTCAGGTTCATTTAGTTGGTGATGCCATCCAACCATCTCATCCTCTGTCGTCCTCTTTACCTCCTGCCTTCAATCTTGCCCAACATCAGGGTCTCTTCCAATGAGTCAGTTCTTCACATCAGGTGGCCAAAGTATTGGTTTCAGCTTCAGTATCAGCACTTCCAATGCATGTTAAGGACTGATTTCTTTTAGGATTGACTAATTTGATTTCCTCGCAGTCCAGGGGACTGCAAAGAGTCTTCTCCAACAACACAGTTCAATTATTCAGTGCTGAGCTTTCTTTATAGTTATGTTTATAGTTTATAGTTCTTTATAGTTATAATTTCTTTAAAGTTATGCTCAATTGATTTGCTTTGCTATACGTCTGAAGCTACTGCAACATTGTAAATCAACCACATTCTAAAACAAAGATATATTTTTAAAAAAGGACTAAATAAATAGTTCATTAAAAAGAAAAAAACCTCAGCAGACTTTAACTGACAGGTATTATAGGCATACAGTTAAGTAACAGACACCTCTTTTTATCTCTTTTTGTCAAATAAAGCTGTATAGCTTGAGGTAAAAGAATGACTATAATATATAGATTGCAACCTCCAAAATGACTTATAACTAGACGATTTCCCAGGACTGTTGCTACAGGTTACCTTGTCCCTGTTGTGGGCCACTGTCGACCCATGCCTCTGCACAGGTCCCTCAAACACTCATGGAGTTCAAGCCCTGAGCCACTGGAGTAGGAACACACAGTCCAAGACCCTAGACTACCAGAGAATTAACCCTAGGGAGTATCAAATAGAGAGAACTCACAAAAAGGAAACCACTTGAATATGAGGCATCACCCAACCACCAGTCCCACCCTGTTCTGGAGGCCTCATATAAACAATAAACAAACAAACAAAAATACAAATGAAATAATCATCAGACAGGATTGCCACCTCACTCAGCCTTGCCCATCAGAGGAAAAGCAAAGAAACAAACAAAAAACTCATCACAAATCTGACCCTATACAAAGCTGAAACAAACCACTGAACCAACCTTCAGTGCAGTTCAGTTGCTCAGTCGTGTCCAACTCTTTGCGACCACAGGAATCGCAGCACACCAGGCCTCCCTGTCCATCACAAACTCCCGGAGTTTACTCAAACTCATGCCCATCGAGTCAGTGATATCATCCAGCCATCTCATCCTCTGTCGTCCCCTTCTCCTCCTGCCCCCAATCCCTCCCAGCATCAGGGACTTTTCCAATGAGTCAACTCTTCGCAACAAGTGGCCAAAGTTTTTGAGTTTCAGGTTCAGCATCAGTCCTTCCAATGAATACCCAGGACTGATCTTTAAGATGGACTGGTTGGATCTCCTTGCAGTCCAAGGGACTCTCAAGAGTCTTCTCCAACACCACAGTTGAAAAGCATCAATTTTTTTGGCATTCAGCTTTCTTCACAGTCCAACTCTCACATCCATACGTGACCACTTGAAAAACCATAGCCTTGACTAGATGGACCTTTGTTGGCCAAGTGATGTCTCTGCTTTTTAATATGCTATCTAGGTTGGTCATAAATTTCCTTCCAAGCAGTAAGCATCTTTTAATTTCATGGCTGCAGTTACCATCTGCAGTGATTTTGGAGCCCCCAAAAATAAAGTCTGACACTGCTTCCACTGTCTCCCCATCTATTTCCCATGAGGTGATGGGACCAGACGCCATGATCTTAGTTTTCTGAATGTTGAGCTTTAAGCCAACTTTTTCAGTCTCTTCTTTCACTTTCATCAAGAAGCTTTTTAGTTCCTCTTCACTTTCTGCCATAAGGGTGGTGTCAGCTGCATGTCTAAGGTTATTGATGTTTCTCCCGGCAATCTTGATTCCAGCTTGTGCTTCTTCCAGCGAAGAAAACAAAAGGAAGAAAGAATTCAACTCTGAATCCTGGGAAAAGGAGACCTCAAACTCAATAAGTTAAGAAAAGAAAAGAATCAAAGGGGAGAGAAATACTACACAAATGGAGGAACAAACTAGAAACACAGAAGTCCAAATAAATGAAAAGGAAATGGGCAAACTAACTGAAAAATAATTCAGAATAATGTTAGCAAAGATGATAAAAAACCTTGAAAACAGAATGGAGAAAATGCAAGACTCAATTAACAAAGACCTAGAAAAATGAAAAAATAAACATACAGAGACAAACAATACAATTGCTGAAATTAAAAATACTTTAGAAGGAATCAAAAGCAAAATATCTGAAGCAGAACAAATCAGTGAGCTGGAAGATAAAATGGTGGAAATAACTTCTGAAGAGCACAATAAAGTAAAATGAATGAAAAAAATTGAGCATAGTCTCAAAGACCTCTGGGTCAATATGAAACACACCAGCATTTGAATTATAGGGGTCCTAGAAAAAGAAAAGAAAAAGAAAGGGTATGAGCAAATTTTTCAAGACATTATGATTGAAAATTTTCCCAACATGGAAAAAGAAATAGCCAATAAAGTCCAAGAGGCACAAAGAGTCCCATACAGGATAAACCCAAGGAGAAACACACCAAGACATATACTAATGAAACTAACAAGACTAAACACAAAGAAATAATATCAAAAGCACAAGGGAAAAGCAACAAGTAATATACAAGGGAAACCCCATGTGCTTAACAGCTGATCTTTCTGCAGAAACTGTAGGCCAGAAGGGCACAGCAGGATATATTTAAACTACTGAAATGGAAAAAAAAAAAAAAAAAAAAACTACAACCATGATTACTGTACCCAGAAAAGATCTCATTCAAAATTAATGGGAAAAAAAAAGCTTTTCAGACAAACAAAAGTTAAGAGAATTCAGTATTATCAAACCAGCTTTACACAAAATTATTAAAGGGGCTTATATCATCAAAAAATACAAGATAAGAAAAAGAATTACAAAATCAACCCCAAACAGTTAAGAAAATGACAATAGGAACATATACATCAATAATTACTTTAAATGAAGACGGATTAAATGCTCCAACCAAAAGACACAGATTGGCTGAATGATACCCATATACATGCTGTCTACAAGAAAGCCACTTCAGACCTAATGATACATATAGACTGAAAGTGAGAGGATGAAAAAATATATTCCATGAAAATGGGAAGCAAAAGAAAGCTGGAGTGCCAATCCTCATATCAGACAAATTAGGCTTTAAAATAAAGAAGATTACAAAAATAAGAGAGGACATTACATAATGACCAATGAATCAATCCAAAAGGAAGACACACAAACTGCAAATATCTATGCACCTAACAAAGGAGTACCTTAATATATAAGACAAACATTAACAGACATAAAATGAGAAATTGACAGTAACACAATTATACTAGGAGACTTTAACACCCCCCACACACCAATGGACAGATCATCAAAAAAAGGATACAGAAATCTTAAAGGATACATTAGATGAGATGGATCTCATCGATAGCTTCAGCATATTCTATCCACATGCAGAAGAATACAGCATCTTCTCAAGTGCACTTGGAACATTCTACAGGATAGATGATATCTTGTGTCACAAATCAAACCTCAGTAAATTTAAGAAAATTGAAATCATATCAAGCATCTTCTCTGGCCACAACTCTACGAGACTAGATATCAATTACAAGACAAAAATGTAAAAAAAAATATGAAGATTAAACAATATGCTTCTAAATAACCAACAAGTTACTGAAGAAATTAAAAGGGAAATAAAAAAATTCTAGAAACAAATGACAATGAAAATTTGACAACTCAAAACCTATGGGATGCAACAAAACTAATACTAAGAGGGAAGTTATAGCAATAAAATCCTAACTCAAGAAACAAGAAAAACATCAAATGGACAACTTACCTTTACACCTAACACAATTGGAAAAAGAGGAACAAAAAAAGCCCCAAAAGGAGTAGAAGCAAATAAATCATTATGATCAGAGTAGAAAAAAATGAAAAAGAAAAGAAACAATAGTAAAGATTAATGAAACAAAAAGCTGTTTTGTTGTGAAGATAAACAAAATTGACAAAACTTTAGCCAGACTCATCAAGAAAAAAAAATAGAGAAGAATCGAATCAACAAAGTTAGAAATGAAAAAGGAGAGGTTACAACAGACAATGCAGAAACACAAAATATTATAAGAGACTATTATGAAAAACTCTATGGCAATGACATGGATAACCTGGAAGAAATGAACAGATTCTTAGAAAAGTTTTATCTTCCAAGAGTAAACCAGGAAGAAATAGAAATTATGAACAACTCAATTGAAAGCATTGAAGTTGAAACTGTGATTAAAAAAAAAAACTCCCAAAAATCAAAAGCCCAGGAACAGATGGCCTCATAGGAGATTTTTATCAAATATTTAGAGAAGAGATAATGCCTATCCTTCTGAAGCTCTTTCAAAAAATTGCCGAGGAAGGAACACTTCCAAACTCATTCTACAAGGCTACCATCACCCTGATCCCAAAACCAGACAAAGACAACACCAAAAAAAAAAAAAAAAAAAAGAAAGAAAGAAAACTACAGGCCACTATCACTGATGAACATAGATGCAAAAATCCTCAACAAATTTTAGCAAACAGAATTCAGCAACACATCCAAAAAATCATAAACAATGATTAAGTTAGTTTTATTCCAGGGATTCAAGGATTCTTCAATATACACAAATAAATCAATGTGATATAGCTTATTAATAAATTGAAAGATAAAAAACATATGATCATGTCAATAGAAGTAGAAAATGACTTTGAGTGAATTCAACACCCATTTCTAATTAAAACTTCAAAAAATGGGCATAGAAGGAACCTACCTCAACATAGTAAAGGCCGTATATGATAATGCCACAGCAAACATTATTCTCAATGGTGAAAAACTGAAAGCATACCCCCTATGATCGTGAACAAGACAAGGGTATCTACTTTCACCACTATTATTGAACATAGTTCTGAAAGTCCTAACTATAGCAATCAGAGAATTAAAAAAAAAAAAAAAAAAGAATCCAGGTTGGAAAATAAGAAATAAAGCTCTCACTGTTTGCAGATGACATGATACTGTACATAGAAAACCCTAAACATAGTATCAGAAAAATACTAGAGCTAATCAGTGATTTTAGTAAAGTTGAAGGATACAAAATCAATACACAGACTTCACTTGCATTTCTATAAACTAACATGAAAAATCAGAAAGAGAAATTAAGTAATTAATCCCATTCACCATTGCAACAAAAAAGAATAAAATATCTAAGAATAAACTTACCTAAGGAGACAAAAGAACTGTACACAGAAAATCATAAGACACTAATGAAAGAAATCAACATCATATAAACAGATGGAGAGATAGTCCATGTTCCTGGGTAGAAAGAATCAATATTCTGAAAATATTTATACTACTAAATGAAATCTACAGATCCTTATCAAATTGTCAATGGCATTTTTCACAGAACTAGAACAAAAAATTCCACATTTCATATGGAAAAACAAAAGACCCCGAATAGCCAAAGCAGTCCAGCAAAAGAAGAATGGAGCTGGAGAAATCAACTTTCCTGACTTCAGGTTATACTACAAAGCTACAGTCATCTAGACAGTATGGTACTGGCACAAAAACAGATATATAGACCAATGGAACAAGACAGAAAGATCAGAAATAAATCCATGCACCTATGAATACCTTATTTTTGACAAAGGAGGAAAGAATATACAATGGGGCAAAAACAGCCTCTTCAATAAATGGTGCTGGGAAAACTGCACAGAGTATGTAAAAGAATGAACATAGAACACCTCCTAACACCATACACAAAGATAAACTTTAAATGGATAAAATACCTAAATGTAAGACCAGAAACTGTAATGACATACTCGATGGCATAAATCAAAGCAAGTTCCTTTACATCCCACCTCCTAGAGTAATGGAAATACAAACAAAAAGTAAACAAGTTTAAGTGATTAAGCTTAAAAGCTTTTGCGCAGCAAAGGAAACTACAAGCAAGGTGAAAAGACAACACAGAATGAGAGAAAATAATAGCAAATAAAAAAACTGACAAAGGATTAATTTCCAAAATATACAAGCAGCTCATACAACTCAATACCAGAAAAAAAACAAACAACCCAATCAAAAAGTGGGAAAAAGACCTAAACAGACATTTCTCCAAAGAAGCCATACAGCTGGTTAACAAACATATGAAAAATTTTCAACATGGCTAATTATTAGAGAAAGGCAAATCAAAATGTCAATGAGATATCACCTCACACTGGTCAGAATGGCCATCATCAAAATGTCTACAAACAATAAATGTTGGAGAGGGCGTGAAGAAAAGGGAACACACTTGCACTGTTGATGGGAATGTAAATTGATACAGCCACTATGGAAGATGGTATGGAGATTCCTTAAAATACTAAGAATAAAACCATCCTATGACCCAGCAATCTCACTTCTAGGCATATACTCTGAGGAAACCAAAACTGAAAAAGACACATGCATTCCATTATTCATTGCAGCACTATTTACAATAGCTAGAACATGGAAACAACCTGGATTTTCATTGACAGATGAATTAATAAAGAAGTAGCAGTATATATATACACACAATGGAATATTACTCAGCCATGAAAAGAAACACATATGAGTCAGTTCTAATGAGGTGGATGAATCTACAACCTTTCATACAGAGTGAAGTGAATCAGAAAGAGAAAGTTAAATACTATATTCTAACACATATATATGGAATCTAGAAAAATGGTACTGACAAATTTATTTACAGGGTAACAATGAAGAAACTGGCTTAGAGAATAGACTTATGGACATGGGGAGAAGTGAGGGGAGGGTAAGATGTATGGAACGAATAACATAAAAATTTACATTACCATATGTAAAATAGACAGCCAAAGGGAATTTGCTGTATGGATCTGGAACTCAAACAGGGGCTCTGTATCACTCTAGATGGGTGGGACAGGGAGGGAGATGGGAGGGAGTTTCCAAAGGAAGGAGATATATGTTACCTGTGGCTGATTCATGTTAAGGTTTGACAGAAAACAACAAAATTCTGTAAAGCAATTATTCTTTAATTTAAAATAAATTAATTAAAATAGTAATAATAATATATTTTATATAATTACATCAAACCATACTACCCTAAATGTGGCCTGCAGACTAGCCATAAGGGTATCACTTGCGAAATTGTTTAGAAACCATGTCTTAGGCCTAGTCTCACACTTAAAAATTATAAGCTGCTTTTTATAAGTCTCTCTAGGGAACTAGTATGCAAATTATAGTTTGAGAAGTACTGACATAAATTTATAACTACCATGAAATGTGACAGTAAGGATAATGTTTCTCACCTATTCATAGTTTTTATTTGTACTGTGACTGAAACTTGGTTTTGTATTTCACAGATATACATATTTGTTGGGGGTAGAAATGAAAGGTTGTTGCTGAATCATGCAAAGACACTGGGACTCTTGGCCTCCAGAGGAGAAGAATTCAATCTGGGGCCAGAGACAAGGCTTGATAGCTCAGAGATTTTGTGTAATAAAGTTTTATTAAAGTATAAAGGAAATAGTTGACTCATTGGGAAAGACCCTGATGCTGGGAGGGATTGAGGGCAGGAGGAGAAGCGGACGACAGAGGATGAGATGGCTGGGTGGCATCACCGACTTGATGGACATGAGTTTGAGTAAATTCTGGGAGTTGGTGATGGATAGGGAGGCCTGGCGTGCTGAGATTCATGGGATCTCGAAGAGTCAGACACGATTGAGCAACTGAACTGAACTGCACTGAACTGAAAGGAGATAGAGAAAGCTTCTGACATAGATATCAGAAGGGGGCACAAAGAGTACCCCCTTGCTAGTGTTAGCAACGGAGTTATATACTCTCCAGGGAATCAAAAGAAGGTCTTGAGGTTGTAAAGACCTCACCAGACCTACTCCCATAAGTTACATTTTAAAATAACAGGATTAGCCAGAAGGTTTAATTCAGAGACTGTCTTCAGGCAGGATGCATCATTGTTACATAATCCTAAGGAATGTAAAGGAAAAAAAGTAAAAAGTTTGTCCTTTCTTCCTCCTTGAGTATTCCATACCCCTCTCCTTGGGGAGCCCTAGACTTCTTATCAACCTGCCTAGGAAATGACTCTCTCAGAAATGAAATGAAGTGCTCATGAAATAAATTGAACCTATATATATATATATATATATAAGCAAACATTCAAAGGTGCTGGGGATCTTTCTTCAAAAGAAAAAATAATATTCAAAAAATTTTGCTATAATCTAATAAGAACAGAGAGAGTCTGTGATGTTTGAAACAAGACCCACTCCCTCCTTCCTCCTCACAGTTCAGCATAATGGAAATACCAGGAAGCTCTATTCAAGAATCCAGGGCATTCTAGTCAAGGTCAATTGTGTCTTCCTTGTAGGTGAAATGTCACTAGCATTTCTCATCATTTTGTCTAGAGCTGTAGATTCTAAATCCCTGATGAGTATGGCCAGGTCAGGGCCTTCTTGTGCACAACCCCACTCATACTTCAGAGGTTTTACTTCAAATACAAAACTTTGAGAACCCTGAAGCCCTGAATGCACATGTGCAACCTTGTCCAAAATGCAGAGGTTCAACATTGGAAGCTGCAAGTTAACAATATGGTACACTATTAAGCTCACCAACTTGAAATTTGAGAACCAAAAGGAAGAGAGAGAGAAAAATGTTCAGAAAATATTAGAAAAGCTAATGGCCAAAAACTTCCAACATTTGTTTCAAAATATTGATACATACAACAAAGGACTTCCCAGGTGACACTAGTGGTAAAGAACCTTCCTGCCAATGCAGGAGACCTAGGAGACACAGGTTCAATTTCTGTGTCTGGAAGATCTCCTGGAAAGGACATGGCAACTTACACCAGTATTCTTGCCTGGAGAACCCCATGGACAAGGAGCCTGGTGCGCTAGAATCCATAGGTCACAAAGAAGAGGACACACTGAAGTGACTTAGAAGGTTCACACATAACAAAAAAGGTTAATGAGCTCCAGGTAGAATAACCATGAAGCAATCCACATATGGCTACATTATTCTAAAAGACAAAGAAACTTTGTCTTACAAAGGAAGAATAAGATTAACAGGTGACTTCTTATTGGAAACCATGGAAGCAAGAAGTCAGTGAGATGACACATTCAAATTGCTCAGAGGAAAAGAAAAAATATAATCAAAAAATAATTTTACATCCAGAAAAACTATAAAATAAAGATAAAATTAGAACAATTTTATGGAATTAAAAGATGAGAGAATTTGTGGCTAGCAAACTTATCTTAGAAGAAGTACTGAAGGAAATTCTATAGATTGAAAGAAATAGAAACATATAGAAATTTTTAATACACATAAAAAAGCAAAAGGCACTACCATGGAGAATTATGCAATTATAAATGAGGACCCAAGTGCCTATTTATTCTCGCTTCTTTTAAGCAATTGAATAAAAAAGGTATATAATTTTATTATTCAGCCTGTAACATAGAAATATAACATATTTTCCAACAGCAGCACAAAGGATGTAGTGTGAGAAAACTATATTGAAGTGAGGGGATGACATCAGATGATAATTTGCATCACAGGAACAAAAACAAAACAAAAGAACCAGGAAGAGTAAATTAAAATATTATAACAAACTATAAATATATATTTGCCTTTCTCACTATCCTCAATTTCTTTAAAATGCATAAAATTATATAACAAAATAATTGTAACAATTCAATGTTTGTTTTATAATATAAATATATGATTACGAGCTAGTAAGGTGTAAGGGAAATATCACACACACACAAAAAGACAGAAATGAAATAGAGCTATGTGGGGATAATGTTTATGTATATCTCACTGGAATTAAATTAAATTACATTTATGCTAATTAAATTAGTATAGATCTGAAGTAGACTTCTTTTCCAAGCTGGTACAGTGGCAAAGAATCTTCCTGCCAATGCAGGAGACACGAGAGATGTAGGTTTGATCCCTGGGTCAGGTAGGTCCCTGGAATAGGAAATGACAACCTGCTCCATTATTCTTAAAGAGAAAATTCCATGGTCAGAGGAGCCTTGTGGGCTACAGTCCAAGGGGTCACAAAGAATCAGACACGACTGAGCACACACACATCAAAACATCTGACAACTGAAGATGTATTTGGCAATTCATAGAGTTAATCAAATGATTTGAAAATATAGCGAAAAAATCATTAAATAAAATAAATACTACTCTAGAAAATATTTCATACAAAGAATTAGTAAAGCAGAAATAGAGGAACAAGAAAGATATGAACATATAGAAAGCAAGGTGAAAGATGGCAGACATAAATAAATCCAAATATATCAATAATAATATTAACTGATAATGGATTAATAATCCAACTGAAAGGTACAGTTTATCAAATTGTTTTTTAAAAATTATTCAACCTTTAATAGTGTATAGGATACACACTTCAGATTAGAAGATAGCATGATTTATGACCATCTCATATGGTTTTTGTCTGGTCTAAGATCTTCAGAAAGGAGAAACTTAAGTCCTTAAACAACCAACTGATTTGTTGGGGTAAAAATATGATTCAATCTTTATAAATAATTTCAAGCAGGGACAACAGTTTCAATGCAACCTACTTAATTTCTCTCTTTAATTTTAATGATTTATTTTATATAGAGAAACAATTATTATCTTTCCTTGTATGTAAAAGCATTATTGGGAGAATTTGTAAAGAATTTTACATACTGGCACCTATTTTTATAAATTAATTTCCATAAAATCTGATAACAGACTCAGCAATCCAACTTTTATAATATTCTGATTTTTGCATATTTTATTGATCACTCAGGCTATTCCTGATAAAATATATGAAAGGTTTCCATTAGGATATATATAAATAATACCAGGAGACAGTTATCATGGGAAACCATCTTGAAAGCTGCCTACCATATCTCTTGATTTGCTACTTTAATTTATCCTTCTCTTTGCTACAAAACCATAGTTTTTTATGTAGTTTCTCATTTTCATATGCATAAAGCCAGTATTTTAGGGGAAAACAAATCATTCCATCAAATTATCCTTCATAATATATCCACTGTTTTTCTTCTACTTGTCCATGCCAAACTCTATAATTAGCTGCCAACTTAGTTTGGCTTTATTTTTGCATGTCCTGTTCATTATTCAACACACTCCAATCAGGTACCCAGCTGTATGACTTAACAGAAACATGGATTTTGAAACATCATAATTTTATAATTCCAAATTGCATAAACATTTAAAAAATCTAGTCTTCATCTTACTGTACCACTTAGCAGCATTTGAGGCAATAGATCACTCTTCCTTAAACAGTTGCCTCTCTTGCCTATCCTTGTTTTCATTCTACTCTATGATTGTTTCTTCCTGTCTCACTTGCTAATTCTAACTTACATATGCAAATTAACATTTTGGACTTTACATTGCTTGCTCCTTAGTTTCAGACTTCTTATCCTCTGTTTCTGTAATCTCCTCCTTTTCTATTTACATGTGTTTAAATACTATGCAGACACTATATAGGTGATTCAAGAATATATATCTATCTACATTCTCTAATAGGATTTTCTTATTGACAACCCTACAACAATAGGCCAATAGTATTTCAATGTTGTGTAATCAATATTATCTTTTTATTTTCTCTTGTTAACTTGTTCTTCTCTCAGACGTCCCCATGTCAGCAAATAGTAGTAGGTTTCATTCAGTGGTTCAAATCCAGCATTAGTTAAGTTGAACCATCCTCATATCTTCACAACTCTATGTCCAAAATATATATAAACTAGTTAAGTTGAACCATCCTCATGTCTTCACAACTCTATGTCTATAAACTACATTAATTTATTTTTATATCCAGTGACATACTCTTAGTTTATATATATATATATATATATATTATATTAGTTTATATTATGATTACTACCATACAGTATTCCCTGTCTAGCACCCAGAGTGAGTTTTATGAAACAAAATATATCATGCTACTCTCAACTTAAAATCTTCAGTATCTTATTTTTGGACTTAGGCAAGAGTTAGTGTGTTAGTCCTTCCCATAACTGAAAAGTTCATGCTTTATATACTTCTGTCCTCTGTCCAATATCATCTAACTTCTAGTCTTCTGTTGGTCCTTTAGAATTTAGCTATAATGGCCTTATCTATCCAAAAACCCTTTTCTTTACATAATCTTCACACAGGTTATTTAAATCTACATTAAAAGCTTTCACTACTAGACTTTTAAGATAACAGAAAGAGAATTTGTAAGACAATAATCAGTAAGATCATTAAAATATAGCATGTGCTTGTTAAATAATCCAGTTCCTATGAGATAAGTGTTAAAAGTCTCAGCCTGTTTGGAGATAGGGAGGCTTTCCTTTCATCTGCAAATGATGGAAACTGTATCAATTTATTGTATTTAAAATAGTAGTCCTATATTTTGAAGATAACTGGGTTCATAGGTAATTCAAAACACTGTACGTCAGGGGGGGATAACAGTGGACTGGAATAAGAAACTAGAAAGCTGGTAGAAAGCAAAGCATGTACATTCTGGATCTCTTTTTGTACCTACATATTCTCTCAATTTTATCTTTGTGTCTAGCTCATTACAAGTATTTAGTGAATACTTGTCTAAATATTTGTCTTTATTTTCCCTGGTTCATGGTGGGAAGAAGCTGCCTCATATTGTGCAAATTCTTAGGTCAAATAAATCTCAAAAAATAAGTTGATTTCTGATCTTCACTAGCAAATTTGGAGGAAAGAGTTACTGACAGCCACAATATGAATTAATAGTTCATTTTTCTTCTGATCAACTATGATCTGTTGGGTATAATTTTATATAAAATCAACAATGGAGTCAAACTTCTCTCTCTCAGGAGAGATTTTATAAAATTGATATCATGTGTTGGGCAGATATATCAAAAAGAACTCAATATAAACTTCTACAAATATAGTTCAAATACATATTTTGCTTTCATATATCACCGTTTCCTTCCTAAAACTATAATCATATAACCGACTTTCTATTGTAGGAGACCACTTATGAGTAAATAATCAATTTGGAACATGTTTTCATTTAAGACTAAACTACTCAAGAACATCTGGACTTTAATGGAAAAAACAAACAAAAAATGTGGATATGCAGAACATAATTCTATATCAATAAAATTCTTACACCAGCATTTATGATGTATTCCTCCTTTATGTGTATACTTGTTCAATATTAAGTTCTCAAGAGACCCTGTCCCATATTTATCTTGCATTTTCTCTGTGGTTACTGATATTGTCAAGCATCTTATACCCACCTGTCAAAACCCAATAATGCTTCTAACATATGAAGTAGTTCTGAAGACTTCCTCAAGCCTTCCAAATTTATCTATCATTTGGGATTCTTCTGTTGTTTTTGTATGGACACTTCACAGTTTTCCTGGCCATATAATAAAGATAAGACCCTTAAAGTACTCTGTACAAAGCAGATAAACCTTGTACTCTGTACTTTAATTCTTTATGACATCTCTGTTCAGACTTTCTTATCTGTTTATGCCTATCAAAATCCATCCTCAAATCTCAAATTAAAAGTTACTATTTTTTTCAACATCTCTTTTGAAAACTCGATGTTAAAAATAATCTAAGATTAACTGATTCACTTAGCTGTATACCTGAAACTTACACAGTATTGTTAATCAATTATACTCCAATAAAAGTTAGTAAAATAATTACTATTTATTTGTAGTCTTGCAATTTTTTAATTGAACTTATACCAAAGTTTTTCTTTATAGATGGTCTGGAATTCTGAATAAATATGTACCAGTATTGTCTCTTTCACATGTCTATTCCTTTGCAAATAGGAAATGGTTTTCTTTCCATGTAACTATGCTGCATAATATAGTATCTGTCACAAGGCAGGCACTTAGCCAACACTTAGTGAGTGAATATATTGTTTTAGTTTGAAGCATAAAGTAAAGAGCCTCATCATGAGACTGTACTCATGTGTATTTGGAAAATTAGGAATAAAAATTCTTATTAGTGTTAGAAGATAATTTGACATATTGAAAAAATGGAATATTTTTAATAGAAACTCTTTAACTTTGTATAATTATATTACTACTTAAATATGACCACACTGTAAAAATTATAATCTGTATCATTTGCCAGCAACTAGGGGGAGGGTAACCAAGTAATAAACTTACATATTCCAAGAAATCATATATTACAAAATAAAAACCATCATGGATTTATGAGGACAAGTAGTGAAAAATATAAATAAGTCTAAATTCCATCCATGATAGAATGACAGGTTTTGTGGATAGAATAAAGCACTAAATGTAGCATATTTTAAATTCAGTGAACTTTTGAGTGTTTTTCTGAATGATATATGTATTTTGAAGGTGGCAAGTGTGGTCTTCATGATTATCCTCTCAGATGAAAGACTGCAGGAATGACAGATAGTTGTTCACTTTTGAATTGAATGGTCTACAAGATAATGACCTCAGATCAAGATTAACCTAATTATTCTTTAACCTCCAGACATTCTAAATTTGTGTAGGAGGAACAGGGAAGGGGAGAGGGAAATAACAGTATTAAAAACTATCATTTACTAAACAGTATGTGTCCCCAATAGAGAGAAAAACAATATAATGGGAAAAACTAGAGATCTCTTCAAGAAAATTAGAGATACCAAGGGAACATTTCATGCAAAGATGGGCTCAATAAAGGACAGAAATGGTATGGACCTAACAGAAGCAGAAGATGTTAAGAAGACGGGGCAAAAATACACAGAAGGGCTATACAAAAAATATCTTCATCATGCAGAAAACCATGATGATGTGATCACTTAACTAGAGCCAGACATCCTGGAGTGCAAAGTCAAGTGGGGCTTAGGAAGCATCACTACAAACAAAGCTAGTGGAGGTGATGGAATTCCAGTTATATCAAATCATAAAAGATGATGCTGTGAAAGTGTTGCAGTCAATATGATAGCAAATTTGGAAAACTCGGCAGTGGCCACAGGACTGGAAAATGTCAGTTTTCATTCCAATCCCAAAGAAGGACAATATCAAAGGATGTTCAAACTACTGCACAATTGCAATCATCTCACATGCTAGCAAAGTAATGCTTAGAATTCTCCAAGCCAGGCTTTGACAGTACAGTTTAATGAGAACTTCCAGAAGTTCAAGCTGGATTTAGAAAAGACAGAGGACCCAGAGTTCAAATTGCCAACATTCATTGGATCATAGAAAAAGCAAGAGAATTCCAGAACAGCATCTACCTCTTTATTGATTACCCCAAAGCCTTTGACTGTGTAGAATTAATCCATATTAATAGAATCACAAGAAAAAATGGATAAGCCTCAATTAGGAGTGTGTTGATCTGTAGACATTACAAAAAATAATTTAGGGCTTCATGTACTCAAAAACTAAAATATAAAGGATTTTTTTTTTTAAGTATGACTGTAGAAAGTTTAAAAAAATCTTAGGATTTTGATTCACATCTTTTAAATTTCCTGTATTAAGAACCATAGTGTTCATTCAGTTCAGTTCAGTCACTCAGTCGTGGCCAACTCCTTGTGATCCCATGTATTCCTAAGCTATAAATATTTCAAATATATAAAGAATAAGTAAAAATAAAATAATATATATGATGCATATACATTGTGTATTAATACATTATATATACATAATATACACATGTACATTACACATATATAATATGTATTATATAACCTATACCTATATGCATTATGTTTATATATCATGTACATGTAATAAAACATAAATATACATGCAAATATATGAAATTTTACTCAATTAAATAACAAAATAATCTCCATATTTCTATAATATATTGAGATATTTTGCAGGTAAGCCTCAGCTTCTCCAGTGATGAAGGACTAAAGTAGATGTCCAAAACATTCTAAGGTTTGAACAAAGAAGGGAAACCCTCTCTCCTTTACTTATTTTTCTTCCTGTTATTCTTCTATAATGTTTCCAGATACATAATTCTACTAGGTTCTTCATTGCAACATAAGTATTCTTAAAATTTGCTGTAATGAGAAATACAAAGCTGATATAAGTTTTTTTTCTAGCTCTGAATGAGTGGTTTGCTGCTTCAAACCTGTGTCCTGACCCTGGCATATGAGATTGTAAAAGAGAGGAAGAGAAGTGAATCAAGCTAAGTATTTTCAAAATAGCCTTTGAAACTGTTCCTGGGGTGGGGGTGGGGGGCTGGGGAATGTGAAGCAAATGTTTATATCTTTGTCCCAGGCCATTTAAAAGTCATTGAACAACATTATGGGTATTTAAAAATTTATATAGAGATTATTTCAGTTGCCCAGTCATGTCTGACTCTTAGGGACCCCATAGATTACAGCACACCAGGCCTCCCTAACCATCACCCACTGCCAGAGTTTACTCAAACTCATGTCCCTTGAGTCAGTGATGCCATCTAACAATCTCACCTCTGTCGTCTCCTTATCCTTCTGCCTTCAATCATTCCAGCATCAGAGTCTTTTCAAATAAGTCATTTCTTCACATCAGGTGGCCAAAGCATTGGAGTTTCAGATTCAACATAGCCCTTCCAATGAATATTCAGGACTGATTTCCTTTAGGATGGACTGGTTGGATCTCCTTGCAGTCCAAGGGACTCTCAAGAGTCTTCTCCAACACCACAGTTCAAAAGCATTAATTTTTCTGCTCTCAGCTTACTTTATAGTCCAACTCTCACATCCATACATGGCCACTGGAAAAAACATAGCTGTGACTAGATGGACTTTGTTGGCAAAGTAATGTCTCTGCTTTTTAATATGCTGTCTAGGTTGATCATGACATGATCATACATGCTCCTTTTCTTCCAAGGAGCAAGTATCTTTTAATTTCATGGCTGCAGTCACCATCTCCAGTGATTTAGGGGAAAAAAAATTACTCCATATTTTAATCTAGATTTGCTTTGATTGTAAAAACAAAACAAAAACAAAAACCTTAGTACACAAAATTAGTTTATCTGCTTATAGAAGACAGCATATAAAATGGCCCCCAATGAATGCAAACTCCAGCTATCCATGCCCTAGTGTAGTCGCTCCCCACCTCTGTTGTGGTCTGGATCTATCAACTCATCTCTAATGAATACACTATGACAAGAATGAAGGATGTCTCTGCTGGGAAAACATTACTAACAGATTGTGGTTTCTGGTGTCTCAGAGGATAAAGCGTCTGCCTAATTCTGGAATGTGAAGTCAAGTGGCCCTTAGAAATCATCACTATGAGCAAAGCTAGTGGATGCGATGGAACTCCAGTTGAGCTATTTCGGATCCTGAAAGATGATGCTGTGAAAGTGCTGTACTCAGTTTGCTAGCAAATTTGGAAAACTCAGCAGTGGCCACAGGACTGGAAAAGGTCAGTTTTCATTCCAATCTCTAAGAAAGGCACTCCCAAAGAATGCTCAAACTACTGCACAATTGCACTCATCTCACATGCTAGTAAAGTAATGCTCAAAATTCTCCAAGCCAGGCTTCAGCAATATGTGAACCGTGAACTTCCATATGTTCAAGCTGGTTTTAGAAAAGGCAGAGGAACCAGAGATCAAATAGCCAACATCCACTGGATCATTGAAAAAGCAAGAGAGTTCCAGAAAAATATCTATTTCTGCTTTATTGAATATGCCAAAGCCTATGACTGTGTGGATCACAATAAACTGTGGAAAATTCTGAAAGAGATGGGAATACCAGACCACCTGATCTGCCTCTTGAGAAACCTGTATGCAGGTTAGGAAGCAACAATTAGAACTGTGCATGGAACAATGGACTGGTTTCAAGTCAGGAAAAGGAGTACGTCAAGGCTGTATATTGTCACCCTGCTTGTTTAACTTCTATGCAGTGTACATCATGAGAAATGCTGGGCTGGAAGAAACACAAGCTGGAATCAATGTTGCTGGGAGAAATATCAATAACCTCAGATATGCAGATGACACCCCCATTATGGCAGAGAGTGAAGAGAAACTAAAAAACCTCTTGATGAAAGCAAAAGAAGAGAATGAAAAAGTTGGCTTAAAGCTTAGCATTCAGAAAACCAAGATCATGGCATCTGGTCCCATCACCTCATGGGAAATAGATGGGAACAGTGTCAGATTTTATTTTTATGGGCTCCAAAATCACTGTGGATGGTGACTGCAGCCATGAAATTAAAAGACCCTTACTCCTTGGAAGGAAAGTTATGACCAACCTAGATAGCACATTTAAAAGTAGAGACATTACTTTGCCAACAAAAGTCTGTCTAGTCAATGCTTTGGCTTTTCCAGTGATCATGTTTGGATGTTAGTGTTGGACTGTGAACAAAGCTGAGCACCGAATAATTGATGCTTTTGAACTGTGGTGTTCAAGAAGACTTTTGAGAGTCCCTTGGACTGCAAAGAGATCCAACCAGTCCATCCTAAAGGAGATCAGTCCTGGGTGTTCATTGGAAGGACTGATGCTGAAGCTGAAACTCCAATACTTTGGCCACCTGATGCGAAGAGTTGACTCATTGGAAAAGACCCTGATGCTGGGAGGGATTGGGGGCAGAAGGAGAAGGGGATGACAGAGGATGAGATGGCTGGATGGCATCACCAACTCGATGGGCATGAGTTTGTGTAAACTCCAAGAGTTGTTGATGAACTCTGAGATTCATGGGGTCGCAGAGTCAGACATGACTGAGCGACTGGACTGAACTGTGGTTTCTGTCTTAGCTTATGTTTTTGTCTGCTTTCTTATTTTCTCTAAATGAAGCCAATTTCCAAGTGATGACTGCTCCATAGAGGATGCAGAACTGTGAAAGGTTCTGCAGGAAAATTACAGATGAACTGGGATGTTTAGTCCACAAAATCTTGAGGATCTAAAGTTTGCAAATAAGAACAAGAATGGGCTAAACAATTAATCTCCATTTGAGGTGTAGATGAAATCATAGCCCCCAGTGACATGCTGATTACAGTTTTATGAGAGACTTGATCCAGAGTCAAATAGATAAACCAGAGGCAGATTTATATCTACAAAGTGTGTAATTTTGTAACTTGCTCTAAGCTACTAAATTTGATGTAACTTGTTAAGCAGTCATATGTTACTAATATCTGGTTGCTCTCAAATATACATTGGCCAGTGTAGAAGTCATTGCATTTTAATTAGCAATCATAAGTTTTTTAGTCCTTTTAATGTATGGTCTATATCTCAAAATTGGAGAGAAGCTAGAAAGTCATATGGTCAACTTATTTTCAAGTCATCTAACATAAAATTCTTGTACTTAGCAGTTCACAAATCTTGTCTCCCTTTCCTTATGGAGACCCAGTTCCACTAAACTCTTATTTTCTAGCCTTCATTGTAGTGAGGTAATCTTGCCATGTAGCTGAATTCTGACCCTTGACTGTTGTCAGAATGAGGTTTGCTGTTTCCACATGCATACACAAACAAAATAAATTCCATTTACACATGATGGCATGGCCTTTCAATTATTTAAAATACTTAAACATAATTTTTTGATGGGTTTCCTCAGATTTATATCTTGTATTTTGAAATTATCTATTTTATGAGCATATTCCAATATTGCAAAAATGTTTGAAAGAATCACAATTCATTTTAATTCTCTGGTCTTATCCTATACATGAGAGGAATTTTTACTTCCTTTATGCACATAATTATACATATAATGATCTTGATTATAGTTGTATCTAGGATTTTTGCTGTTTCACCATGACTCATGGTAAGCTTCCTCCAAAAAGGAGAAAAAAAAATCTTCCTTAAATATGTTAATAATTTTAATTATTAACCTTAATTTTGGATTTGAACAGTTAGGTATTTGTTTTCAAGTTAAAGTCTTTTTATTTACTTCTCTTAAAATGCGTTCTTTTACAGAAAATCCATTGTCATAAAGTCCTGAGTAGCAATATATTTATTTACTCAGTTAATCACTACCTTCTTTCTCTCATACAGTACTATAAATAAGCATTTTTCTAGAACATTATTCAAATTACTATCATGCTGTTGAACAAGATGGGAGTAAGGACAGAGATTTGAAATCTGTCACTAGGGATATCAATCTAACTTGATGCTAATCATTGAGAAACACAGCCTGATTAAAATTATTTAAAAATTAACAATGCATAAATGATAGTATTATCCAAATGCAAGTCAACTTGGATTGACGAACATGAATACGTAGCATTATTATTAGAATGGTGTTTTTTCTTTATAACATTATTCCAACCTTCTATTATGAATTCCAGTTTGATAGACAAAACAGTTCCCCTAAAATCTACAGCACTTAAATAATTTAAATTAACTTTAACTTGTGCTTTATAAGCCCAGAATCACAGCCACAACCTTACTGGAAAACTTTAAAAATTTGAAATGCTCAAATAATTTTAAATCTTGTAGAAGTCTAGTACCTTCCAGATTAAAATGCTAATAAAAATTAACACTGATATTTAAATCTCTATGAGCAATACAGAATGATTTAAAATTATTGAAGCCTTTCAATTTTTTAACGAACTTTCTATATGAACATGAATCAAGAAGCTTCTTTAATAGCAAATTCTCACTTAAAAATACACAAACAACATTGCCAGACTGAAAATTTTCCTGGAGCAAATACCTGTCTTGTTTGTCTGATGTGATATGAAGAAAAACAATCAAACAATTATTTAAACAATACTTCAAAGAAATTACTTTTTGAATCCCTTCAGAGTTGAATTGTGCTCATCCAATTGATTATCTGAAGTTCCTTTGATGATAGGTACTCTACTCCAGAGAGACAAAGGTGAGGGAGAAGCAGGAACCTAGGGCTTCAAGAAAATATATAGAGCATTGGTACATGGAAATCTCTACCCCACAACTACGTATTTTGAATACATCTATCATGCCCAAGTCTGAGACCCACTAGACATGCATTAAAAGCTTTAAACACATCCTACATTGAGTATATGATTTAATAAGAAAAATTACCTAGTCTCTTCTTACTTTTAGAAAATAGATTCCCTATTGTCTGTGAGTGTATTCTTACTACAAACACTAGAATATGCTGGTTTCAGTTGTGGAAATAGTTACTTTGAGATAGTCTATTTTTCTCTTCTGATCAGTTTACAGGACATACCTCTTTCATGTAGTTATAATACATAAAACTATGAAGCAGAACTATCTCCTATATGTAGGGATACACATACTTTATTTCTATTAACAAATCTGACTAATCTTCCCTACTCCTAAGTATAATAAAAAGCAGTAATAGAGGAAAAAAGCCTTTTCACATTTATACTACTCTTCAATAAGAGTAGTATTAAGTAATAAATAACTAAGTATTAAGTAATAAATAGTATTAAGGAATTCCTGTCCTTTGTGTAAACTCTTGATGTTGTTTTCTTTAGAAATAGCAAAGGGTAGTTTTGAAAATTTTAGTATCTGAGACTTCTTGCAATTATGCCCTATAATTTTTAAAATAAAATACTTTTGATACTAAAAACACTCTGGATATCCAAAGTCTGGAGTTTATTTGATATATTACCATTATAAAAGCACATTGATTGCAACAAAATGGCTTTGTTTCCTAAATACATAATTTTTTTATTTTTTATTTTTTTATTTTTTATTTATTTGTAGTGAATTTTGTCATACACTGAAATGAAACAGCCATGGGTTTTACATGTGTTCCCCATCCCGATCCCCCCTCCCACCTCCCTCTCCACCCACTCCCTCTAGGTCTTCCCAGTGCACCACCATGGAATATTACTCAGCCATTAAAAAGAATTCATTTGAATCAGTTCTAATGAGATGGATGAAACTGGAGCCCATTATACGGAGTGAAGTAAGCCAGAAAGATAAAGACCATTACAATATACTAACACATATATATGGAATTTAGAAAGATGTTAATGATAACTCTATATGCAGAACAGAAAAAGAGACACAGATTTATAGAACAGTCTTTTAGACTCTGTGGGAGAAGGCGAGGGTGGGATGTTTCAAGAGAACAGCATCGAAACACGTAAATACATAATTTTTAAAGGAAGATACACTTCAGGATTTATCTTCCAAGAAAATAGTTTTATTATATTTTTTCATTTACAGCAGTACTTGAAATTTCAATGTTCTCATCCCGAACACCCCTCCCACCTCCTTCCATACCATCCCCCTGGGTTGTCCCAGAGCACCGGCTTTGAGTGCCCTGCTTCATGCATTGAACTTGCACTGATCATCTATTTTACATGTATTATACACGTTTCAGTGCTTTTGAATGTAATGTACATGTATCAATGCTAGTGTTTATTATACTGAGTGAAGTAAGCTAGAAAGAGAGACACAATACAGTGTATTAACACATGTATATGGAATTGAGAAAGACAGTAATAATGATCATATATGCAGGCAACAAAAGAGACACAGAGGTCTGAAATGCTCTACTTGGGTGCAGTCTCAAAACTGACAGATTGATTTCCATTCATTTCCAAGCAAACCATTCAGCATCACAGTAATCCAAGTTTATGCCCCAACCACTAAAGTGAAAGGTTCTAAGATGACCTGCAAGATCTTCAAAACTTAATGCCAAAAAAGATATTATTATCATTATAGGATTGGAATGCAAATGTAGGAAGTCAAGAGATACCTGGAGTGACAAGTTCGGCCTTGAAGTACAAAATGAAGCAGGACAAATAAAGCTAACAGAGTTTTGTCAAGACTACACATTTGAATATAAAAAATCACTTTACATATGGACATCACCAGATGTTCAATACTGAAATCAGATTGATTATATTCTTTGCAGTCAAAGATGAAGAAGCTTGATACAGTCAGCAAAAGCAACACCTGGAGGTGACTAGCTCAGATCATGAGTTCCTTGTTGCAAAATTTAGAAATAAATTTAAGAAAATAGGGAAAAACACTAGGCCATTCAGGTATGACCTAAATCAAATCCCTTATGATTATACAGTGGAGGTGACAAGTAGGCTCAAGGGATTAGATCTGATAGAGCACCTTGAGAATATGTACAGAGGTTTCTAACCTTGTACAGGAGGCAGGGACTAAAATTATCCCAAAGAAAATGAAATGCAAGAAAGCAAAGTTGGAGGTCTGAGGAGGTCTTACAAATAGCTGAGAAAAGAAGAGAAACAAAAGGCAAGGGAGAAAGGGAAAATATACTTAACTGAATGAAGACTTCCAGAGACTAGAAAGGAGAGATAAGAAAGTTTTCTTAGTGAACAATGCAAATAAATAGTGGAAAACGATAAAATGGGAAACCCTAGAGATCCCTTCAAGAAAATGGGGATGTCAAGGGGTTATTTCATGCAAGAATAGGTAAAATAAAGGATAGAATTAGGAGCAAAAGTGATGATGTCAAAGTGCTGTAATCAATATGCCAGCAAATTTGGAAAATTGAGCAGTGGCCACAGGACTGGAAAAGGTCACTTTTAATTCCAATCCCAAAGAAAGACAATGCAAAGGAATGGTCAAAATACTGCACAGTTGTGCTCATTTCACATGCTAGCAGGGTAATTTTCAAGTAGGCTTCTGGAATACGTGAACTGAGAACTTCCAGATGTACAAGCTGGATTTAGAAAAGGAAGAGGAACCAGAGATTATATTGCCAACATTCCCTGCATCATACAGAAAGCAAGGAAATTTCTGAAAAACATCTACTTCTGCTTCATTAACTACACTAAAGCCTTTACCTGTGTGAATCACAACAAACTGGAAAATTCTTAAAGGATAGGAATATCAGACCACTTTTACCCACCTATCTCTTGAGAAACCTGTATGCAGATTATGAAGCAACGGTTAGAACCAGACATGGAACAATTGACTAGTTCAAAATTGGGAAAGGAGTTTGTCATGGCTGTATATTGTCACCATGCTTATTTAATTTATATGCAGAGTATATCATGTGAAATGTGACTGGATGAATCACAAGCTGGAATCAATATTCCAGGAGAAATACCAACCTCAGATACGCAGATAATTTCAAACTAATATCAGGATGGGAAGAGGAATTAAAGAGCTTCTTGCTGAAAGTGAAAGAGGTGAGTGAAAAAGCTGGTTTAAAATTCAACATTCAAAAATTTAAGACCATGGCATCTGGTCCCACCACTCCATGGCAAATAGACAGGGGCAGAGTGGAATCAGTGACAGTATTTAACTTGGACTCCAAAATATTTATGGATGGAGACTGCAGCCATGAAATTAAAAGATACTAACTCCTTGGAAGAAAACTGATGACAAACCTAGACAACATATTCAAAAGCAGAGACATCACTTTACCAACAAATATTTGTATAGTCACAGTTGTGTTTGTGAGTTTTTTTTTTCCCCAATAGTCATGTATGGATGTGAGGGTTGGATTATAAAGAACGCTGAACACTGAAGAATTGGTGCTTTCCAATTGTGCTGTTGGAGAAGACTCTTGAGAGTCCCTTGGACAGGAAGTAGATCAAACCAATCAATCCTAAAGGAAATCAACCTTGAATATTCGTTGGAAAGACTGAAGCAGAAGTTTAAACTCCAATACTTTACCATCTGTTGCAAACAGCTGACAATGGAAAAGGCTTGGAAGCTGCATAAGATTGAGGGATGGAAGAGAAAGGGGCGACAGAGGGTGAAATGGTTGGATAGCAAGCACTATTGAATCAACGGACATGAGTAGGAGCAAACTCTGGGATATAGGGAAGGACAGGGAATCTGGCATGCAGCAGTTCAAGGGGTCACAAAGAACCAGATACGAGTTAGCAACTAAACGTCAACAACTACATTATGTATTACCTTAAGGTATTTTTCTATATAATCACATCACTTTCTTAATACTATTTGGAACCATGTAATAATAATCTATGATTACTTAAATTCTATTTTTTAAAAGCAGTTCTACAAAAAAAATTACTCAAGTGAAATTTAATTATTTAATTATTGTTATGGCAATTTTTTCAGACAAGCTATGAAGTTATGACTTTTGGTTAAATAATAATTAAAACCATCCTGCATTTAAAGATAAGCATAGAATATTGAGTTAAAATGTCTTAAGAACACCTTTATCTAATTGATCTTAATGAGGTCATGGTCAGTTCAGATCAGTTCAGTCATTCAGTTGTGTCCGACTCTTTGTGACCCCATGGATTGCAGCACGCCAGGCCTCCCTCTCCAACACCAACTCCCAGAATTTACCCAAACTCATGTCCATTGAATCTGTGATGCCACCCAACCATCTCATCCTCTGTTGTTTCCTTCCCCCTCCCTTCAATCATTCCCAGAATCAGGGTCTTTGCAAATAAGTCAGTTCTTCATATCAGGTGGCCAAAGTATTGGAGTTTCAACTTCAATATCAATCCTTCTAATAAATATTCAGGACTGATTTCCTTCAAGATGGACTGGTTGGATCTCCTTGCTGTCCAAGGGGCTCTCAAGAGTCTTCTCCAACACCACAGTTCAAAAGCATCAATTCTTTGGCACTCAGCTTTCTTTAAAGTCCAACTTTCATATCCATGCATGACTACTGGAAAAACCATAACTGTGACTAGATGGACTTTTGTTGGCAAAGCAATGTCTCTGCTTTTTAATATGCTATCTGTATTGGTCATAAATTTTATTCCAAGGAGCAAGCATCATGGAGGTCACGTTAGAACAGCACAAACTTCAACTCAAATTTCAGACTTTTACTTAGTCTTGGGTTATCTAAGTTAAGTGTGTGTGTGTGTGTGTGTGTGTGTGTGTGTGTGTGTGTGTGTGTGGTAGGTAACAGGAAAAAAGTTCCTTAATTCTAAGGTGATTTCTGAGATGTTTTATAACTCTCAAATTATTTATACTCCTGTCAGGTATAAATAATTTTTTGGTTTCCTACTGGAGCTTCTTCTCCACTTTGCTTCCATGATCCTTCTGAACTGTTTTTCTTTGAAATTTCCTTCTCTTTTTGTTGGCTTTTTCTTCTTAATTTTAGACAGTCATTTATTTCCTTCATTTATATATTTAAAATATTATTTTAGCATAAAGTGATTGCCTATGAATAAAACAAATATTTAGAGAGTATTTGTATCATTTATATTAAAGAGAAACCTAATCTCATTAAAATTGTCTTAAGAAATGTTTAAAAACATGGTTTTCCCTCAGTTACATCTTTAGAAAACAGTTAATTTAGAAAAGTATGTGGCTTGGTAATCTCTGTTTCAAACACCTTCATGAATGATTATCTTCATCAGTCAATGGTAGAAATCATCTTATGAAACCATATTTAAATTAGCATGTCTTGAAATGTCTTGCTATTACATTTAAATGCATAACTAAGGAGGAGCCAAGATGGCAGAGGAATAGGATAGAGAGACCACTCTCTTTCCTACAAATTCATCAAAAGAATAACCGAACGCAGAGCAAACTTCACAAAACAACTTCTGATCGCTAGCTGAGGTCATCAGGCACCCAGAAAAGCAACCCATTGTCTTCGAAAGGAGGTAGGACAAAACATAAAAGATAAAAAGAGAGACAAAAGAGCTAAGGATGGAGATCCGTCCCGGGAAGGGAGTCTTGCACTGGCGGGTCTGGGGGAAGTTTTTGAATCTTGGAGGGCAACCTGACTGGGAGGGGAACAATAAATAAAACCCACAGATTACGTGCCTAAAAGCAACTCCCAGCAGAAAAGTACCCCAGACGCCCGCATCCGCCACCAGCAAGTGGGGGTGGAACGGAGAGGAGCAGGCGGCATTGCTTAGGGTAAGGACTGGGCCTGAGTGCCCTGAGGACAATCGGAGGGAGCTTTTGTGAGTTACCAACTTAAACTGTGGGACAGCAAAAGAGAGAGAGAAAATTAACCGGCCGGAACACACTGTTGGCCGTTCGCAGGACAAAGGGACCAAGCAAGTCCAGAAAAGAGCTCGAAGGCTACGGACCAGCCCGGCCCTGCTGGAGACTGGAGGCAGGAGGGAGGGGAAAGGGGCAGGCTCGGCCCCAAGGGCCGCAGCCCCTACTGCACTGCAAACAGGCCTCCAGTTTCTAATCAAAGACCTCCTCAGATTCTGGAAGGTCGACATCTGCCGGGAGGGTCATGGCGAGACACAGGGAGCAGGCATGGGCGGGGACTGGGGCTGGGGTCGCGGAGAACAGAAGGCGCGCCACACCCGGGGAGAGTGCGCCCAGTCAAGCTTCTGGCTGCCTGAGCCGCTCTGACGGGGAAGACGCAAAAAGCAGGCGCAGCTTTTTGTTCTGGGTTTTTGTGGAACACCCGAGGGCTGGAACCGCACGCAGTGCAGGGCACGCTCCATATTGAACAGCTGGGAGCCTAAGCAGCGTAGAGAGGAAAGCAGCACCAGCCCCTCCCCGCAGCGGGACGGAACTAGCAACCCGAATAAGAGTCCGCCTCTGCCCGCCTGTGTCAGGGCGGAAATTAGGCACTGAAGAGGCCGATAAACAGAAACCGAATAAACAAAGGGAACCGCTTCAGAAGAGAACCGGTGCAACAGATTAAAATCCCTGTAGATAACACCGACTATACCGGAAGGGGCCTGTAGATATGGAGAAGTGTAAGCTGGAACGAGGAGCTATCTGAAACTGGACCGAACCCACACTGACCGCAACAGCTCCAGAGAAATTCCTAGATATATTTTTACCTTTTTTTTTTTAAGTAAAAAAAAAAAAATTTTTTTTCTTCTTTATTTTTTCTCTTTTATTTTCGTTTAAAATTCCCTATTACTCCCCCATTACTCCTTAACTTTCATTTTCATAGATTTTTACAATTTTTTTAATTAGGAAATTTTTTTTCTTTTTTTTCCTTTTTCTCTTCTATTTTCTATTTTTATTTTTCTCTTATTTCCTTTTAAAGTCTTCTATTACTCCTCTACTACTCCTTAATTGTCATTTTCATTACACTATAACCTTACAAAAAAATAAAAAAAGAGAAGTTCTATTTTTAAACTGAAATTCATATATATTTCTAAAATTTTTTGTATGTTTTGGTTTTTGTTTTTAATATAGTATTTTTAAGAGTCTAACCTCTACTCTAGATTTTTAATCTTTGTTTTTCAGTATGTGATATAAATTGTGGACATTTAAGAATCCAATATTCAGTTTCCATTTTTATTCAGGAGTATATTGATTATTCTCTCCCAATCTTGACTCTCCATTTTCTACCTCAGAACACCTCTATTTCCTCCTTTTCCCTTCTCTTCCCAATCCAATTCTGTGAACCTTGGTGGGTGTCTGGGCTACGTAGACCACTCTGGGAACAGACAA
>CM035276.1:36715015-36790007 GCA_020226075.1 Hydropotes inermis
AAAAAATTTCTCCTCCTGCTCATCTCTATCTCCCTCCTCCCTCTCCTCTTCTTCATGTAACTCTGTGAACCTCTCTGGGTATCCCTAATGGGGGAGAATCTTTTCACCATTAATCTAGAAGTTTTATTATCAGTGCTGTATAGTTGGAGAAGTCTTGAGACTACTGGAAGAATAAAACTGAAATCCAGAGGCAGGAGACTTAAGTCCAAAACCCAAGAACACCAGAAAACTCCTGACTACATGGAACTTTAAGTAATAAGAGACCGTCCAAAAGCTTCCATACCTACACTGAAAACAACCAACACCCAAGAGCCAATAAGTTTTAGAGCAAGACATACCATGCAAATTCTCTAGCAATGCAGGAACATAGCCCTGAAAGTCAACATACAGGCTGCCCAAGGTCACACCTAACACATAGACCCATCTCAAAACTCATTACTGGGCACTCCATTGCACTCCAGAGAGAAGAAATCAAGATCCACACACCAGAACACTGACACAAGCTTCCCTAACCAGGAAACCTTGACAAACCAATCTTCCAACTCCACCCACTGGGTAAAAACTCCACAATAAGAAGGAACCACAAACCTCCAAAATACAGAAAGCCCACTCCAGACACAGCAATCTAAACAAGATTAAAAGGCAGAGAAATACCCAACAGGTAAAGGAACAGGAAAAATGCCCACCAAGTCAAACAAGAGAGGAGGAGATAGGGAATCTACCTGAAAAAGAATTTAGAGTAATGATAATAAAAATGATCCAAAGTCTTGAAAACAAAATGGAGTTACAGATAAATAGCCTGGAGACAAAGATTGAAAAGATGCAATAAATGTTTAATGAAGACCTAGAAGAAATAAAAAAGAGTCAATTAAAAATCAATAATGCAATAAATGAGATAAAAAACACTCTGGAGGGAATCAACACTAGAATAACAGAGACAGAAGGTAGGATAAGTGAGGTAGATGATAAAATGGTGAAAATAAATGAAGCAGAGAGGAAAAAAGAAAAAAAGAATCAAAATAAATGAGGACAACCTCAGGGACCTCTGGGACAATGTGAAACAACCCAAATTCGAATCATAGGAGTCCCAGAAGAAGAAGACAAAAAGAAAGGCCATGAGAAAATACTGGAGGAGATAATAGCTGAAAACTTCCCTAAAATGGGGAAGGAAATAGCCACCCAAGTCCAGGAAACCCAGAGAGTCCCAAACAGGATAAACCCAAGGCAAAACACCCCAAGACACATATTAATCAAATTAACAAAGATCAAACACAAAGAAAAAATATTAAAAGCAGCAAGGGAGAAACAACAAATAACACACAAAGGGATTCCCATAAAGATAACTGCTGATCTATCAATAGAAACCCTTCAGGCCAGAAGGGAATGGCAGGACATGCTTAAAGTAATGAAAGAGAATAACCTACAACCCAGATTACTGTACCCAGCAAGGATCTCATTCAGATATGAAGAACAATTCAAAAGCTTTAAAGACAAGCAAAAGCTGAGAGAATTCAGCACCACCAAACCAGCTCTTCAACAAATGCTAAAGGATCTTCTCTAGATAGGAAGTGCAGAAAGGTTGCATAAACGTGAACCCAAAACAACAAAGTAAATGGCAACGGGACCACACCTATCAATAATTACCTTAAATGTAAATGGGTTGAATGCCCCAACCAAAAGACAAAGAATGGTTGAATGGATACAAAAACAAGACCCCTATATATGCTGTCTACAAGAAACCCACCTCAAAACAAGAGACACATACAGACTAAAAGTGAAGGGCTGGAAAAAAATATTTCATGCAAACAGAGACCAAAAGAAAGCAGGAGTCACAACACTTATATCAGATAAAATAGACTTTCAAATAAAGGCTGTGAAAAGAGACAAAGAAGGACACTACATAATGATCAAAGGATCAATCCAAGAAGAAGATATAACAATTATAAATAGATATGCACCCAACATAGGAGCACCGCAATATGTAAGGCAAAAGCTAATGAGTATGAAAGAGGAAATTAATAGTAACACAATAATAGTGGGAGACTTTAATACCCCACTCACAACTATGGATAGATCAACTAAACAGAAAATTAACAAGGAAACAGAAACCTTAAATGACACAATGGACCAGCTATACCTAATTGATATCTATAAGACATTTCACCCCAAAACAATCAACTTCACCTTTTTCTCAAGTGCACACGGAATCTTCTCCAGAATAGATCACATCCTGGGCCATATATCTGGTTGTGGAAAATTCAAAAAAAAAAATGAAATCATTCCAGTCATCTTTTCTGACCACAGTGCAGTAAGATTAGATCCCAATTACAGGAAAAAAATTGTTAAAAATTCAAACATATGGAGGCTAAATAACACGCTTCTGAATAACCACCGAATCATAGAAGAAATCAAAAAAGAAATCAAAATATACCTAGAAATGAATGAAAATGAAAACACAACAACCCAAGACCTATGGGACACTGTAAAAGCAGTGCTAGGGGAAGGTTCATAGCATTACAGGCTTACATCAAGAAACAAGCAAAAAGCCAAATAAAGAACCTAACTCTACATCTAAAGCAATTAGAGAAGGAAGAAATGAAGAACCCCAGTGTTAGTAGAAGGAAAGAAATCTTAAAAATTAGGGCAGAAATAAATGCAAAAGAAACTAAAGAGACCATAGCAAAAATCAACAAAGCTAAAAGCTGTTTTTTTGAAAAAATAAACAAAATTGACAAACTATTAGTAAGACTCATTAAGAAACAAAGAGAGAAGAACCAAATTAACAAAATTAGAAATGAAAATGGGGAGATCACAACAGACAACACTGAAATACAAAGGATCATAAGAGACTACTACCAGCAGCTCTATGCCAATAAAATGGACAACTTGGATGAAATGGACAAATTCTTAGAAAAGTATAATATTCCAAAACTGAACCAGGAAGAAATAGGAGATCTTAACAGAGCCATCACAAGCAAGGAAATCGAAACTGTAATCAGAAATCTTCCAGCAAACAAAAGCCCAGGACCAGATGGCTTCACACCTGAATTCTACCAAAGATTTAGAGAAGAGCTAACACCTATCTTACTCAAACTCTTCCAGAATATTGCAGAAGAAGGTAAACTTCCAAACTCATTCTATGAGGCCACCATCATCCTAATTCCAAAACAAGACAAAGATGCCACAAAAAAAGAAAACTACAGGCCAATATCACTGATAAACATAGAGGCTAAATCCTTAACAAAATTCTAGCAAACAGAATCAAACAACATATTTAAAAAACCATACACCATGACCAAGTGGGCTTTATCCCAGGAATGAAAGGATTCTTTAATATCCAAAAATCAATCAATGTAATACACCACATTAACAAATTGAAAGATAAAAACCATATGATTATCTCAATAGATGAAGAGAAAGCCTTTGACAAAATTCAACACTCATTTATGATTAAAACTCTCCAGAAAGCACTTACCTCAACATAATAAAAGCTATATATGACAAACCCACACCAAACATCACCCTCAATGGTGAAAAATTGAAAGTATTTACCCTAAAATCAGGAACAAGACAAGGGTGCCCACTCTCACCACTACTATTCAACATAGTTTTGGAAGTTTTGGCCACAGCAATCAGAGCAGAAAAAGAAAAAGGAATCCAGATAGGAAAAGAAGAAGTGAGACTCTTGCTGTTTGCAGATGACATGATCCTCTACATAGAAAACGCTATAGACTCTACCAGAAAATTACTAGAGCTAATCAATGAATATAGTAAAGTGCCAGGATATAAAATTAACACACAGAAATCCCTTGCATTCCTATACACTAACAATGAAAAAACAGAAAGAGAAATTAAAGAAACAATACCATTCACCATTGCAACAAAAAGAATAAAATACTTAGGAATATATCTACCTAAAGAAACAAAAGACCTATACATAGAAAACTATAAAACACTGACGAAAGAAATCAAAGAGGACACAAACAGATGGAGAAACATACCGTGTTCATGGATTGGAAGAATCAATATTGTCAAAATGGCTATCTACCCAAAGCAATCTATAGATTCAATGCAATCCCTATCAAGCTACCAACGGTATTCTTCACTGAACTAGAACAAATAATTTAACAATTTGTATGGAAATACAAAAAAACTCAAACAGCCAAAGCAATCTTGAGAAAGAAGAATGGAACTGGAGGAATCAACCTGCCTGACTTCAGGTTATACTACAAAGCCACAGTCATCAAGACAGTGTGGTACTGGCACAAAGGCAGAAATATAGATCAATGGAACAGCATAGAAAGCCCAAAGATAGATCCACGAACCTATGGACACCTTATCTTTGACAAAGGAGCCAAGGATATACAATGGAAAAAAGACAACCTCTTTAACAAGTGGTGCTGGGAAAACTGGTCAACCACTTGGAAAAGAATGAAACTAGAACACTCTCTAACACCATACACAAAAATAATCTCAAAATGGATTAAAGATCTAAATGTAAGACTAGAAACTATAAAACTCCTAGAGGAGAACATAGGCAAAACACTCTCCGACATAAATCACAGCAGAATCCTCTATGACCCACCTCCAAGAATATTGAAAATAAAAGCAAAAATAAACAAATGAGACCTAGTTAAACCTAAAAGCTTTTGCACAACAAAGGAAACTATAAGTAAGGTGAAAAGACAACCCTCAGATTGGGAGAAAATAATAGCAAATGAAGCAACAGACAAAGGATTAATCTCAAAAATATGCAAGGAACTCCTGAAGCTCAATTCCAGAAAAATAAATGACCCAATCAAAAAATGGGCCAAAGAACTAAACAGACATTTCTCCAAAGAAGACATACAGATGGCTAACAAACACGTGAAAAGATGCTCAACATCACTCATTATCAGAGAAATACAAACCAAAACCACAATGAGGTACCATTACACACCAGTCAGGATGGCTGCTATCCAAAAGTCTACAAGCAATAAATGCTGGAAAGGGTGTGGAGAAAAGGGAACCCTCTTACACTGTTGGTGGGAATGCAAACTAGTACAGCCGCTATGGAAAACAGTGTGATTTCTTAAAAAAACTGGAGATAGAACTGCCATATGACCCAGCAATACCACTTCTGGGCATACACACTGAGGAAACCAGATCTGAAGGAGACACATGCACCCCAATGTTCATCGCAGCACTGTTTATAATAGCCAGGCCATGGAAGCCACCTAGATGCCCGTCAGCAGACGAATGGATAAGGAAGCTGTGGTACATATACACCATGGAATATTACTCAGCTGTTAAAAAGAATTCATTTGAATCAGTTCTAATGAGATGGATGAAACTGGAGCCCATTATACAGAGTGATGTAAGCCAGAAAGATAAAGAACATTACAGTATACTAACACATATATATGGAATTTAGAAAGATGGTAATGATAACCCTATTTGCAAAACAGAAAAAGAGACACAGAACAGACTTTTGGACTCTGTGGGAGAAGGCAAGGGTAGGATGTTTCAAAAGAACAGCATGTAATTATCTATAGTGAAACAGATCACCAGCCCAGGTGGGATGCATAAGACAAGTGCTCGGGCCTGGTGCACTGGGAAGACCCAGAGGAATTGAGTGGAGAGGGATGTGGGAGGGGGGATCGGGATGGGGAATACATGTAACTCCATGGCTGATTCATGTCAATGTCTGACAAAACCCACTGAAATGTTGTGAAGTAATTAGCTTCCAACTAATAAAAATAGATGAAAAAAATAAAAAATAAAAAATAAATAAATGCTAATAAAAGTGGCATTTTGGTACTTAAAGCAAAATAAATAAATAAATGCATAACTAAGTAGCATTGCTGAGTAATTCTTCATTTGTATCAGTATATAAGAGTACCTCCTCTGTTGGAAATATAGACTCTTCTCTAGATTAAATATTATAATAGGGCAAATTAAAATCAGAAAACAAAAAAGTGAACAATTCATGAACCATGCAATACTTACTGATCTCTAAAGGATTTAATGCAATAAATCTTAAAAGAAATGTCCATTATGGTAAAATATTTTCAATTTATATATTTAAATAAAATTTTTAAAAGTTTCCATTATTAAAAATGTTCTTACCTCATTTCATCACATAGTAGGCAAGATTATTCTAAATACCACTAACAAAGCCTAAGCCAGTTAAAAATGTCCATAAAGCTTAACAGGAATTGGCTTATGCATTTATACCTAATGAAGCATAAAATGACTTAATTGAGTTTGAAAATACTTGCATTTCATGAGTGGTTTATGGAAGTTGAGGTATGATCTGAGTATGCACATTGAAAAAAGAAAATTACAGAAAAATTTTAATTGGCACATCTACACTGAAGCAAAAATTTGCCCATTAAGTGATATGCTGACTATTGTGACAGAAATTTGATTTTACACTGTATTCTTTTCAAGAGTGGCAACAAAATTTGCTGGGTATACTATTAAAACAGGGAAAACAGGTGAAAGGCAAAAAAAAAAAATGAGCAGACAATATACTGTTAATATATTTCCATCTCTATATACAAAGATCTTTCAAAAAACCTCATAAAGACATTCTTAGATTTAGAAAAGGAGTTTCCCTGCTTGTTCAGAAGCTTTTACCTGTTTTTAGGTTGTTTTCTGCTAAGATGTAAATGCATCTGAGGAAGGAAATACCTGCAATCATCTATTAGCAATTATTTTTCAAATTTGCCACTGAAACTAGAAATGGGTGGGAACAGTATGAATTGAAACACACAGTCAAAAGACTGTGTCTCTCTGTATGACTTGAACTGATAGGACCCACAGAAATATAGTATGAATGTGACATGATTTAAACATTCAGTAGACTGAGGAATGCTTAAAGTAGAAAAGGGACATCTGCATCTTTAAAAACAATTCAGAAACATGCGATTATTTTAATATAGAAAGAAAGCCTTACATATAAAATTTGAGCTACATTTTCCTGAATAATTTGCACATGCTATTTTGCATATCCAATGCAAGAAAAAGGACTTAAGTCTGAAAATTCAAATTGAAATTTTTCAGCATGGAACTTTGGATTTTTTATCCTGTGAGCCATCAGGGAAGACCCAATAAATCCATATAAGGTATTAACTGTTTATTGCTTCCTTGAAATTGAATTTATGCAATTTGTAATGTAGAGCATGGAAAAGTGCTCAAACTAAAAATGCAAATACATAATTTCTGGGCAGTTCATGCCATTAACTCTTATTTAATGATACATAAATCAGTTGAATTATGCTTGCATAAATTATTAGCATTGAACTAGTAAAGTACTTAATAAAGATTTAGTATTTACTATTTTGTTAAAAATATAACAGAAATTTACTGAAATATATGTGAGATGCTACTAGGCACTTTGATATCAAAAGTAAATATATTTTGAGCACACATACACAGATAAATGTTACTATACTCAGGAAGTTGATAATTTATTAAGGAAAGCAAAGCATATTCAGCTTATTATATCATGAAACAATATGATAAATATCATTGAAGAAAAACAAAGGTAAATTATAATAAAACTGCAAAGATTGTAACTATTTGCAAATGCTATGACCAGTAGGGATTAATTTCCACCATATATAAACATATCATGTAACTCAATATCAAAAACACAACTCAATCAAAAAAATGCACAGAAAAACCTAACTGACATATTTCTAAACAGCAAATGCAGATGGCCAAGAGGCACATGAAAAGATGTTCAACACGGTTAATCATTGGGAAAATGCAAATCAAAAGCACAATGAGATATCACTTTATACCTGTTACAATGTCTATTATCAAAAAGGCAAGGTGTAAAAAATATTGGCAAGGATGTGGCAAGAATGGAACCTTTGTGTACTGTTGTTGGAATGTAAACTTTAGAAGCAACTATGGAAAACAGTATGGAGTTTCCTCAGAAAATCACAAATAGGACTGCTATTATAACCCAGTAGTTCCACTCATGGATGTATGTCCAAAAAAGACAAAAATACTAATTCAAAAAGAAATATGCACCCAGTGTTCATAACAGCCTCATAAATCCCAAGATATAGAAGCAACCTATCTGTCCATCAAGACATGAATGAATAAAGAAGATGTGGCAATATACACAATGGAATACTATTCAGACATAAAAATGGAATGAATTTTTGCCATTTGAAAGGAACTTGGAAGCCATTAAATCAGACATTTACATATAAACATATAATATCAATTATATGTGGAATTTAAAAAATCAATAAACTAGTGAATAAAGCAAAGAAAAAAAAGAAAGAAGCAAATTCAGTTTATAGAGAACAGAATAGTGGTTATCAGTGAGGCTAGGTATGGGCAATAGAGGAGTGTGGGAGTGAGAGGTTAAAACTATTGATATAATATAGGCTGAAGGATGTATTGTGCAATATGGGAATATAGTCAATATTTTTTAATAACTATAAATGGAAAGTAACTTTCAAAAATTGCATTAATTAAAAAAATTACTATATAATGGTGTTAATATGTCAGATCTAGGAAACACATATAGTCTTTTAGGAGACCAGATTGGCATTTAACTGGTGGTCAGGGATGACATTGATTAGGCACAATTAATTACACAGCACCTGAGGGCCATAATTATCTTAGAGAACTACATTTCATGAAATAAAACATTTCATTTCTTGCAAAAGTAGAAGGGGAATGGACTTTTATATAAAAAATGTTTCAATATATAACATCAACATATTTATCTTTATGTCATGGCAGCACTAAAACATAATGTTTAATTTTTTTTTCTTGAAAGATTGTTCTTATGAAAACAAAAGTGCTTAAGTTCTATGAAATTCACAGCTCCCCCTTTTTCTAGTTATTTAAATTTAGGCTCTATACTTCAATTTTCTCATCAATGAAATAGTGAAAATAATTGTATTCACCTCAGAAGGTTATTTATGAGGATTAAATAAAATATTATATGTAAAATTCCTAGAAGAGTATCTGGAATATAGCAAGTAAAACATAAACCTTAGTTGTGGTAATGTCATTTTTTTTTGGTTGCACTGAGCCTTCCTTGCTTCACACAGCCTCTAGTAGTTGTGGTGCTTGGGCTCAGTAGTTGCTGCACGTGGATTTATTTGTTCTGAGGCAAGTGGGATCTTAATTTCCTAATCAGGGAACTGCATCCTTTGCATTGGAAGACATATTCTTAACTACTGGACTTCCAGGCAAATCACAGAAATGTCAAGTAATCACCCAGAAGACTGAATGGGGTGAACAGAAGGGCAGAAGTAGTCAACATGTTTGGGAAAATAGTAATTTTGACAGGTGAGCAATGACATTAGTTACATATAGAGGAATAATGCAATAAATCTAGTATTCATAATGTAAGCTCATAGTTGGAAAGTTACTGTACTATAATATTTAAAGAGTTAGGCAATTGACAGCCACTGGATCACTAATCAGCCACAGTAGGCATGAAAGTTTGAAGTGTTCAAAGACTAAAGTCAAGGGGGCAGGGGAAAGAATAATTGAATAGAAATGAAAAAAAAAATTAAAAAGATTACATCTGAGAAACTTGAAAGATTGATCTTGATGCTAAAAAAAAGAGGAGAATCAAGCTGATTTTTTTTTAATAGTGACTACTGCTTTCTGAAGGAAATTTAACTTGCTTCCTAATTAAGTAAAAGTGTTTACAAAGAGATAGTTGATTTTTTTTTCTTAAACGTGGAATCTGTATTTGTCAACTTTATAACTTAATTGGGCTGGGAGGCTGACAAATTGATTTTTCTTGCTCCTAATTTATTTAATTCAGTTTTCACAATTAGGCAAGCAATTAATCAATGGTGGAGTCATTAAGATTCATTGCATTGAAACAGTGTCCTGACAATCATTCTAAATAAGATCTATGCAATTTATCAGAAGGCAGGTGTCCTGGAAAATCTTAAGTATACTGCAGGTAAGATGCTTACATTGATGATGGCTATTTTAGCTTCAGCTGAAATTGTAAGATGAAATTGAAGTAATTAAGTTTTGCTTTGGTTTATCTTGCAATCTTATCTAGAAATAAAATGATAGTTACTTACTAGTTATTAAGTCAAAACATGACAATTTTAAAGTGTAGCAATACTATAAAAGAATAGTTGTAAGATCCATTAATTATTTATTTCCTATAGTATGGAATAATACAGTTGTAGTCAGTTAAGATTTAAGTTTAGGATATCAAGCTCATGTATAGAATATGAGAGATGTGAAAAGTTTTAAATGACATTTTACTTAAAACCTGTGTATTATTCTGGCAAATATCGAATATTGGATTCTATTAAGATTGAATTTTGTGAGTTCTGCCATATAGAACCTCTGTGTTCTTGAGGAAAATTTCAAGAAATTCTGCTAGAATTTCTTAGTGGTGACTGTTGCTACTTTGGACTTCTCTGGTGGATCAGTGGTAAAGAGTCCACCTGCCAATGCAGGAGATGTGAGTTTGATCCCTGGGTTGGGAAGATCCCTTGGAGAAGGACATGGTAACCCACTCCAGTGTTCTTGTCTGGGAAATTGCATGGACAGAGGAGCCTGGTGCACTGCAGTCCATGGGGTCACAAAAGATGCAAACATGATTTAGCAACTAAACTGTTATTTTAAGATAATGCATAAAAATACTATGTAAATTGTAAACTGATATAAAAATTTTAAAACTATTAAACTGATATGGTCTTATTTAGTATCACTGTGTGCAATTAAATGTTTTAGAGAAAAATTCATTTTGTGTATTTTTTTATATTGAGCATTATTTTAGGAATATATCATCTAAATAAACCTTTCCAAAAATTGATCCCAAAATTCGAGATAAAGTCTTATTGTCTTGGTTTTAATCCCAGGTTTAAAATACCATCTTTACCCTAAAGGTAGTTCTGCCTGGGTTTCTCGTCTCTTATTAAAGGTCCATTTCCACTACTGCTGTAAAACTGAATCTCTTTCACCACTTCTATTTTCCTGAATTGCTCACTCTCATATACTTTGAAGACATTCTTGAATCGTCTGTGGTTCTCTGTCAGTCTTCAGAGATTGTACTCTTAGTCTGGTCTGCAGATATTCCAGAGCAGTTTCAGTTCTTTGCTATTAAATCTGAAGTTGCTTTCTCAGAGTATTCAATAGTTACAAAGAACTTGCTCATAAAGGTGAATTTTAAACTATGTATGGGAATTCCCTGGTTCAGTTCAGTTCTGTTAGTCTCTCAGTCGCCAGGCTTCCCTGTCCATCACTAACTCCCAGAGCTTCATCAAACTCATGTCCATCAAGTCAGTAATGCCATCTAACCATCTCATCCTCTATCATCCCCTTCTCCTCCTGCCTTCAGTCTTTCCCAGCATCAGGGTCTTTTCAAATGAGTCAGTTCTTCACACCAGCTGGCAAAAGTATTGGAGTTTCAACTTCAGTATCTGTCCTTCCAATGAATATTCAGGACTGATTTCCTTCAGGATTGACTGGTTGGAACTCCTTGCAGTCCAAGGGACTCTCAAGAGTCTTCTCCAACACCATAGCTCAAAAGCATCAATTCTTCAATGCTCAGCTTTCTTTATAGTGCAACTCTCATATCCATACATGACTTTTGGAAAAACCGTAGCTTTGACTACACAGACCTTTGTTGCCAAAGTAATGTCTCTGCTTTTTAATATGTTGTCTAGGTTGGCCATACATTTTCTTCCAAGGAGCAAGCGTCTTTTAATTTCATGGCTGCAGTCACCATCTGCAGTGATTTTGGAGCCAAGAAAATAAAGTCTGCCACTGTTTCCATTTTTTTCCCATCTATTTGCCATGAAGTGATGGGACTGGGTGCCATGAATTTAGCTTTTTGAATGTTGAGCTTTATGCCAACTTTGTCACTCTCCTCTTTCATCAAGAGTCTCTTTAGTTCCTCTTCACTTTCTGCCATAGTGTGGTGTCATCTGCATACCTGAGGTTATTGATATTTCTCCTAGTAATCTTGATTCCAGCTTGTGCCTCATGCAGGCCAGCATTTCACATGATGCACTCTGCATACATGTTAAATAAGAAGGATAACGATATACAGTCTTGACGTACTCCTTTTCCAATTTGGAACCAGTTGTTCCATATCCAGTTCTAACTCTTGCTTCTTGACCTGCATACAGATTTCTCATAAAGCAGGTCAGGTGGTCTGGTATTCCCACCTCTTTAAGAATTTTCCACAGTTTTTTGTGATCCACACACTCAAAGGCTTTGCATATTCAATAAAGCAGAAGTAAATATTTTTTTCTGTAACTCTCTTGCCTTTTCGATGATCCAACGGATGTTGGCAATTTAATCTCTGGGTCCTCTGGCTTTTTTAAATCCAGCTTGAACATCTGAATGTTCTCATTTAACACACTGTCGAAGCCTGGCTTGGAAAAATTTGAGCATTAATTTACTAATGTGTGAGATGTGTGTGATTGTGCAGTAGTTTGAGCATTCTGTGGCATTGACTTTGTTTGGGTTTGGAATGGAAACTGACCTTTTCCAGTCCTGTGGCCACTGCTGAGTTTTCAAAATTTGCTGGTATATTGAGTGAAGCATTTTCAAAGCATCATCTTTTAAAATTTGAAATAGATCAACTGGAATTCCATCACCTCCACTAGCTTTGTTTATAGTGATGCTTCCTAAGGCCCACTTGACTTTGCATTCTAGGATGTCTGGCTCTAGGTGAGTGATCACACCATCGTGGTTATCTGGGTCATGAAGATCTTTTTTCTATAGTTCTGTGTATTCTTGCCACCTTTTCTTAATATATTTTGCTTCTGTTAGGTACATCCAATTTCTGTCCTTTATTGAGCACATTTTTGCATGAAAATATTCCCTTGGTATCTCTAATTTTCTTGAAGTGATCTCTAGTCTTTTCCATTCTATTTTTTTCCTCTATTTCTTTGCACTGATCACTGATGACAGCTTTCTTATCTCTCCTTGCTATTCTTTAGAACTCTGCATTCAAATGGGTATATATTTCATTTTCTCCTTTCCTTTAGATTCTCTTCTTTTTTCAGCTATTCATAAGGCCTCCTCAGACAACCGCTTTGTCATTTCCCCCCCTTTTTTTTTATCCTTGTGGATGGTCTTGATCACTGCCTCTTGTACAATGTCATGAACCTCTTTCCATAGTTCTTCAGCTCTCTGTCAATCAGATCTAATCCCTTGAATCTATTTGTCACTTCCACTGTATAATAGTAAGGGATTTTATTTAGGTCATACCTGAATGGTCTAATGATTTTCCCTAGTTTCTTCAATTTAAATCTGAAATTGGCAATAATCAGTTCATGATCTGAGGCACAGTCACCTCCCAGTCTTGTTTTTGCTTACTGTATAGAGCTTTTCCATCTTTGGCTGCAAAGAATATAACCAAACAATTCCCTGCTGGTCAGTGGTTAAGACTTGCTGCTTTCACTGCAGCAGCCAGGTCCAAGCCCTGGTTGGGGTTCTAAGACCCTGCAAGCCTCATGGAGAGATGAAAATTAAATAAATAAAATAAAAACTATGTAGTATAAATACTTTAAAAGTATTGAAATGATTGTGAAACACATTGCTACTACAGTCCAGAATGACTTTCTGCATCTCTCATTACAAGCATAGTACTTTGTCATTTCTGTACATTTGACTAGGAGGCTGAAAAACTGTGCATGCTTGTAATGACGCTGTAATACTTCAGTGGCTTTTGTGCCTTTTAGTGTGAAAAGTCAGAAGTCTACTCTTCCTTCTAAAAGGAGGCAGTGAGCACATTTACCAATGATATTGCATCCCGCTTGCTACTTGTTAAGTGTCAGGAAATAGCACTTCCCCTGATGAAAGTCACTGTACTTTCTAGCACAGATTAAACCACTGCCAATTTCTATTTCTGGTCTTTGAAATTCACCAGTATCACTTGGGGAATGTTTTTCTTTTGTTCAACTTTGTTTCAATTATAGAGTCAGTATGCTCAAGTTATTTCAACTCAGTCTAGTGTGAGTTGTTTGTATCTATAAACTTAAGTGTTGAATTACAGTTGATTCAAATGGTGGAAGGATATTTTCCTGGAGTTCCTAATCTATGAGATAATCTTGACTAAACAAAGCACCCAACTACTAGAGTTATTAAGTAATCACATATTGTTTATGTTGAATTCTTTTATTGGAAACATAGTGGCCATGCAAGGGTTGAGATAAAGAGATATTTGTGGGAATATATACATATAATTATATATTATATACAAATTTATATTATATATTATAAATGAATATATAAATATAAATATATAAATTACATAAACTATATAATGTGTACATTTTATAAATATATATTGTATATATAACAATAAAAGTAATTACATATATTATATAATATATTAATTAGTATACATTATATAGAATAAATATAAGATTATATGTATATAATTTTATGCCTAAAGGTCTTCCTTAAGAACTTTAGGCCATGTTGATGCCCACTGACATGGACTATATTTAGAGTTAGCATCAGAGTATAGCTCTAACTCAATTCTAAGCTTTCTAATAGTTTATCTTTATACCTTATTAAGGACCTATAAAGAATTACCATTTCCAACAAAAATGGGCTGACAGGGACCAGATTTTGAGACACAAGTCTCCATAAATCTTTCACATATTTCTACACAACTAGGCAATAAAAAAGGCACATGCTGTAGGACTATCTTTTTAGGAATGCTGATATGAGCACATAACTCTGGAAAGACAGAGACAAAGACTTCCTCCAAAGGAAATTTATTTATACTTTCAGAGAGTAAAGATGGAGACATTTTTCTCCCTGAAGACATTCCAAGATAATAAAAATAAGACACTTTTCTCCTCCTTTAAGAGATATTTGCTTACATCTGAAGATAATGAAAATAATGTCTCACTAGCAGGGAGGAAGAGCATTCTTTCAGGCAGTCCCTATATAATACATCTCTTAATGTTTGAGTTTCTTTCCTATAGCATAGCTCCAGTGAGCATATACGTACCATCTGGCTCTTACTATCTTACCCTTGGTAATCACGGTCCAGGAACAACTACCACAATGTTATTCTGACTGCTACTTTTTACTTTGAGTGATGAATGATCTCCTGTCACTGACCCAGACATCTCATGTTAAGTATCTGTGAAACTGTGATGGGTTAACTTATTACTTTCCAAGAAAGATAAAATCCCAGACTCTTTTTTAGTTTCTTACTTGACAATTCAATGCCAAATGTATACTTCCATCTGAAATAATAAAAAGAGACAAAATACTTTTTAAAAATGAAAAAAATAAATGTTTACAACCGTGGACATCAGGCAAAAAAGTACAGTAATCTCTGAAAGACAGGAAACAAATAAGTTAAGCCCAATAATAGCTTCACCTTATTACCCTCTAAGATTCTCCATGGCACAGGAAGTGATATTCAGTGAGATCTTGTGTTGAAATACCAGTACTGAGGAAATGAAGCTCAGGAGATGGTCTCCAAGAAGACCAAGGTGGCTCTATCACTAAGTATAAGCTGCATAGAAAGAGAAGTTCATATTTGCAAACAATTCGGTAAAGCACTAGTTAGAGCATGCTCCAGCTGGGAGAGAGGCGTGTCATCTAAAAGGATTAGATGGCTAGTTCCTACATAGTGTCAGGAAAATGCCTGTTCTCAACAGCCATACTGGAAAAAGTCATAATTTTTGGCAACTATGGTAGAAGACTCAAGGTATTTTTAATAGTTAATGGACACAACATGGCCTTAAATTGAGTCTTGAACTATATCTTCCTAATAACTTGAAACAGCAAGTCCTGAATAAATCGTACTCTTTCCAACTAATTCAATTGCATCCCAGAATAAAAAGCATTGAATAGCTTTGTGAATAGAAACATATCTAGTACCCAGTAAGTTAAAATTCAGAGTCTGACATCTAATCAAATATTATTAAGCATACAAATATGATCCAAGAAACCATAATGAAGAGAATAATTAATTAATCAAAACCTACCCACAAGTGACACAGATATTGGAATTAGCAGACAAGGATATTAAGACACTTATTAACTGTATTCCAAATGTTTAAATAGAAGCATGAAAAGTATAAAAATACCCAGTAAAATTCTAAGGATGAAGCTACAATACCTGACATGAAAAACATATCAGATGGGATTAACTACAAATTAGATATGGCAGAAAAAATGATTAGTGAACTTGAAGTCACAGCAATAGATATACCTAAAATGAGACAGAGAAAAAGATGAAATGCACAAAATAATGAGAAAAAAAAAGTTTTACAGCATCTATAAGGACCTTAATATTCATGTAACTAGAATCCCCAAATGGGAAGAGGAATAGAAAAAGTTTGAGGAAATAGCAGTCAATTCTTTTTTTTTTTTTTTTTAATGAGATGCTGTGGGAAAATTAACAAGATAGTCCCAGTCAGGCTCTGTTGCTCCACACTCTCATGCCCTCTTGCCCCTTGTTCTGTAAACAATGATTTTGCATTGTTGTTTAACAGTTGAGATCATTTATAGCACTGCATGTTCACATCATGAGATACCCACTTGGTTAAGGCTTAACAGTATGAGCTTCACCATGAAAGCCTTAGATGCTGCTGCATTGGGGCTACATTGGAGCAGCATCATGATTATCTTATATGAGGTTATGTTATGGCTACATTATGGCTATGTTATAGTTATGTTGTGGCTGCTGCTATGGCTGCTGCATCAGCCAGGAGAGGTTGTGTAATGGCAGCCATGTCTTCCAGAAGATAATAAACTTGTCTGCAGTTTCTACAGTTCCTGGCTTCTTCTTCCAGCATCTTAGTTCGTGCCTTGCCTACTCTGGGTTCAGCCAACAGTGCAGAAAATGTGAATAGCAAGACTATTGGCCTCAGGAACAGGATCAATTATACATTTTGCATAAGCATCAGGATACCCAGCAGGTAGGGGAACCTGAGGCTACACTGGATCAAGGAAGCCACTGGCCACCATATAGCAAGTAGTACCATGTGGCTGCAATCCTCTCAGTGTGGTCTCCAGTGGAAGACTGGGAGGCAATGAATGGTTCACAAGATATCATTGAAAAGGCATTACATGAAATGACTTCTTATTTGCCAAACAAGGTGGCATGAATTCTCCCTTGAACCAAGGGGTGGATTTTTCCTGACTGCCCTGAAAGTGAATATGGATTATGCCCTACATGATGCTATGCCAGTGTGCAATGTGCACAGACACTTGGAAGAATTAATGCAATGTATATTGGCAAGAACCTCATGGTCCTAAGGAACCCAGCAACTCTGATGGTGAAGTGGTAAGTGATGATGATGATGAACATTATGAGACTGCAAGGCTATGCTTGGCAGTGAGGCCTGTTGTATAACATAAAGTGAAACAGCCTATAGCCTGGGGGAGGGCAGATTTCATCAAGGAGCCCGTATTGTGACTGAGATCATGACATATTAATCATATAGTCAGGCAGAGTTGATCGACTTGGATAAACAATTTCAGCAAAAGTAAGGGGAACCCTTGGCAGCGTGGCTCTTGGGACTTTGGGACACAGGGTGGACAGTATCTATGTTATGGGGGTGAAGTAGAGTGGCTGGCATCTATAACCATTTACCCCTCATTGAAACAAAGGTTGCATAATTCTAGACTTTATGCAAGGGACTAGCATTGCTCAGGCAAGGGCATGCAAGGGCTGCCTAATCAAATATACACCCTCATGGAATGGATTAATGCTGCCATCTGAATCATGTAGTTGAATGTGGGAGAGCTCCCAGATACTATGAGTAAATGACATACCTATGTCCAGTTGACACAAGTGGTGGGAGAACTGGGCATGAAGCAGTTGATATTTCACCCAAATAGTAGAGGCTCAGATGATGAGTATTTTATTGGTAACATTCAAGATGCCATTTTGAACAATACCCCATCCACCATTTTTGGATCTCTGCTATTCTTGCACCCTATGTGAGGCGTCCCATCTATGAGGTGACCTCGATGGTGGTTAGCTTGGGAAAAATAGAGGAATGACAGCAGGCAAAGGGGATTAGAAGTGTGAAGGCCCTGAAGGGGGCCCAAACTGGTAAAGGCCCCATCTGGGTAATGAGAATGCAAATGTGATTTGCTAGCAGCAGGAGTTAACAGAAGTAAAATTGATAGACAGCCCAATGCTCTGCTCCTAGAACTATGGAGGCAACTGAGACTGGAGCAGCAGTTTACCAAGTTTGGGAAGAATGCAGAGCAAGGGATACAGGTGGTTCAGTTAAAAGATTACATGGCACATAAGGATGGTCTTTTCTATGATGGCTTTTTCCACTTTGAATAGGGCTAAGACCAAGGTACCCTCCTGAAGAGCCCAAGTAGGGACTGGAGGCCTCATATAGAACTTGCAATTCACTGGTCACTAACTAATGTACAGAGAGTAATATCCCTGGTTGACACTGGTGTCAAATGAAGTCTTGTTATGACAAGCTTTAGTAGTTTCTTGGTCCTAGTACGTGCATTGATGGCTATAGTGGCCAGGTGATGTAGATTTAGTTTGTAAAGATTTAAGGTGTTGTCCTATGATGTAGATTGTACTATAAAAGCTGTGTTCTATGATGTGGATTTAGAACAGTGTACAGTAAATGTTATGTCTGTGATGTAGGTTCAATAGAACAGTATAATGTAAAGGCTGTGTCCTGTGATGTGCTACTAACCTCTGATTCTCTTGCAGATTTAGAACAGCATGAAAGCATTTGGAATCTTGTGGATGGGCTCTGAGTGCTTCAAAGATCCCTCTCTTTGAAGGTGTGGGCCTGGCAGCAGTTGGGGGTGTTTTTCAGGTCAATAATAATAAAAAAACCCTGCAGGGGTGCAGTTGTTCCTATGGAGGCTTTCCTGTGATTTCATAAGGACAGACGGTGAATTGAACTTGTTCATGGAAGACAAAGGCACTCCACATGAGGTGGGTGACTGCTAGCTCCATTAGGGCAAGGACTACAGCATGAGTTCCAGGTGATACCCGGCATTGGCTTTTGCTATGTATTGGGGGTGTAACTGTTTGTTGTTGTAGCAACTGCTGTTGTAAGACGGAAGTTCAAGGGTCAGTGTTACTTGTCAAGGGAATATTGCAGAAGATGAACTATGCATAAGTTGTGAGGTGAGAGACCCTGCAGGGCTGAGTGGGGAAATTAACAAGATGGTGCCAGTCAGGCTCTGTCACCACACAATCTTATGCTCTCTTGACCCATGTTCTGTAAACAATGATTTTGCATGGTTGTGTAACAGCTGAGATCACTTATAGCACTACATATGCACATCACAATGTACTCCCTTGGTCACAGGCTACTTTGTGTGGTACGCCTATGTGAGCTTCACCATGAAAGCCCTGGCTGCTGCTGTACTGGGGCTACATTGGAGACATCATGATTATGTTATATGACATTATGTTATGGCTACATTAGGATTATGTTGTATGGCTGCTATAACTACTGTATCACTCAGGAGAGAGGCTGCCTAATGGTGTGTAATGTTTGCTATGCCAGCCAGGAGATAACAAATATGTCTTCAATTCCTATGGCTCTTTGGGTGTCCTTATAGCTTGCATCTTGCCTACTCTGGGTTCAGCAAACAGTACAGACAGTGTGAACGGCAAGACAATTGGTGTCATGATGAGGATCAGCTAAACAAATATAAACTACAAACCCACAAGTACAAAAAGCTCAATAAAACCTGAACAGAAAACATTTGAGAGTATAGGAAGTTCTGAGCTCTCAGAGTCCACATAATATATAGACAATCTGGAACATAAGAAAAAAACTCAGCTCTATTTATTTAACTGATAAAACTGAATTGCCATATACTAGAAAATGTCTTCAGTTCTACAAGCATTATTTCATGTAATTCTTTCCTTTTGTATTGAGTTATATATAAACACGATGGTGTGATCACTCACCTAGAGCCAGACATCCTGGAATGTGAAGTCAAGTGGGCCTTAGAAAGCATCATTATGAACAAAGCCAGTGGAGGTGATGGCATTCCACTTGAGCTATTTCAAATCCTAAAGATGATGCTGTGAAAGTGCGGCACAAATATGCCAGCAAATTTGGAAAACTCAGCAGGGGCCACAGGACTGGAAAAAAAATGTTTTCATTCCAATCCCAAAGAAAGGCAATGCCAAAAAATGTTCAAAATACCACACTATTGCACTCATCTCACACGCTAGTAAAATAATACTCAAAATTCTCCAAGCCAGGCTTCAGCGACATGTGAACCATGAACTTCGAAATGTTCAAGCTGGTTTTAGAGAAGGCAGAGGAACCAGAGATCAAATTGCCTACACCCACTGGATCATCAAAAAAGCAAGAGAGTTCCAGAAAAAACATCTATTTCTGCTTTATTGACTATGCCAAAGCCTTTGACTGTGTGGATCACAATAAACTTTCATTCCCATGAAAAACGTGAATACCAGACCACCTGATCTGCCTTTTGAGAAACCTATATGCAGGTCAGGAAGCAACAGTTAGAACTAGACGTGGAACAACAGACTGGTTCCAAATAGGAAAAGCAGTATGTCAAGGCTGTATATTGTCACCCTGCTTGTTTAACTTTTATGCAGAGTACATCATGAAAAATGCTGGGCTGGAAGAAGCACAAGCTGGAATCAAGATTGCTGGAAGAAATATCAATAAACTCAGAAATGCAGATGACACCACCCTTATGACAGAAAGTGAAGAGAAACTAAAAAGCCTCTTGATGAAAGCAAAAGAAGAGAATGAAAAAGTTGATTTAAAGCTCAACATTCAGAAAATTAAGACCATGGCATCTGGTTCCATCACCTCATGAGAAATAGATGAGGAAACAGTAGAAACAGTGTCGGACTTTATTTTTTGTGGCTCCAAAATCACTGCAGATTGTGATTGCAGCCATGATATTAAAAGATGCTTACTCCTTGGAATGAAAATTATGACCAACTTAGATAGCATATTGAAAAACAGAGACATTACTTTGCCAACAAAGGTCTGTCTGGTCAAGGCTATGGTTTTTCCAGTGGTCATGTATGAATGTGAGAGTTGGACTGTAAAGAAAGCTGAGCACCAAAGAATTGATGCTTTTGAACTGTTGTTTTGGAGAAGAATTTTGAGAGTCTCTTTGACTACAAGGAGATCCAACCAGTCCATCCTAAAAGAGATGAGTCCTGGGTGTTCATTGAAAGGATTGATGCTGAAGCTGAATCTCCAATACTTTGGCCATCTCATGGGAAAAGTTGACTCATTGGAAAATACCCTGATGCTGGGAGGGATTGGGAGCAGGAGGATAAGGGAACAACAGAGAATGAGATGGCTGGATGATATCACCGATGTCCAGCATCAATGGACATGAGTTTGAGTAAACTCTTGTTGTCTGTAATGGACAGGGAGGCCTGGCTTGCTGTGATTCATGGGGTTGCAAAGAGTTGGACACGACTGAACGACTGAACTGAACAGAACTGATAGCTGATTAACAAACAATGTTGTGATAGTTTGAGGTTAACAGTGAAGGGATTCAGCCATACATATATATGTATCCATTGTGCCTCAAATTCCTTTCCCATTAACGCCGCCATATAACACTGAGCAGAGTTCCACATACTATACAGTATTGTTGGTTATCCATTTTAAATATAACAGTATATATAAATCTATCCCAAACTCCCTAACTATCCCTTGCTCCCATCCTTCCCCCAAGAAACCAGAAGTTCATTCTCTAAATCTGTGAGTCTTTTTCTGTTTTGTAAGGGAATTAATTTGTATCATTTCTTTTTAGATTTCACATAAGGGATGCCATTCAATATGAAACTTTCTGTCTTATTTCACTCATTATGACAGTCTCTAGGGGGTGCATTCATATTCCTGCAAATGACATAATTTCATTCTTTTTAATGGATGAGTAATATTACATTGTATGTATGTACCACATTTATTTTATCCAATCTTCTGTTGATGAACATCTAAGTTTTTTCATGTCTTGGCTCTTGTAAGCAGTACTGCAGTGGATATTGGGGTACTGGGGTCCATGCATCCTTTTGAATCATCTTTTTCTCTGAATATATGCCCAAGAGTGGGATTGCAGTGTCATGTGGTAGCTTTATTTTAATTTTCAAGCAAGCACCATTCTGTTCTCCATAATGACCACACCAATTTACAGTCCAGCCAACAGTGTAAGAGGGTTCTCTTCTCTTCGCATCCTCTCTAGCATTTTTTGTTCATGGATATTTTGATAAAAGCCACTCTGGCTTACGTGAAGTGATATTTCATTGTAGTTTTGATTTGCATTTCAGAAGGTTGCATAGAATCACTGACTCAAAGGACAGGGAAGCTTGACTTGCTGTAGTCCATGGGGTCCTAAAGAGTCAGAAAGGACTGAGCAACTAACAACAACAAGAGATGGTGTTTCCCCTTTCACTGAAGAAACTGAAACCCAGAAAGGTCAAGGGCTAAATCACAGGGACAGGATGTCTCCAAGTCAAGTCTTTACAGCTCCAGAGAAATCTGTTTATCTGAGGGCCAGTGTTCATGTATTCATGTAAATATTTGTGACAATTTCCAAACAGGCAGAAATGATCCTTTGAGATACTGAGTTTTTAAAGAGAATTATCAAAAATTTCTCCTCTGATCTTTGCTAGTTCTAAAGAGCTAATTTTAAAACTAAATTCAGTCCTTGATATTCTTTTTTTTTGAAACAATATTCGAACTGAAGTCACTTTTAACAACTTTGAGAGCTTCTTGCAGATTTTGCTAAAGTTATATAAAGAAGAAAAAAAATAAAGAGAGAGAGAAGGAAATGGCAACCAACCCTAGTATTCTTGTCAGGAAAACCCCATGGACAGAGGAACTGAGTGGACTATGATCCATGGTGTCACCAAGAGACAGACATGACTTAGTGACTAAACAAAACAACAAAAATTAGTGATGTTGAACATCTTTTCCTGTGCCTTTTGACTATCTGTATGTCTCTTTTAGAGAAATGTCTATTTAAGTCTTCTGTCCTCTTTTGATCAGATTGTTTGTTTTGATACTGTTTGCCTCAGTTCAGTTGCTGAGTCATGTCCGACTCTTCGTGACTCCTTGAATCCCAGCATGCCAGGCCTCCCTGTCAATCACCAACTCTCAGAGTTCACCCAAACTCATGTCCATCGAGTAGGTGATGCCATCCAGCCATTGCATCCTCTGTCATCCCCTTCTCCTCCTGCTCCCAATCCCTCCCAGCTTCAGGGTCTTTTCCAGTGAGTCAACTCTTCACATGAGGTGGTCAAAGGATTGGAGTTTCAACTTCAGCATCATTCCTTTCAATGAATACCCAGGACTGATCTCTCTTTTTTTTTTTTTTTTTTAATTTTTTTTTTCAGGATTTTTATTTTTTTTTTTTTTTTTTTTTTAAATTATTTTTTAATTATTTTTAATTTTTATTTATTTTTTAAAATTAGTTGGAGGCTAATTACTTTACAATATTGTAGTGGTTTTTGTCATATATGGACATGAATCAGCCTTGGATATACATGTACAGTATACTAACACATATATATGGAATTTAGAAAGATGGTAATGATAACCTTATATGCAAAACAGAAAAAAAGACACAGATGTATAGAACAGACTTTTGGGCTCTGTGGGAGAAGGCGATGGTGGGATGAGGACTGGTCTCTTTTAGGATGGACTGGTTGTATCTCCTTGCTGTCCAAGGGACTCTCAACAGTATTCTGTGATGACACAGTTCAAAAGCATCAATTCTTCGGCTCTAGCTTTCCTCACAGTCCAAATCTCACGTCCATACATGACCACTGGAAAAAACATAGCCTTGACTAGACAGACTTTTGTTGGCAAAGTAATGCTTCTGCTTTTCAATATGTTATCTAAGTTGGTCATAACTTTCCTTCCAAGGAGTAAGCATCTTTTAATTTCATGGCTGAAATCACCATCTTCAGTGATTTTGGAGCCCAAAAAAGTCTGACACTGCTTCCACTGCTTCCCCATCTATTTCCCATGAAGTGATGGGGCCAGATGGCATGATATTAGTTTTCTGAATGTTGAACTTTAAGCCAACATTTTCACTCTCTTCTTTTGCTTTCATCAAGAGGCTTTTTAGTTTCTCTTCACTTTTTGCTGTAAGGGTCATGTCATCTGCATATCTGAGTTTATTGATATTTCTTCCAGCAATCTTGATTCCAGCTTGTGCATCTTCCAGCCCAGCATTTTTCCTGATGTACTCTGCATATAAGTTAAACTAGCAGGGTGACAATATACAGCCTTGACGTACTCCTTTTCCTATTTGGAATCAGTCTGTTGTTTCATGTCTAGTTCTAACTGTTGCTTCCTGACCTGCATATAGGTTTATCAAAAGGCAGGTCAGGTGGTCTGCTATTCCTAAGTCTTTCAGAATTTTCCACAGTTTATTGTGATCCACACAGTCAAAGGCTTTGGCATAGTCAATAAAGCAGAAATAGATGTGATTCTGGAACTCTTGCTTTTTTGATGATTCAGTGGATGTAGGCAATTTGATCTCTGGTTCCTCTGCCTTTTCTAAAACCAGCTTGAACATCTGGAATTTCATGGTTTGCATGTTGCTGAAGCCTGGCTTGGAGAATTTGAGCTTTACTTTACTAGTGTGTGAGATGAGTGCAATAGTGTGGTAGTTTGAGCATTCTTTGGGATTGCCTTTCTTTGGGATTGGAATGAAAACTGACCTTTTCCAATTCTGTGGCCCCTGCTGAGTTTTCCAAATTTGCTGGCATATTGAGTGCAGCACTTTCACAGCATCATTTTTCATAATTTGAAATAGCTCAAGTGGAATGCCATCACCTCCACTGGCTTTGTTCATAGTGATGCTTTCTAAGGCCCACTTGATTTCACATTCCAGGATGTCTGGCTGTAGGTAAATAATCACACCATTGTGATTATAGGGGTCGTGAAGATCTTTTTTGTATAGTTCTTCTGTGTATTATTGGCACGTCTTCTTCATATCTTCTGCTTCTGTTAGGTCTCTAGCATTTTTATCCTTTATTGAGCCCATCTTTACATGAAATGTTCCCTTGGTATCTTTAATTTTCTTGAAGAGATCTCTAGTCTTTCCCATTCTGTTGTTTTCTTCTCTTTCTTTTCATTGATTAGTGAGGAAGACTTTCTTATCTCTCCTTGCTATTATTTGGAACTCTGCATTCAAGTAGGTATATCTTTCCTTTTCTCCTTTGCGTTTTGTTTCCCTTCTTTTCACAGCTATTTGTAAGGCCTCGTCAGACAGCGATTTTGCCTTTTTGCATTTCTTTTTTCTTGGGAATGGTCTTGATTCCTGCCTCCTGTGCAATGTCACGAATCTCTGTTCGTAGTTCATCAGGCACTCTGTCTGTCAGATCTAGTCCCTTAAATCTATTTCTCACTTCCACTATATTGTCATAAGAGATTTGAATTAGGGCATACCTGAATGGTGTAGTGATTTTCTCCACTTTCTTCAATTTCAGTCTGAATTTGACAATAAGGAGTTCATGAGCAGAGCCACAGTCAGCTGCCAGTCTTGTTTTTGCCATGTTTGGCTGCAAAGAATATAATCAATCTGATTTTGTTGTTGACCATCTAGTGATGTCCATATGGATGGTGCAGAAGCACAGTAGCTGTGATGGACAGCACAGAAGCATGTCCTAGAGGAGCTACCCCACATCCAGCGTAAGGAGAGTCAGCTGCACTTTGCTGGAGCAGCCATGAAGAGATACACCACATCCAAGGTAAGAGAAACCAAAGTAAGATGACGCACTGAGAGAGGGCATCAGAGGGCAAACACACGGAAACTTCAATCACGGACAGCTAGCCAATCTGATCACATGGACTACAACCTTGTCTATCTCAGTGAAACTGTACCATGACTTGTGGGGCCACCCCAGACGGTCAGGTCATGTTGAAGAGATCTGACAGAATGTGTTCCTCTGGAGAAGGGAATGGCAAACCACTTCAGTATTCTTGCCTTGAGAACCCCATGAACAGCATGAAAAGGCAAAAAGATAAGACATTGAGAGATGAACTCCTCAGGTCGTTAAGGGCCCAATATGCTACTGAAGATTAGTGGAGAAATAACTCAAGAGAGAATTAAGGGATGCACCCAAAGCAAAAACAACACCCAGTTGTGGGTGTGACTGGTGATAGAAGCAAGGTTTGATGCTGTAAAAAGCAATATTGCATAGGAACCTGGAATGTTAGGTCCATGGATCAAGGCAAATTGGAAGTGGTCAAACAGGAGATGGCAAGAGTGAACATCAACATTCTAGGAATCAAAGAGCTAAGATGGACTGGAATGGGTGATTTTAACTCAGATGACCATTATAGCTACTACTGTGGGCAGGAATCCCTTGGAAAGAAATGGAGTAGCCATCATGGTCAATGAAAGAGTCTGAAATGCAGTACTTGGATGCAGTCTCCAAAATGACAGAATGATCTCTGCTCGTTTCCAAGGCAAATCATTCAATATCACGGTAATCCAAGTCTGTGCCCTGACCAGTAATGCTGAAGAAGCTGAATTTGAACATTTCTATGAAGACCTACAAGATCTTCTAGAATTAACACCCAAAAAAGATGTCCTTTTCATTTTAGGGGACTGGAATTCAACAACAGGAAGTCAAGAAACACCTGGAGTAACAGGAAAATTTGGTTTTGGGCTACAGAGTGAAGCAGGACAAAGGCTAATAGAGTTCTGCCAAGAGAATAGAGTTCTGCCAGAATCCATTGGTCATAGCAAACACCCTCTTCCAACAACACAGGAGAAGACTCTACACATGGACACCGTTTCTCAGAGCTTGCTCCAGTTCATGTCTATTGAGTCAGTGATGCCACACAGCTATCTCATCCTCTGTCATCCCCTACACATTCTGCCTTCAGTCTTTCCAGATTCAAAGTTTATTTTGATGAGTCAACTTTGGGCATCAGGTGGGCAAAATATTGGAGCTTCAGCATCAGTCCTTCCAATGATTATTCAGGTTTGGTTTACTTTAGGATTGACAGATTTTATCTCCTTGCAGTCCAAGAGACTCTCAAGAGTTTTCTCCATCACCACAGTTCAAAAGTATCAATTATTTGGCACTCACCCTTCTTTATGTTTCAACTTTCACAAACATGCATGACTATCAGAAAAACTGTATCTTTGACTAGATAGACCTTGGTCGGCAAAGTAAAATCTCTGTGTTTTAATATGCTGTGAGGTTTGACATAATTTTTATTTCAAGGGGCAAGTGTCTTAATTTCATGGCTGCAATCACCATCTGCAGTGATTTTGGAGGCCAAGAAAATAAAGCCTGTCACTGTTTCCATTGTTTCCCCATCTATTTGCCTTGAAGTGATGGGACCAGATGCCATGATCCTCAATTTATGAATGTTGAGTTCTAAGCCAGTTTTTTACTCTCTTCTTTCACTTTCAGTAAGAGTTTGTTTAGTTTCTCTTTGCTTTCTGTGCTAAGAGTGACTGCTGCTGCTGTTGCTGCTGCTTAAGTCACTTCAGTCATGTCCAACTCTGTGCGACCCCATAGACGGCAGCCCACCAGGCTCCCTTGTCCCTGGGATTTTCCAGGCAAGAAAACTGGAGAGGGTAGCCATTTCCTTCTTCAATGCATGAAAGTGAAAAGTGAAAGTGAAGTCCTTCAGTCATATCCAACTCTTAGCAACCGCATGAACTGCAGCCCACCAGGTTCTTCCATCTCTGGGATTTTCCAGGCAAGAGTACTGGAGTGGAGTGCCTTTGCCATCTCTGATAAGAGTGATGTCATCTGCATATCTGAGGCTCTTGATATCTCTCTCTGCAGTCTTGATTCAGGCTTGTGCTTCAACCAGCGAAGCATATCACATGTTGTATTCTGTATATAAGTTAAATAAGCAGGGTGATAATATATAGCTGTGATGTACTCCTTTTCCAGTTTTGAACCAGTTAATTATTCTCTGCCTGGCTCCTATTGTTGCTTCTTGCCAAGCATGCAGATTTTGCAGGAGGAAAGTAAGGTAGTCTGATATTCCTATCTCTTTAAGAATTTTCCACAGTTTGTTGTGCTTCACACTGTCAAAGGTTTTAGCATAGTCAATGAAGCACAGTTCAGTCAGTCAGTTCAGTCACTCAGTTGTGTCTGACTCTTTGCGACCCCATGAACAGCAGAACGCCAGGACTCCCTGTCCATCACAAGTAGATTTTTTTTTTCTGGAATTCTCTTGTTTATTCTATGATCCAAAATATTTTGGCACTTTGACTTCTGGTTCCTCTGACTTTACTAAATCTAGCTTTTACATTTGGAAGTTCTAAGTTCAAGTACTGTTGAAGACTGGTGTGGAGAATTTTGACCAATACTTTGATAGCATGTGAAATGAGTGCAATTGTGTGGTAGTTTGGACATAATTTGGCATTGCCCTTCTTTGGGGTTGGAATTAATATTGACCATTTTACAGTCGTGTGGCCACTGCTGAGTTTTCCGAATTTGCTCGAATTTTGAGTGCAGAACTTTAAGAGCTTCATATTTTATGATTTGAAATAGCTCAACTGGAATTTGATCACCACCACTAGCTTTGTTGTAATGATTCTTCCTATGGACCACTTGATTTCACCTTCTAAAATGTATTGCTCTAGTTCAATGATCGCACCGTTCTGATTATCTGGGTCGTTAAGACTTTTTTTGTATAGTTCTCTGTATTCTAGCCACCTCTTCTTAATATATTTTGTTTCTGTTTAGTCCATACCATTTCTGCCCTTTATTGTGCCCATATTTGTTTGAACTATTCCCTTGGTATCTCTAATTTTCTTGAAGACATCTCTAGTCTTTCCTATTCTATTGTTTTCCTCTACTTTTTTTTTTTTTTTTGCATTGTTCCCTTAAGAAGGCTTTCTCATCTCTACTTGCTATTCTTTGGACTCTGCATTCATATGGCTATATATTTCCTTTTCTCTCTTGCCTTTCACTTCTCTTCTTTTCTCAGTTATTTGTAAGACCTCCTCAGACAACCATTTTGTTTTTTTGCATTTCTTTTTCTTGGGGATGGTTTTTGTCATTGCCTTCTGTACAATGTCATGAACCTCCATCCATAGTTCTTCAGATCTGCTCCCTTGAATCTCTTTGTCATTTCAACTGTATAATCATAAGGGATTTGAATTTAGGTCATATCTGAATGGCCTAGTGGTTTTCCCTACTTTCTTCAATTTAAATCCGAATTTTGAAATAAGAAGTTCATGATCTGAGCCACAGTCAGCTCCTGGTCTTGTTTTTGCTGATTTTATAGAGCTTCTCCATCTTAAGCTGCAAAGAATATAATCAATCTAATTTCAGTGTTGGCCATCTAGTGATGTCCATGTGTAGAGTCATTCATGTGTTGTTGGAAGTGGGTATTTACTATGACCAGTGAATTCTCTTGACAAATCTGTTAACCTTTGTCCTGTTTCATTTTTTACTGGAAGGCCAAACTTTCCTGTTAGTATAGGTATCTCTTGACATCCTACTTTTGTTTTCCAATCCCCTATGGTGAAAAGGATAACTTTCATGGTGCTCGTTCTAGACGGTCTTGTAGAACCAGTCAACTTCAGCTTCTTTGGCACTGGGACATAGACATGGATTTCTATGACACTGAGTGGTTTGCCTTGAAAATGAGCACATCATTGTGTCTCTTTTGAGACTGCACACAAATACTGCATTTCAGACTCTTGTGTTCACTATGAGGGCTACTCCATATCTTCTAAGGGATTATTTCTCACAGTAGTAGATACGAGGGTCATCTGAATTAAATTCACCCGTTCCTGCCCATTTTAGTTCCCTGATTCTTACAATGTTGATGTTTACTCCTGTTTGAGCACTTCCAATTTAACTTGATTCATGGACCTAAAATTCCAGGTTCTTATGCAATATTGTTCTTTATAGAATTGGACTTTATTTTCACCACCAGACACATCCACAATAAGGCATTGTTTCAGCCTCTTCATTCCTTCTGGAGCTATTTCTTCACTCTTTAGCAGACCACCTAACCTACCTCCTGTGACACCTGTATGCAGGTCATGAAGCAAAGTTAGAAAGGGACATGGAAAAATTGACTAGCTCAAAATTGAGAAAGGAGTGTGTCAGGCACTCTTTGTTACCCTGCTTATTTAACATATATATATAGAATACATCATGTGAAGTGCTGGGCTGGATGAGGGACAAATTGGAATCAAGATTGCCTGTAGAAACACCAAAAAATTCAGATATGTAGATGACATTACCCCTATGGCAGAAAGTGAAGAGGAACTAAAGAGCCTCTTGATAAAAGTGAAAGAAGAGAGTGAAAAAGCTGGCTTAAAACTCAACATTCAAAAAATGAAGATCATGGCATCCGGTCCCATCACTTCATGGCAAATGGATGAGGAAACACTGGAAACAATGACATACTTTATTTATTTATTTATTTTCTTTCTCTTTTGGTGGGGGGAGCTCCAAAGTCACTGCAGATGGTGACAGGAGCCGTGAAATTTAAAACAAACAAACAAACAAAAACGCTTCCTCCTTGCAGGAAAAAAACATGCTAAACTTCACAGCATACTGAAAAACAGAGATATTACTTTGCTGACAAAGGTCCATCTAGTGAAAGCTATGGTGTTTCTGGTAGTCATGTGTGTATGTGAAAGTTGTACCATAAATAAGGCTGACCACTGAAGGATTAATGATTTTGAACTGTGGTGTTAAAGAAGACTCTTGGGAGTCCCTTGGACTGCAAGATCAAATTGGTTAATCCTAAAGGAATCAATTCTGAATATTCATTGGAAGGACTGATGCTGAAGCTGAAGCTTCTATACTTTGGCTACCTGATGGGAAGAGCTGTCTCATTAGAATAGATCCCAAAGCTGGGAAAGATTGAAGACAGGAGAAGGGGATGACGGAGGATGAGATGGTTGGATAGCATCACTGGCTCAATATATATGAATTTGAGCAAACTCCCGGATATGGTGAAGGACAGGGAAACCTGGTGTGCTGCAGTGTGTGAGGTCACAAAGAGTTTGACACGACTGAGAAACTGTAAAACACCAAATACATTTGAACGACTAATAAAGATCTTGAATAAAATGAATTTTTCTTAGTAATGAATCCATCAGAGTTTAAATTTTTAAAATTTAGTTAAGAATGTTAAAATATGAAGATAACTTTCAGGCTGACATACAATTGTTCAAAAGAGAGTGGATGCGTCCCTCTTATTCCATAATTTAAAAAAAAAATCCTCGAAAGTAAGTATTTCTCACAATTAATTTCTACATTTTGGCATTTCCTCTATGTATATTAAAAATAACCCTTCAAAAACATTTTAATGCCATAAAATAGAAAAGCTGTTTTAAATATTATACATTATATTGAAACTTGAAAAGAAAATTTTCAATAAACACCATTCTTGATTATAAAGTCTGCTAGAATGAACTTTCCAGAAATTGAATCTCATTCTGTGGTTTTACAGGTCACAACCAGGGAACACTGCATGGTCACAGATGTGTGATAATTATGGAAGACAGAGTGAATAACCATAAGGGGGCATAATCTAAATACCACATGAAAGAATGATTCATGGCAGTGCAATACAATATAAACATTGGTTACAAATACCAACTGATATCTATATGTGTCCAAGTACTTAATTGCATTCTATTTGAGGAGATATAGGTGGTTGCATAATAACCACAGATAATAATTTGAGCTACCAACCTCTGGTAAATGTCAACATTATTATCAGATTCCTCTAGAGAATTATTTTTTCTTTGATTCGTTTGGCTTAACTCTTCTGGCAATATTCTCTATGAAATACTTTATGAATCGTGGTTATCATTATTATTTGAAAGAAATGCATAAAAGTATGTGTGATAGGTGACTTCAGTCATGTCAAACTCTCTGCAACTCTATGCTATGGAATATAGCCTACCAGGTTTCTTTGTCCTTGGAATTCTCCTAGCAGAAATACTGGAGTGTGGTGCAATGTTCTTCTCAGGGGATCTTCCTGACCTAGGTTTCAAACATATATCTCTGTGTCTCCTGCATTGATGGGAAGGTTCTTTACCACTAGTGCCACCTGGAAATATATATACACATATATTTATTAATTATACTATTTAGCAGTCATGTTTTAAAATTGCACCCCAATGCCATTACAATGCCCTCCCTTTCCAGTGATATATGATAAAGAACTCCTCTGCCAATGCAGAAGATATAAGAGTCACGGGTTCTATCCCCAGGTTGGGAAGATGCCCTGAGTAGGGCATGGAAATCCACTCTAGTTTTCTTGCCTGGAGAATCCACTGGACAGTGGAGCCTGGAAGCCTACAGTTCATAGCATTGAAAAGATTTGGACATGAATGAAGTGACTTAGTATGTGAACACATAGAATAAAATGCCAAATGATAGTAATGTATATGTGTGTGTGTGTGTGTGTGTGTGTGTGTGTGTGTGCATGTGTGTGTGTGTGTGTGTGTATAGCATTAAACTTGAATGAAGTGAGATGTACTGCAACAAAATCTTTGGGACTCAAATGGCCTAGGTTCAAAGCCTGACTTTGGAATATATAGAATGCTTTATTCATTAAAAGATATAATTTTGATTAAGTCCCCCAAATAAGTAAACATCTGTTATTATCATTTCTACATGCAAGAAGTAGGTAAGAGAAATGCATCAGCTAAAAACTGGACTAAAGATTTACTAAGCATGGTGCTGACCACCAGAGCAAGACCCACTTTTATCCACAGCCAGTCTCTCCCATCAATAAACTTGCATTAGCCTCCTATTCTCAACTATCAGATGGCAGACATAATGAGAACCTTAATCACAGAAAACTAACCAAAATGTTCACATGGATCACAGTCCTGTACGGGCACCCAAGATGGATGGGACATGGTGGAGAGTTCTGACAAAATGTGGTCCACTGGAGAATGGAGTGACAAATCACTTCAGCATTCTTGCCTTGAGAGCCCCATAAACAGAATGAAGAAGCAATAAATATATGACACTGAAAGATGAACCTCTCAAGTCTGTAGGGGTCCAATATGCTACTGGAGGAGAGTGGAGAAACAGCTCCAGAAGGAATGAAGAGGCTGAGCCAAAGAAGAAACCACACCTTATCATGGATGTATCTAGTGGTGAAAGTAATGTCCAATGTTTTAAAGAGTGATATTGCATAGGGACCTAGAATATTAGTTCCATGAATCAAGGTAAATTGGAAGTGGTCAAACAGGAAATAGCAAGAGTCTATTATCAACACTTTAGGAAGCAGTGAACTAAAATGGACAGAAATGGGTGAATTTAATTTAGATGACCATAATATCTATTACTGTGGGCAAGAATCCCTTAGGAGGAACGGAGTAGCCCTCATAATGGATATAAGAGTCTGAAATGCAATACTTGTGTATAATTGCAAAAATGACAGAATGATCTCAGTTTACTTCCAAGGCAAATTATTCAATATCACAGTAATCCAAGTCTATGTCCCAACCGCTAATGCTGAAGAAGATGAAGCTGAACAGTTCTATGAAGTCTTAAAGACTTAGAACTAACTTGGAAAAAAAAAATGTTGTCCTTTTAATCATAATGGTCTGAAATGTCAAGTTATGAAGTCAAGAGATAACTGGAGTAACAGCAAGTTTGGCCTTGGGGTATAAAATGAACCAGGGCAATGGCTAACAGAGATTTGCCAAAACAACACAATAGTGATAGCAAACACCCTCCTCCAACAAAGCAAGAATGATTCTGCACATGGAGATCAGGAGATGATCAATATCATAATCAGATACATTCTTTGCAGCTGAAGATGAAGAAGCTCTATATGGTCAGCAAAAGCAGGGACTGGGAGCTGACTGTGGCTCAGATCATGAACTCCTTATTGAAAAAATAAAACTTAAATTGAATAAAGTAGGGAAAATTACAAAGCCATTCTGGTATGATCTAAATAAACTCCCTTCTGATTATACAGTGTAAGCAACAAATAATTTCAAAGAATTAGATCTGATAGAGTGCCTGCCAAGAACTATGTTTGTAATGCTGTATGGGAGGTGGTGACCAAAACCATCCCCAAGAAAAGATATGCAACAAGGCAAAGTAGTTGAATGAGGAGGCCTTACAAATAGCTGAGAAAATAAGTTAAAGGCAAAGAAGAAATGGAAATATATACTTATTTGAATGCAGAGCACGAAAGAATAGGAAGGCATGATAAGAAAGCCTTTTTAATTGAACAATGCAAAGAAATAGAGGAAAGTGGTAGAATGGAAACCTAGGGATCTCTTCAAGACAACTGGAGATACCAAGGGAACATTTCATGTGAAGATGGGCACAATAAAGAACTGAAACAGTAAGGACCTAACAAAAGCAACAGAGATTAAGAAAAAGTAGCAATAATGCACAGTATTCCACAAAAAAAGGCCTTAATGACCCAGATAATCACAATGGTGTGATCATTCACCTAGAACCAGACATCCTGGAGTATGTAGTCAACTGGGCCTTAGGAAGCATTACTAGGAACAATGCTAGTAGAGGTGATAGAATTCCAGCTGAGCTATTTCAAATCATTAAAAAAAAAAAAAAGTGATGCTATTTAAGTGCTCTTCTACTCAATATGCCAAAAATTTGGAAAACTCAGCAGTGGCCACAAGACTGGAAAAGGTCAATTTTCATTCCATTCCCGAAGAAGGACAAGCCAAAGAATACTCAAACTACTGCACATTTGCACTCATCTCACATGCTAGCAAAGTAATGTTCAGAATCCTTCATACTGGGTTTCAACAGTACATGAGCCAAGACATTCCAGATGTTAAAGCAGGATTTAGAAATTCAGAGTAACCAGAGATGAAATTGCCAACATCTGTTGAATCATAGAAAAAACAAGGGAATTCCAGAAAAAGAATTATCTACTTCTAATTTATTGACTATGCCAGGGCCTATGACTATGTGGATCACAGCAAACTCTTGAAAATTCTTCAAGAGATTGGAATACTAGACCACCTTATCTATCTCCTGAAAATTCTGTATGTAGGTCCAGAAGTTGCAGTTAGAACCAGACATGGAAAAAGAGACTGGTTCAAAATTGGGAAAGGGGTTCATCAAAGCTCTATATTGTCACCCTGCTTATTTAACTTCTATATAGATTACATCATGCAAAATGCTAGGCTTGGTGAATCACAAACTGGAATTAAGATTGCCAGGAGAAATATCAATAACTTCAGATATGCAAATGACATCACCTTAATGGCAGAAAGTGAAAAGGAATTTAAAAGTCTCTTGTTGAAGTTGAAAGAGGAGAGTGAAAAAGCTGGCTTAAAACTAAACATTCAAAAAACTAAGATTGTAGCATTCAATTCCATTACTTCATGGCAAATAGATGGGGAAAAATAGAAATAATGACACTTTGTTTTCTTGGGCTACAAAAACACTGTGGACAGTGACTATAACCATGAAACTGAAGGCACTTACTCCTTGGAATTTAAATTATGACAAATCTAGATAGCACATTAGGAAGCAGAGACATCACTTTGCCACAAAGGTCCATATAGTCAAATTTTTCCAGTAGCCATGTACAAATATGAGAGCTGGGCCATAGAAAGGCTGAGCACTGAAGAGCTGATGCTTTCCAACTGTGGTGCTGGAAAAGATTCTTGTAGTTCTTTCGACAGCAAGGAGGTCAAATCAGTCAATCTTAAAGGGAATAAACCCTGAATATTACTTGGAATGACTGATGCTAGAGCTGAAGCTCCAATACTTTGACCACCTGATACAAAGAACTGACTCATTGGAAAATTGCCTAACACTGTGAACAATTGAAGGCAAGAGGAGAAGGAGGAGACAGAGAATGAGATGGTTGGATAGCATCAGTCACTCAACAGATGTGTGTTTGAGCAAAATCTGAGAGATAGTGAAGGGCAGCAAAGGCTGGCATGCTGCAGTCCATGGGGTTGCAAAGAGTCAAACAAGACTGAGCAACTGAACAACAACAAACCCAAGAAAAGTTGTTCCTCTATTTAGGCAACACGGTAGTATATTACCTTGTAACAAATTTTTGTCTGATGCTAGTTGGTAGAATAAAATCAGTATAATAAATGGGTAAATTATTTAATCATTTATTTTTTTTCTAAATTATATTGAAGACTGTTATTAGATTGGGCTTTTCATGAGAAAAGATTTACCAAATTAATCTTCAATATGTGAAGGGCAAGTTTGATCTGATGAGGAAGGGTCATGGTGGCTAGTATCTGCTATTTTAGTGGGCAGCAGTGATATATAATTGCCCAAGATATGTGGAGGCAAATGCTATGACCTTAATAATTGACTTACATATTAAAAGGATAATGTTGGCTCCTGGTTCAGGATGGTGGTGTTGAAGTAAACGTGCTCATCTCCTCCTAGCAGACCACCAAAATTACAACTAGCTGTTGAACAACCATCAACAGGAAGCTCCTAGAAGATAAAAAATAAAAAGATATGCCATGTCCGAAGACAAAGAAAAAGCCCCTGGTAAGAGGGGCATAATCATGATAAAATCAAATTTCATACTCACCGGGTGGGTGAACCACAAACTGGAGAAAAATAATAGCAAATAAGTTCTCCAATTGTCATGAAGGTTCTGAACCCCGTGTCAGGCTTCCTAGTCTGGGGATCTGACAAAGGGACTGGGCATCCCCAGTGAATCTGACTTTGAAGTCCAGTGGGATTTAATTACAAGACTTCCCTAGGACTAGGGGAAACATTCCAGTCATGGAGGACACAAACAAAACTTTCCATGCACCAAGACTCGGAGGGAAGGAGCACTGGCTCCACAGGAAACTGAACCAAAACTACCTGCTAGTGTTGGAGTGTCTCCTTTGGAGGTGTGGGTCAGGAGGGTTCACCCCAGGGATGGGAGCACTACCATCAGCAGTCTTGGAAGGTCCCAATTGGCATAAGCCCTCTTGGAGATAACCCAATCATATAGCCCATAGACACAAAAGGCTGAGTTGCTTCAACCCAGAAAAGTTCCAGGGAGAGAGGCCATCTCTACCCATCAGCAGACAAGTGAATTAAAGCTTTACTGAGCAAGGCCCTGCCAACCAGATAAAGACCCAGTTTTTCCCACTGCCAGTCCCTCAGTCAGAAAGCTTGTATAAGCCTCTTAGCCTCCTCCATCAGAGGGCAGACAAGAGAAGCAAGTACCGCAATCTCACAGTAACTAAAACAAAAACATTACAGAAAGATAATCAGTGTGAAAGAACAGAAAGTTATGTCCCGGATGAAAAGACAAGGGGGAAAAAAAAAAAAGCAGAAAAAACAAGTAAATGAAGGGGAGATAGGCAACCTTCTAGAAAAAGAATTCAGGATAATGATAGTGATGATGATTCAGGATCTCAGAAAAAGAATGGAGGCAAAGATTGAGAATTTGCAGGAAATGCTTACCAAAGACCTAAAAGAACTAAAGAATAAACAGAGATCTAAAATACATTAGAAATAATCCATAACTGAGGCAGAAGAATGGATAAATGACACAGAACAGAATATAGAAAACAGACTGAAAAGAAATGAAGATAGTCTAAGAGAGCCTTTGTACAAAACTAAGTCACCAACATTCACATTATATGGATCCCAGAAGAAGGGAGAGAAAAGACCTGAGAAAATATTTGAAGAGATAAAATCTGAAAACGTCCCTAACATGAGAAAGGAAATAACCAACAAACTCTAGGAAGCAGAGAGAGTCCCAGGCAGGACAAATCCAAAGAACACTCTGAGACACATACTATTCAAACTGACACAAATTAAAGACAGAAATAAAGTATTAAACACAATAAGGGAAAAAAGACACATAACATATAAAGGAACTCCCATCAGGATATCAGCTGATTTCTCAACAGAAACACTACAAGACAGAAGGTAATAGCATGATATATTTAAAATGATGAAAGGGAAGAACCTACAAGGAAGAATACTCTACCCAGCAAGACTCTCATTCAGATTTGAAGGAGAAATCAAAAGCTTTTCACACAAGCTAAAGTTAAGAGAATTCAGCACCACAAAACCAGCTTTACAACAAATGCTAAAGGAACTTCTCTAGGCAGGAAATAAGAGAAGGAAAAAGCCCTACCTAGAGAAAATAAACCCAAAAGTATTAAGAAAATGGTAATAGGATCATACACATCAATAATTACCTTAAAGGTAAATGGGCTAAATGCACCAACAAAAAGACAGTCTGGTTGAACAGATGAAAATGTGTGTGTGTGTGTGCACTTCAGTTTACTGTATCACTCTACTTGATGCCCAAAATTGTATGTAATTATTTTATATTGTTAGGTTCATTGTGTTCCCATTATGGTTTGCAATTGTAATGATCTTTTATTTTTGTCTGGCTATTGATTGTGATTTGTAAACAGAAAAGTAGTAGGATTCTATATCACCAAAATTATCATTTAATAGGAAAATCTGCAATAACTTTTTAAAATCCATATGCATATCAGAGTTATCTTGATATTTTTTTTTTTGTAAAATACAAATGCCCAGGCAGTTATTTATTTATTTTGACCAGAGCTCCAGATTTGTTTCTAATGAGAAGCTATGTTTAAAACCAGCACGGCTATATGAGAATCTTTTACTTTCATGTAGTTTGTTTCACTTTTTCTATTTCATATTCAGTGCTCCCATTTAATTTAGTTTGTTTACCATTTCTCCAACTCTTCATTTTTTATATTTTCCCAAGCTTTATCAAGTGTAGTAGGAAAGCTTTTGCATATACATATATAAATAATATATATTTTAGAAAACATAAAATTTTACCTAATTAACACAATTTTGACATTTAGATTCCAATGGTTTGACTTAATATGAATAGAATGCTAGATTTCTAATTAAAAAAATAAATATGCAACAAGCAACAAAGTTTCACTGTATAGCACAGGGAACTATAGTCAATATCTTATAGTAACCTATAATGGAAAATAATTTCAAATATAATATATGTGTATATGTATAACTGAATCACACACACAAGAAGGAATTCTACTTTTTGAAATTCAGTAATGTCTATCTTTTTGTCAGTTTTTCTAAATATCCTATGGACATCTAACAACAGCATATGATATACAAAATTTTGAAGATACTTGTGTAGGATATAAGGTTAATATAAATGAATTGAAATTAAATCTATTATATTTAAATTATTAATGACATCATTCAAAATGCTCCTATTCTTATTTTTTTCTGCACTTGATAAAACATTCTCAGAGAAATGTTAATATGTTTCCTTATGATTATATATATTTTATTTTCCCATATATTTCTTCTGATTTTTGCTTTATGTATCTTTTTTCTTTGTTGTTTTATGTATAGTGGTTTATGATGTCTATCTTTGTGTATTATAGCTTTTATCATTGAAAGTATTCATCTTTGCATCATTTAAAAAAGTAAATCAATTAATTTTTAAAAATTAAAAGCATAATGTTACTGGGAAAGGGTGTTTGAAGATTCCATAACTCAATAAAATAAGTGATAAGCTGATAGGCCTAGTGCACACAACTGAAAATCTAATAGTAAGTCTTCAGCTGCAGCAATAATACGTCATAGTAAGACACCTGTTTTGGCCTCTACATTGCTATGTCAGTGAAGAAATTCATGTGAAGAAGAAAGGCATAAGTTCACTGCCCCTGCCTTTTATAGAAATTTAGTGGCAAAGAATACAGAAACAACAAAAGTGACAAGTACTGAATATTAGCCTTGAAGAGAAGCAAGTCTTTTCAACTTTATAAATGTTAAAGATTCAAAAAGTATGGGTTAAGAAAATCTTGAAAAGAGTGGAAGAAGATGTGGAAGAGTAAAATGGGGAGATCATCAGCATCCCTGCAAATACATCAAAAACCTATCAAGATATGGAACAACTCATACAAAGCAACCTCTATGGGACCTCAGAAAACCCCAGGCCTCCAGGGGGTGGTCTAAGCTCCCTGGAATGAGCTAGGATGGAGACATATAAATGGAAGAGAAGAAGAACTTCAGGACAGGAGCTTGTGCCCTGAGAGAGGGAGGGAGTCATAAAGGAAGAAGAGTTTTCATTCACTTGGAAGCTCCCTCACAGGAGGGACAAAGGGGAGCTGCAGAGAGCCAGGCAAAGTGGGGACCTAGACAGGAGAACACAGAGGAAGTGGCATTTCTCAGTCCATAAGCAACTCACAGACCTTGACTCTGACTAGACTGTAGGCTCAGGCTGTCAAGAGAAGCACACAGAAGTCCTGTGGCATATAAGGCGGGTCTGGGGTGCTGAGAGAGGCACTCACAGGCCCTGTGGCATAGAGGGTAGGTGCAGGGTGCCAAGAGAAGAGCACACAGAACTCACAGGGCAGAGGGTGGAACCAGAGTGCTTAGACAAGTGTACACAAATTTCCGCAGCGCAGAGGGCAGGCTCAGGGTGCCGAGGGAAGTCCACACAAGTCTCTGTGAAGCAGAGGGTAGGCTTGAGGAGCTGAGAAAGCATCACACAAGTACCTGCCTAAAAAATTTTGGCCTGAAGCACAGGATGGGACGGGAGAATAGAAGTTTCAGCAAAGATTCCAGGGATAAGTAGGAGGCTGGCAACAATTAGGATATGCCAAGAGGGCCACTTCAACGTGGCATGTCTAACTAACACTGCCAAAGCCAAGAGGACTGTCCAAAGTCATACTGAATTCATAGACACCCCAAAACCTATTATTATATGCTGAGCTGCCCTTCAGAGAGATGAGATCCAGCTCCATGAACCAGAACACAGACACAAGTCTCCACATCCAGCAAACCATCACAGAATATGAATCCAACCCCTTCCACAAAGGCAGACTCCACAACAAACTCTGACCTTGAGAACTTTTTTTTCTTTTCACTTTTAAATCAAACTCTTTATTCCCCATTTCTACTTTCACATTAGATCTTTTCAGTGCTGTGGTGATTTCCTCTCTTTTTTTCTTCTTTAAAAAAATAAATAATAAGGGTGAGAGGTCCCAAGATGGAAGAGGAATAGGATGGGGAGACCACTTTCTCCCCTACAAATTCACCAAAATATCATCTGAATGTTGAGCAAACCTCCACAAAACAACTTCTGAATGCTGGCAGAGGACACCAGGCACCCAGAAAGGCAGGCCATCCTCTTCAAAAGGAGGTAGGACAAAATATAAAAGACAAAAAGAGAGATGAAAGAGTTAGGGATGAAGATACATCCTGGGGAGGGAGTTATGAAGGAGAAAAAGTTTCTAAACAGTAGGAAACCCTCTCAAAGGTGGGTCCGTGGAGAGTTTTGGAATCTCAGAGGGCAACATAACCGGGAGGGAAAAAAAAATTAAAAAACACGGAATAGGCACCTAACCAAAACTACTAGTGGAGAAATACCCCAGATGCTCACATCCACCACCAGTAAGCAGGGGGCTGAACAGGGAGGTATGGGTGGCATCATAACTCCTTAGGGTAAGGACTGAACCTGAATGCCCTGAGGACAATCTGAGGGAGCTAATGTGAGATAGCAACCCAAACTGTGGGATCCTTAGAGAGGGGAAAAAAAGAGAGAGAGAGAGAGAGAGAACTTCCCCTGGGCTGCTCACAGAACAAAGGATTCAGCAAATACCAAAGGAGAGCTAGCCAGCTGCTTACAGCCCCCCCGCCCCCACCCGCGCACCCCAGAGGCAGAGAGGCAGGCATGTGACAGCTAGAGCCAGAAGGCAAGGGGATGCTCCGATCTCTGCCCACAGAGACTGGCATCTTCTACTAAACTCTGAGCAGGCTCCCAGTTGCTAACCATTTCTTCTTGGGGGGGGGTGGTCACAGCCTGAGACCAGCTCCCCAGAGGAGACACATGACACACCTGAGATGGTGCTCTCATGGGGCATCCCAGAAACTGAGTGTCTGGGACCAGGGAGGTGATTGAGATGCACGGCTCACCTGGGACAGTGTGCTCACTAAGCACCTGGTTGTCTGAGATGCTTGGACCTGGAAAGGGCACAAAATGCATGCCCAACCAAATCTGTGCACTTTCAATGTACCCAAGAACCCAAACCTGAGTGGCTTAGACCTGGGAAGTGCATGAAATGCCGAGCCTGCTTTGGACAGTGCCCTACAGAGCACCCTGGAACCTGAGCAGTGTAGACCCAAAAAACACATGCTGTGAGGTGAGGCAAACCCTCTGTGGTCCATACACTCTGAGCATTCACCACACAAGTAGCAATATTTTGTTTGCAGTGTTCTTATGTCCTCATTACACAGTTGAACAAGTGAGTATAAATAAGTGACCACATTTTTCCCCTTGTGTCAGGGCAGAAATTAGACACTGAAAAGACTTGAAAAAGGAGGAAGCCAAAGTAAATAAAGAAGAAAGAACCACTCTTCAAGTGACAGGTGTAACATATTCAAACCCTGTAGTTAACACAGACTAAGCAGTGGAGGGAGCTGATAGACCTTGGTAATAAGTACAAGCTGGAACAGGGAACTATCTCAAACTGAACTGACCCAAATTGCACACAACAGCTCCAGAAAAATTCCTAGATGTATTTTTACTATTATCACTTTTAATTTTTTTTTAAAATTAAGTTCTTTATTAGGCCTTTAATTTTCATTTTTATAACCTATTACCTTGCCAAAAAAACCCCTATTTTTAAATAAAATTTCATATATATATATGAAATTTCATATATATATATGAAATATATATATATATATATATATATATATAGTGTGGTTGATTTTGTTTTATATATTTTTAATATTATATTTTTGAGAGTCTAACATTTATTCTAGATTTTTAACCTTTGCTTTTTGGTATCTGTTATCAATTTTGTACCTTTAAGAATCTCATCTTCAGTATCCATTTTCATGTATGGGTGGGATTACTGGCTTGATTGCTCTCTCCCCTTTTGACTCTCCCTTTTCTCTCCCAGGTCACCTCTATCTCTTCCTTCCCCCTTCTCTTCTCTACTTAACTCTGTAAACCTCTCTGGGTGTTCTGGGCTGTGGAGAACACTTAGGGAACTGATTACTGGCTAGCTTTGTCTCTCCTCTTTTGACTCCCCCTTTTCTCCTCCCGGTCACCTGTATCACCCTGAGGCCTCTTCTCTTCTCCATGTAACTCTGTAAAGCTCTCTGGGTGGCCCTTGCTGTGGAGAATTGTTTCACCATTAAACTAGATGCTTTATCATCTGGGTTGGATGGATGGAGAAGTCTTGAGGCTACTGTAATAATGAGACTGAAATCCAGAGGCAGGAGGCTTAATTCCCAAACTTGAAAACATCAGAGAACTCCTGATTCCAGGGAATATTAATAGACAAGAGTTCACCCAAAAGCCTTTGTATCTGCATGGAAACCAAGCTCCATCCAAGAGCCAAGAAGTTCTAGTGCAAGACATGCCACAATAACTCTCCAGCAAAGCAGGAACACAGCCCTGAGCCTTAAAAGACAGAGTGCACAAAGCCATACCAAACCCATAGACACCCCAAAACTCGCTACTGGACACTTCATTGCATTCCATGTTAATCAAAATAACAAAGATCAAACACAAAAAACACATATTAAAAGCAGCAAGGGAAAAGCAACAAATGATACACAAGGGGATTCCCATAAGGATAACAGCTGATTTTTCAATAGAAACTCTTCAGGGCAGAAGGGAATGGCAGGACATACTTCAAGTGTTGAAAGAGAAAACCCTACAACACAGATTGCTCTAGACAGAAAGGATTTCATTCAAATATGAAGAAGATATTAAAAGCTTTATAGACAAGCAAAAGTTGAGAGAATTCAGCACCACCAAACCAGCTTTTCCACAAATGTTAAAAGATCTTCTCTAGATAGGAAACACAGAAAAGGTTTATAAACTCAAACCTCAAAAAACAAAATAAATGGCAATGGGATCACACTTATCAGTAATTACCTTAAATGCAAATGGGTTGAATGCCCCAACCAAAAGACAAAGACTGGCTGAATGGATACAAAAGCAAGGCCCCTATATATGCTATCTATAAGAAAGTCACCTAAAACCAAGGGACACATACAGGCTGAAAGTGAAGTGCTAGAAAAAGTTATTTCATGCAAATGGACATCAAAAGAAAGTGGGAGTAGCAATACTCATATATCAGATAATATAGAATTCAAAGTAAAGGCCGTGAAAAGAGACAAAAAAATGACACTACATAATGATCAAAGGATCAATCCAAGAAGAAGATATAACAAATATAAATTTATATGCAACCAACATAGGAGCACCACAATATGAAAGGCAAATGCTAACAAGTATGAAAGGGGAAATTAACAGTAACACAATAATAGTGGGAGATTTTAATAACCCACTCACACCTATGGATAAATCAACCACACAGAAAATTAGCAAGGAAACACAAACTTTAAATAATACAATAGACAGTTAGACCTAATTGATGTCTATAGGACATTTCACTGCAAAACAATGAAATTCACCTTTTCCGCAAGTGCACATGAAACATTCTCCAAGATAGATCACATCCTGGGCCATGAATCTAGCCTTAGTAAATTAAAAACCTTTGAAATCATTTTGAGCATCTTTTCTGATCTTAATGAGGTAAGACTAGATATCAATTACAGGAAAAAATATTAAAAATACAAACATATGGAGGCTAAATACCATGCTTCTGAATAACCAACAAATCATGGAAGAAATAAAAAAGGAAATCAACATATGCATAAAAACAAATGAAAATGAAAACACGACAACCCAAAACCTATGGGATTGAGTCAAAGCAGAGAGAAGTGGAAAGTTCATAGTATTACAAGCTTACCTCAATAAACAAGAGAAAAATCAAATAAATAACCTAAATTAACACCTAAAGCAAATAGAAAAAGAAGAAATGAAGAACCCCAGGGTTAGTAGAAGGAAAGACAGCATAAATATTAGGGCAGAAATAAGTGAAAAAGAAACAAAGGAGACTATAGCAGAAATCAACAAAACTAAAAGGTGTTTCTTTGAGAAGACAAATAGAGACAAACCATTAGCTGGCCTCATCAAGAAAAAAAGGAGAAGAATCAAATCAACAAAATTAGAAATGAAAATGGATAAATCCTAACAGACAGCACAGAAGTACAAAGGATCATAAGAGACTATATGCCAGTAAAATGGACAACGTGGAAGAAATGGACAAATTCTTATAAAAGTATAACCTTCCAAAACTGAACCAGGAAGAAATAGAAAATCTTAACAGATCCATCACAAGTACAGAAATAGAAACTGTAATAAAAAATCTTCCAACAAACAAAAGCTCAGGGCCAGATGGCTTCACAGGTGAATTCTATAAAAAATTTAGAGATGGAATAACACTTATCCTACTCAAACTCTTCCAGAAAATTGTAGAGGAACATAAACTCTCATACTCATTCTATGAAGCCACCATCACCCTAATACCAAAACCAGACAAAGATGCCACACATACACACACAAAAGAAAACAACAGGTCAATGTCACCAATGAACATAGATGCAAAAATCCTCAACAAAATTCTAGCAAACAGAAGCCAACAACATATTAAAAAGATCATACATAATGACCAAGTGGGTTTTATCCCAGAGATTCAAGGAGTCTTCAATATTCAAAAATCAATCAATGTGATATACCACATTAACAAATTGAAGGATAAAAACCATATGGTTATCTAAATAGATGCAGAGAAAGCAAGCCCTTGAAAAAATGCAACACCCATTCATGATAAAAAACTCTCCCAGAAAGCAGGCATAGATGAAACATACCTCAACATAATAAAAAGCATTTATAATAAACTCACAGCAAACATCCTCAATGGTGAAAAATTGAAAGCACTTCCCCTGAAGTCAGGGAACAAGACAAGGGTGCCCACTTTCACCACTACTATTCAACATAGTTGGGGGAGTTTCAGCCACATCAATCAGAGAAGAAAGAGAAATAAAAGGAATTCAGATTGGAAAAGAAGAAGTAAATCTCTCACTGTTTTCAGATGACATAATCCTTTACATAGAAAACCCTAAAGACACTACCAGAAAATTACTAGAGCTAATAAATGAATATAGTAAAGTGCAGGATACGAAATCAACACAGAAATCCGTTTCATTCCTATACACTAACAATTAGAAAACAGAAAAATCAAGGAAACAATTCCTTTTACCATTGTGACACAAAGAATAAAATTCTTAGGAATAAATCTACCTAAAGAAACAAAATATCTAAATATATAAAACTATAAAACACAGATGAAAGAAATCAAGTATGATACAAATAGATGGAGAAATAAACCATGTTCATGGATCAGAAGAATCAATACAGTGAAAATGAGTATACTATTCACAGTAATCTATAGATTCAATGCAATCCCTGTCAAACAACCAATGGCATTTGTCACAGAACTAGAACAAATAATTTCAAAATGTGTATGAAAATACACACACACAAAAAAAACCCTCAAATAGCCAAAGTGATTTTGAGAAAGAAGAATGGAACTGGAGATTGGAGGAATCAATCCACCTGACTTCAGACTAAATTCCAAAGCTGCTGTCGTCAAGACAGTATGGTACTGGCACAAAGACAGAAATATAGATCAATGGAACAAAATAGGAAGCCCAGAGATAAATCCATGCCCTATTGTCACCTTATTTTTGAAAAAGGAGGCAAAAATATACAGTGGGAAATAGACAATCTATTTAACAAGTGGTGCTGGGAAAACTGGTCAACCACCTGTAAAAGAATGAAACTAGAACACTTTCTAACCCCACACACAAAATAAACTCAAAATTGATTAAAGATATAAATGTCAGACCCGAAACTATAATACCCTCAAAGGAAAACATAGACAGAACACTTTCTGACATATATCACAGCAATATCCTCTATGATCCACCTCCCAGAGTAATGGGGAAAAAAAGAAAGAAAGAAAGGGACTTAATTAAACTTGAAAGCTTTTGTGCAATGAAGGAAACTATAAGCAAAATGAAAAGGCAGCTTTCATAATGGGAGAAGATAGTAGCAAACAAAGCAACTGACAAAGAATTAGTCTCAAAAATAGAGAAACAGCTCATGAAGCTCAATACCAGAAAAATTAACGACCCAAATAAAAAATGGTCCAAAGAACTAAATAGACATTTCTCCAAAGAAGAAATACAGATGTCTAACAAACACATGGTGATTGCAGCCATGAAATTAAAAGAGGTTTACTCCTTAGAAGGAAAGTTATGACCAACCTAGATAGCATATTAAAAAGCAGAGACATTACTTTGCCAACAAAGATCTGTCTAGTCAAAGCTATGATTTTTCCAGTGGTCATGTATGGATGAGAGAGTTGGACTGTGAAGAAAGCTGAAGGCCGAAAAATTGATGCTTTTGAACTGTGATGTTGGAGAAGACTCTTAAGATTCCCTTGGACTGCAAGGAGATCCAAACAGTCCACCCTAAAGGAGATCAGTCCTGGGTGTTCATTGGAAGGAGTGATGCTGAAGCTGAAACTCCAATACTATGGCCACCTGATGTGAAGAGTTGACTCATTGGAAAAATCCCTGAAGCTGGGAGGGATTGGGGGCAGGAGGAGAAGGGGATGACAGAGGATGAGATGGCTGGATGGCATCACCGACTCGATGAACATGAGTTTGAATAGACTCCAGCAGTTGGTGATGGACAGGGAGGCCTGGCATGCTGCAATTCATGGGGTCGCACAGAGTGGGACACGACTGAGCGACTGAACTGAACTGAAATGAACTGAACTTTCAAGGGAAGACTCATATGATTAACAGATTCTTTCAACAGAAACTCTGAAGGCCAGAAGGGAATGGCAAGATATATTTAAAGTGCTGAAAGAAACAAATTTACAACCAAGATTACTCTAGGTGGCAAGGATCTCATTCAGAATTGATGGAGAAATTAAAAGCTTTATAGGAAAGCAAAAGTTAAGAGAATTTACCAGCACTAAGCCAATTGTACAACAAATACTGTTATTGTCCTTAGTCGCTCAGTCATGTCTGCCTCTTTGTGACCCCATTGACTGTAGCCTACCAAGCAGCTCTGTTCATGGGGATTCCTCAGGCAGGAATATATAGGTTGCCATGCACTCCTCTCGGAATCTTCTCAACCCAAGGATCAAACCCAGGTCTCTCACATTGCAGGCAGATTCTTTACCATCTGAGCACTAGGGACTTAGATAGGCAGTAAACACAAGAGAAAGGAAAAACCTACAAAAACACACCCCCTCCAAAATTAAGAAAATCCCAAATGTGAACATATATATACCTAATTACTTTAAATGTAAAATAAAGGCACCAATTAAAAGATACAGACTGGCTGAATGGATCAAAAAATAAGACCCATATATATGCTGCCTACAAGAGACCCAATTCAGACCTAGAGGCACATACAAACTGAAAATAAAAGGATGAAAAAAGACATTCCATGCAAATGAAAATCAAAGGAAAGCCAGAGTGGCAACTCTTATTTCAGACAAAATACACTTTAAAGTGGAGAATATTATAAGAAATAAAGGACATGACAAAATGATCAATGGGCCAGTACAAGAAAAAGGAGTAGCTGTTGTAAATATTTATTCATTCAACATAGGAACACCTCAATACATAAGGCAAAGAGTAACAAACATAAGATGGGAAATTGACAGTAGCACAATAATAGTAGGTGACTTCATCAATCAATGAACCAATCACCAATCTATTAACCAATCATCAACCAATTAAAAATAAATAAATATTTTAAATAAAAATAAAATTTCATCTCAGTGCTCATCTTTTCTCTATCCTTAGTGACAAAGAACAACTAGAATATGCAAGGTCAATCATTTTAACCCAGAAAAAAAAATAAACTTCTGGATTCTGAAATAGCAATAAATATTATTAAAAAAAAACAAATAAAACAAGCTTTTCATTACTAGTAAGTGGAGTAAAGAGTTTGTAAACCTCTTAAATTTAGGCTTTCCACCTGTGCAATGAAATTATCCCAAATTATTACTGATTTCATCAGTTTCAAAAAGTCACCATTGCTAGGAGACAAATTTGTTGTCAAGAAGGAGAGCTTCTGGTAAACTTCCTGTCAAAAACAACATATTTAATTTTTATAGTTGCCTACACTACTAAATCCAGCAGTAAAATTTTGCTTTTTAATTTCTATTATCATTCGAAGCTTTTAATCTTTGTATGAGTGAGCTCTTTTCTGCAGATTATTGAATGCAAACATAAATAAATAAATAAAATATTGGAGTTGTGCAATTTGGTAATATGGTACAAAACATGTCCACAGGCAAGTTATTTGTTTTTTTCATCTTTTGTGTCTCCATCAAGCATTTAAGATTTAGAGTTGATTTATGCCCTTATTTTTAACGTTTCAAAACTGTTTAAGTGTCTTGAATCAAGAATATATTATAAATGATTATGTACTAGAAAAGAGTAGATCTCTAAACACTGAGGAATTCTTTAGTAGCGTAGAAAGAACATTCTATATGGTGTCAGATTGCATGATTTCAAGATTTTTCCTTGTCAATAACAGCCTTATCAAAGTCAAATCACTTAAAATCTCTGTTTCAGATACACAGTTAATAATTTGAGAAAAATAATACCTGTCTTCACTAAAGAGTCATAGTTGTAGGCTTTATATACATAAGAAAGTGATGGGGGAAAGCACATTCTCTTTCTCATCTGGCAAAATTAATAGAAATTTTGATAGGAAGTTTGATTTTTTAAGAAAATAAAAACTTTTGTGAAATTTCTGAGTTTATATTATCTTTTTGACAATTCATATTCAAACTTTCATGAAATCATGCTACTGATACCTTCACATACCTTCCGGTCTTACAAGGCTACTTCCCTGATAAATGCAGTGCACAGTTTGTGAATATTTATTTATAAAATATTTCGAGGCAATGTGATTTCTCACCTTTAATACTACAAGACAGCATATTAAAAAGCAGAGACATTACTTTGCCAACAAAGGTCCGTCTAGTCAAAGCTATAGTTTTTCCATTAGTCATGTATAGACACGAGACTTGGACTCTAAAGAAAGCTGAGTGCCAAAGGAGTGAGAATAAAAACAAAGTTCTTTAATTGTACTCAGCTTACACCCCTCTTCGTTTTCTTCTATTCTCCTCCTTGTTCTCTGCACTCTAGCCCTTAAAACCTCTTTGCTGTTCTTGTCATACATTAGACTGGATGGCAACTATGTGTCTCTGCTCTTGCTATTCCCTCTGCCTAGAGCATTTTCCCCTTAGAAATCCATATTAAATTACCCCTCAGTTCCTTAAAACTTTTGTACAAATAACGTGTCCAGTTAAGCCTACCCTCAAAACCCTTTAAAGCCTTCAGTTTGTTTTATTGCTTCATCCCTCAAAAATATTTTATTTTTATCATGTTACAGATAGCATTTAAGCTTCCAGCATATTACATAAACTATGAATCTATTTTGTTTGTAGTTTATCCTGTCATACTAAATAACATTAGTATGTTAGTTCCATTAGGGTATGGATTTTAGCCTGTTTTGGTCATTGATATAATCCAAGTGACTGTTGATGTGTTTAACAAACGAGGTAATTAAATACAGTATTTTTATTCTTAGCATATTATTTTGTTTTGCTTACTCATTTGATGAATAAGTTTCACAAATATTTTTACTTGGTTTCAGAGAAGCACAAAGTATTCTTATCTTGTTCTGAGATTCTTATCTCAAGATCAATTTAGGCAATCTTTTTACAGTTTTTTTCCCCTAGATTCCCAGGTGGTGCTAGTGGTAAAGAACCCACCTGCCAGTGCAGGAGACATTGAGATGTGGGTTTGATCCCCAGGTCAGGAAGATCCCTTGGAGGAGGACATGGCAATCCACTCAGGTATTCTTGCCTGGAGAATCCCATGGACAGAGGAGGCTGGTGGGCTACAGTCCATAGAGTTGCACAGTTGGACATGACTGAAGCCACTTAGCATGCATGCACTTTTCTAGAATATCTGCTGAACTCCATGGTATTTGTAAGAAATGCAGATGTCTGAAGTACATTCAACCCTACCAGTTCTCTGGGCATTATAGCCCTGGAATCTACATTTTAACCATTGTTTTTTCAAGTAGAATATCATGTATCAAATTTTGAGACTCAAAGAACTAATGTGAAAACTTTCAAACAAATAGTCACTCATAGAAATATATTTTCAAATATAGCCTCGTGTGCAGTATACTATGTGTACATAGAATTTGCACCGAGAGGCACACTCTCAGCCATAGAAGGCAATTCAAGTTCATAAAGATTGAAATATTTAAAAGCTATTTGATAAGAGCATTATAAAGTTAGAAATAAGTTTAAATAGAATATCTACAAATCTTCACATTTTTAGATATTTAAAAAATCTTGTAAATAAACTTATGGTCAAAAATAAATTATGAGAGAAATTATAAAATATATAAAATTGAGTGACAATAAAATGTAACATATTAAAATTTTCTAGAAACAATTTAATGACTTCAGGAAGAAAAGTTCAATTGCTTATGCTAGAAATACTTCAAATGCTTAGGTTAGAAAAATAAAGGTTTAAATTTAGTTATATAAATTACCTTAAGCAAGTAGACTTTTAAAGAAAATGTAAAAAAAAAAAAAAGAAAATGTATAACTGCCCCCAAAGTAGAGGAAAAATTATAATAAATACAGAAATTAATAAAATAGAAAATAACCAATAGAATTAGCCACTAAAAGATTTGATTTGTAAAGATTAACAAGTTAAAACCCTAACAAAATTGATAAAAGCTAAGAGAAAACCTAAATTACTGATAAAAACAACATTGAAAGGATGCTATCTGATACCCAGGATGTTAAAAGGATAATAAGAGAATAATACAAATACACTTATAGTAAACATTTTGACAATTTACATGAAGTGGACATTACAAGAAATAAAAAAAGTCCATTGCTTGCTAAAGCAGACACAAGAAAAAATAGAATTTCCAAATGCACAATAAGTAAATAAACAAATCAAACTTCTAAGCAAAACTTTCCCCAAAAGAAAACTTCAGGTTCTTGTGGTTATGTTAGTTAATTTTTCAAACAATTATGAAAAAAAGTCTAACATATGTTTCTTTAGAAAAATGAAAGAAAAACATTTCTTAGTATGCTCACAATACCAAAACACATAGGAAATAGAAAGTGCACACCAATTTTCTTGATAAACATCAATGAAACACTAGCAGATTTAATCCAGTAATATAGATGGAGTGCAACAATAGTTTGGTTTAATGCTAGAATATCAGTCAACATTTGTTGTTTTTCACTCAGTCATGTCCGACACTTTGCAATCCCATGGACTGCAGCATGTCAGGCTGCCCTGTCCTTCACCATCTCCCGAAGCTTGCTCAGACTCAGGTCCATTGAGTCAATGATTCATCCAACCATCTCATCCTCTCATCCCCTTCTCCTCCTGCCTTCAATTTTTTTTTCCGGGATCAGGGTCTTTTCCAATGAGCTGCTCATCCTATCAGGTGGCCAAAGTATTGGAGCTACAGTTCAGCATCAGTTCTTCCATTGAATAGTCAGGGTTGATTTCTTTTAGAATAGACTGATTTGGTCTCCTTGCAGTCCAAGGGACTCTCAAGAGTTCTCCAGCATCACAGTTCAAAAGCATTGATTCTTCAGTCTCAGCCCTCTTTGTGGTCCAACTCTCATGTCTATACATGACTACTAGAAAAACCATAGCTTTGAAAATGCAGACCTGTGTCCGCAAAGTAAGGAGAGAGTTAACTTAAACAGGCTGATAAGGAGTCTAAACATAAGGTCCCTCTAATAAGGAGATAAACATTCTTTCTTTTTCACATTATTTTGCCTTAAACAAGTAGGCCTCATAGGTAGCAATATCTCTTGTTCAAGGACATGCCTTTTTTCTTGAGATTTGGATGCATGTTATGGAGGAAGGTCTGGGTAAAAACTTCCACAGCCTAGAGCTCTAGATTAATCTGCTTCTTCTGGGTAATCTCATGCTGCTACCATCCCAGGATGTATGTTACAGGAAAGGGCTTGGACAAAATTCTCACAGTCGTGAAGAATGTTTTTATCTATTCTCAGCAGCTAAGGCACTGTTTAAACTAGTGAAGACAGGTTCATACTCTCCTGCCCTTCTCTGTCTATATCAGAAGCTTTTTCTGTAATTTTCACTTTAAATAAAATCTGCACAAAGCTCTGAGTGACTGAGATTGTCTTTGGTCCTGAAGTTAAATATTCTTTTTTGGAGACTACAAAGCTAGCAGCACCATTCACCATTCACTATAAGCTATCAGTGATGTTTCTACTTTTAAAGTACTGTCTAGATTTGCCATGGCTTTTCTTCCAAGGAGCAAGCGTCTTTAAATTTCATGGTTACACTTACCATCTACAATGATTTTGGATCCCAAGAAAATAAAGTCTGTCACTATTTTCATTGTTTCCCCATCTATTTGTGGTAAAGTGATGGGACTAGATACCATGATCTTAGTTTTTTGAATGTTGAGTTTTAAGCCAGTTTTTTCACTCTCCTCTTTCACTTTTGTCAAGAGGCTCTTTAGGTCCTCTTTTCTTTCTGCCATAAGGGTGGTGTCATCTGCATATCTGGGTTTATTGATATTTCTCCTGGCAATCTTGACTCCAGATTCTGCTTCATCCAGCCTGGCCTTTCACATGATGTACTGTGCACAAAAGTTAAATAAGTAGGGTGACAATATACAGCCTTGATGTACTCCTTTTCCAATTTTGAAGCAGTTTGTTGTTCCATGTATGACTCTGTTACATCTGGACCTGCATTCATGTTTTGCAGGAGGCAGGTCAAGTGGTCTGTTATTCCCATCTTTTTTAAGAATTTTCCATATTTTGTTGTGATCCACACAGTCAAACAGTTTAGCATAGTCAATGTAGCAGAAGTAGACATTTTCCTGGAATTCTCTTGCTTTTTCTATAATACATAGGATGTTGGCAATTTTATTTCTGGTTCTTCTGCCTCTCTGTGATCCCATGGACTATAGCCCACCAGGCTCCTCCCTCCATGGAATTCTCCAAGCAAGAGTATTGGAATGGTTTGCCATTCCCCTCTCTAGGGGATTGAACCCAGGTCTTCCACATTGCAGATAGATTCTTTACTATCTGAGCCAGCAGGAAAGCCTTTATCAATCACCATAATTCACTATATTAACTGAATAAAGAAGAAAATATATGCAATTAACTCTATTGATACAAAGCAAACATTCAGAAATCCATTTTTTAATAATTAGTTTTTTTAAAGGAATTAGCACTATAAAATGCTTTTTTTTTTAAAATTTACACACAAGGGCATCCATAGTGATTATAAGCAAAACAGTTTAATTACAAATTTGGCATATAAGATAAACTGTAGAAATTGAGAAGTATTAAAGCAAATCATGTGATGATGTATTGATCATTTCCCAAAACAAAACTCATGAGTTCTTTTCACAAATCATAATAAAGTCAAGAAGGGAATTATTTTGAGGATTTCCCTGATGGTCTAGTGGTTAGTATTCTGTGCTTCCCCTATAGGGGGCACAGGTTCAATGCATTGTTGGGGAAGTAAGATATTGCACATTCTATATCATTTGGCAAAAAAAAAGAGAGAGAGAGAGAGAGAGAGAGAGAAAGAAGCAAAAGAAAAAATTGAAAAGAGGAAACTGTTTTAAGTTAACCTGGATATTTTAAAGATGTCTTTGAGGCAGAGGTTAGAGAGAGAGAGAGAAAAACAAAAAAAAAATTGCAAAGTAATGTGTGTCTTAAAATAACTGGGAGTGTTTGTTTTTAATTCTAATCTGTTAATTGTCTGAAAACTAAAAAAAGTAATGATTCTTAAAAGAGTATGATAATAAGTGATAATTTTTGTAGAAACAATTGAAATAAACTTAGTGTTTAGCTTTGTACATCATATTTTCCCCTACTAGTATTAGCTTTCCATTTTTCCTGTTGTATATTTTCACCTCTGAAAGACCTTTGGACAGAGGTTCATGACACTGTGTAGGTGGTGACCAAAACCATCCCAAAGGATAAGAATTGCAAAAAGAAAAGTATTTTTCTGAGAAGGAAATAGATGATGAAAAATAGAAGTGAAAGGTAAAGAAGAAATGGAAAGATATACTCAACTGAATGCAGAGTTTCAGAAAATAGCAAAAGATACAAGAAAGCCTTCTTAAGTGAACAATCCAAAGAAGTAGAGGAAAACAATAGAATAGAAAAGAAAAGAGAACTCTTCAAGAAAATTGGAGATACCAAGAGAATATTTCATGCAAAAATGGACACAATAAAGGATAAAAATATCAAGGAACTAACAGAAGTAGAAGAGATTAAGAGGAAGTGGTAATACACAGAATAACTATATAAAAAAGTCTTAATGACATGGATAACTGTGATGATGTGGTCACCCCTCTAGTGCCAGACATCCTGGAGTGTGAAGTAAAGTGGGCCTTAGGAAGCATTATTATGAAGAAAGCGAGTGTAGGTGATGAAATTCTGGCTGAGCTATTACAAATCCTAGTAGATGATGCTGTTAAAGTGCTATACTCAATATGTCATCAAATTTGGAGAACTCAGTAGTGGCTACAGTACTGGAAAAGGTCAGTTTTCATTTCAATCCCAGATAAAGGAAATGTCAAAGAATGTTCAAACTACTATACAATTGCCCTCACTTCACATGCTAGCAAGGTAATGCTCAAAATCCTTCAAGCAAGTTTTCAATAGTAGGTTAACTGAGAACTTCCAGATGAACAAACGGGATTTTGAAAAGGGAGAGGAACCAGAGATTAAATGGCCAATTTACATTAGATAATAGAAAAAGCAAGGGAATTCCAGAAAAAAAGAAGCATCTACTTCTGCTTCATTGATTATGTGACAGCCTTTGATTGTGTAGATCACAACAAAATGTGGAAAATTCTTAAAGAAATGGAAATATCAGACCACCTTACCTGCCTCCTGAAAAACCTGTATGCAGATCAAGAAGCAACATTTAGAACTGGACATGGAACAACGGACTAGTTCAAAATTGGGAAAGGAGTATATCAAGACTATATATTCTCACCCTGCTTATTTAAATGATATGCAGAATGCTGCTGCTGTTAAGTCACTTCAGTCGTGTCCAACTCTGCGTGACCCCATAGATGGCAGCCCACCTGGCTCCTCTGTCCCTGGGATTCTCCAGGCAAGAGTACTGGAGTGAGTTGCTGTTGGAGTCCTTTAATGGACCAGAACATGGTGGTACAGAGTCAACGATAAGAAAGTAAAAGAGAGAAAGAGAGAGAGAGAAAAAAAAAGACCCGGGGACCTAAGCTCTGATGGAGCAAAGGTGCTTTAATGATTTTTCTATGAGTATATATAGGCTGTGGTACAAAAAACTTCTTTCAGGAATGATAGAGATCAGAAAACCAAACTTACAGCAACTGTTACCAAGGGAACAAGGAGTAATGTTAGTCGCAAGGTCAGGAGACAATTCATATCTCAAGAAAGGGGAATGAGACTAAGCAGTTTTGTCCTAAAGAGAATGTTTACTAAAGGAGACCCAAGCCTGCCTCACACAATGACCTCAGTCCCTGGGAGCAGCATGCTGTTCCGCTTAAAGGGGGATAAAGGACTCATGAGAGACAGCACGTAGGAATCCTCCCATCAAACATTCCCTGACAATTCTCCCTTATTTATTTATAATATTTGTAAGAAGAGTTCTGACCATCAGAGTTTATTCAGTTTTGACGATCTTTGCATGAAGGCAACGGTAGACAACAAATATAATTGTTAAGACAATCACCAAAATTATTGTTCTAGACCCAATGTTATGAGTAAGGCTTTGAAACCATCCATGTGGGTCTAGCCCAGATAACTGATCAGCTAATTGTTTAGCTAAAATTTCCACACTAGTGGAAGAGGGCAGATTATTAGAAAATGTTTTACATTTTTTTTGTAATAACTGCACATTCAGAAAGGCATTATTATATATGTTTTGTAAATGAAACTTGATTTGTTTCCATTTGTAGCCACTATTATAGAAATGAACAGGAGTAACATGAAATTGAATAGAATTTCAATCACATTTTAGCATCATCTGTTTTTGTACATCTGTTCATTGATCTCTAACCCATCTGATGGCTGTTCTCAGTTCCTGTATTTCCTTTTGAATATCTTCATCTATTTGGGCCTAAGTGGCCCACATAATATGAGCATCTTTAGTCTAATTTTGGATAAAATTATGTGTTTGAATTGAGGTTTGTGAAGTAACGCTAGTGATGGCAGCAATGGTGCAAATAGTTATTAATCTTATAATGTCAAAAATCAGCCATCCAATGAATCATTTAAATCACTAGAGCAATTTAGTAAATAACTGGGAAGCAAGTCTAGCCTTCGGACCATTTTCCCAGGGCCATTGGAGATTTATTGGTAACCATAGATTATGTTGAGATTGAAGAATCAAAAGGGAGTCATTTTTTAAGGAAATTGAGGAGTTAAGACAAGTATATAATTTACAATTTATGCAAGTTAAAGAATGTAAAGTCTTATTGAATTGTAAATTTTTTATAGCTACAACAAAAGGAAGTGGAACATAGGCTTGTATAAAATATAATTAATTATAGTGAAAGAAGTAATTGTTATAGCTCTGATTGGTCCCTGTGAAATGGCTGGTCCAAGTCCCAAGTTCTTCGGTGTTTGCAGCAAGTTTTTAAATGTCCTATTGTTTAGGCCCAATCTGTTTATTAAGGATAATTTGAGGACGAGGTGGGGCCATTCGATCATCAAGCTAGCCAAGAAGTCCTCTATCATGGTAATGTTCCATTGTAGTATTAGTAACCTTCCATGTTACTTGAATAATATAATCATACATAGTATTGTTAATATCATCTGAGCAGTTCAATAACCACATACTATGGGGTCTCCAATTGACAATTGTATAATTAACTATAAACATTAATCTTCCTGATTTGGTCTGAAATTTGTCTTAATGAACAGGAATATATGTAATGTTCTTATTAGTAAACCTTTTGTATAGTGTTCTTTGTTTTTTCTTTAATTCTTTTTTTAAAAGTTTTAGTAATATAAACATGATTCATGGACAAAGAAAGGGCAGTAAGTAATCCAAGAAGCATCAGAAAGTCCTCTTTTGGAGTCAGGGGAAGGTCTAAGTTTGTCGGCTAACGTTTACGCATAATTCTGTTGTGCCCATACACAAAGGAAGGATTTCATAACCTAGAAAGATATTAATTAGTTTTTCTTTTTCTTCAGGATGGGAGGGCCCCTCCAAGCTCCAAGGAGGGGGCATATGTGTTGACTCATTAGTGGATATGATTGGTCTTATATCTGTCCATTTTACAACCTACAATAAAAAAAGGGGTTAGGTGTATAAGCCCAGTAAGTGTGATCAGTCAAGTCAGCCTGAGCGGGGGGAGCAAAAGCAAGCAAAGCAAGCATAGCGAAGAAAAATATTTTCAGGATTCCGAAGCACTCCCTGTTGAAAGATCAGATTTTCAGTTTGATTAGTAAGGGTTTCTATCTGTCCCCAAGAAGGGAGATCATAAGGTCTGTGACGTCTAGTGTGGCGTTTTTTGGAAATTTTTAATGTCACCGTGGCTTATATTGGAATTCTTTCTTTCTGGGGTTTTGTTGTTTCATCTCTAGTCTGAATTCTGGGGGTCCCCTTAGGTTGAATCTTTTGAAGAGGAAGTCATGTGAGCTTATTGGATCCATCTGGAGAAATAGAAGCATATCTTTTCTCTGTAAGATTAGTTTCTTAGATTTCCATTGGTTAGTTAACCCATCTTGATATCAAATGGGCAAAGGAAAGGAGGTGTCCTTTAATGTTTCAAAACTTTTTTTTTTGTTTTGTTTCAGTTTTTTGCTTTTGTCAAAACATTTCTTTGTGGTAAGTTTAAAAAGTTTAAAACAAATAAGGCCATATTGACAATAGTTATAAAAACAAAGGAAAGCTATAATGATGAAAACATTCTTAGGAAATATTTCAGTTCAAAAGAAAAAGATCACTCAGAAATCTGTTTGGGACTGGTATTTGGCTATGGTTTGGGTTATTTGGGGCAAAGGATTAGTAGGAGTAACCATTCAAATATTTTTTCCTAAGTGAAATTGTTGAAAAGGCAATGCGGAACAACTTGACAAATGAAATGTTGCTCACATCTAAATATATTTGACCTTGTCCTTGAAAAAGAAATGCAGCTTAGCAACTGTTGAATCTCACTGTTCAGTGTGTTAAAGAGGATGATTACACTTCCAAGACAGACCTGAAAGGAAGGCGAACATTCCACATTTCTGCTATTCTTAGGAACAAATAATCCATTCGGGAAATGGTGTCTTTTTTAATGCCGTTCTTGCCCTGCTTTAAGAATCTTACAGATTGGAAACAGAAATAAAGTCACACCAATAGTTATAGGCTTAAAGACTACACCAGAATCTAGTAAAGTTTGCTCTGGACAAGGAAGACAAAAATGTTTTTGTGTATTTCTCTTATTTAATTTTTTATTTGCAGTTACAATGTGTAATGTGTTTGTCTAATCATGTCTTGTGTTTGTGGACTATAAGGAATGTCTGTAATCTGTTTAATAGAGAATGAATGTAAAAATTGTTTGAACTGCTTAGAAATATAGGCAGAGTCATTGTCTGTTTTTATAGAATTAGGTGTTCTCATTATCATAAAATAAGTTGATAGGTGGGTTATAACATGTTGTGTAGTCTTACCTTAGAGAGGTGTTGCCCCTAAAGAAGAAGAATTTGTATTGATCGAGACATGTAAGAAGGAAGAGGAAGAAAGTTCAGGACAATGAGCTACATCTATTTGCCATAAAATTTTTTTCATTTGTCATAAGCCCTTCTAAAATTCCAGCACTAAACATCTCTAAAAGTTAAAAGGCCAAAACAAAATATGATAGCACAATAAACAAATGTGATGTTTATTTCAAATAAACACATCATACTTTGTGGTTTTCACTGTGATCCACCCAAGCATTTCAACTGCATTTTCCAATATATGTGCAGTCTGAATGTATCTGCTGGCCAAAGTTAATTCTGTTAAATGTTGTTTTCCCAGAATTTTTATTTTGTGTCTAATTTGGCCTAATTTGGAGAAAGAACATTTGCTGTAGCTAGAACAACAATGAAGAACTAGCCTAGCAAGGCCTATGTAAATACTACTTTATTCTACAATAAATGTTTCAACAATTAAAAAAATATTTTTATATTCATCATTTTATTTGCCACTTTTTATATCTTTCTATTAAAAGCATATATTTTACTTTTCTATAGCAACCATGAAATGTCTTGTATGTTAGCATTTTATAGACTGTTGAACATATTTATCAAATCATATATTATACATATATCCATTTTTATACAAATATATATTTATATTTATTAACAGCTCAAAATTTCTTTAGCTCTTCTGCAAGACAAACCCCTTGTAAGAGTAAGCCAATGCTAAGCAATTAATGCTTCAAAATCCTACTTCATTTGGAAATGACCCAGCCATTCAACAAACTTCCACTATTTAATTCAGTACAACTCCAGAAACTTAAGTCACTCTAATCCTAAGAGACTGCTCTAGATTATAGATAATAGACCATTCTATCAAAAATTAAATTAATTTTAACAGAGCTTATCTAAAAGTTTTTATCTCATCTATATATTTGTATATATATATATAAAGAGTTACCTTTTTGTTGACAAACTTAGCTCACCCCAAACCAAGGCATAACAAAAGTATTATATAATGTTGATGACCCAAGACATGTCCCAACTAAATTAACAAATAATTATATTTAAATCACATTTACATTTAAATAAACATTATACCCAACATTGAACACCCTTTAGTTCATATAAAGCTGAATCTAAATAGAGCTCATTAACTCCACACTATCTAAAATAAAAGAAATATATTGAGACATAGATAATTTTAGATACATAGGCATATTTTTCTGTTTGAAATTTAAAATATATTTTTGTTTTATTTATTTATTTTGAGCTCCACCAATTTGTTAATGGCTGGAGTCCTATATAGAGTGAGCTCTGTATCCCAAGGACATGATAAGAGTTAACTTAAGGTTTTTTTTTTTAGGCCTATTTTTGTCTCCCAGGCAGAACTGAAGCTCTTAAAAAATATATTTTAACAAGTTAACCTTTTTCTAACTGCACGTGCAAGAAGAACTAGTTTTGCTATTTCAAAAAAGATTTTATTTTAATCAGTTTTCTCTGGAGTCTAAAGAATATCATAGCCATTCAGTGTCAAAAATATCATTTCTCCTTTTTGTAGCTATATTATTAATAATATATTCAAGAGGGAATTGCTGTCACATAGGAAGTAAAACCTTGGCTACAAAATTTTGACAAATACTAAGACTGTTATGGAGAAGGCAATGGCACCCTATTTCACTACTCTTGTCTGGAGAATCCAAGGGATGGGGGAGCCTGGTGGACTGACATGTATGGGGTCGCATAGAGTAGGACACGACTGAAGTGACTTAACAGCAGCAGTAACAGGACTTTTAAGCATACCTTGAGGTAACATAGTCTACTGAAATCTTTTATGAGGCCCGATATGATTAGGATAAGGGACAGAGAAAGTGAATCTCTCCCGGTCTAAAGGGTGTAAAGGTATATTAAAAAGGCAATCTTGTGAATCAGTAATAATAATGTGCCAATTTTGAGGAATAGTAATAGGTGGGATCTCTGGTTGCAATGCACCCATAGGTTTCATAAAAGAATTAACTTTTCTAAACTCTGTTAAGAGACACCATTTGTTATATTTCCTTTTTATAACAAAAATAGGAGAGTTCCAAAAAGAGCAAGATTCTTCAATATGTTTCAATTTTAATTGTGTGTTTTAAGTTCTTTAGTAGCTTGTAATTTTTTTTTTTTTTTGTAAGGGGCCATAGCTTTGTCCAAGTAGGCTCATAATTTTTCTCAGTTATTTTAATAATTGTTTTGTTTGTTAAATGAGCAGTGGCCCCTAGGAAAAATGTGGAATGTATATCTGAGTTTGCCATTGTATAAGTAATTCCCTTCCTATTAGATTAAGTGGTGTATCTATCACATAAGGTCTTAATGTTGTAGGTTGGCCTTTTGGTTTATCATATGGGTAGATTTGAATATTTTGATAACTTTCTTGTACTTTGGTTTGAGAAATTCCTGCAATTTGGCAAGATACCTTTTGTATAGGTCAGGATTTGGGCCACAAGTGTTTGGAAATAATCATAATATTAGATCCAGTGCTTAGGAGACCAGAAAATCTTTTACCATTAATTTTGATGTTTATACTTGGTCAGACATATTTAAATACCAATGATGTCCATAAGGATTGTTTTTGATCTGTATTGCCAAATCTGCCTGTCCATACATTATTAGAGGAGTTAATAGAAATATAAGGCAAAAGAAGTAATTGAGCAATTTTGTCCCCCCTTTTGAATTGCTATAGAATCTGAGCTGACATCATAATTTGAATTTCTCCTTTATAATTTGAATCAATTATTTCAGGGTGAACAGTAATTCCTTTAGGAGCCAAATTAGATCAGCCAAGTAAAAGACTGAAGGTTTGTGGGGCCAGGGGTCCAAAATGTCCAGTAGGTATTCTAGAAGGGACTGCTTAAGGGTAAAGGAAAAAATCATTTAGGGCTGATATATTAATGGCATCACTGCTGGACGTTGAGGGTTTGAGGGAAAAGATAGAATTTGTCCCTGGTTTTTGTTGTAGGGGACCTGGGAGGTCCCCTGTATGGAGTTTTTTGGAATAGGTTTTCCTTCAATATCAAATTTAAATTTAATGTCTTTGGCCTAATGCATTCCTCTATGGCAAGAAGGACAAATTTTTGGAGGTTTTTTATTAGCCTTTTTAGGGCAGTCCCTTTTTAAACGGTTTTTATCTCCACATATAAAGCATCTTTCATTTCCCTTTTTAAAGGTAGTAGCCATTGTTTCAGCTAGTATTTGCATCTTTTAAGTTTTTGATCCTAGATTGTGACAAGCCTTCAAATAATCAATAATAGTCCTAATCTCACAAATTGCAGCTATAGCTGTTTGACATTTCTGATTTGCATTCTCATAAGCAAGTAATTTATTTAGCTATTTTTTGGTTTCTTCTCTGATTACAGTATGGGAAATAGCAGCTTCTAATCTAGCTTAAAAATTAGCATAACTTTTCATTAGGTTCCAACAAAGGAGAGACTTTTGGAGTTGTGACTGTTGGCAGAGGAGAAGCATTTGGAGCAGCTGGGGCAGGGCTAGTAAGAAAATTTTGAGATATTTTGTATTGTTTTAATTGGGCCTTTTGTAAAGTTTAATCATTTAATTTATATTTATGTAATAAGTGTTCTGTCTGTTGCTGAATATTGGAAGGGCTAGAATGTACCTTTAAATGGCAGAATTACAGCTTTAATAAGAGCCCATAAGGGCTACAGATCAATTGGAATATTTTTTCCTTGTTTGGCTGCTCATTTAACGTTCTTTTTTGACCTGGAGCCAAATTTCTAAATCAAAACTGCATTTATCAAGAAACTAAAGATTATGTTCAACTACTGTTTGAAGGCAAGCCTCTATTCCTTGGTGTGAAACTAGAAGTCTCTGAAATTTAAACAAATGGTGAAGTAAAGTAGAAAAATAATGGGGCTAGCCGGCTGTTTAACCCATGCCTTAGTACTTACTGACCTCAATAGGTCCCTGAGGCACTCCACCCGATATGCCACATATACCAGTGTCCCTGTTTGGGCACCATTTGTTGGGGTTCTTTAATGGGCCAGAACATGGTGGTACAGAGTGGACGATAAGAAAGTAAAAGAGAGAAAGAGAGAGAGAGAGAAAAAAGACCCGGGGACCTAAGCTCTGATGGAGCAAAGGTGCTTTAATGATTTTTCTTTGAGTATATGTAGGCTGTGGTACAAGAAACTTCTTTCAGGAATGATAGAGATCAGAAAACCAAACTTACAACTATTACCAAGGGAACAAGGGGTAATGTTAGTCGCAAGGTCAGGAGACAATCCATATCTCAAGAAAGGGGAATGAGACTAAGCAGTTTTGTCCTAAAGAGAATGTTTACTAAAGGAGACCCAAGCCTGCCTCACACAATGACCTCAGTCCCTGGGAGCAGGGTGTTGTTCCGCTTGAAGAGGGACAAAAGACTCATGAGAGACAGCACGTAGGAATCCTCCCATTAAATATTCCCTGACAGGTTGCCATTTCCTCCTCCAACTCATGAAAGTGAAAAGTGAAAGTAAAGTTGCTTGGTCATGTTCGACTCTTTGCAACCCCATGGACTGTAGTCTACCAGGCTCCTCCGTCCATGGCATTTTCCAGGCAAGAGTACTGAAGTGTGTTGCCATTTCTTTCTCCATATATGCAGAATATATCATGCAAAATTCTGGGCTGCGTGAATCAAAAGCTGAGCTCAATATAGCCGGTAGAAACATTAACTACCTCAGAGATAAAGATGATGTCAATCTACTGGCAGAAATTTAAGAATAACTAAAGAGCCTCTTGATTAGGGTGAAAGAGGAGAGTGGAAAAAGCTGGCTTAAATTTGAACATTAAAAACGAATAAAAGAAACTAAGATCATTGAATCTGGTCCCATTACTTCATGGCTAACAGAAGAGGAAAAGGGGGAAAGAGTCACAGATTTTATATTTTTGGACTTCCAAATCACTGTGGATGGTGACTGTCACCAAGAAATTAAAAGACACTTGCCCCTTGGAAGAAAAGCTATGACAAACCTAGACAGTATATTAAAAAGCAGAAGCAGAGGCATCACTTTGTCAACAACGGTTTAGATACTCAAGCTATGGTTTTTCCAGGATTCATGTATGGATGTCAGAGTTGGGCCATAAGGAAGACTGGGTGCTGAAGAATTGACACTTTTGAATTTTAGTGCTGTAAAACACTCTTAGTAATCCTTTGGTCTGCAAAGAGTTCAAACCAGTCAATTCAAAATGAAATCAAACCTGAATATTCAATGGAAGAATTGATGCTGAGGCTGAAACCCCAATACTTTGGTCACCTGGTGTGAATAGCTGACTCTTTGGAAAAGACCTTGATGTTGAGAAAGATTGAGGGTAGGAGGGGAAGGGGGTGAGAGGAGGAAATGGTTGCATGACATCACTGACTCAATGGACACCAGTTTGAGTGAACTATAGGAGATACTGAGGGACAAGCAAGGCTGGTGTGCTGCAGTCCAAGGCATCACAAACAGTGAGATTCTCTCCTACATTTACCCACATATATTTAAAGTTTTATTAGGTGCCTGGAAATTATCATAAGTATTTTTACTTCTTAAAATAAGTGATTATTTGTCAAATTTATGTCATAGAAATATGCTACCACATAGGGTTAAACATATAGCATAAACTTCTGTTTATGAGAAATGATGTAGCACTGGGGATTTCAAGCCATATCCATGAAGGTTGAGTGAATTTGTGTATGCTTAATCACTCAGTAATATCTGAATATTTGTGACTCTATGGAGAGACAAGAATACTGGAACATACTGTCATGCCCTCCTCCAAGGGATCTTCCCATCCCAGGCATCAAGCTTATGCATTGGCAGACAGGTTCTTTACCACTAGTGCCATCTAGGAAGTTCAAAAAATATATACTTAATATATATTTTATCATAGGTAAATGACACAACCAATCTGTGTCTTGGTTTCCACATCTGGAAAGAATGATAACAACATGGTTGAATTGTTAGAATGAAATGTGAACACTCATATAAAAATGTTTGACCTGGTAATATATTTTAAATTGTCATTAAGAATATATTTTATAATTTGAAAGTCTCTATTTCCTAGTATACTTTATGAGAGAAATCTCAAAATCAAGAATTTAAGGAGATATATTTTTTTCAATATTCTGAAATTAAAGACACTTGAGTTATCAAAAACACTTCAACTATTCCAAACTTTCAAAAAAAAAGTTTTTTTTCAATTTAAAAATTAATGTATTTGGAAAAATGGACTTTCCAACAACTTGAGTACTGTTAAAGAAATGAATTACAGCATTATTAAATTAACAAAAAGGAATTAAATTAAAATATAGCATTAGTAAAATTTACAGCACAAAACCCAGCAGGAAAAGTTTTTATTCCTAATTATTTTAGAGTCAGTAACACCCAGGAATATAGAGCACTTAATAAATCACAAGGTGTGTAAAATTAATGACCCAAAAAAGGCTTAAATCCTCAAGTCATTAAAAAAAAAATCTGCCATTAATGTGAAAAATGCAAGAAAAGTGGGTAGCTTGGAAGTCAAGAAGACCTTGTTGAATTACTTATTGACAAGCAGAAGGTAACAAAGTACTTGGCTCATACTGAAATGAATGTGAATAAGCAGGATGCATAATGGGCATTCCAGAAGAAATTAAAAATTTTGCTTACTCTATTGAGTTGCATTTTAAAGCCAAAGAAGTGGACTCACTTATTAAAACAGAACTGAGTGAGACACTAAATAAAAAAAAGACTTTAAAAGTGAATATAATTATGATGAGTTAATATGATATAAATTAATATGATAGATTACATAGATGGGGAAACAATGGAAACAGTGACAGACTTTCTTTTCTTGGGTTCCAAAATCACTGTAGATGGTCACTGCAGCCATGAAATGAAAAGATACTTGCTTCTTGGAAGAAAAGCTATGACCAACCTAGACAGCATATTAAAAAGCAGAGGCATTATTCTACTGACCAAGGTCTGTCTAGTCAAAACTGCAGTTTTCCCAGTACTCGCATGGATATGAAAGTTTTGGACAAGAAAGAAAGCTGAGTGCCAAATTATTGATGCTTTTGAGCTGTAATGTTGGAGAAAACCCTTGACAGTCCCTTGGATTGCAAGGAGACCAAACCAGTCAATTCTAAAGGAAGTCAGTCGTGAATATTCATTGGAAGGACTGATGCTGAAGCTGAAGTTCCAATACTTTGGTCACCCAATGTGAAAAAATGACTTAGAAAAGACCCTGATGCTGGGAAAGATTGCATGTAGAAGGAGAAGGGGAAAACAGAGGATGAGATGGCTGGGTGGCATCACCAACTCAATGGACATGAGTTTGAACAAGCTCCAGGTGTTGGTGATGGACAGGGAAGCATGGCATGCTACAGTCCTTAGAGTCACAAACAGTCAGCCACAACAAAGCAACTGAACTGAAATGAACCGAATTTTTAAAGAAAAATCAGGTACCCACCTAATTAGATGTATAGCTAAGTAAAAACCTCGGGGTTTAGTCCTGTTTATTTTTTTACATCCCATATTCCTTATATTTTTTTCTTTCTTTCTCCCTTAATCTTTCAGGGATTCTGAAGTCTAAGAAAGCTTGAAAAGCACTGTTTTTCTATTTTATGTAGTATTCTACATGCATGAAACATTCCTGTAGACCTTGTCTTTAATCACCACTTTATTTCTTTCCTATTCTCTATTACTCTATAGCAAACATGGTACTAGATTATTGATAATCTAGTACATAAACACATACATAAACACAGCTAGTCAAGAGCCAAAACCATTATCTATGCTGTTCCTTATCTTCTGAACAATGTTTTCCCTTTGCATTTTTTGCTAATTTGGGAAATTTTACCAACTTTTCTCCGTCTTCTTTTTTGAGGCAGAAATATTGGGGACCCCTAGACTTTTCTTAAATTTGAAGAGTTCTGGCCATTCTCTTTGATAAGTCAGTTCTAAATCTGTGAAACCTACCAAAATGCTTATTATTAACTAAAATTGTGAACATGGCCTAATCAATTAGCTTGTCTCAAGTTTACATATTCCCTTCTTTACCTAAAGCCTATAGCAAATGGCTACTCAGTGACACTTCTATCCTTGAACTGATTGCTTTGATATGTAGAACTTGTAAAAAGTCCTCATAATCTTCAGGACAAAGTTCATCATTTTCTTTTCCTAACATGGGGAGCAACATTAGCTACAGGCTTTCTCCTGTCCTAATTGACACTAGAAAGTGTGAAGACAAGAGAGAATTAGGGATAAGAGAAATGCCCTAAAAAGCCTTGAATAAATATTTGAGGAAACTGAAAACTAAGGTGAACTGCTCTGGATCTTTATATCTTTTTTTAAAATATATATATATATATATATTTGTTTGTTTATTTAGGCTATCGTGGGTCTTAGTTTCAGTACGAAAGATCTTTTACATTTGTTTGTTTTAGTTCCCTGACCAGGGATCGAAACTGGTGCCCCCTGCTTTGGGAACCTGGAGCCTTAGCCACTAGACCAGCAGGGAAGAACCCTTTTTTTAACTCTCATTTTTTTTAATTTTAATTTTAAAAATGTATTTATTTTTAATTAGAGGATAGTTGTTTTGCAATAATATTGGTTTCTGCCATATATCAACATGAATCAGCCATAGGGATACATATATCCCCCACTCTTGAACCTCCCTGCCACTTCTCACCCCATTCCACCCCTCTGGGTTACCATAGAGTACTGAGTTTGAACTCCCTACATCATACAGTAAATTTCTACTATCTATCTAATTTTATATATTGTAATGTATATGTTTCAGTGCTACTCTCTCAATTTGTCCCACCCACTTCTTCCCCTGCTGTCACCATAAGTCTGATCTCTATTTTTGTGTCTCCATTGCTGCCCTGAAAATATGTTCCTAAGTACCATCTTTCTAGGTTCCATGTATATGTGTTAATGTGCAGTATTTGTCTTTCACTTTCTGACTTCATTCTGTAAAATAGACTCTCGATTCATCCATCTTATTAGAACTGAGTCAAATGCTTTCCTTTTTATGGCTGAACAATATCTCATTGTGTATAGGTACCACAGCTTCTTCATCCATTCATACATTGATAGACATCTAGGTTGTTTCCATGTTCTAGCTATTATAAATAGTGCTGTGATGAACACTGGGGTGCATGTGTCTTTTTCAACTATGGTTTATTCAGGGTATATGCCTAGTAGTGGAATTGTTGGGTCATATGGTAGTTTTATTCTCAGTTTTTTCAGGATTCTTCATAATATTCTGCATAGTTGCTATATTAATTTGCATTCCCATTAACAGTGCAAGAGGTTTTCCTTTTTCCTGTACCCTCTCTAGCATTTATTGTTTGTATATTTTCTTTATAACAACCATTGAGACTAGTGTGAGGTGATAGCTCATGTGGTTTTGATCTGCATTTCCCTAATAATGAGCAATATTAAGTATATTTTCATGTATTAGCCATCTCTATCTCTTCTTTGGAGAAATGTCTGTTCATGTCTTCTGCCCACTTTTTGCTTGGCTTGTATATTTTTGAGATTAATTCTTTGAAACTTATTTCATTTCCTATTATTTTCTCCTATTCTGAGCGTTGTCTTTTTACCTCATTTATAGTTTCCTTCACTGTGCCAAATTTTTATGTTTAAATAGGTGCCACTTGTTTATTTTTTTATTTTTTTCTTAATTTCCATTACTCTAGGAGGTGGGTCATAGCAGATCTTGCTTTGATTTATATCAAAAAGTGTTCTGCCTATGTTTACGTTTAAGAATTTTATAGTTTCTATCTTATATTTATGTCTTTAATCCATTTTTAATTTATTTTTGTATGTGGTGTAAGGAAGTATTCTAATTTCATTCTTTCATATGTTGCTGCCCAATTTCCCCAACACCACTTATTGAAGAGACTATCTTTTCTGCCTTGTATGTTCTTGCTTTATTTTTACTATTTTTTTTAAATAAGGTGCACATGGGTGTGTAAGTTTATCTCTGGGCTTTCTATCTTATTCTATTTGTCTATATTTCTGTTTTTGTGCCATTGGTCTATATGCTATTTTGATGACTGTAGCTTTGTAGTAGAGTCTGAGGTCAGGCTGTTGTTTCCGCCAGCTCTATTCTTATTTCTTAATATTGCTTTGACTATTCCGTGGTCTTTTGTGCTCTATAGCCTTCTATTGGGAGCTACAGCTTGGAATTAACTTTCCCTAGAGGTTTTACAGGGAGCATGGATGTGAATGAAGATTTTAAGATCTGTTCTTACCTTCTTCCCCATTGCTATGGAACAATCCCCACCTCTGCACCGTGGAGGGCCTAGTGTCTGTGAAGTTACTCAAAGTAACAAAACTAACTTACTGAGAATTTGGTGAAATTGGTGTGGGCAGATGACTTGATCTCTGGAATTCACTTCTTTACTTCCCTCCCTCCCCAGAACCTTTCACCCCACCTAGTTGCTGGTGGATTAGAAATTAAGGAAATTGACTCTTCCTCAACCTGCCTGTTTCTAATACTATAAATCTCTACTTTAAATAATGTGATGGGATAATTTCTAGAGGGTTAGCCACAGAAGTTAACCTCTTTAGCACTTCCACTCAATTCTTTAACACATCTGGAAGATACAAACATATTGACCATATCTGAAATACTACTTCTAGATTAAAAGACTAAGCAATGGAAGAGTAAAACCATTCTAAAAGAAAGAAGAAACTGAACTAAACATATCAGCTGAAAAAAAAAAATCAATGATAGAGAAAGCAATGATTTAAAATAAATATCATGGATATACTTAAATAATACAAAATATATTTACAATATATGAACAGAAAGTTATTTAAAAAGTAATAATAGTAAATATTTTATATGAAAAATAGAAGTAAATGCCACAGTATATGTTATAAATACAGAATGAGTAAGTGCGCAACAAATTTGTTGTTTCAAACTAAACCAGGTTCTAGAATGAAGGAAATAATGGGTAAGAATTGGAAACTTAAGATAAAAGACTTCTGTTTTCTCCTTTGATACCAACATGGGATACAAATTACTTTTTATCACGTGGAAAACTTCTAAAAAATAGAGCTTTTGTCAAGCTGCAAAAGTAGCTTTATTTCCAAAAAGTGAATGCCATCAGAATGTTTTTCTTACCATAGTACAATAATATATGATATTATACAAAGGAGATCTAAGCATATTTTTATAGGTTTAGAATTAAATAATAGATTGCTAATAAATTTTAGGGAAGCCCTTGTGCCTCAGTGATAAAGAATCTGCCAGCAATGAAGGAGACATGGGTTCAATCCCTGAGAGGGGACTATCACCTGGAGAAGGAAATGGCAACCTACTTCACTGAGATCGCAAAAGAGTTGGACATGATTGATTGATTACAACAATAAACTAAAATTTAGATTATAAATATATTATAAAACAAGTTATATAAAACTTAGAATTAAAGGGGAGTGAAAATGTTGCAATTAAAAAAAATAACAGTACAGTTCTTGGAGCGGATTTTATAGCTTTACATGCATTTTTCAGGGAATAAGCAACAAGAAAACCAATTAAGCATACAAACTTAGAATTCACCTCAGGAATTTGGAAAATGCACAAACAGAAAAGCAAATAAAAGGAATAATAAAACAAAGTGCAAGAATCAATGAAACAGAGAACATGAGAAGCACTAAAAAAGGTTTCTTTTAAGGCTTGTTTTTTTTTTTTTTTTTAATAATAAATACAGGGCATACATCTTTAGCTAAGTGGATCCAAGAAGAAAGAGTGAAAAAAATAAAAGTTAACAAAATAAGGAATAAAAAAGTTGATAAGTACAGACACAAAGAAAATGTAAAATCATTATGTTTTTTTAAATAACTGTGTGGATGAAACAAGATTATGTATAACAAAATTCTCTATTGGTCATACAGAATTTATTGGAAAGATTTGAATAATAGTAAACAACACTGTTACATGTTTTTCATGTTCTAATAAATTTTTAGTGACTTGTTAATTGAGACTTTATTCAGTTTGTTTCAGAATAAAGGAAAATGGTGGAAAAATAAACAATCTTTAAAAATTATATCATTGAAAGTAAAATTAAGTATTAGCAAAAATTAAATAGTACATCTTCATCAAGAAGGCTTTTTCCTAAGATGACATGGAGAGTAAAACTTCCAAAAATGTGTTAATATATGTTTAACCATCTTCAAAGTTATGATTGCCTCAAATTAAAAAAAAAAATATTAGCACCCATCTATGATTATATCTTTTTAGAAAACTGAATAGTAGACTAACCCTTTTACTTAATTTTATATATCCCAAACAACTGAGAAATTTACACTAGAGTTTGAATTATGTACTTATCCTTGGGAATAAAGCAAACATCCTCATAAAATAACTACTGTTAAAATTAGAGCTAAAGGTCCTGGTCAATATCACAAAGAAAGAAAAAGAAAAATGTACAAAAAGGATTAAAAAAATAAAACTTATAATTTCAGATGATATGGTCATATACTCAGTATAACCTTTGGAATAAACCTGCCAATAAAAACAAAAGCAAAGCTCAGAAGCTTACTATGTATAAGATTTGTTTGTCAATCTTGTTAACATCTTTCTATACAGACAATGGCATAGTTTCACTGAGTTAGACAAGACGGTTGGGTCATGGTGGAGAGGTCTGACAGAATGTGGTCCACTGGAGAAGGGAATGGCAAACCACTTCAGTATTCCTGCCTTGAGAATCGCATGAACAGTATGAAAAGGCAAAATGAGAGGATACTGAAAGAAGAACTCCCCAGGTCGGTAGGTGCCCAATATGCTACTGGAGTTCAGTGGAGAAATAACTCCAGAAAGAATGAAGGGATGCAGCCAAAGCAAAAACAATACCCAGTTGTGGACGTGACTGGTGAAAGAAGCAAGGTCTGATGCTGTAAGCAATATTGCATAGGAACCTGGAATGTTAGGTCCATGAATCAGGGCAAATTGGAAGTGGTCAAACAGGAAATGGCAAAAGTGAATGTTGACATTCTAGGAATCAGTGAACTAAAATGGACTGGAATGGGTGAATTTAAATAGGATAGCCATTAAATGTACTACTGTGGGTAGGAATCCCTTAGAAGAAATGGAGGAACCATCTTGGTGAACAAGAGAGTCCAAAATGCAGTACTTGGATGCAATCTCAAAAACGACAGAATGATCTCTGTTCATTTCCAAGGCAAACCATTCAATATCATGGTAACTCAAGCCTATGCCCCAACCAGTACACTGAAGAAGCTGAAGTTGAAAGGTTCTATGAAGACATACAAGACTTTTTAGAATTAACACCCCCAAAAAAGATGTCCTTTTCGTTATAGGGGACTAGAATGCAAAAGTAGGAAGTTAAGACACACCTGGAGTAACAGGCAAATTTGGCCTTGGAGTATAGAGTGAAGCAGGCCAAAGGCTAATAGAGTTTTGCCAAGTGAATGCACTGGTCATAGCAAACACCTTCTTCCAACAGCACAAGAGAAGACTCTACACATGGACATCACCAGATGGTCAACACCGAAATCAGATTAATTATATTCTTTGCAGCCAAAGATAGAGAAGCTCTATACAGTCAGCAAAAACAAGACCAGGAGCTGACTGTGGCTCAGATCATGAACTTCTTATTGCCAAATTCAGACTTAAGCTGGAGAAAGTAGGGAAAACCATGAGACCATTCAGGTATGACCTAAACCAAATCCCTTATGACTATACAGTGGAAGTGAGAAATAGATTTAAGGGACTAGATCTGACAGACAGAGAGCCTGATGAACTATGGACAGAGGTTCGTGACATTGTACAGGAGACAGGGATCAAGACCATCCCATGGAAAAGAAATGCAAAAAGGCAAAATGGTTCCCTGAGGAGGCCTTAAAAATAGCTGTGAAATGAGGAGAAGTGAAAACCAAAGGAGAAAATGACAGATATTCCCATTTGAATGCAGAGTTCCAAAGAATAGCCAGGAGAGATAAGAAAGCATTCCTCAGTGGTCAATGCAAAGAAATAGAGGAAAACAACAGAATGGGAAAGACTAGAGTTCTCTTCAAGAAAATTAGAGATATTAAGGGAACGTTTCATGCAAAGATGGGTTTGATAAAGGACAGAAATGGTATGGACCTAACAGAAGCAGAAGATATTAAGAAGAGGTGGCAACAATGCACAGAAGAACTGTACAAAAAAGATCTTCATGACCCAGATAATCACAATGGTGTGATCACTCACTTAGAGCCAGACATCCTGGAATGTGAAGTCAAGTGAGCTTTAGAAAGCATCGCTACGAACAAAGCTAGTGGATGTGATGGAATTCTGGTTGAGCTATTTCAAATCCTGAAAAATGATGCTGTAAAAGTGCTGCATTCAGTATGCCAGAAAATTTGGAAAACCCAGCAGTGGCCACAGGATTGGAAAAGGTCAGTTTTCATTTCAATCCCAAAGAAAGGCAATGCCAGAGAATGCTCAAACTACCACACAATTGCACTCATCTTACATGCTAGTAAAGTAATGCCCAAAATTCTCCAAGCCAGGCTTAAGCAATATGTGAACCGTGAACTTCCAGATGTTCAAGCTGGTTTTAGAAAAGGCAGAGTAACCAGAGATCAAATTGCCAACATCTGCTGAATCATCGAAAAAGCAAGAGAGTTCCAGAAAAACATCTATTTCTGCTTTATTGACTATGCCAAAGCCTTTGTCTGTGTGGATCACAATAGACTGTGGAAAGGGATGGGAATACCAGACCACCTGACCTGCCCCTTGAGAAACCTGTATGTAGGTCAGGAAGCAACAGTTAGAACTGGACATGGAATAACAGACTGGTTCCAAATAGGAAAAGGAGTACATCAAAGCTGTATATTGTCACCCTGCTTATATAACTTATATGCAGAATACATCATGAGAAATGCTGGGCTGGAAGAAGGACAAGCTGGAATCAAGATTTTTGGATAAATATAAATAACCTTAGATATGCAGATGACACCACCCTTATGGCAGAAATTGAAGAGGAACTAAAAAGCCTCCTGAAGAAATTGAAAGAGGAGAGTGAAAAATCTGGCTTTAATCTCAATATTCAGAAAGCTAAGATCATGGCATCTGTTCCCATCACTTCATGGGAAATCGATGGATAGAAAGTGGAAACAGTGTCACACTTTTTTTTTTGGGGGGGGGGGGGTAAGGGGGGCCCCAAAATCATTGCAAAAGATTATTGCAGGCATGAAATTAAAAGATGCTTACTCCTTGGAAGGAAAATTATGACCAACCTAGATAGCATATTAAAAAGCAAAGACATTACTTTGCCACCAAAGGTCTGTCTGGTCAAGGCTATGGTTTTTCCAGTGGTCATGTATGGATGTGAGAGTTGGACTGTGAAGAAAGCTGAGTGCTAAAAAATTGATGCTTTTGA
>CM035276.1:36790107-36868612 GCA_020226075.1 Hydropotes inermis
ATGACACCACCCTTATGGCAGAAATTGAAGAGGAACTAAAAAGCCTCCTGAAGAAATTGAAAGAGGAGAGTGAAAAATCTGGCTTTAATCTCAATATTCAGAAAGCTAAGATCATGGCATCTGTTCCCATCACTTCATGGGAAATCGATGGATAGAAAGTGGAAACAGTGTCACACTTTTTTTTTGGGGGGGGGCGGTAAGGGGGGCTCCAAAATCATTGCAAAAGATTATTGCAGGCATGAAATTAAAAGATGCTTACTCCTTGGAAGGAAAATTATGACCAACCTAGATAGCATATTAAAAAGCAAAGACATTACTTTGCCACCAAAGGTCTGTCTGGTCAAGGCTATGGTTTTTCCAGTGGTCATGTATGGATGTGAGAGTTGGACTGTGAAGAAAGCTGAGTGCTAAAAAATTGATGCTTTTGAACTGTGGTGTTGGAGAAGACTCTTGACAGTCCCTTGGACTGCAAGGAGATCCAACCAGTCCATCTGAAAGGAGATAAGTCCTGGGTGTTCTTTGGAAGGACTGTTGCTGAAGCTGAAACTCCAATACTTTGGCCACCTGATGTGAAGAGTTGACTCATTGGAAAAGACCCTGATGCTGGGAGGGATTGGGGGCAGGAGGAGAAGGGGACGACAGAGGATGAGATGACTGGATGGCATCACCGACTCGATGGACATGGGTTTGAGTAAACTCTGGGTGTTTGTGATGGACAGGGAGGCCTGGAGTGCTGCAGTTCATGGGGTGGCAAAGAGTCTGACAGGACAGAGCGACTGAACTGAACTGATTTGATACAAATAATAAAACAATAAATGATTGAATACAACAGACACTAATTTCACGTAACAACCAAAGCAGCAAGTTCTTTATGAAATATACAAGAATGAACTTAACCCTAAAGATACAAGCCCTATGCACAGAGTTGGAAAACTTAAAATTATTGGGAGGTGTTTGATACGTTTGGATGAGAAGACATTATAAAGGTCTCAATTGTCCACAGTTAGCCCTCTTTCTCCTGACATTACACATCTGTCCCACAGGCAAAATATATCCACTTCTCTCATGACAGGATTAGCTCAAGCTCAAATCTTTTTATCTAAATCTTATTATCTACATTTTGTAACACAGTTTGGATGAAACACCTGTGCTTAATCCATTCTGAGGTATTATATTTTAAAATCTGAATGTGTGTAATTAAAAGTTTGCCCCCAAATCCTCAGCATACATTGGTGGAACAGGTATGGGATAACACTACAAGACATTTTTGTTTAAAAAAGTGGGAATGTGTAAAAGGGTCTCCAGTCCAAAGCAATGTTAAAATCCAATCAAGTAAACTGCCACTGAAGTTCTTTCTTAGGTTTCAAGGATTTGGATTAATCTTCCTCTGTGTCTCAGCTCTGTTCACTTGGCTTTTTCTTCTCCCATCTGGACTCTCAGTTCCACCTGCTGCATCAGCCTTCCTTGTTCATAATAACAGCTGTTAGCAACTGAGTATTTTTATCAGTCAACATTCCGCCATTAGATTTTAGAATACCAACGTGCTAAGTAACTTCAGTTATGTCTGAATCTTTGTGACCCTATGAACTGTAGCCTTCCAGGCTGCTCTGTCCATGGGATTTTCCAGGTAAGAATACTGGAGTGGGTTATTATGCCCTCCTCCAGAAGATCTTCCCAATCCTGGGACTGAACCCATGTCTCATATGTCTTCTGCATTAGCAGGTTTGTTCTTTGCAACTAACACCCTCTGGGAAGGTGGAATCCCAACAGTCTCCTTTTATTTTGTATTCTTTTCTTCCCCTTTTACCCCAAGCTGGCAGCATTTCTACTAATAAAAAAATTCCCTCTATTTTGCAGTTTCTTTGTAAATGTAAATTTCACCAAATTGCAATCCCTTAAACAAAAGCCACACCCACAAATCTTTTGAGGATAATCCTTTATCTTGACCTGCTGTGGAGATGTCTTTCTTAGAGGTCTTCTGTTTGAATTGAGAAGGTCTGTGTAACAAAATCTTAACCTCGTGAAAGAGCCTTTGTGCCACTGTACACACTGATCTTATGATCTTTCTGAGTTTTTAGCAAAAGTCTGTACAATCATGCTTTCATATACTCCCTATGCCGTTTAAATTTACCACTTAGTTTTAGCATTTTGCTCTACGGATAGACTGAACATCTTCTAAATCATCACATACTGGTTTGCTTTTTTTTTTTAAGAGTTCTTCCTTCTATTTACTCTTTTTTTCTCTCTCATTTTACTATGAGCAGTGAAATAAACTAGGTTAAACCTTTGAAATATTAGTTAGAAATATCTTCTCATCAATATTTATTACAATAATTATTATATTTTATTATAAATTCTGCTATCCAAATAAACATAGTAGAAAAATTTCCCCAACTTTTTGTTACCATGTAACATGGATGTCCTGTCTTCTATTTTCTAATCCTTACTTCTTTATTTCCTACTGAACCCTTTTAAATCTCATTCCCCCAGATTTCTACTAACAGTCTATATCTGGTGATATAGACTTTCCAGAGATGATTTTCTCAAAGATGTTTTAGTACTTCTTTATGTTTTGACTGCTCTTTTAAAGCTGCACTGGTAGTATCTTTAAAATACATATTCCTGCAATTTCCTGGAGTAGGACATGGCGACCCACTCCAATAATCTTGTCTGCATAATTCCACTGACAGAGGAGAATGGCACACTATTGCCCATGGGGTTGCAAAGAGTCAGATACAACTAATAACACATACATGCACTAATAGTTTGTTCAGGAAAATGTAGGGTTTCCTTATGGTCTTCAAAATTATTCCATTTCCAACCCACTATCCAATTTCAAAGCCTTATTTACATATGCAAAATCTTTTTTATAAAATATATCCTACCCTCAGGAAAAATGATGTAACACAAAATGTATTGTATAATAAGGTATTGAATGTCTCATGTAATTTATTGAATACTGTACTGAAAATGAAAAATGATTGTAAGTATGTTGGTTGTTTATCCCTTGATCACATGGCTGACTGAAAGCTGTGACTCACTGTAGCTGTTTAGATAGCTTCAATAGATAAAGTATCATACTATGTAGCCTGGAAAAAGATCAAAGTTCAAAATCCAAAGTACAATTTCTACTGACCATGTACCACATTGGTAACATTGTAGTTGACTGACAAAACATTGTAAGTCGGGGACAGTCTATAATGAAAATCTAGAGCCTTCTACTGCACTTCTTTCAGTATTGAACTCCAAAGCCTTATTATTATTTTTTTCATACAAACTGTGTGTGTATATATATATATTATATATATATAATATATATATAATTAGGAAAAATTTTCTCATTTCACCAAAAGCAGTTTTAACTCCACGTCTCTTCAATTTATTTTTCCCATGTATTTTAAAATATGTAAAAAGAATTTGTTGTAAGTTCAAATATTTTAATATAATTACATTATGTTTATTATCAAATATAGGTTCAACTGCTTGTTGCAATAATTGAAAGACAAGTGTTGGTCAAAAGAAAAGACTGACTTGTTCAAGAAGCCAACAACCAGGGAAGAACTTAGAATTATGTACAAGAAAGAACTTGGAAGATTCTGTGCAACCATGAACTTTTTAAAGGGAGAAATGGGAGGCTTATCACAGTTAAACATTGTGGGGCTGGGGCAGGGGGAGAGCAGACAGAATCGTTGTTATCTTCTATCTTTCATTGTTTGCTCATGTTCTTCTGAGTGTTTTGTGGAGAGGTAACAGACTTGTGTTCTAGGGCTGCTGCGTTCAGTTCAGTTCAGTCACTCAGTTGAGTGCTAATCTTTGCGACTCCATATACAACAGCATGTGACACTTCCCTGTCTATCATCAACACCAGAAGCTTGCTCAAACTTGTATCTATCAAGTTGGTGATGCCATCCAACCATCTCATCCTCTATTGTCCCTTTCTCTTAATGCCTTCCATCTTTCCCAACATAAGGGTCTTTTCCAAGGAGTCAGTTCTTCACATCAAGTGGCCAAAGGATTGGTGCTTCAGCTTCAGCATCAGCCCTTCCAATGAATATTCAGGAATGACTTCCTTTAGAATTGACTGGTTTGATCTCCTCCAGTCTAAGGGACTTTCAAAGATATTCTCCAATAACAATGTTCAAAAGCATCAATTCTTTGGCTCTCAGCTTTCTTTATAGTCCAAACTGCACATCCATACATGACTCCTAGAAAAACCATAGCTTTGACCAAATGGACCTTTGTTGGCAAACTAATGTCTCTGCTTTTTAATATGCTGTCTGTATGGGTCATAGCTTTTCCTTCAAGGAGCCAGCATCTTTCAGTTTCATGGCTGTAGTCACCATCCGCAAAGATTTTGGAGCTTCCCCAAAATAAAGTATGTCACTGTTTCCATTGTTTCCCCATCTATTTACCATGAAGTAAAGGGACCAGGTGCCATGATCTTAGTTTTGAATGTTGAATTTTAAGTCAGCTCTTTCACTCTCCTCTTTGATTTTCATGAAGGGGCTCCTCAGTTCATCTTTGCTTCCTGTCATAAGGGTTGTGTCATATGCATACCTAGGTTATTGATATTTCTCCCAGCATTCTTGATTCCAGCTTGTGCCTCATCCAGCCTGGTATTTCTCATGATATGCATATGAGTTAAAAAAGCGAGGTGACAATATACAACCTTGACATACTCCTTTCCCAATTTGGAACTAGTCTATTGTTTCATGTTCAGTTTTAAATATTGCTTCTTGACCTATATATAGATTTTTAGGGAGGCAGGTCAGGTGATCTAGTATTCTCATCTCTTGAAGAATTTTCCACAGTTTGTTGTGATCCACACAGTCAAAGGCTTTGGAGTAGTCAATAAAACAGAAGTAGATATTCTTCTGGAACTCTCTTGCTCTTTCTATGATCCAATGGATGTTGGCAATTTGATCTCTGGTTCTTCTGCCTTTTCTAAAACCAGCTTGAACATTTGGAAGTTCTCATTTAACATACTGTTGAAGCCTGGCTTAGAGAATTTTGAGCATTACCTTGCTAGCATGTGATATGAGGGCAATTGTATGGTAGTTTGAACATTCTTGACATTGCCTTTCTCTGGAATTGGAATGAAAACTGATCCTTTCCAGTCCTGTGGCCACTGCTGAGTTTTCCAAATTTGCTCACATATTGTGTGAAGCACTGTAACAGCATCAACTTTTTTTTTCTAACTAGTTGGAGGCTAATTACTTTACAATATTGTAGTTTTTTTTTTTTTTTTTTTGCCATACATTGACATGAATCAGCCATGGATTTACATGTGCTCCACATCTCGATCCCCCCTCCCGCCTCTCAACTGGAATTCCATCAGCTCCGCTAGCTTTGTTCATAGTGATGCTTCCTAAGGCCTATTTGACTTTACACTCCAGGACGTCTGGCTCTAGGAGAGTGGCCATACTTTCGTGGTTATCTGGGTCATCAAGATCTTTTTTTTTGTATAGTTCTTCTTTGTATTCTTGCTATCTTTTCTTAATATATTCTGCTTCTGTTAGGTCCATACCATTCCTGTCCTTTATTGTGCCCATTTTTGCATGAACTATTCCCTTGGTATCTCTAATTTTCTTTAAGAGATCTCTAGTATTTTCCATTCTATTGTTTTCCTCTATTTCTTTGACTTGATCACTTAGGAAGGCTTTCTTATCTCTCCTTGCTTTTCTTTGGAATTCTGCTTTCAGATGGGTATAGCTATCCATTTCTCCTTTGTATTTAGCTTCTCTTCTTTTTTTTTTCAGCTATTTGGAAGGCCTCCTCAGACAACCATTTTGCATTTTTATATTTCTTTTTCCTGGGGATGGTCTTGATCACTATCTCCACTATGATGTCATGAACCTCTGTCCATAGTTCTTCAGGCACATTGTCTATCAGATCTAATCCTTTGAATTGATTTGTCACTTCCACTGTATATAGTAAGGGGTTTGATTTAGGTCATATCTGAATGGTCTAGTGGTTTTCCCTAGTTTCTTCAATTTAAGTCTGTATTTGGCAATAAGGTGCTGTGCTCAGCCTGAAGTTCTCATCCTCCCTGGGACTGGGCCCTTCGTTCCTACAACAGAATTCAAAGATCGTCTGTATCTATATCCTTATCTCTTATGTCTATCTACTTGGAGAAGAAAATGGCAACCCACTCCAGTCTTCTTGCCTGGAGAATCCCAGGGACGGGGGAGGCTGGTGGGCTGCTGTCTATGGGGTTACACAGAGTTGGGCATGACTGAAGTGACTCAGCAGTAGCATGTCTATCTACCTGTCTTCCTATTAGGTGGCTACATAATATTCAGGGTTGATTTCCTTTAGGCTCATTGGTTCGATCCCCTTGCTGGCCAAGGGACTCTCAAAAGTCTTCTTCAACACCACAGGTCAAAAGTATCAACTCCTTGGCACTCATCCTTCTTTATGGTACAACTCTCACATCTATACCTGACTAGTGGAAAAAGCATAGCTTTGACTATACAGATCTTTGTTGCCAAAGTAATCTCTCTGCTTTTTAATACACTGTCTAGGTTTATCATAGCTTTTCTTCCAAGGGTCAAGCATCTTTTAATTGTATATATATATATATATATATATTACACATAATACATACATATATATGTTATACCCGTGAAGAGGAGCCAGGGCCCTGCTTTATCACTGCACTATTAATTGCTCCTGCTTTTTTTGCTGCAGTCCCTCATTTTTCTGTTTAACAACTGCTTGCATCTGCCTGCTGGAACTCAGAGATGATCAGAAAGTTTGAAGGAAGCCTATTTTCCACAAATAAGAAATGGGTGACATTGAAATACAGAAAGTATTTGTACCCAGGATGGCTCCATGGGATCCTACTCAGTTTCATCTTCCCCACCCCAGAGATTTTAAATGCTTTGCTGTTTTCCTCCTGTTATTTTCCATTATTTTATTCTAAGTATTTTCTGGTGTTTTAATATATCAGATGATATATTAAGTAACCATCATTTCCAAGATGCTTCTGCTTCAATATGTCTAATTGATCTCTGAGTGTTCCTTTGATGCAAGGACAACATTCCTTCTATACTTTCATATCTGTTACCCATAATTTATTCATTTATATTTACTGTATTTTTTTTTCTTTATTTTGCTTGAGGACATAGTAAGAAGAATTGAATTAGAAATAAGTATTTCCAGTACTCACATTTATGATTTTTTTTAAATAAAGTCCTCAAAATCCACTTATACTTTTTCTGGGTTTAGAAAGTGAGGATAAAATCTCGACCCTTCAGTATAATTGAAGTTCTACTTTATTGATTTCTAATATGTACTATTACTATTGCCCATGCTGAAATCAGTTGTCACTTTGTTTTACTGAAGTTGACCTATTCATTTATCTCTAGAAACTTTAGTGTCATTTTTTTTTTTAAATCTCTGTTGTGACAGTTTTCGGTGGTTTTTGTTATTTTCTCATTGTGCCAAGCACTCTATGGAACTGTTAATTATCTCTGATGTAATAAAAAAAAAAGTTTTAGTTGAACTGGACTCTTAGTAGCAAAATGTTTACATTAAAAAAAAATCTGAGCACTGGTACTATCTTTATTAAGATTCCCTGTTGGATTAGCTGTACAGAATCTACCTGTAGTGCAAGAGACATGGGTTCAGTTCCTGGGCCATGAAGACTCCCTGGAAAAGGAAACAGTGATTCACTCCAGTAGTTTTGCCTGGGAAACACCATGGACAGAGGAGCCTGGAAAGCTATCCAAAAGTCCAACACAATTTAATGACTAAATCACTACCACGACCACCATTTATTCAAGCACTGGATGCTTAAGTGGAGGCAAAGGAGTAAGCTCTTAAAATAATCATATAGAAATAGAAAATGCCCAGAATTTTCTAAAAATAAGAACATCATTTAAGTCATTTATAAAAGTAAATGTAAAACAAAAAGTCACACCTTAATCCTGAGTGCAAATAATAATATATTTTATTTACTAGAGAATAAATTAATAGCTATTTTTATTCCCTTAGTTCCATAAACAAAGTTTACTTTGTGGGATAAAGATTAAATTCATAAAACTGGAGAAATATTGAAGTTATTAAGTAGGGTTGGTTTATTAGGAAAGTTTAAAAATCTCTATCTTGAGGAGAACAAGATGGCAGAGGAGTAGGTGGATGTGGAGTATATCTCTCTCCACAGATACATCAGAAATACATTTATTGCTGAGAGCTGGCAGGAGTCCCTGCTCACTGGAAAGGAATATACAGATCCATGCAAAACTTGGTAGGATGAAAGAAGGAAAGGAAAAGAGGATGAGAGTGAGCAGGACTGGGACTGCATCAGGGAAGTGGGGAAGACTGAAACAGGGGTGAGGTCTCCACATTGAGGCCATTGTTTGGGACAAAGGGGAAGCATTATAGTCTGTTGAACAGTGCAACAGCTGATTTGTGTCAGTCTGAATGGAGTAAGAACTAGTCAGACAATTCATGCTGCAGCCCTACTTACTCCAGATAGGAACACAGTTCCCTAGAAAGTGCTATGGTTGGGAGCTGGAGTGTAGGGATTGGAGAGAAATCCCAGGGTGAGGACTTCTGTTGATTGTAGGGAGATGTCCCAAGGACATGAGGAAGGACATTGTGGTGGGAAGTGCCTTTGGAGAAAAGTCTGGCAGTCAAGCAGGCAGGGCAATACTGCTGAGTCATATGCAGGAATGAAGTCATCACTGTAGCCTATCTCTTCCCACATAACAATGCCAGTAGCTGACCAATAAAGACCCTGGAGAGGGTGTTCCTTTGAGTGCCTGACATGCTGACAAATAGTAAAGGACTCCAGTCAGGGGGAACTTTTGATGGCCTGCTGTGCCAAGCAATATAGAAAGACAAGCCAGGGAGCCCCTTTGAATACCAGCTTCCAGAGACTAGAAAAAGACTCTAATAGTGCCATATCTCCTATGTCTATACACTTGATGCCACCAGGGACCCCATGGTACAAGCAGCTGCACCATCTCCCTTCTCTATCCTCATTGGGGAAGAACTGCCAGAGGATAGAGAAAAATCTCTAATAGTACCATATCTCCTGCACCTGTGCCACCAGTTCCCCTGTGTACCTGGCCCTGCCACAATCACCTTGATATAAGCAGCTGTACTGTCTCAATGCCTATTCTTTACTGGGGCAGACACAAGTTCTCCAGGGCAACCTCAGGAGCTAACTACTGTGGATAACCCATATTCAGAGATGGGGATAAAATCACAACTGAATTCTAGGGGCAGAAAGGCTAAGGAAGAGAATCAAAACATTTCCAACAGTTGTGCAAACTACAGATTAAATAAACAGAATCCACAAAGTAGAGTCTAGGTCTATGCGATATATAAAAGGACTATTCAGTCAGTCAGTTCAGTCACTCAGTCGAGTTTAGTCGCTCATTTGTGTCCGACTCTGCAACCACATGAATCACAGCACACCAGGCCTCCCTGTCCATCACCAACTCCCAGAGGTTACTCAAACTCATGTCCATCGAGTCGGTGATGCCATCCAGTCATCTCATCCTCTGTTGTCCCCTTCTCCTCCTGCTCCCAATCCCTCTCAGCATCAGGGTCTTTTCCAATGAGTCAATTCGTTTCATGAGGTGGCCAAAATATTGGAGTTTCAGCGTCAGCATCACTCCTTCCAAAGAACACCAAGGAATTATCTCCTTCAGGATGGACTGGTTGGATCTCCTTGCAGTCCAAGGGACTCTCAAGAGTCTTCTCCAACACCACAGTTCAAAAGCATCAATTTTTTGGCTCTCAGCTTTCTTCACAGTCCAACTCTCACATCCATACATGACCACTGGAAAAATCATAACCTTGACCAGATGGACCTTTGTTGGCAAAGTAATGTCTCTGTTTTTTAATATCCTATCTAGGTTGGTCATAACTTTCCTTCCAAGGAGTAAGTGTCTTTTAATTTCATGGCTTCAGTTACCATCTGCAGTGATTTTGGAGCCCAAAAAAATAAAGTCTGACATTGCTTCTACTGTCTCCCCATCTCTTTCCCATGAGGTGATGGGACCAGATGCTATGATCTTAGTTTTCTGAATGTTGAGATTAAAGCCAACTTTTTCACTCTCCTCTTTCACTTTCATCAAGAGGCTTTTTAGTTCCTCTTCACTTTCTGCCATAAGGGTGGTGTCATCTGCATATCTGAGGCTATTGATATTTCTCCCAGAAACCTTGATTCCAGCTTGGGCTTCTTCCAGCCCAGCGTTACTCATGATGTATTCTACATATAAGTTAAATAAGCAGGGTGACAATATACAGGTTTGATGTACTCCTTTTCCTATTTGGAACCAGTCTGTTGTTCCATGTCCAGTTCTAACTGTTGCTTCCTGACCTGCATATAGGTTTCTCAAGAGGCAGGTCAGGTGGTCTGGTATTCCCATCTCTTGAAGAATTTTCCACAGTTTATTGTGATCCACACAGTCAAAGGCTTTGGCATAGTCAATAAAGCAGAAATAGATGTGTTTCTGGAACTCTCTTGCTTTTTCGATGATCCAACAGATGTTGGCAATTGGATCTCTGGTTCCTCTGCCTTTTCTAAAACCAGCTTTAACATCTGGAAGTTCACGGTTCACATATTGCTGAAGCCTGGCTTGGAGAATTTTGTGCATTTCTAGCATGTGAGATGACTGCAATTGTGCAGTAGTTTGAGCATTCTTTGGGATTGCCTTTCTTTAGGATTGGAAAGAAAACTGACCTTTTCCAATCCTGTGGCCACTGCTGAGTTTTCCAAATTTGCTGGCATATTGACTACAGAACTTTCACAGCATCATCTTTCAGGATTTGCAATAGCTCAACTGGAATTCCATAACATCCACTAGCTTTGTTCATAGTGATGCTTTCTAAGGCCCACTTGACTTCACATTCCAGGATGTCTGGCTCTAGGTGAGCAATGACATTATTGTGATTATCTGGGTTGTGAAGATCTTTTTTGTACAGTTCTTCAGTGTATTGTTGCCACCTCTTCTTAATATCTTCTGCTTCTGTCAGGTCCATGCCATTTCTGTCCTTTATTGAGCCCATTTTTTGTGTGAAATTAGAGCTTCCTCAAAAGAAAATTCCCTATCTCTGACAGTTGTGGACATCGGAGACAAGAATAAGCAAGAATAGGGTCACATTAGTGTCTGACCTGTCTCCCTAGCAGGTCCAGAGACAAGCCCATTATTGGAGGGCCTCCTAGGGAGGTGAAGGTGGACTGTGACTCAAATTGAGGCAAATGACACTGACAACTGAGATCCAGGAGTATAATCTATTATTATCATTATCATTTGATTTGTTCTATACTTGTTTCTGGATTTCTTTTTTTTCTTATATTTGTTTCCTCTATTGCTCTGTTTGTTTTTATTATTATCATTATTAACTCTTTTTACACTTTTGAGAGTTTTCTTTTAATCAAACGTTTTATTGCCTTTATATACTTCTATCTCTATGTTTGCTTTCTGTGGCTTTTTTTTTTTTTTCTTTCTTTTCCTGATTGCTCTTTTCGTGTTGTAGTTATTCTTTAATATAAATTAGTCTTTTTTTTAATAATTCTATTTCACTATGCTTTTTTATTGTTTTCCCTCTTCTTTCTTTACTTTTTTTATTCTTTTCTTTCTTTCTCTTTTTTTCTTTTTTTTTTTTTTTTTTGCACTTATTCCTAGTTGATACTATGCTTTGGTCTTCTTTTTTGGCTTGTGTTTTAGATTATTTTTGGTTTAAATTTCTCAATAGAATTTTTGTTTTCTTTATTCACTGCATCACACTCTACTTTCTTTGGACTGTTTTGTTTTTGTGTGTGTATGTTCCTTTGATTCTGTGTTTTATTTTTCTGATTTTGCCTTTACCATTTGCCTGGGGTTAGTTTTTTGTTTCTTGTTATTTTTTTCTTTTTTTAATTATTTTTGTTTCTGTGTATTTGCTTTAATGCTCTTTAATGCCATAACAAATTGCTTGCAGTATCTTGTTTCTCTGACCAGAGATTTGGCCTGAATATCTAGAGTGGGAGCACTGAGTCCAGGACACTAGATTTCCTGAGAACTTCCTACTCTAAGGACTATTAATTAGTGAACTCCTCTAAGGCCTCTACCTGTATCTAAGACCTGGCATTCCCAAATTCTAGCAGTACCCTATGCAGAACACCTCACACAAACAAAACAGCAAGCTATAGTCAAAGTGCTGAAAGGGAAAACTCTACAACCAAGACTACCAGCAAGGATCTCATTCAAAATAGATGGAGGAATCAACAGGTTTAGAGACAAGCAAAAGTTAAGATAATTTAGTACCACAAAACCAGCTTTACAAAAAATATTAAAAGGACTTCTATATGCAGGAAACACAAGAAAAGGAAATGACCTACAAAACAGATGCAAAACAAGGAAATGGCAATAAGAACATATATATCAATACTTACTTTAAATGTAAATGGATTAAACACTACAAGCAAAAGAAAAACTGGCTGATGGAAAGAAAACCAAGAACCATAAATATGCTGTTTACAAGAGTTCCATTTCAAACCAAGAGACACATACAGACTGGAAGTAAGAGGATATAAAATTATGAAAGAAATCTGTAGTAGCAATTCTTATATCAGATAAAATAGCCCTTAAAATAAAGGATATTAGAAGAGATAAGGGAGGATAGTACATAAATGTATTTAGATGGAATGTCCTTAACATATTAAGTAAGTTCATCTGATCTAATGTGTCATTTAAAGTTTGTGTTTTGTTACTCATTTTGCTTGTTTGTTTGTTTTTTCCTTAAATCTTTCCATTGGTAGAAGTGGGGTGTTAAGGTCTCCAAATGCAGAATAATACACTTTTTTGTCAAGTGCACATGGAACATTCTCCAGAATAGACAACATTTTGGGTCATGAGTTAAACTTCAGTGAATTTAAGAAAATTGAAATCACATCAAGTATCTTTTCTGATCACAATGCTATAAGACTAGATATCAATTTTAGGGAAAAAGGAAAACTGTAAAAAACACAAACACATGGAGATTAAATAATATGTTTCTAAATAACCAACACATTATTGAAGGAATAAAAATAAATTTTAAAAATGCTAGAAATAAATGACAATGAAAACATGATGACTCAAACCTATTGGATTCATCAAAAGTAGTTCTAAGAAGAAAGTATATAGCAATACAATCTTACCTCAAGAAATAAGAAAAAAAAATTGAATAGAAAACCTAACTTTACACCTATGACAACTGGAAAAAGAAAAGTGCACACACACACATATACACACAACAAATTTAGTAGATAAATAAATCACAGAGACTCAGTAGAAATAAATGAAAAATAAATGAAGGAAACAATAGTAATGATCAGTAAAATTAAAAGCTGTTTTTTTGAGAAGATAAACAAAATTGACAAACCATTCGCCAGGCTCACCAAGAAATGAAGGAGAATGTGGCTTTCCTTCGATTTGAACTTAAGTCAGGCTATAAACAGTTTGTCAGAAAATATCTTCAAAAAAGATAATCACGTGGTGTGATCACGCGCCTAGAGCCAAACATCCTGGAATGTGAAGTCAAGTCATCACTATAAACAAAGCTAATGAAGGGTGATGGAATTCCAGGTGAGCTATTTCAAATCCTAAAAGATGATGCTGTAAAAGTGCTCCACTTGATATGCCAGCAAATTTGGAAAATGCAACAGTGGCCACAGGACTGGTAAAAGGTCAGTTTTCATTGAAATCCCACAGAAAGGCATTGCCAAAGAGCTCTATTTTATTTTTCAGCATGAAATATAGCATTAGATTTTAGTTTGAACTGGCTGCCATTTACAATGGATTTGGTATACGAGGAGAATGTCAAAGCAGTCATAGGTAACCTGTAGGAAGTCAGATTTTGAATATATAGCAGTACTTTTAAGTGATTTTAAAATACTTATACCAGTAATTGAATTAAAGCCTGAGAATATTTTAATATACAGTAAATTGAATAAGGCAGATAAACCAGAGATCAAATTGCCAACATCTGCTGGATCATCAAAAATGCAAGAGAGTTCCAGAAACACACCTATTTCTGCTTTATTGACTATACCAAAGCCTTTGACTGTGTGGATCACAACAAACTGTGGAAAGTTCTTCAAGAGATGAGCATACCAGACCACCTGACCTGCCTCTTGAGAAACCTATATGCAGGTCAGGAAGCAACAGTTAGAACTAGACATGGAACAACAGACTGGTTCCAAATAGGAAAAGGAGTACATCAAGCCTGTATATTGTCACCCTACTTACTTAACTTCTATGCAGAGTACATCATGAGAAACGCTGGGCTGGAAGAAGCCCAAGCTGGAATCAAGATTGCTGGGAGAAATATCAATAACCTCAGATATGCAGATGACACCCCCCTTATGGCAGAAAGTGAAGAGGAGCTAAACAGCCTCTTGATGAAAGTGAAAGAGGAGAGTGAAAAAGTTGGGTTAAAGCTTAACATTCAGAAAACTAAGATCATGGCATCTGGTCTGATAACTTCATAGAAATAGATGGGGAAACAGTGTCAGACTTTATATTTTTGGGCTCCAAAATCACTGCAGATGGTAACTGCAGCCATGAAATTAAAAGACGCTTACTCCTTGGAAGGAAAGTTATGACCAACCTAGATAGCATATTAAAAAACAGAGACACTACTTTGCCAACAAAAGTCAGTTTGGTCAAGGCTATGGTTTTTCCAGTGGTCATGTTTGGGTGTGAGAGTTGAACTGTAAAGAAATCTGAGTGCCGAAAAATTGGTGCTTTTGAACTGTGGTGTTGGAGAAGACTCTTGAGAGTCCCTTGGACTGTAAGGAGATCCAACCAGTCCATCTGAAAGGAGATCAGTCCTGGGTGTTCATTGGAGGGACTGATGCTGAAGCTGAAACTCCAGTACTGTAGCCACCTCATGCAAAGAGGTGACTCATTGGAAAAGACCTTGATGCTGGGAGGGATTGGGGGCATAAGAAGAAGGGGACAACAGAGGATGAGATGGCTGGATGGCATCACCGACTCGATGGGCATGAGTTTGAGTAACCTCTGGGAGTTGGTGATGGACAGGGAGGTCTGGTGTGCTGCGATTCATGTGGTCGCAAAGAATAGGACACAACTGAGCGACTGAACTGAACTGAACTGAATTGAAATTGAATTATAATATTTATGTATGTATAATTGTAAAATAATTCTGGGAAAAGATAATAATCTGGAGTCAATGTATAGAAGAGTTTAGAAATTAAATGTCAAGGGGAATTTATTGATAGAATTGAACTAGTTGGCAATATTTGGAACTTGGGTTGAATCATGGGAAAACAAACCTTTATGAGCTCTGCTTTAGTCATTTGGAAGTCAAGGAAATGCATGAAATCACTGTTTTTTTGAAATACAGGAAATCATAAAGCCATAGCATGTTATGTGTCCCAAAAGATGAGATGATAATTAGGGCAAACCAAGTAGATTTGGACTAATGCATTTTACTGGCTTTTTGTATAAGATAAAATATATTGAAAATTAGCCTTCTAATTAGTCAATTTTGTTTTAGAGCTAAAGATGGATGAAATATGATAGATATTACCACATATAAAAGTAACCATATTTCATATATATAATTGTTTTTATACTAATTAATTTTACTAATATATAAGCAAGTGATTTTTACATACATGTGTTAATTATTCTAAATGAGTAAGCAATTATTAGCATTTGTGTTAACTGGCGTTGTGTTAATTGGCATTATGTTAATTGGCATTCAATGAAGTGATGATGTCAAATTTAATAGCTTTATTAATTAGGACTAATCACTCTTGATAATTTAAGATACATCTGTCAAGAACCCTGTTTGTTTCTAAGGAATGGTCTGTCAAGTTATTGCACAGAGAAAATTTAGTTTTCTCATAAATGAAATACTTGAATTTGCATAGAAATATCACCATGTGAGTTGTTTCCTAAGGCAATAGAGATCATTTGACAGAAAATATTTATAGTACATGATTTTTACCAATATGGAAATCACATAGTCCATACTTAGATATGCAGGAAACACATTCTTCTAGAACGCATTACACCTACACAACACTGGAGTTCTGCCTGTTAGTTCACAGAATGTAAAGTTTGTGATATGACAGAAGGCAGTGATCCCCAACATTTTTGGCACCAGGACCTTGTTTCATGGAAGACATTTTTTCCATGGACAGAATTAGAGGATGGTTCAGGTGGTGATGAGAGTGCTGGGAAGTGATGAAATCTTTGCTCAATTGCCCACCACTCCTGTTGGTTTCCTAACTGTGTGTGGACAGGTACCAGTTTGTGGTCAGGGAGTTGGGGACCCATGGTATAAGGAATTGGTAAGGGAAAGAATATGCCATCTTGAATTTTAAAATAGAAAAAAAAGATTAAGGAAAATGAAGACAAATACATAACATTTGAGCAAATAAATTCCAATGATGTTTGTACTAAAGTTTAAAATAAATAATCCTTAAAGAAAACAATTATTTTATACTTCCATTTAACTAATTCACTAGGAAGCCATTTCCCCTTTAACTAGATACTATGCACAGGAATGCAGAATTCTGAATTTCCTGTTTTTTCATAAATAACCCCAGTAACGTCATCCTATTCTCAAAACAGAGAAACTATTCTCAGTGTTCCACATTTCCTTACCTCTAGTCAAAACAAAAATTCTTGTCTTTTCTGGATCCTCCTCACCTGAGAACTGGAAAAGATGATGAACTAGAGTAAATAACAAAGAGCTGTTCTGGCTTCAAAAATTGACAAGAATGACTCTCTTCAGTTTAGTAATAATCTAGAAATAATCAACCCAAAGGATGTAAAATATATGAACATGAATGAGTGAATGCGACTAGACTATGCTTCCAGATCTGTCATGGTAACAAAATTTGGTAGTCAATGCAAGCCATAGAGACTAAGGGAGCCAATAGATCAAAGAGTAGAGGGAAAAAAATCTTTTTATGTCTCAGTGTGGGAACCATCAACACTTAATATTCAGTTTATTTTCATGTTCTCTTGTTCTTTTATCTTTTCATTTTACTGTGTCACCAAGCCTAGAACATTGTACTTTCATCGTTTCCTAAACTCACGAGTACATTTCTAAAACACATCTCTAATCTTTTATTTTAAACATCCTATATGTGTGCATTTCATAGTGTCCTTTGTAATTATTTTTGGTATTTTAAAGTTATCAAATTCTTAATCGATACCATAATTAGACCAGGTTTTACAACTCATTCCAGGGTCTTTTTATCTCAGTGGAGTTTCATGTTCTTGATTCATTCATGATATGATCTAACATATCCATGACTTCTTCAGTATCAATGACCTTATCATCACTTCAAGGACCCAAATGCTATAAATGGTTTGAATTGTTACAAATACCAAAATATGATATGTGTTTCTTTAAAAATATCCTTCTCCCTTTTAATCTATCCCATTTCTGGAAAAATCCATTTCCAGATAGATTCTTGAAAAATATATCAGTTTCCTCCTTATACGGCTTCATTTCCTATATTATATAGACCCCACTATCCACCAGTACAAATACTTTTTTATAAATAGCAATAATAAAAATAAAACCATCTAACACTAACTGCTGCTGTATTTACCATCCCTTTCCCCACTACTGGCATGGCAGTATGACCTACTTTGGCCAATGGAATGGAATGTTACAAAATCTGCCGTGTCCTAGTAAAAGTTTTTTAGAGGCATTTTAAATTTCTTCTTAGGCTCTAGGCTTTCTGCTTTATGAGAATATATCACAAATAGTGGTCATTTTTTCAACCTGGATTCTGAATAGAAAACAAACAAACAAACAAACAAAAAACACATCTCCAAGGGGCCCAAAGTTAACCTCAACCTAGAATTAAGCACAGTGGAGCCTGGCCAAGGTGAGAAGATGCAAATGGAGTAGACTCCTAGGCAACCTGTAGGTCCATGAGAAATGCTTGTGATTTTAAGCCACTGGGAGTTGTGGTTATCTGCCATCAGAGAAAAATTGATTGTAGTCACTAAGTACTCTGTTACCCACATTTCAGAGATGAAGAAATTAAGATGCAAAGGTTACATAATTTATCAAAACTGTAAAGATATTAAATGCTAAGATTTAAATCCAGAACCTATTCCTTAGCCTAATTTGTGCTCTACTGTCCTCTGTGGTAAATACAATTAAATCATTGGTGGAGACAGAAAGTTCCTGATGCTGTTGTACATATTTGATTTGAACATAGGGATCTACACTAAGGCTGATGAATATTTCATTAGAAAAGTTCAAAATTCTTCAGATAGGTTGTGATACATATTCATAGTTTATATTTTTTATCTTCAATTTGATAACCTGTTCCTGTGTTCACTATTAACTGTCATTTCCCACAGAAGTTTTCCCAGGCTCTAAAAGGCTCCTTAATTTTCTCATCCCACCAGTATCTCAATATGCACTTGCAATATTTTATGTCATATAATATCTCTTTATTATTTTGTACTACTAACCACTCTTCCCTTAGTATAATTCTGTTCTCTATTGACCTTTGTGAAAGCGTTCTAGTCTGATTTACTGTTTTCTGAATGCTTATATCTTTGTTACTTTTTCTTTCTATGTATATATTGCTCTTGGTGGAATTTATGCTAAGCTGTGCTAACGGAGAGACTCAAATACATTGTTTCAGGTAAAGTGGAAGTGTACTTATTCCTCACAGAATGGTCCAGGAGTCAGTGGTGGTCCAGAGTAGATAGGCAGATCTTTCAACAAGATATACATCAACTCAGCTTTGCTCTATCTCCTTGTTTTAACAAATGTTCAAGCTGGATTTAGAAAAGACAGAGGAACCAGAGATCAAATTGACTACATCCGCTGGATCATTGAAAAAGCAAGAGAGTTCCACTGTGTGGATCACAACACACTGCAGAAAATTCTTAAAGAGATGGGAATACCAGACCACCTGATCTGCCTCCTGAGAAATCTGTATGCAAGTCAAGAAGTAACAGAACTGGACATGGAACAACAGACTTGTTCCAAATCTGGAAAGGAATAAGCCAATGCTGTATATTGTCATCCTACTTATTTAACTCATATGCAGAGTACATCATAAGAAATGCCAGGCTGAATAAAGCACAAGCTGGAATCAAGATTGCTAGGAGAAATATCAGTAACCTCAGGTATGCATATGACACCACTTTTATGACAGAAAGCTAAGAACTAAAGAGTCTCTTGATGAAAGTGAAAGAGGAGAGTGAAAACGTTGGCTTAAAATTCAACATTCAGAAAACTAAGATCATGGCATCCAGTTCCATTACTTCATGGCAAATCAATGTGGAAACAACAGAAACAGTGCCAGACTTTATTGTTTTTTGGCTCCAAAATCACTGCAGATGGTGACTGGAGCCATGAAATTAAAAGATGTTTGCTCCTTGGGAGAGCAGATATGACCAACATAGCCTAGTAAAAAGCAGAGACATTACTTTGTCAACAAAATTCCATGTAGTCAAAGCTATGGGTTTTCTGAAAATCATGTATGGATGTAACAATTGGGCTATAAGACTTATAATGCCTTAAAGACTTAATGCCTTCGAACCATGGTTTGGAACCATGGTTTTGGAGGGGTGTCTTGAGAGTCCCTTGGATTGTAAGGAGATCGAATCAGTCAATCATAAATGAAATCAGTCCTGAATGTTTATTGGAAGGACTGATGCTGAAGCTGAAGCTCCAATAATTTTGCCACCTGATACGAAGAACTGACTCATTGGAGAAGACACTGATGCTGGGAAAGATTGAAGGCAGGAGGAGAAGAGAATGACAGACAATGAGATGGTTGGCATCACCAACTTGATGGAAATGAGTTTGAGCAAGCTCTGGAAGTTGATGATGAACAGGGAGGCCTGTCATGCTTCATTCCATGGGGTTGCAAAGAGTTGAACACAACTGAGTGACTGAACTGAACTGATGGATGTTTCTTGTCTAAATAACTGACCATCATTTCCACATCCACTTAGTGGGAAGAAACAGAGGAAAGAAAAAAAAAAAAGATTTTTTTTTAATGATGTGGTAGTTACATACTTTTAAAATACATACCAGTGGCCATAATTTAGTCATATGCCCATGCCTAGATACAAAGCAGATTATATAAAGATTATATAAATATAATCTTTATTTTGGTAGGTAAATGCATTGCTGAAACTCACTGTGGGCAGGTCTAGTACTAGAAAGAAAAATAAGATGCATATCAAGGGATAATTGGCATTGGGTATCAGAACTGGTCTTAAAATGTCATATTTCTCCATTTTTGATCTTACAGTATGTATTTTTCTGTGTGATGTCTTCCACAACTATGGTTTATATTAATATAACTTTTGTAAGCAAAGTAATAATATCTTCATCTCCAGTTCTAATCTCTCTCATGATTTCTATAAATTAGTGCATATATATTTGTTCTTTACATCATCTAAAACTGAGGTGTGGAATCCTAAAAATAAGGTATAAACCTGGGAGGTTTTCCAGAGACCACCCAAAGGATCTTCAGAAATGTACTATTTTAAAATGCTAATACTTCAGAATACAATAATGCCAACTGTATCTAATTTTTAAAAATTGATAATAAATTATAGATATTAAGTTAATATTATAGAAAGAGAGCTCTGATCAGTTTAAAGAAAATATCTACCCTAGAGAGACTGGAGCCAGAGAAATTACCTGAACAGTTATGATGATTGTGTGAGAAATCATGAGGGTGTGAATTTATTATTGCATTAGCTGAGAATGGGTAAACACAGAACAAAATCATGAAAAAACAAGGAAAACTTTAAGGACTTTGGTAGGAGATTTAGGCACACTGTGAGAAGGAAGGAGCCAGGATGACTCTCTGGATTCTAATTCAGGAAATTGATTAATGTGGATAAGGAAAGGTTTAGGAGAGGAACAGGATATATTAACAGTTTGATATCCTTAGCAAAATATCTTTTGGTTCTCACTATGCCTGTAGTAACTTGACTTAAAAACCAAAGATTAACCCCAGCCTGATGGTGACTGCCGCCATGAAATTAAAAGACTCTTACTCCTTATAAGGAAAGTTATAACCAACCTAGATAGCATATTTAAAAGCAGAGACATTACTTTGCCAACAAAGGTCCGTCTGGTCAAGACTATGGTTTTTCCAGTGGTCATGTATGGATGTGAGAGCTGGACTGTGAAGAAAGCTGAGTGCTGAAGAATTGATGCTTTTGAACTGTGGTGCTGGAGAAGACTCTTGAGAGTCCCTTGGACTGCAAGGAGACTCAATCAGTCCATCCCAAAGGAGATCAGTCCTGGGTGTTCATTGGAGGGACTGATGCTGAAGCTGAAACCAGTACTTTGGCCACCTGATGTGAAGAGTTGACTCATTGGAAAATACCCTGATGCTGAGACCGATTGGGGGCAGGAGAAGGGGATGGCAGAGGATGAGATGGTTGGATGGCATCACCGACTCGATGGACATGAGTTTGAGTAAACTCTGGGAGTTGGTGATGGACAGGGAGGCCTGGCATGCTGCGATTCATGGGGTCACAGAGAGTCAGACACGACTGAGCAGCGGAACTGAACTTCACTGAACTGAATGAGCTTTCAACAACATTTAATATGACTATAAAGCTAGCAAAGCAATATCTTATAAAGAAAGTGATGGAATATCTCAACTTCCTTTTTAAGAAGCATAGTTTGAAACTTCTTTGACAACAATATTTAACAATTTTTCCTAATTTCCTTTTACTGTTCACACTCTAAAAATCCACATTACCTTTGGTGGTACTGAAGATATGGAATGTTACCAGGAGTAAAACAATATTCTCTTATTACCATGATATCTAATTTAGAATTTTTTTTTTATTTATATGCTTTTTCCTGTCTTTTCCAGATATATGTCATGGATCATCATTAACATCCATAGTAAATTAATCAGATAAATATGAACAGAATATTTTTTTATTTCACACATAAGTGAGATTACTTTAAATTTGCTAAGAAAATAGAATTTTAAAGTGCTCATCACAATAAAAAAAAAGTGTAATATGAGTGATTATGGATACTACCTGACCATATTATGACCATTTCACAATGTATACATATATGGAATTAATGTTTTACACTTCCAACTAATGCTGTGCATCAATTATATCTCAACAATTAAAAATGCAAAAATAATGGATTCCATATATATATATAAAACCCAAGGCCTTTGAAAAATAACATGGTGACTGCAGCCATGAAATTAAAAGACATTTTCTCCTTGGAAGAAAAGTTATGACCAATCTAGACAGCATATTAAAAAGCAGAGACATTACTTTGCTGACCAAGGTCCATCTAGTCAAAGCTATGGTTTTTCCAGTAGTCAGGCATGAATGTGAGAGGTGGACTATAAAGAAAAGACATCCAACCAGTCCATCCTAAAGAAAACCAATCCTGAATATTCATTGGAAGGACTGATGCTGGAGCTGAAGCTGCAATACTTTGGTCACCTGATGCAAAGAACTGTCATTAGAAAAGACACTGATGCTGGGAAAGATTGAAGTTGGGAGGAGAAGGGGACGACAGAGGATGACATGATTGGATGGCATCACCAACTCAATGGACATGAGTTTGAATAAGCTTCAAGAGTTGGTGATGGACAGGGAGGCCTGGCATGCTGCATTCCATGGGGTTGCAGAGAGTTGGACATGACTGAGCAACTGAACTGAGTGACGGACTGAGAGGATTTTGGAGAAAATGTAATTTACTCAAGTTGCATTGCTGTAACTGGCTCCCAAGTGCTTAAGTTGTACCAAATCCCACCAATGCCACAGAGGCAGAGGAAATGCCCACATCTGTCTTTCATAGGGCTAAGAATTGCCTACCCTGCAGGTCCCAGATGCATACTAATTAGAAGTCTGACCTTTGGGCATCAACTGGGAAAGTTGAGACATTAAATATTGACGATTAGCCCCTGTAGAGAGAAACTGGTTGCTGAGTGTTTTTGCCTACTCGCTCTGTATTGAGCATAGGGCATACGTGCTGACAGTACTTGTGTGTCCATGTAAAATGTTCTCTGTGGTCTTAGGAGAGTTTCAAATGTCAAGTCCTATCACCAGCCAGAGCTAGGTGATTCAGGAGCCAGTCCTTCATCTGAAAACTATAGAAATCAGGGAGTTAAATGTATGAACAAACACCTTTCTGGGAGAAGCCAGAGATACGGTTTTATTGCTGGGGTGAGTCAAAAGAGAGAAAGCTCAGGAAGATCCACAAATCTGTTTGAGCTCCTGGAAGACTACTAATTATGTACTCTGTCAGTCTTCAGATGCAGGAACCTGGCTTCTGATTAGAAGCTTGGCTCTTGGGCAGTTGCTTGGAAAGTACACAGACAAACTCCTTCCAAGAGGAAAGTAGGAGCCTTATGTTCTTGCCTGTTCTCTCTGGATTGAACTAATGGATAGCTAAGAGAATTATTTAAGACTGTCTGTTAGTTTAATGTGGTCCTGATGGACCCATGAATGCAAAGTCATATTGACTATCAATGTTAGGTATTTTGGCAGTCTAGACCTTGGGTGGCAGCTGTAAAGTTGGGGCACCAGTTATATGAACAAGCTTCTTCCAGGGAAAAGCTGGAGACTTGGTTTCCAAGGTGTTGGAATAAGCCAGAGGAAAATACAGAGAAAGTGTCCACATACTCTTTCAGGCACTTGCGAAAACCTCAGTCAGATCCCAATGCACATTTATTAGAAGCCTTACTTTCAGGCAGCACCTGAAAAAGTGTGCAGTCCAATTTCTCTAGGGAGAAACTGGGAACAGAACATTTTTGCCTATTTCCTCTGTGACAAGCCCAGGGTGATAGCCATGGGAAGTGTCTGCTGCCCAGTTTTAAGAGCCACCTTTTTGTTGAATGTCAATCATGCAGACTTGTGAATACCATGGCCCCTTGTTTCTCCAAGCTAGGTGATTTGGGAGTGAGTCCCATGAATGGTAGTAGTGCAAGTTGTGGTGTTAAATAAAGTGTGTGGCCCAAGCCCTTCATTTCTCAAGGAGAAACTGAGAGTTGAAACTGCGAGAAGGAACTGGGGGTTTCTTCTCAAATCTTAGGAGTTGTGCCAGGGATGTTGCTTTTGGGGTGTGTGTGTTTGTGTGTGTGTGTGTGTGTGTGTGTGTGTGTTGTTTCAATTCTTGTTTTCTCAGTTGCCTTTTGTGTAGGAATCACTCAACTCAATTCTGGTTTTCTCTTACATGTAGTTAATCCATTTGTAATTGTATAGCTGGTGAGTCAGTGGAAAGAGAGATAGTCAGGAGCTTCTTACTCTGCCATTTTGCTTACATCACTTATGAATTTATTATGCATACTCTTTTTAACAAAGCATTATCTAGTTAGATCAATTTGGAATTAGAAAACACGTTTTTTTTTTTTTAATTTTATCTTAACTTATCCCTTATTTTATCCTCTTCCTTTCTTTATGTAGGTCTAAATTTCTGACCTAAATTATTTTCCTTTTCTCTAAAGAACTTCTTTTAACATTTCTTACAAGGCAGGTCTACAGGCAAAAAAAAAAAAAAAGAAAATATATTTTTTTAATTGGAGGCTAGTTACTTTACAATATTGTGGTGGTTTTTGCCATACATTGACATGAATCAGCCACAGGTGTACATGTATGCCCCTGTCCTGAACACGCCTTCCAACTCCATCCTCATCCCATCCCTCTGGGTTATCCAGGTACACTGGATTTGAGTGCCCTGATTCATCATCAAACTTGGAATGGCCATCTATTTCACATATGGTAATATATATGCTTCAATGCTATACTCTCAAATCATTCCATTCTTGCCTTCTCTCACAGAGTTCAAAAGTCTGTTCTTTACATCTGAGTCTCTTTTGCTCTCTTGCAGACAGGGTCGTCATTACCATCTTTCTAAATTTCATATATATGCATTAATATACTGTATTTTTTTTTCTTTATGACTTACTTAACTCTGTATAGCAGGCTCCATTTTCATCCACCTCATTAGAACTGACTTGAATGTACTCTTTTATATAGCTGAATAATATTTCATTGTGCATGTGTACCGCAACTTTCTTATCCATTCATCTGCTGATGGATATATAGGCTGTTTCCATGTCCTAGCTATTGTCAACAGTGCTGCAATGAACATTGGGGTACATGAGTCTCTTTCAATTCTCTACTCCTCAGTGTGTATGCACAGCACTGGGATTGGTGGATCAAATGGCAGTTCTATTTCCCGTTCAAGGAATTTCCATGCTGTTCTCCATAGTGGCTGTGCTAGTTTGTATTTGCCCCAATAGATAGGAGGGTTCCCTTTTCTCCATACCCTTTCCAGCATTTAGTGTTTGTAGATTTTTTGATGGCAGCCATTCTGGCCGGCATGAGATGGTACCTCATTGTGGTTTAGATTTACATCTCTTTGATAATAAGTGATATTGAACATCTTTTCATGTGTTTATTAGCCACCTGTATGTCTTCTTTAGAGAAATGTCTTAGTTCTTTGGCCCATTTTTTGATTGGGTCATTTATTTTTCTGGTATTGAGCTGCATGAGATGCTTGTATATTCTGGAGATTAATTATTTGACAATTGTTTAATTTGCTATTATTTTATTCCACTATCAAGGCTGTCATTTAACCATGTCTGTAGTTTCCTCCTTGTGCAAAAGCTTTTAAGTTTAATTAGGTACCATATGCTTATTTTTGTTTTTATTTCCATTACTCTGGGAGGTGCATCATAGAGGTTCTTGCTGTGATTTATGTCCGAGTATTCTGCCTATGATTTCCTTGAGCTGCTTTACAGTTTGTAGTCTTACATTTAGATCTTTAATTCATTTTGAGTTTATTCTTGTGTATGGTGTTAGAAACCACATGAAAAGCACAATCACAGAAAATTAATCAAACTGATGATATGGACCACGGTTTTCTCTAACTCAATGAAATTAGTACTCATGCCAAGCAGAAAAACCCTGCTGGACTGCTTATGGTGGACAGTTCTGACAACACGTGGTCCACTTGAGAAGAGAATGGCAAACGACTTCAGTACTCTTGCCTTGAGAACACCATGAACAGTATGAAAGTGAAAAAAATGATATGACACTGAAAGATGAGCTCCCCAGGTCAGTAGGTGCCCAATATGCTACTGGAAAAGAGTGGAGAAATAACTCCAGAAAGAATTAAGAGATGGAGCCAAAGCAAAATCAATGTCCAGTTGTGCATGTGATGGGTGATGTAAGTAAAATCTGATGCTATATAAAACAATACTTCATAGGAACCTGGGATGTTAGGTCCATGAATTGAGGTAAATTGGAAGTGGTCACACAGGAGATGGCAACAGGGAACATCAACATTTTAGGAATCAGTGAACTAAAATGGACTGGAGTAGTCTGATTTAATGCAAATTACCATTATATCTACTACTGTGTGAAAACATCCCTTAGAAGAAATGGAGTAGCATTCACAGTCAAAGAAGAGTCTAAAATGTAGTATTTGGGTGCAATCTCCAAAATGACAGAATGATCCCTTTTCTTTTTCAAGGCAAACAATTCAATATCACAATAATTCAAGTCTATGCCCCAAACAATGATGCAGATAAAGCTAAAATTGAACATTTCTATGAATATCTAAAAGGCATTATAGAACTAATATCCAGAAAAGTTAGGGGACTGAAATGCAAATGTAAGAAGTAAAGAGCAACCTGGAGGAACAGGCAAATTTGGCTTAGGTATACAAAATGGAGCAGGGCAAAACTAACAGAGTTTTGCCAAGACAACACACCGGATGTAGAAAACACTCTTCAACAACAAAGGAGAAGTCTCTACACACGGACGTCACCAGATGGTCAAGACCAAAATTAGATTGATTATATTCATTGCAGCCAATGATGGAAAGCTCTATACAGTCAGCAAAAAACAAGTCTGGGAGCTGGCTGTGGCTTGGATTATGAAATCCTTATTGCCAAATTGGGACTTAACCTGAAGCAAGTTGGAAAACCACTAGATCATTCAGATATAACTTAAATCAAATCCCTTATGATTATAGTGGAAGTGACAAATAGGTTCAAGGGATTAGATATAATAGACAGAGTTCCTGAAGACCTATGGATGGAGGTTCATGACATTGTTTAAGAGGCAGTGATTAAGACCACCTCCAAGAAAAAGAAATTCAAAATGGCAACATGGTTGTTTTATGAGGCCTTACAAATAGCTGAGAAAAGAACAGAAGCAAAAGCTAAAGGAAAAGAAAGATATACCCATTTGAATGCACAGTTCCAAAGAATAGCAAGGAGATATAAGAAAGCCTTCCACAGTGATCAATGAAAAGAACTAGAAGAAAACAATAGAATGTGAAAGGCTAGAATTATCTTCAAGAAAACACAAGTGGAAAAAATAAAATTAAACTAAAAAAAAGAAAACACAAGTGGACCATTTCAAACAAAGATGGGCACAAGAAAGGAAAGCAATACTATTGACCTGACAGAAGCAGAAGATGTTAAGAACAGGTGGCAAGAACACATAGAACTATACAAAAAGATCTCCCTGACCTAGATAATCATGATAGTGTGATCATACACCTAGAGCCAGACATCCTGGAATGTGAAGTCAAGTGGGCCTTAAGGAAGCATCACTGCAAATAAAGCTAGTGAAGGTGAAAGAATTCCAGTTGAGCTATTTTAAATCCTAAAAGATGATGCTGTGAAAGTGCTCCACTGACTAGGTCAGCAAATTTGAAAAACTCAGCAGTGGCCACAGGACTGGAAAAGGTTAATTTTTATTGCAATCCCAAAGAATATTTGAACTACTGCACAATAGTATTTATCTCACATGCTAGCAAAGTAATGCTCAAATTTCTCCAAGCCAGTTTTAAACAACATGTGAACTGTGAATTTCCAGATGCTCAAGATGTATTTAAAAAAGCCAGGGCAACCAGAGATCAAATTGACAACATCTGTTAGATCATCAAAAAAGCAAGAGTGTTCCAGAAAACATCTACTTCTGCTTTATTGACTACACTAAAATCTTCAACTGTATGGATCACGACAAACTGTGGAAAATTCTGAAAGAGATAGGAATATCAGAACACCTGACCTGCCTCATGAGAAATCTGTATGCAGGTCAAGAAGCAACAGTTAGAACTGGACATGGAACAACAAACTGGTTCCAAATTAGGAAAGGAGTAAGTCAAGGCTGTATATTGTCACCCTGCTTATTAAACTATATGCAGAATAACTGAACTAAACTGATCTGAAGTTGCTCAATCGTGTCCAACTCTTTGCAACCCTGTGGTCTGTAGCCCATAAGGCTCCTGCGTCCATGGGATTCTCCAGGCAAGAATACTGGAGTGGATTGTCATTTCCTTCTCCAGGGGATCTTCCCAACCCAGGGATCGAACCCAGGTCTCCTGCATTGTAGGCAGATGCTTTAGCCTTTGAGCTACCAGGGAAGACCCCATATATGCAGAATGCATCATTCTAAATGTCAGCTGGATGAAGCACAAGCTGAAATCAAGATTTTTGGGAGAAATGTCAGTAACCTCAGATACGCAGATGGGAGAAAATCATCATGGGAGAAAATGAAGAACTAAAGAACCTCTTGAAGAAAGTGCCAGAGCAGTGAAAGTTGGCTTTAACATTCAGAAAACTAAGATCATGGCCTCTGGTCCCATCACTTCATGGCAAATAAATGGGGAAATAAGGGAAACAGAGGGAAACAATTTTGGGGGGCTCCAAAATCACTGCCAATGGTGAGTGAAGCCCTGAGATTACAAGATGCTTGCTCCTTGGAAGAAAAGCTGTGACCATCCTAGACAGCACGTGAAAAAGTAGAGACATCACTTTGCCAACAAAGGTCCATCTAGTCAAGACTATGGTTTTTCCCATAGTCATGTGTGGATGTGAGAGTGGATGATAAAGATAGCTGAATGCTGAAGAATTGATGATTTTAGACTCTGGTGTTGGAGAAGGTTCTTGATAATCCCTTGAACTGCAATTACATCAAATCAGCCAATCATAAAGTAAATCAATCCTGAATATTTATTGGAAGGATTGTTGTTGAAGATGAAATTCTAATACTTTGGCCACCTGATTTGAGGAACTGACTCTATGGAAAAACCCTTATGCTGGGAAAGACTGAAGGCAGGAAGTGAAAGGGACAACAGAGGATGACATGGTTTGATGGCATCACTCACTCAGTGGACATGAGTTTTAGCAAGATCTGGGAGTTGATTTTGGACTTGGAAGCCTGGTGTGTTGCAGTCCATTGTGTCACAAAGAGTCAGACATGCCTGAGTGACTAAACTGAACTAATAGTGTTAGAAAGTGTCCTAATTCCATTCCTTTAGAAGTTGTTTACCACTTTTTCCAGTGCCACTTGTTAAACAGATTGCCTTTTCTCCATTGTATATTTTTGCCTCCTTTGTCAAAGATAAGGTTTCCATAGGTGCATGAATGCATATCTGGGCTTTCTAATTGTTCTAATGGTCTATATTTATGTCTTTCTGTCAATACCATACTGTCTTTATGACTGTAGCTTTGTAGTATAGTCTGAATTATGGAGGGTTGATTCGTCCAGTTCCATTCTTTCTCAAGATTGCTTTGGTTATTCAAGGTTTTTGGTGTGTGTGTATTTCCATACAATTGTGAAATTATTTGTTGTAGTTCTGTGAAAAATTACCATTAGTAGCTTGATAGGGATTCCATTGAATCTGTAGATTGGTTTTGGTATTATACTCATTTTCACTATATTGATTCTTCTGGCCCATGAAAATATATTGAGATAATCATGCGGTTTTTATCTTTCAAGTTGTTAATATGGTGTACCACATTGATTAGTGAATATTGAAGATTCCTTGCATCCCTAGAATAAAGACCACTTGGTCACAATATGTAATCTTTTTAATATGCTGTTGGATTCTGTTTGCTAGAATTTTGTTGAGGATTTTTGAACCTATGTTCATCAGTGATATTGGCCTGTAGTTTTCTTTTTATATGACATCTTTGTCTGCTTTTGGTATTAAGGTGATGATGGTCTCGAGTTTGGGAGTTTACCTTCCTCTGCAATTTTCTAGAAGACTTTGAGTAGGATAGGTGTTAGCTCTTCTCTAATTTTTTTTGTAGAATTCATCTGGTCCTGGGATTTTGCTTGTTGAAGATTTTTTATTACAGTTTGAATTCTGTGCTTGTGGTTGGTCTGTTAAGATTTTCTATTTCTTCCTGGTTCAGTTTTGGAAAGTTACACTTTATGAAGAATTTGTCCAATTCTTCCAAACTCTCCATTTTATTGTCATATAGTTGCTGATAGTAATCTCATATGATCCTTTGTGTTTCTGTGTTGTCTGTTGTGATTTCTCCCTTTTAATTTCTAATTTTGTTGAATTGATTCATCTTGCTTTTTTTTATGAGTCTTTCTAATGGTTTGTCTATTTAATTTGTCTTCTTTTCAAAGAACCAGCTTTTAGTTTTGCTGATTTTTGCTAGTCTCCTTCATTTCTTTTTCATTTATTTCTGTTCTGATTTTTATGATTTTTCCCTTCTACTGACTTTGGGGTTCTACTTGTGTTCTTTTTTCTAGTTGCTGTAGATGTAAAGTTAGGGTATTTGATGTTTCTCTTGTTTCTTGAGGTAAACTTGTATTGCTATGAACCTTCTTCTTGGCACTGTTTTCACTGAATCCCATTTGGGTTTTTGTTTTGTGTTTTCATTTGTTTCTATGCATATTTTGATTTCCTCTTTGATATCTTCCCTGGCCTGTAGGTTATTCATATGTGTGTTGTTTAGCCTCCCTATGTTTGCATTTTTAATATTTTTTTTTCCTGTAGTTGACATCTAATCTTACCACATTGGGATCAGAAAAGATTCTTGAAATGATTTCAGTTTTTGTTGTTGTTGTTGTTTTAACCAGGGCTAAATTTATGGCCTAGCATGTGGTCAGTCCTGAAGAATATTCTGTGTGCTCTTGGGAAATATGTGAAATTCATTGTTTTTTGTTATAATTCCCTATAAATATAAATTAGGTCTAAGTGATCCATTGTATTATTTAAACCTTGTGTTTGCTTGCTAATTTTCTGTTTGGTTGTTCTATCCAAAGGTGTGAGTGGGGTATTTAAATCCCCCACTATTATTGTGTTACTGTTAATTTCCCCTTTCATACTTGTTAGCATTTGCCTTACATTTTGAGGTTCTTGTCTAGGTTGGGTGAATATATATTTATAATTGTTAAATCTTTTTCTTAGATTGATCCTTTAATCATTATGTAGTATCTTTCTTTGTCACTTTTCATGGTTTTTATTGCAAAGTCTATATTATCTGATATGAATATTTCTACTACTGCTTTCTTTTGGTCTCCATTTGCATAAGTATCATTTTCAAGCCCTTCACTTTCTGTCTGTATGTGTCCCTTTGTTTGATGTGCATCTTCTGTACACACCATCTATTGGGGTCTTGTTTTTGTATCCTTTCACCCAGTCTTTGTCTTTTGGTTGGGGCATTTAGCTCATTTACATTTAAGGTAATTATTAATAAGTATGACCCCATTACCATTTACTTTGTTGTTTTGGGGTTGATTTTATATACCTTTTCTGTGTTTCCTGTCTAGAGAAGATCCTTTAGCATTTGTTTAAGTGTGGTTTGGTGGTGCTGAATTCTCTCAGATTTTGCTTGCTGTAAAGCTTCTAATTTCTCCTCCATATCTGAATGAGATCCTTGTTGATTAGAGTAATCTTGGTTGTAGGTTTTTCTCTTTCATCACTTTACAAATATCCTGTCATTCCCTTCTGGCCTGAAGCACTTATATTGAAAGATCAATTGTTATCCATATGGGGATCTCCTTGTGTGTTATTTGTTGCCTTTCCCTTGTTGCTTTTAATATTTGCTCTTTGTGTTTGATCTTCTTTACTTTGATTGATATGTGTATTGGGGTGTTTTGCCTTGGGTTTATCCTGTTTAGTACTCTCAGGGTTTCTTGGACTTGGGTTCTTATTTTCTTCTCTATTTTAGGGACATTTTCAACTCTTTTTTCTTCAAATAATTTATCATGCCTTTTCTTTTTGTCTTCTTCTCTGACACATATTATTTGAACATTGGGGCATTTAATATTGCCCCAGAAATCTCTGAAGTTGTCCTAATTTCTTTTAAGTATCTTTTCTTTTTTCCTCTCTGCTTCACTTATTTCCGCAATTCTATCTTCCACCTCAGGTATCCTCTCTTCTGCCTCAGTTATTCTACTGTTGTTTCCCTCCAGGTTGGTTTTGATCTCAATTATTTCATTATTCATTATTATTTGACTCTTCTTTATTTATTCTGGTCTTTGTTAAACATTCATTGCATCTTTTCAGTCCTTGTCTCTAGTTTACTTATCTGTAGCTCCATTTTTCTTTTTTCCTTCAAGATTTTGGATCATCTTTACTATCATTATTCTAAATTCTTTTTCAGGTAGACTCCCTCTCTCCCCTTTTGTTTAGTTTGGTGGGTATTTTTCATATTCCTTTAGCTGATGAATATTTTTCTGCCTTTGGATTTTGCTTAGATTTCTGTGTTTGGGGAGCCCCTTCTGTTGGCTGGAAGTTCATGGTTTTTCTTTATTGTGGAGACTGCTCCCTGTGGGTGAGTGGTTTGTCAAGGTTTCCTGGTTGGGGAAGCTTGTGTCTGATTTCTGGTGTATGGAGCTGGATCTCTTCTCTCTGGAGTGCAGTGAAGTGTCCAGTAGTGAGTTTTGGGGTGTCTTTGGGTTTGGCATGTTTTTGGGTGACCTGTCTTTTAATGCTTGGTGTTGTGTTCCTGTTTTTCTGGAGAATTATCGTGGTATGTCTTGCACTGGAACTTGTCAGCTCTTGGGTGGAGCTTGGATTCAGTGTAGGTACAGAGACTTTTGTATGAATTCTTGTCTACTAATTTTCCCTGAAGTTGGAAGATCTCTGATGTTCTCAAGTTTTGCTGTTAAGCCTACTGCCTCTGACTTTCAGTCTTATTCTTAAAGTAGTCTCAAGACTTCACTATCCATACAGCACAGATGATAAAGCATCTAGGCTAATAATAAAAATATTCTCCACAGCAAGGAATACCCAGAGAGATTCTCAGTATTATATAGAAAAGAGAAGAGGGTGTAGTGAGATAGAGGTGGTGAGAAAGAGAAGAGATGGGAGTCAAAGGAGAAAGAAATCTAACCAGTTATCAATTCCCTAAGTATTCTCCACAGCCCAGAATACCCAGAGAGATTCACAGAGCTAAGTATAGAAGAGAAGGGGGAGGAAGGACATAGAGGTGATGTTGAGGAGAAAAGGGAGAGTCAAAAGTTAAGAGAACAATCAAGCCAGTAATCAAGTTCCTAAGTGAAAATGGATACTGAAGAATAGATTTTTAGAGGTATAAAATTGATAAAAAAATACTAAAAACAAAGATTAAAAATCTATAATATATATTAGACTCTCAAAAATACAATATAAAAAATACAAAACAAAATCAGTCACAAAAATTAAAAGAAGTATATATATGAAATTTGCTTTAAAAATAATGTTTTTTTTTTTTTTTGCAAGTTAATAGTAGGTTCAGTTCAGTTCAGTTGCTCAGTCATGTCCAACTCTTTGCTACCCCATGAACTGCAGCATGCCAGGCCTCCTTTCCCATCACCAATTGCCAGAGTTTACCCAAACTCATGTCCATTGAATTGGTGATGCCATCCAACCATCTCATTCTCTGTCATCCCCTCTCCTCCCACCCTCAATCTCTCCCAGCATCAGAGTCTTTTCAAATGAGTCAGCTCTTCACATGAGGTGGCCAAAGTATTGGAGTTTCAGCTTCAACATCAGTACTTCCAATGAATACCCAGGACTGATCTCCTTTAGGATGGACTGGTTGGACCTCCTTGCAGTCCAAGGAACTCTCAAGGGTCTTTTCCAACACCACAGTTCAATGGCATCAATTCTTTGGCACTCAGCTTTCTATATAGTCAAACTCTCACATCCATGCATGACTACTGGAAAAACCATGGCTTGACTAGATGGACCTTTGTTGACAGTCAATAGTAGGTTATAAAATGAAAATTAGAGGAGTAATAAAGAAATTAACTTTAAAACATTAAAAAGTGATAATAGTAAAACTATATCTAGGAATTTATCTGGAGCTGTTGTGAGCAGTGTGGGGTTGGTTCAGTGTCAGATAGTTTGTTGTTCCAACTATTACTTGTTCCTGAGGTCTATAGGGCCCCTCCAATGCACAGTCAGTTTTAACCACATGGTTTTAACCTGTTGTACCTGTCACATCCAGAGTGGGTCCCTCTTCTTTTTTTATTTTGGCTTCCTCTGTTTGAAAGTCTCTTCAGTGTCTAATTTCTGCCCTGGCACAAGGGGGAGAAGGTGACCACTTATTTAGGCTGACTTGTTCAGTTGAGTTGTGGGGAACACAAACAAATACTGATGGCATGTGTGGGGAGTGCTCACAGTTTATGGACCACACTGAGTTTGCCAAAGCCCAAGGTGGCATGTACTTTCTGGATCTATACTGCTCAGACTCCATGGTATTCTGCAAGAGCACTCTCCCAAGTGGACCCTGCATTTCATGACCTTCCCACTTCTAAGCCACTCAGATTTTCGGTACTCTGTAAGGGCACAGACCCAGATGGACTGTGCGTTTTGTGCCCTTCCCAGGTCTAAGAAGCTCAGGCTACTAGGTTCTCAGCAAGCACACTGTTCCAGGAGAGCTGTACATCTTAATTACCTCCCCAGTCGAAGTTGCTTGGTTTCCTGGGAGTGCTGTGAGAGCACCATCTCACTTGTGCCATGTGTCTCCTCTGGGAAGCTGATCTCAGGCTGTGACACTCCTGGCAGATGTCAACAGTCCAGGATCCTAGGAAGACGTGGTTAGCAACTGAGAGCCTGCTCACAGTTTGGTGGAAGATGCAGTCTCTGAGGTCAAGATTATAGCAGCCCCTTGCCTTCCAGCTCTGGCTGTTGCATGCCTGTCTCTCTGCCTCTGGTGAACAGGGGTCTATTTGCAACCAGCTAGCTCTTCTTTGGTATTCACTCAGTCTTTTGTTCTATGAGCTCACCAAGGATCACAGTGTTGCATTATAACCTTTTGACAGGAAAGGGTTTGTTTTGTTTTGTTTCTTTTTTCCCCTCTGGCAAGCCCACAGTCTGGGTTGGGCATTCAGCCCCAGTCCATACCTTAAGGAATAATGATGCAGCCTGTGCTTCTCTGCCCAGGCCCCACTAGCTGGTGGCAGATGTGAGAGCCTGGACTACTTCTCTAGCAACTGCTGTTAGGTGTATTTTCTGCGTTTGTTTTGTTGTTGCTATTTTTTTTTTTCCCTCCTGATTATGTTGCCCTCTGAGATTCCAAAACTCTCCACAGACCCACCTGTGAGAGCATTTCCTACTATGTGGAAACTTTGCCTCTTTCATGTCTCCCTCCCCAGGATGGGTCTCCATACCTAAATCTTTTGTCTCTGTTTTTGTCTTTTATATTTTGTCATACTTTGTTTTGAAGAGAATGGGCTGCCTTCTGGGTGCCTGGTGTTCTCTGCCAGTGTTCAAAAGTTGTTTTGTAGAAATTGCTCAATATTCAAATGATCCTTTGATGAATTTGTTGGAAAAAACACCTGGACTCCCCCATCCTATTCTTCTGCTATCTTGGACTATCTCTTCCCACAGTTACTCAGTTTTTGCTTTTTTGAGAGCGTTTTTTTTTTTTTTTTTCCCTTCACTTTTGAAGGATAAGTTCAAAGGGTGTAGAATTTTATATTGATAGTTTTTTTCATTTTTTTTTAACATTTTAAACATTTTGCACCACTCTTTTCTTGTTGGTATGATTTTGGAGAGGTTACATATAATTCTTTATTTCTTTTAAAGATGAAGTAATTTCCTTTACTTCTGATTTCAGGATTTTTTTCTTTGTCTTTGATTTTCTGTAATTTTGCTTTTTCCAAAGGGACAATTGTCTTGCTGTACATTTTCTGAGATTCCTGAATTTGTGTTTTGATGTCTGACATTAATTGGGGTAATTTTTAGTCCTTAATTATTTAAATATTTATTGAGTTCTTTGTCTCTTTCTTCAGTTTCTAAAATATCCACTATGAATATTGAATATGTTACATATTTTGTGTTGTTCCAGGCTCTTACATTATGTTATTTTTCCCAGTTGTTCTCTTTGCTTTTTGGTTTGTGTGGCTTTTATTGAGATATCCTTATGCTCAATGATTTTTTTTCCTCTATCTATGTCCATTTCAATAATTAGGCAATCAAAAGTTCTCTTCATTTCCATTAAAGGTTTTTGATCTCTACTTTTGTTTTTGGTTCTTTCTTAGGATTTACATATCTGTTCTTATTTTGCCTATCCATTATTGCATGTTATTTTATCAAGTACAGTGTATCAATCACATATCTTTTATATTCTTTGTCAGATAATTATGACATTCATATCTGATTCTGATGCTTGCTCTGACTTTTCAAATTGTATTTTTGCCTTTTAGTATGACTTGTAATTTTTTTTTTTGAGTCAGACATGGTGTATTGGATCAAAATAACTGTTATGAATAGACTTTTAGTAATGTGGTCATGAGTTTTAGGAGGGATGGGAAATACCATATAATCCTATGCTTAGGTCAAAGTCTTCAATAAGCTTATGTCTCTGACTGGGAACTTCACAAGTGTTTCTCAGTTTTTTTCCCTCACTTTTATGTATGGAACAGGATGATGAGTTAATTGGAGTTGTGCATTACTCTTCTCTCATGTTGAAGGCTACAGCTGAATAAGTTGGAAATTTTTCTTCCTCAAGATTAATTAGGCTCTAATAATGCCCAATTGGGTGGCCCCACAAGGCATGGCTTAGTTTCATTGAGTTAGACATGACTGTGGTCCTATGATCAGATTGGCTAGTTTTCTATGATTATGGTTTTAGTGTGTCTGCCCTCTGATGCCCTCTTGCAAAACCTACCATCTTACTTGGGTTTTTCTTACCTTGGACATAGAGTATCTCTTCATGGCTGCTCCAGCAAAGCACAGCCGCTGCTCCTTACCTTGGAGGAGGAGTATCTTCTCACGGCTGCCCTTCCTGACCTTGAATGTGGAGTAGCTCCTCTCAGCCCTCCTGCGCCCTGCAGCAGCTGCTCCTTGGAGGTGGGACCCCAGAATCAGGGCCACTGAGTCGCAGCCCCTGACCTCGGACGTGGGGAAGCTCCTCTCTTCCGCTGCTCCTGCACTGTTGCAGCCTGGTGCTCTTGGTCGCTACGCCTGACCTTGGGCGAGGGGTAGTTTCTCACTGCCAGGCTTCTGCCCAGTCTATTGCAGCTGGCGCACTTCCCAGCCCGCAAGACAGTCAGATCATGGTGGAGAGATCTGACAGAATGTGATCCACTGGAGAAGGGAATGGCAAACGTCTTCAGTATTTTTGCCTTGAGAACCCCATTAACAGTATGAGAAGGCAAAATCATAGGATACTGAAAGAGGAACTCCCCAGGTCAGTAGGTGCCAAATATGCTACTGGAGATCAGTGGAGAAATAACTCCAGAAAGAATGAAGGGATGCAGCCAAAGCAAAAACAACACTCAGTTGTGGATGGGACTGGTGACAGAAGCAAGGTCCGATGCTGTAAAGAGTAATATTGCATAGGAACCTGGGGTGTTAGGTCCACGAATAAAGGAAAATTGAAAGTGGTCAAACAAAAGGAGATGGAAAGAGTGAATGTCGACATTCTAGAAATCAGCGAACTAAAATGGACTGGAATGGGTGAATTTAACTCGGATGACCATTATATGTACTACTGTGGGTAGGAATCCATTAGAAGAAATGAAGGAACCATTATGGTCAACAAAAGAGTCTGAAATGCAGTAGTTGGATGCAATCTCAAAAATGACAGAAAGATCTCTGTTCGTTTCAAGGCGAACCATTCAATATCACAGTAATCCAAGCCTATGCTCCAACCAGTAATGCAGAAGAAGCTGAAGTAGAATGGTTCTATGAAGACCTACAAGACCTTTTAGAACTAACACCCAAAAAAGATGTCCTTTTCATTATAGGGGACTGGAATGCAAAAGTAGGAAATCAAGAAACACCTGGAGGAACAGGCAAATTTGGCCTTGGAGTACGGAATGAAGCAGGGCAAATGCTAATAGAGTTTTGCCAAGAGAATGCACAGGTCATAGTGAGAGGGTAACAGGCAGGAAGGCCAGGGGTCTCCAAAGAGAGGAAATAGGCTGAAAGTGCCAGACATTTTTATCTCTCTTGAGAGGCAGGAGGAAAACAGACTAGTGATATTTTTTTCTTCTCTATACAAATTTAAAAGGAGGTTTCTCTCAAAATGCTGTGTTGCCATGACACCTGGTTTCACCTGAAGCTAACAATTCTCAAACCTTGAGTTAACCAATAATTTTTTTTCTTATGGAAATGTTTGTCTTAAGATATGTTAATTTACCCCAGACTCTTAAGTTCCACCAAATGGCCCAACATACTTACTCAGATATTGTTCCCCTAATCTATGTAAATGAAACTATTTGTTTGGTAATCTGCCCTTCTACAAGGTTCAAGTCAATCGTTTATGGCCAGAGATGAATTATCTGGTGCCATTCTAAATTTTATGACATTCCTTTCTTTTCTTTAACAGATTGTGAATGACTATATAACACACAGCTAAAGACTAGCAGGGGGGTACTCTTTCTGCCCCCTTCTTATGCCTATGTCAGAAGCTTTCTCTACCTCCTTTATACTTTAATAAAACTTTACTACGCAAAAGCTCTGAGCAATCCAGCCTCATCTCTGGCCCCAGATTGAATTCCTCTCCTTTGGAGGCCAAGAATCCCGGCGTCTTATTGTTCAGCAACAACCTTTCAATAGCAAACACCCTCTTCCAACAACACAAGAGAAGACTCTACACATGGACATCACCAGATGGTCAACACTGAAATCAGACTGATTATATTCTTTGTAGCCAAAGATGGAGAAGCTCTATACAGTCAGCAAAAACAAGACCAGGAGCTGACTGTGGCTCAGATCATGAAATTCTATTGCCAAATTCAATCTTATACTGAAGAAAGTAGGGGAAACCACTAGACCATTCAGGTATGACCTAAATCAAATCCCTTATGACTATACAATGGAAATGAGAAATAGATTTAAGGGACTAGATCTGATAGACAGAGAGCCTGATGAACTATGGACAGAGGTCTCTGACATTGTACAGGAGACAGGGATCAAGACCATCCCCATGGAAAAGAAATGCAAAAAGGCAAAATGGTTGTCTGAGGAGGCCTTACAAATAGCTGTGAAATGAAGAGAAGTGAAAAGTAAGGAGAAAAGGAAAGATATTCCCATTTGAATGCAGAGTTCCAAAGAATAGCCAGGAGAGATAAGAAAGCCTTCCTCAGTGATCCATGCAAAGAAATAGAGGAAAACAACAGAATGGGAAAGACTAAAAGTTTCTTCAAGAAAATTAGAGATATCAAGAGAACGTTTCGTGCAAAGATGGGTTTGATAAAGGACAAAAATGATATGGACCTAACAGAAGCAGAAGATATTAAGAATAGGTGGCAAGAATACACAGAAGAACTGTACAAAAAAGATCCTCATGACCCAGAAAATCACAGTGTTATGATCACACACCAAGAGCCAGACATCCTGGAATGTGAAGTCAGGTGGGCCTTAGAAGGCATCACTATGAACAAACCTAGTGGAGTTGATGTAATTCCAGTTGAGCTACTTCAAATCCTGAAAGATGATGCTGTAAAAGTGCTGCACTCAATATGCCAGCAAATTTGGAAAACTCAGCAGTGGCCACAGCACTGGAAAAGATCAGTTTTCATTCCAGTCCCTAAGAAAGGCAATCCCAAAGAATGCTCAAACGACCACACAATTGCACTCATCTCACATGCTAGTAAGTAATGCTCAAAATTATCCAAGCCAGGCTTAAGAAATAAGTGAACTGTGAATTTCCAGATGTTCAAGCTGGTTTTAGAAAAAGCAGAGGAACCAGAGATCAAATTGTCAACATCCACTGGATCACCAAAAAAGCAAGAGAGTTCCAGAAAAACATCTATTTCTGTCTTATTGACTATGCCAAAGCCTTTGACTATGTGAATCACAATAAACTGTGGAAAATTCTGAAGGAGATGGGAATACCAGACCACATGACCTTCCTCTTGAGAAACTTTTATGCAGGTCAGGAAGCAACAGTTAGAACTAGACATGGAACAACAGACTGGTTCCAAATAGGAAAAGGAGTACATCAAGTCTGTACATTGTCACCCTGCTTATTTAACTTATGTGCAGAGTACATCATGAGAAATGCTGGGCTGTAAGTAGCACAAGCTGGAATCAAGATTGCCGGGAGAAATACCAATAACCTCAGATATGCAGATAACACCACTCTTATGGCAGAAAGTGAAGAGGAACTAAAAAGCCTCTTGATGAAAATGAAAGAGGAGAGTGAAAAAGTTGGCTTAGAACTCAACATTCAGAGAACTAAGATTATGGCATCTGGCCCCATCATTCCATGGGAAATAGATGGGGATACAGTGGAAACTGTGTCAGACTTTATTTTTTGGGGCTCCAAAATCACTGCATATGGTGACTACAGCCATGAAATTAAAAGACACTTACTCCTTGGAAGGAAAGTTATGACCAACCTAGATAGCATATTAAAAAACAGAGACATTACTTCACCAACAAAGGTTCGTCTCATCAAAGCTATGGTTTTTCCAGTGGTCATGTATGGGTGTGAGAGTTTGAATTTGAAGAAAGCTGAGTGACAAAAAATTTATGTTTTTCAACTGTGGTGTTGGGAATAGTCTTGAGAACACCTTGGACTGCAAGGAGATCTAACCAGTCTATCCTAAAGGAGATCAGTCCTGGATGTTCATTGGAAGGACTGATGCTGAAGCTGAAACTCCAATACTTTGGCCACCTCATGCGAAGGGGTTGACTCATTGGAAAAGACCATGATGCTGGGAGGGATTGGGGGCAGGAGGAGAATGGGACAACAGAGGATGAGATGGCCGGATGGCATCACCGACTCAATGGAAATGAGTTTGAGTAAACTCCGGGAGTTGGTGATGGACAGGGAGGGCTGGCGTGCTGCAATTTATTTGGTTGCAAAGAGTCGGACATGACTGAGCGACTGAATTGAATTGAATGCCCAATTAAACCAGCTTTTCCTGAGAACAGGCATTGTTAAAATAATAAAGCACTGATTTTTTTTAAGGTAGTTCCTTTTCTGCTCCTTCATCATTCAGAAACTCAGTCATGTCTGACTCTTTGTGACCCCATGGATTGCAGCATGCCAGGTTCCTTCTATTTCATCATCACCTGGAGCTTGCTCAAACTCATATACATGAGTGGTGGTGTCATGCAACCACTATCTCTTCTGTTATCCCCTTCTTCTATGCCTTCAATCTTTCCTAGCATTAAGATCTTTTCCAATGAGTCAGTTCTTTACATCAGTTGGCCAAAGTATTGGAGTTTCAGCTTCAACATCAGTCCTTCCAATGTATACTCGTGATTGATATCTTTTAGGATTGACTGTTTGATCTCCTTACTTCCCAAGGGATGATCAAGAGTCTTTCCTAATACCATAGTTCAAAAGCATCAATTCTTTGGCACTGTGCATTCTTTATGGTCCAACTCCCACATCCATACATGACTAATAGAAAAAAAAAATACATAGCTTGCACTAGAAGGGCCTTTGTTGGCAAAGCAATGTTTCTGATTTTTAATATGTGGGCTAGGTTTGTCATAGCTTTTCTTCCAAGAAAGAAGTGCTTACTTTATTTTTAAATTTCATGACTGCAATCATCATTTGCAGTGGTTTTGGACCTCAAGAACATAGTCTGCCACTGTTTCCATTGTTTCACTATTTGCCATGAAATAATGGGGCCAGATGCCATGATCTTCATTTTCTGAATGTTGAGCTTTAAGCCAGCTTTTTTTCTTTCCTCTTTCACCTTCATTAAGAGGTTCTAAAATCAGATAAGCAGGGTGACAATATACAGCCTTGTGGCACCCCTTTCAAAATTTTGAAAGAGCATCGTTCCATGTCCAGTTCTAACTGTTGCTTCTTGACTTGCATAGAGATTTCTCATAGGACAGGTAAGGTAGCCTGTTATTCCCATCTTTTTAAGAATTTTCCAGTGTGTTGTGATCCACACAGTCAAAAATTTTAACACAATAGATGAAGCAGAAGTAGTTGGGTTTTTTTGTTTTTTGGAATTTTCTTACTTTTTCTATTGTCCAGTGGATGTTGTCAATTTGATATCTGGTCACTCTGGCTTTTCTAAATCCATCTTGAACATTTGAAAGTCCTTAGCTCGTATACTGTTGAAGCCCAGCTTGGAGAATTTTGAGTATTACTTTGCTACTGTGTGAGATAAGTGCAACTGTGTGGTAGTTTGAACATACTTTGGCATTGCCTTTCTTTGGAATTGGAATGAATACTGACCTTTTCCAGTCCTGTGACCACTGTTGAATTTTCTATATTTGTCAGCATACTGAGTGCAACACTTTAACAGCATCACCTTTTAGAATTTGAAATATTTCAGCTAGAATTCCATTACCTCCACTAGCTTTGCTTATAGTGATTCCTCCTAAGGCCCACCTTACTTCACACTCCAGGATGTCTGGCTCTAATAAGTGATCCTACTCTCATGGTTATCTAGGTCATTAAAATCATTTTTGTATAGTTATTCTGTGTATGTTGCCAACTCTTATTAATATTTTCTGCTTCCATTATATCCATACCAATTCTGTCCTTTATTGTGCCCATCTTTGCATGAAATAATTCCTTGTCATCTCTAATATATTTAAAGAGATCTCTAGCCTTTCCCATCTTAATGTTTTCCTTTATTTCTTTGCCTTGATACTTAGGAAGGCTTTCTTATCTCTTCTTGTTATTCTTTGGAACTCTACATTCATTTGAGTATATCTTTCCTTTTCTCCTTTGCCTTTCACTTCTCATCTTGTCTCAGTTATTTGTAAGGCCTCCTCAGACAAACATTTTTGTCTTTTTGTGTTTCTTTTTCTTGGGGGTGACTTTAATTACCACTGCCTGTGCAATGTTATGAGCCTCTGTCCATAGTTCTTCAGGCACTCTGTCAGGTCTAGTCTGTTGAATCTATTTGTCACTTCCACTGTATAATCATAAGTGATTTGATTTTGGTTATACCTGGATGGTATAGTGATTTTCCATACTTTTTTCAATTTATGTCTGAATTTTGTAATAAAGACTTCGTGATCTGACCCATAGTTCACTCTCAGTCTTGCTTTTGCTGACTATACAGTACTTATCCATCTTCAACTGCATGAATATAATCAATCTTATTTTGATCTTGACCTTCTAGTGATATCCATGTGTATTGTCTTATCTTGTGTTGTTGGAAGAGTGTGTTGGCATGATCAGTGTATTTTCTTGGCTAAACTTTATTAGCTTTTGCCCTGCTTCATTTTGTACTCCAAGGCCAAACTTTCCTGTTACTCCTGGTACCTCTTGGCTTTGTATTTTAGCATTCCATTCCCCTATGATGAAAAAGACATTTTTTTTTTTTTTTTTCAGTTTTAGTTCTGGAACGTCTCATAGGTCTTCATAGAGCCAGTTAACATCAGCTTTTTCTATATTAGTTTTGGGGGCATAGACTTCAATTACATTAGAATTTGGGGCATACACTCTAATACTGAATGGTTTGTCTTGGAAATGAGCAGAGATCATTCTGTCACTTTTGAGGTTGCACCCAAGTACTCCATTTTGGATTCTTTTTTTGACTGTCAGAGCTACTAAATTTCTTCAAAGGGATTTTTGCTCACAGCAGTAGATACAATGATCATCTAAAGTAAATTCACCAATTCCTCTCCATTTTAAATCATTGATTCCTAAAATGTCAATGTTCACTCTTGCCACCTCCTTTTTGGCCACTTCCAATTTATCTTGATTCATGGACCTAACATTCCAGGTTCCTATTCAATACTGTTCTTACAGCTTTTGACTTTACTTTCACCACAAGACACATCAATAACTGGGCATTATTTCTGCTTTGGCTTAGCCTCTTTACTTCTTCTGAAGCTATTTCTCCACTCTTCTCCAGTATGATATTGGATATCTACCAACATGGGGAATTCATCTTTTAGTATCCTATCTTTTTGTCTCTTCGTACTGTTCATGGGGTTCATTTTTCCCCTACTGAAATCAATATAATTTCAGATTTGAGAATTTGAAAATCTGAAATTTTTCTTTGATATCTACCAGTTGAGATTTAGGAGGTAAAACTCACAAAACTGTGAGGGATTCCCTATGAATGTGTTTCCTTAGGATTTTTAACTCCTAGACTTGTCCATACTGAACCTTCAGTAATTTATCAGTTATAGTTCAGCTTTTCCATCCCTGGTACAAGTCCAGCAATGGATTTTGCTGTGAGTCCCTGTTTCAGGAATCTGTGTCTATCTGTATTTGCCTGTTTCTCTCTCCAATCTCGGGAACAGTGTCCTCATCTTTGTTATGGATCCAAGAAGTGCTATTGATATTTCAGTCTATTCAACTTCATCCTTATTATTCAGATGGATTGGCAACTCCCAGTCTCCTTTGTATGGAACCAGAAATGAAGCCAACTCCAAATTTTCCAAAATTATTAGTACACTGCAAAACTTACAGAAAAAATTATATGCTTCAATTATGTTAGATAGTCATCTTGCCATTTTGCTTGGATATCAGACAGAATTTTACAAACATTTAATTATTAAATTAAAAATAAATATAAAGAGTTAAAATCCCCAAATAATTTTTTGATCATATTTTAGAAAATACTTATGCCAGAGAAGGAGAAATTGTCATTCAGATTTTAATCACTTGCTGGTTAATATTAAGTGGCACCAAAAAAGATGAGTGTCAAAATTTACCGGCTTTGTGAAGAGAATTAAAAACACCATTTAATGAAGAAACATTTTGCCATTTAAACATCACTATTATTCATACTTTTTATTAAAAAGAGATAAAGATGTTTAAAAAACATAAATGCAAATTTAAGACCTAGATAGCTTTGGAGGAAAATACTGTTTAATTGCTCTATTTTGATTATTTTGTTTTTTATTTTTCCCTTGTTCCTTTAAATACAGTAAAATATGTGGATTCAAGTAAAACAATACCTTAAAGTCATGATCTAAGTTGGAAAATATTTTATACAATCATAATAAGTTTTGGAAATTTGCATTTTTTAATGCATCTTCAAGATTTTTATGATTTTGTTGTTATTCCAGCTAATTAAATTTTTAAAAAATTGAGGGAAGTTAGACCATAAAATAAAGCAGGGGAATATGTCTTTAAAATATATTTTATAATTACTGCCTATCATGCAATTTTCCCACAATATCATATATATGCTCATTAATTTCTAGACACTATCAATTTACTTAGCAGGAGGTTTAACTAAGTCAGAATTCCATACTAGAACTTTATTAGTTTCCTTGTGGCTTTCAAAGATCAATGAAATTTCAAATTTTACCTAAGGATTCTATATTAAACTTTATGTCACATAAAACTGCAGGCCTGTTGAGTGTCTGCAGCTCACAGTCTCAGAGGCTAATGCTTGGTGTGCTGATGCTTTGCAGACAGAGTTTCCTAAGGGTCATGGCATTCTCAGACTAATTTCAAAAAGTTAAAATTGCATTTTATTATGCCTGAAGGGAAAAAAGGGTCTTTGTACATTTTGTAGTTGACCTTGCTTCCATGGGGATTCACAGGTGTACATCTCTGCATTGAGAGAGGGAAATATATATATATATATATAAGTAAATTGATTTTCCACAGGCCTTTTAGTAATGATATGCTATCTTCTGGTTTACACCATTAAAGGGTATTTTTATTAGTTTCTAGCATACTAAAATAATCATTAGTTGAAAATTAAGTACTTAATATAAGTTCCATAACTATTATATCTAGATTTTATTCTGCAACATACAAGGGATGTGGGAAGTTATTTTATAGATTAAAAGTTTACCACAGTCAGTAAATATTTCTTTCTTGATTTGACAGCATTTTGACCTTATCTGAAATCCATCTTGGTGTTTAAACAGGACTATAGAAATTGAAGCATTTTTCTGTTTCATCTGTGTGATTTTTATAACTCTTGTTGAAGCTTACTTCTGATGGAGAAGTTGTCATTATGTCCTTTTTTTATATATTAAATTATAGAAAACCCAATGACAGGGAAGAAGTCCTGGATGAGAAAAAACATTTCTATGTCCTGGAATACCAGGGGGGGGAAAGCAAAAGAATATGTCTTATTTTTCTCATGGTGCTAAAAGTTTCCACACCAAACTTTTCAGTATTTGGCAAATAATCTCTGATTTTACAGGAGGAAAAAAGTAATATGTATGCTACAATTTGTCCACATGTTAACATATGTTCAATATTTGGATATACCCATTCAAATATCCTTCATATATGTACGTCTAAAAATTGTCAAGAATGGTGGATTAAGTTTACAACTAAAGACAGATGGGACTTCTCTGATGACTTAGTTGGTAAAGAATCTGCCTGCAGTGCAGGAGACTCGGGATCGATTTTCAGGTCAGGAATATCCCCTGGAAAAGGGAATGGAAATCCACCATGTATTCTTGCCTGGAGAATTCCATGGACACAGGAACCTGATAGGGGTATAGTCCATAGGGTCACAAAAAGTTGGACATTACTGAGTAACTAAGACTTTTCCTTTCAATGACAAAATGCAGACAGAATCCTTCTTTGCCACATGATTGAATGTCTCTGGTGTGTACACATGAAGAGGGCATTAAAGAAAAAAAGCTGTGACTCCAGTTCCGGCTCAGTACTATGTTGTGCTACCTTTAACAGATTTCTTATGATTTCTGAGGCTCAGTATTTTCATCACTAAGATGAAGATAATTCTCACTGTCTGAAATTGCTAAGTTAATGAAATAGCATATGTAAAGCACTTAGAAAAGTGGTAGACATCTGGTAAGCATTCAGTTATTGGTAATTAATAATAATAAAATAGTAAATGATTTCAGGAAAAGTTTGACTCTCAGTCAAATATGATAAATCCCTGACATACAAATGAATTACATTCTGAGAGCAGGTCCATAAGTCCAATTTGTTCATAAGTCCAGCAAAGTTAGCCTAGGTCTACAACTAACATGATTGGCTATATAGTACTCCACTGTGGTAGGTTTGTAATACATTTCAAACAATAATATATTAAAAGAAAACAAAAAAATAAAGAAAACATGTTTTAATCTTTCAGTAAAATACATTGAAAAATAGGGCCATATAACACAACAGCTGGCATATAGGGGTTTGCATCAAGTGAACAGGCAAGAATTACTGACTGGAAGAGAGAGAGGAGATGAGAAAGAGTGGAGTTGAAGGATTGTCAGCAGTAGGAGGCAAAACGCAATCTGCAATTTGACTCATATCTAATGTTGGTGGCACAGATCCTTGTTCCCTGCTGAATTCAGTTCTATGAACCCCTTGAAATAATGATCCAATTACGTCTGGGTAGTAGCACATAATAGATGACAACAGTAGCACTGGATTGCATTCTGAACAGTTTCTGCAACCTTTCTACATATGGGCCCTATGGTTCAAAAACTAACAGTCTCCTCAAATAAAGAAAATTCCCTTGCCATTTCCTGACCTGTAAATCTCTTCTTAGCAGTATCATGTATATCAACACTGCTTTTACACTTGCTTCCAGACATCATGGGCTTGAATCAAAGATACTACACTACTGCACTCTATAAGAACTATACAGTAAAATACACAAAACACAACCATTTATAGAAGATGCAAGTACATGACAATATATGCCAGAAACATGAACTAACTTATGTAATTAGACATTCAAATGCACAATTGCACCTTTGAGAGTTTGCAGTTCAAAGGTTTGTATGTAGAGGATTACTGTATTTACTACAGTGCTCTCAGAAATCTTATTAAAAACATATAAAATGAGCATGTAAACAGGAGATTATTTATCTCCTGAGGCATTTGAGACTGTGAATTGTAAAGAAATATCTGTTATCTATTCATTAAAAATGAAACTATCTTTACCTGGTTATTTTGTCTCAAAATAGGTGGTATAATAGCAAGTTGACAGTTATTGTTCTGAAGGTTCCTTGATAGCAATTTATTTCAATTTTCATGAAGTGATATTATTTAGACAAACAAGAGCATGCCAGTTGTAGCCATCTTTTGATTGTGCATACAGTTGAATGTTAGCCTATTATCTGTGCTTAATAGTAAGAAACAATTAATTTAATTTTATTATATTAAGCCAACTTTTTCACATCCATTACTTTTAATACTTTCAATAGCTATGAGGAAAGTACTATTTCTTTAACAATTTTACACATGATGATGGTAAAGTACCTTAGGGAGGCTAAGGAGCTTGCATCAGTTCAGTTCAGTTCAGTAGCTGTCATGTCTGACTCTGTGACCCCATGAATCACAGCACGCCAGGCCTCCCTGTCCATCACCAACTCCCGGAGTTTACTCAAACTCATGCCCATTGAGTCGGTGATGCCATCCAACCGTCTCATGCTCTGTCGTCCCCTTCTCCTCCTGCCCCCAATTCCTCCCAGCATCAGGGTCTTTTCCAATGAGTCAACTCTTTGCATAAGGTGGCCAAAGTATTGGAGTTTCAGTTTCAGCATCAGTCCTTCCCAGGACTGATCTCCTTTAGGATGGACTGGTTGGAACCTGCACAGGGCTACACAACCAGGAAGTGACTGAGCTCAGATTTGAACCAAGGTGTTTTGTCTCTGGAATTCTAGATTTTTACCCAACATAAGGTATTGATTTTGGAGAAGGAAATGGCCACCTATTCCAGTATTCTTACCTGGAGAACCCATGGACAGAGGAGCTTGGCAGGTTACAGTTCATGGGATCACAATGAGTTGGACACAACTAAAGTGACTTAGAACACATGCGCACCACATTAATTGAAGGACCCAAGTGAAATTAAAATGATCAATTTTACAGTATTGCATTTTATTTAATATTTATAACTTTATTTTACATTAAACAAAATGAAATGTTTTTAAAAACAGAAATTATGTTTTAACTGTAGTGTTTCTATGTAACATAGACTGTAATTTCTCAAAATTTAACTTAGAAGTATATTTAAACGATAGTTTCTTGAAATATTACTTTCAAATAACAGAGCTTAAACTACATCTAAATAAATTTGTAATTAATTTATTTATTTTGACTGGAGGCTAATTATTTTACAATATTGTAGTGGCTTTTGCCACTCATTGATGTGAATCAGCCATGGGTGTGCATGTGTCCTCCATGCTGAACTCCCCTCCCACCGCCCTCCACATCCCATCCCTCAGGGTCATCCCAGTGTAAGGGCCCTGAGTTCCCTGTCTCATGCACTAAACTTGTGATCTATTTCACTTATGGTAATATACGTGTTTCAATACTATTCTCTCAAATCATCCCACCCCTATTCCCACAGAGTCCCAGAGTGTGTTCTTTATCTCTGTGTCACTTTTGCTACCTCACATATGGGGTTATCAATGCCATCTTTCTAAATCCTATATATATATGTGTGTGTGTGTGTGTGTGTTAGTATACTGTATTGCTGATTTTCTTTCTGACTTACTTTACTCAGTGTAATTGGCTCCAGTTTCATCCACCTGGGTAGAACTGATTCAAATGCATTCATTTTAACAGCTGAGTGATATCCCATTGTGTATATATACCACAGCTTTCTTATCCATTCATCTGTGGATGGACATATAGGTTGCAACCATGTCCCAGCTATTGTAAATAATGCTGCAATCAACATTGGGGTACACGTGTCTCTTTTAATTCTGGCTTCCTCAGTGTGTATGCCCAGCAGTGGGATTTCTGGGTCATAGGCCAGTTCTATTCCCAGGTTTTAAGGAATCTCCACATTTTTCTCCATAGTGGCTGTACTAGTTTTTGTTCCCACCAACAGTGTAAGAGGGTTCCCTTTTCTCCACACTCTCTCCAGCATCTATTGTTTGTATACTTTTTGATAGCAGCCATTCTGACCAGCATGAAATGGTACCTCATTTGGTTTTGATTTGCATTTCTCTGGTAATGAGTGATGTTGAGCATCTTTTCATGTATTTGTTATCCATCTGTATGTCTTATTTGGAGAAATGTCTCTTTAGTTTTTTGGCCCATTTTTTGATTGGGTCATTTATTTTTCTGGTATTGAACTATATGAGCTGCTTGTATTGCATATTTTTGAGATTAATTTTTTGTCAGTTGCTTCATCTACTACTATTTTCTCCCATTCTGAAAGCTGTCTTTTCACCTTGCTTATAGTTTCCTTCACTGTGCAAAGCTTTTAAGTTTAATTAGGTCCAACTTGTTTTATTTTTGCTTTTATTTCCATTACTCTGGAGAGGTGGGTCATAGAGGATCATGCTGTGATTTATGTCAGAGAGTTTTGCCTATTTTTTCCTCTAGGAGTTTTCTAGTTTCTGGCCTTACATTTAGATCTTTAACCATCTTGAGTTTATTTTTGTGTATGATGTTAGAATATTTGTTCTATTTCTCAGAAATGCCATTGGTAACTTGATAGGGATTGCATTGAATTTATAAATTCCTTCTTGTAGTATACTCATTTTCACAATATTGATTCTTCTGATCCACAAACATGGTATATTTCTCCATCTATTTGTGTCATCTTTGATTTCTTTCATCAGTGTTTTATAGTTTTCTATATGTAGGTCTTTTGTTTCTTTAGGTATATTTATTCCTAAGTATTTTATTCCTTTCATTTCAATGGTGAATAGAATTGTTTCCTTAATGTTTCTTTCTGTTTTCTCATTGTTAGTGTATCAGAATGCAAGGAATTTCTGTGTGTTAATTTTATATCCTGCAACTTTGCTATATTAATTGATTAGCTCTAGTAATATTCTGGTGGTGTCTTTAGAGTTTTCTATGTAGAGGATCATGTCATCTTCAAAAGGTGAGAGTTTTACTTCTTCTTTTTCAATCTGGATTTCTTTTATTTCTTTTTCTTCTCTGATTGCTGTGATTAAAACTTCCCCAACTATGTTGAATAGTAGTGGTGAGAGTGGGCACCCTTGTCTTGTTCCTGACTTTAGGGGGAGTACTTTCAATTTTTTACCATTGAAAAAAATGTTTGCTGTGAGTTTATGATACATGGCTTTTTTATGTTGAGGTACATCCCTTCTATGCTTGCTTTCTGGAGGATTTTTATCATAAATGGATGTTGAATTTTGTCAAAGGCTTTTTATGCATCTATTGAGATAATCATTGGGTTTTTATCTTTCAATTTGTTAATGTGGTGTATCACATTGATTGATTTGTTAACATTGAAGAATCCTTGCATCTCTGGTATAAAGCCCACGTGGTCATGGTGTATGATCTTTTTAATATGTTGTTAGATTCTGTTTGCTAGAATTTTGTTGAGAATTTTTGCATCTATGTTCATCAGTGATATTGGCCTATAGTTTTCTCTTTTTGTGGCATCTTTGTCTGGTTTTGGTATAGGGTAAAGGCGGCCTCATAGAATGAGTTTGGGAATTTATGTTCCTCTGCAATTTTTTGGAAGAGTTTGAATAGTATAGTTGTCAGCTCTTCTCTAAATTTTTGGTACAATTATATGTGAAGCCATCTGGTCCTGGGCTTTTGTTTGTTGGAAAATTTTTGATTACAGTTTCAATTTCTGTGCTTGTGAAGGGTCTCCAAAAGTTTTCTGTTTCTTCCTGGTTCAGTTTTGGAAGGTTATACTTTTCTAAGAATCCATTCATTTTTTTTCCAAGTTGTCCATTTTTACTGGCATTTAGTGTTTGATAGTAGTCTCTTATGATCCTTTGTATTTCTTTGTTGTCTGTTGTGGTGTCTCCTTTTTCATTTCTAATTTTGTTGAACTGATTTTTCTCCCTTTTTTTTTTTTCTTGATGAGTCTGGCTTATGGTTTGTCTATTTTGTTTATCTTCTCAAGGCACCAGCTTTTTGTTTTGTTGATTTTTGCTATAGTCTTCTTTGTTTCTTTTTCATTTATTTCTGCCTTAATTTTTATGATTTTTTTTTCTTTCTACTAACCCTGGGCTTCTTCATTTCTTCTTTTTCTAGTTGCTTTAAGTGTAAAATTAGCTTATTTATTTGATGTTTCTCTTGTTCCTTGAGGTAAGCTTGTAATGTTATGAACCTACTCCTTAGCACTCCTTTTACTGAATCCCGTCGGTTTTGGGTTGGCATGTTTTCATTTTCATTTGTTTCTCTGCATATTTTTATTCCTTTTTTATTTCTTCTGTGATTTGTTGGTTTTTCACAAGTGTGGTACTTTGCCTCCATATGTTTGTATTTTAATAGTTTGTTTCCCTGTAGTTGACATTTAATCTTACCACATTGTGATCAGAAAATATGCTTGAGAGGATTTCATTTTTTTTTTTTTTAAGTTTACCAAGGCTTGATTTATGGCCCAGGATGTGATCTATTCTGGAGAATGTTCTGTGTGCACTTGAGAAAAAGATGAAATTCATTGTTTTGTGATGAAATATCCTATAGATATCAATTAGATCTAACTGGTCCATTTTATCATTTAAAGTTTGTGTTTCGTTGTTAATTTTCTGTTTAGTTGATCTATCCATAGGTGTGAAAGGGTATTAAAGTCTCCCACTATGATTGTGTTACTGTTACTTTCCCCTTTCATACTTGTTGGTATTTGCCTTTCACATTGTGGTGCTCCTATGTTCAGTGCAAATATATTTATAATTTTTACATCTTCTTCTTGGACTGTTACATTTTCTTCGTGGTTTGATCCTTTGATCATAATGTAGTGTCCTTCTTTGTCTCTTTTCATGGCCTTTATTTCAAAATCTATTTTACCTGATATGAATATTGCTACTTTGCCTTTTTTTGGTCTCCATTTGCAAGAAATATCTTTTTCCAGCCTTCCACTTTCAGTCTGTATGTATGTGTCCCTTGGTTTGAGGTGGGTTTCTTGTAGACAGCATATATAGGGGTTTGTTTCTGTATCCAATCAGCCAGTCTTTGTCTTTTGATTGGGACATTCAACTCATTTACATATTAATGATAAGTATGATCCCATTGTCACTTTACACTGTTGCTTTGGGTTTGAGTTTATAAAGCTTTTCTGTGTTTCCTGTCTTGAGAAGATCCTTTAGCATTTTTTGAAGAGCTGGTTTGGTAGTGCTGAATTCTCTCAGCTTTTGCTTGTCTGTAAAGCTTTTGATTTCTCCTTCATATTTGAATGAGATCTTTGCTGGTTATAGTAATCTGGACTGTAGCTTTTTCTCTTTCAACACTTGAAATATGTCCTGCCCTTTCCTTCTGGCCTGAAGAGTTTCTATTGAAAGATCAGCCATTATCCTTATGGGAATCCCCTGTGTGTTATTTGTTTCTTTTCCCTTGCTGCTTTTAATATTTGCTCTTTGTGTCTGATCTTTGTTAATTTGATTATTGGGCTTCCCTGATGGTAAAGTGTCTGCCTACAATGTGGGAGACTTGGGTTCAATTTTATTAATATGCGATTTGATTAATATGTGTCCTGGGGTTTTTTGCCTTGGGTTTATCCTGTTTGGGACTCTCTGGGTTTCTTGGACTTGGGTGGCTCTTTCCTTCCCCATATTAGGGAAGTTTTCAATTATTATCTCCTCAAGTATTTACACATGGCTTTTCTTTTTGTGTTCTTCTTCTGGAACTCATATGATTCGAATGTTGGTGTGTTTAACATTGTTAGGGTTAACAAGGTCTCTGAGCTTATACTCATTTCATTTTATTCTTCTTCTTCTCTCTCTCTTTTTTTTTTTTCTTTTTCCCTCTCTGCTTCATTTATCTCCACCACTCTATCTTCCACCTCACTTATCATATCTTCTGTCTCAGTTATTCTACTGTTTGTTCCCTCCAGAGTACTTTTGATTTCAGTTATTGCATTATTCATTGTTGACTGACTCTTTTTTATTTCTTCTGGTCCTTGTTAAACATTCATTTAATCTTTTCAATCCTTGTCTCTATTTATCTGTAACTCCATTTTGTTTTCAAGATTTTGGATCACCTTTACTATCATTATTCTGAATTATTTTTCAGTAGACTCCCAATCTCCTCCTCTTTTGTTTGATTTGGTGGGCCTTTATCATGTTCATTTATTGCTGAATATTTATCTGCTAATTGATTTTGTTAAGATTGTTGTGTTTGGGGTGCCCTTTCAGTAGGCTGGAAATTTGTGGTTCCTTTTTATTGTAGAGGTTGCCCCCTGTCAGTGGGGTTGGACTAGTGGCTTGTCAAGGTTTCTTGGTAAGGGTAGCTTGTGTCTGTGTTCTGGTGGGTGGAGCTGGGTCTCTTCTCTCTGGAGTGTAATGAAGTGTCCAGTAGTGAATTTTGAGGTGTCTATGGGTTTGGTGTGACTTTGGCAGCCTGTATATTAATGCTCGGGGCTGTGTTCTTGCATTACTGGAGAATTAGCGTGGTATCTCCTGCTAGGGAACTTGTTGACTCTTGGGTGGGCTTGCTTTCAGTGTAGGTATGAAGGCTTTTGGATGAGCTCTTGTTTATTAATATTCCCTAGAATCAGGAGTTATTTGGTGTTCTCAAGTTTTAGATTTAAGTCTCCTGCCTCTGGCTTTCAGTCTTATTCTTACAGTAGCCTTAAGACTTCTCCATCTGTACAACATCAATGATAAAACATCTACATTAATGGTGGAAAGATTCTCCACAGTGACAAACACCCAGAGAGATTCACAAAGTTACATGCAGAAGAGAAGAGGGAGGAGGGAGATAGAGGTGACCAGAAGGAGAAGGAGGGAATCAAAAAGGGAGAGAACAGTCTAGCCAGTAATCAGTTTCCTAAGTGTTCTCCACAGCCTGGAACACCCAGAGAGATAAACTGATTTAATTAGAGAGGAGAAGGGGACAAAAGGAGATAAAGGTGACCTGGGGGAGAAAAAGGAGGGTCATGAGGGGAAAGAATAATCAATCCAGTAATCACACCCCTAAGTAAAAATGGGCACTGAAAATTAGATTCTTAATGATACAGAATTGATAACAAATACCAAAAAGCAAAGATTGAAAATCTATAGTAGAGTTAGACTCTCAAAACTGCAAAATTAGAAATATAAAACAAAATCAATCACAAAAGTTATAATATATATGTGTATATATATGTATGTGTGTGTGTGTGTGTATGAAATTTGCTTTAAAAAACAGGACTTTGCTGTTGCAAGGTAATAACAGGCTATAAAAATGAAAATTAAAAGAGTAATAAAGAAATTTACTTTTGTAAAAAAAACTTAAGAAGTTATAATGTAAAAATATATCTAGGAATTTCTCTGGAGCTGTTGACTGTAGTGTGGGGTCTGTTCAGTTTCAGATAGCTCCTTGTTCCAGCTTATACTTCTTCTCATGGTCTATAGGTGCCTTCCAATGGTTAGTCAATGCTAACTACAGGGCTTTAATTGGTTGCTCCTGTCACTTCCAGAGCAGTTCCCTCTTCCTTGTTTATTTTGGCTTTCTCTGTTTTTAAGTCTCATCAGTGTCTAATTTCTGCCCTGACACAAGGGGGTGAAGGTGGTCACTTATTTAGGCTCACTTGTTCAGTTTTGTTGTGGGGAGGGAGGAACACTGCAAACAAATATTACTGGCATGTGTGGGGAGTGCTCACAGTGTATGGACCACCCTGGGGTTTTCCCAGCTCATGTGTGGCATGTGCTTTTCTGGTCTACACTGCTCAGGCTCCAGGTTGCTCTGCAGGGGATCTTTCCAAAGTGGGCCCTGCATTTTGTGAACTCCTCAGGTTTAAGCTGCTCAAGTTCAGGTTCTCAGGTAGTCCACAAAGGCACAGACAGTTGGGCATGTGTTTTGTGCCCTTCCTAGGTCCGAGCAGCTCAGGAGACTAGGTGTTTGGTGAGTGCACTGGCCCAGGTGGGCTGTGCATCTTAATCACCTCCCCAGTCCCAGCCACTCAGTTGCCCGGGCGCCCCAGAAGAGCACCATCTCAGGTGTGCCATGTGTCTCCTCTGAGGAGCTGATCTCTGAATGTGACCCTACTGGCAGATGTAACCGTCCAGGATCCCAGGAAGATTTGGTTAGCAACTGGGAGCCTGCTCAGTTTGTTTGAGGATGCCATCTCTGGCTCCAGGATTGCCCCTAGCCTTCTGGCTCTGGCTGTTGTCTGCCTGCCTCTCTGCCTCCAGCAGGGGGATGGACCAGTCCACAGCCACCTAGCTCTCCCTTGGTATTCACTCAATCTTTTGTTCTGTGAGTGGGCCGGGCTGCACCTTAAGTTAGAGCTTTTTTGGGAAAGTTCTCTCTCTCTCTCTCTTTCCCACCCCTCCACCTCTCTCTCTCTCTGGGTATCCCACAGTTTGGGTTTCTATCTCACGTTAGCTCCCTCAGATTGTCCTCAGGGCATTCAGGCCCAGTCTTTACTCTAAGCATGCAATCTCACCTCCCTGTCCAGCCCCCAATCTCTGGTGGCAGAGGTGAGAGTCTGGGCTAGTTCTCCACTGGGAGTTGAGGTTAGCAGCCTATTCTGGGAGTTTGTTTGTTTGTTTGTTTCTACCTTTCCTCCAGTTATGTTTCCCTCTGAGATTACAAAACTCCCAACAGATCCATTGGTGAGAGGGTCTCCTGCTGTTTGGAAACTTCTTCTCCTTCATGACTTCCTCCCCAGGAAGGGTCTCCATCCTTAACTATTTTGTCTCTCTTTTTGTCTTTTATATTTTGCCCTACCTCTTTTTGAAGAGAATGGGCTGCCTTTCTGGTTGCCTGGTGTCTTCCACCAGCATTCAAAAGTTGTCTTGTGGAAGTTGCTCAGCATTCAAATGATCTTTTGATGAATTTGTGGGGGAGAAAGTGGTCTCCCTATCCTCTTCCTCTGCCATCTTCTATATCTAAATAATTTAAATGTCAATTAGTCAATATTCTCTAAAACATAATAGCTCCATTACTCCAATTTTGAAAATAGGCAGTGTGGTGTTATAATAGTGTCTTTAAATGTACTTTTTGTTTACTTGACAATTTTTATTTATGAAATTAGACAGTAGCATAAACTTTTTAATGATATTTAACCAAAATAGTATCTACTGTTCTGTGTATATTAGTTCCATAAAGGCTACATTATCTTTAAACAATTTAATTTCTAACTTGTCAATATTCTAAATAATGGAATACTTCCATATTTACATTAAACTATGTGATGGGAGTTGATACTTAACATTTGATTCCTTCAATTCTCACAATATGTGTTTTAAGTTTGCCTTTGATTTTGCTTACTGGACATTTTCTTATAAGACTGGAGTAAGGCATGGGCTGTAGGAAAGCACTTAAACTAACTCTAATGACTTTAAATAAATTAACTATCTCTTAAATTCAGGGTTCTATGAAGTCCCTGTTTCCTAGACCATAAAGTATTTTTTCTTCATATAATGCTTAACAACTGTTGCTATAATTGTCTATTTATTGTTCTTTTAAAACTTATTTTAAGTGAAACAAAGGTGACTATTTCTATTGATAAAAGGCATAATTCACAAAGAAGACATACTTTATAAACCATTAGACATCTTAATGACAAAGAAACAAATATACATGAAACAAAAATCAAAAGAAGTATAAGGGAAAAGAAAAAATATAGAGTCATAGTGAAACATATTAACATTTTTCTGAGAATATTTTATCAAATGCATAAAAAATAAGAATTGGAGCATCTTGAATTATGTAATTAATAATTAATGACATAATTAATCAATAATTATGACAATTATTGGCAAATAATAATTCAATATAACAGATTTATAATTAATTCCTTTATACTAATCAAATCTATACAAATATATTTAAGATGGTATATCTCACAAATTTTTACTAAATATCCATGAGACATTTAGAAAAGCTGGCAAAAATATAAGCATTACAAAATTTGAAACAGTGGAATTGTTTTATATATATGTGACCTAGTTATACATATACATGTATATTATTTTTGAACACATTTTCCATTATAGGTTACTACAAGATATTGACCATTGTTCCCTGTGGCATACAGTAAGCCTTTTTTGCTTGTTGTATATATATATATATATATATATATATTTTGTTGTTGTTGTTAGAAAACTAGTATGCTATTCATACTAAGTCAAACAATTCAAAAAAGTAAAACTGAAATGTCAAAGTTTTTAGTTAGGCAAAAATCCATAAGTATTAATATATATATTATATTATATATTATATTATATGCTATATATATATACATTGCACATATTATTTACTTATATGTGTACATCAGTACATGGGCCAAGAACTTCTAGATCTTCAAACTGGATTTAGCAAAGGAAGAGGAACCAGAGACCAAATTGCAAACATCTGCTGGATCAAACAAAAAGCAAGAGAATTCCAGGAAAAAAAAAATAAATCTACTTCTGCTTCATTGACTACTAAAACCTTTCACCATGTGTATCATAAGAAAATGTGGACAATTCTTAAAGATATGGGAGTATCAGACCACCTTACCTGCCTCCTGAGAAATCTGTATTCTGGTCAAGAAGCAACAGTTAGAACTGGAATGTAACAACAGAGGGGTTCAAAGTTGGGAGAGGAGTACATCAAGACTGTATATTGTCACCTGCTAATTTAACTTACATGCAGAATGCACCATGTGAAATGCTGGGTTTAAATGAAGAGAAAGGTGGAAACAAGATTTCCAGGAGAAATATCAAGAGCCTCAGATATGCAAATGACACCACACTTAAGGCAGAAAGTGAAGAGGAACTAAAAAGACTCTTGATGAAAGTGAAAAAGGAGAGTGAAAAAAATTGGTTTAAAACTCAACATTCAAAAAATGAAGATCATGGCATCCGGTCCCATCACTTCTTTGCAAATAGATGGGGAAACAATGGAGACAGTTATAGGAATTATTTTCTTGGGCTCCAAAATCACTGCAGATGGTGACTGCAGCCATGAAATTAAAATACACTTACTCCTTGGAAGAAAAGCTATGACAAACCTAGGCAGTATATTAAAAAGCAGGGACATGATTTGCTGACAAATGTCAGTCTAGTCAAAGATATGGTTTTCCCAGTAGTGATGTATAAAAGTGAGTTGGACCAGAAAGAAAGCTGAGTACCGAAGAAATGATGCTTTTGTACTGTGGTGTTGGAGAAGACTCTTGAGATTCCCTTGAACTGCAAGGAGATCAAACCAGTCAGTCCTAAAAGAAATCAATTCTGAATATTCATTGGAAGGACTGATGCTGAAGCTGAAGCTCCAACAATTTGGCCACCTGATGTGAAGAGCCAACTCCTTAGAAAAGAACCTGATGTTGGGAAAGACTGAAAACAGGGGGAAAAAGAGATGACAGAGGATGTCATTATCTAGTGGATGGCATCACAGACTCAATGGACATGAGTTTGAGCAAACTCAAGGAGATAGTGAAGGGTTGGGAATCCAGGCATGCTGCAGTCCATGGTGTTTCAAAGTGTTAGACACAACTGAGCAACTGAACAATAATGTATACAAAAACTTTTCTACTATGTTTGACACAGGCTTGAGAAAGAACATTACAAAAAAAAAAGTAGAAGAGATGGAGAAATTGAAAAATATAAACTAAATGAAATGAGAGCACTGAAGATGAAATAGAAAATGTGAGAAAAAAAAACTAGATAAAAGTAAAAGATACTCATACAATCCCATTGTTTTTAAACATGGGAGCTCATTAGAGACATATCTGGAGTTCTGGCAAAATAAAAAAAGGAATACCTGAACTTTTGTATTTGTCAAAAAACTTCAAGGTAATTCTGACAAGCATATGGATTTTAAAAAGTGATTTCAGGTTTTTCTATTAAATCATAGCTTTGGTGATATACAATTATATTATTTTTCTGTTGCTATTGACCAACTATCAGTTTTCACAATAAATAGCCAGATTAAAAAAAAGATAATTACAATTGCTATCCATAATAGGAACATGACTAATCTAACAATATAAAATAGTTACATACAGTTTGGTGGGTCAAACAGAATGTTGTGGTAAGTGGAAATGCATACATGCACATGTTTTCATCTGTTTAGCCAGTCTGTGTTTTTTGGTTGGTACATTTAATCCATTTACATTTACAGTAATTATTGATATATATGGGGCTTCCCTAGTGGCACAGTGGTAAAGAATCCACCTACAATGCATGAGACACAGGTGATGACAGTTCAATCCCTGGATCAGGATGATCCCCTGAAAGAGGAAATGGCAACTCACTGTAGCAGTCTTGCTGGGATAATCCCATGGACAGAGGAACCAGGCAAACTACAGTTCATGGGATCCCATGGGTCATAAAAAGCCAGACACAACTGAGCAACTGAGCATGCATGCATGTATATAGATAGATAGATAGATAGATATGAATGTATGTATGTATGTATATGTATATGAGCTTCCCTGGTAGCTCAGCTGGTGAAGAATCTGCCTGCAATGTGGGAGACTTGGGCTTGATCCTGGGTTGGGAAGATCCCCTGGAGGAGCATATGACAACCCCTCCAGTATGCTTGCCTGGACAGATTAGCCTGGTAATCTACAGTTCATGGGGTCCCAAAGAGTTGGACACAACTGAGCAACTAAGTAGAGCATACAGCACATGATCCCATTACCATTTTCAAAATTGTTTGGGGTTTATTTTCCATAGGTAGGGCTTTTCCTTCTCTTGTTTCTTGCCTAAAGAAATTCATTTAGCCTTTGCTGGTTTGGTGGTACTAAATTCTCTATACTTTTGCTTGTGTGGAAAGCTTTTGATTTCTCCATCAAATTTTGATTCTTGCTGGCTAGAGGATTCTTGGTTGTAGGTACTTCTCTTTCATCACTTTAAATATGTCATGCCATTCCCTTCTGTCTTGTAGTGTTTCTGTTGAAAAACCAGCTGATACTCTGACGGGAGTTCCCTTCTATCTTATTTGTCATTTTCCACTTGTTCCTTTTAATAGTTTACCTCTGTCTTTAATTTTGGTCAGCTTGATTACTACGTGTGTAGGTGTGTTCCTTCTTGGGTTTATCCTGCCAGGGATTCTCTGTGATTCCTATACTTGGTCGATCATTTCCTTTCCCATATTAGGGAAGTTTTCAGCTACTGTCTCTTCAAATATTTTCTCAAGTCCTTTCTCTCTCTCTTCTCCTTCTGGGACACATATAATGCAAATGTTCATGTGTTTAATATTGTCTCAGAAGTCTCTTAGGTTGTCTTCAATTCTTCTCATTCTTTTCTCTATATTCTGTTCTGAGGCAGTGATTTCCACAATTCTGTCCTAGTGCTTCTGCCTTAGTTATTCTGGTGTGCATTCTTTCTAGCCTATTATTCATTTCTCTTTGTTTGTTCTTTAGTACCTGAAGGTCTTTGGTAAACATCTCTTGCATCTTTTCATCTTTGCCTCCATTCTTTTTCCTAAATCATGAGTCATATTTGCTATCACTATTCTTAATTATTTTTCTGGAAGGTTGCCAATCTCTACTTCACATTGTTTCTCTGGGGTTTCATCATGTTCCTTCATCTGGGACTTAGCTTACTGCTTTTATATGCTGAATGACTTTCTGTATTGTGATTTTGTTTTAGTCACTGTGGGCTTTTGGGTCTTCTAGCTTCTTTTGTCTGCCCTCCTATGGAAGAGGCTAAGAGGCTTGTGTAAACTTTCTGATTGGAGGGATTGGTTGTGGGGAAAACTGGGTCTTGTTCAGGTGGGCAGGACCTTGGTCAGCTTTAATCCAATTATATGCTGATGGGTGGGATTGGAATCCCTCCATGGTAGTTTTTTGGTCTGAGGAGACCCAGCCCTTGGGTCTATGATAGGGTTATTATAGGTTATGGTAGGTTAACCCTATGGTAGGGTTAACTCTCCAAGAGAGTTCACACTGAAGGGGACATTCCCAAACAGCTGCTTCAATACCCCATCCCTTTGGTGAGCCCCTGCTGATCTAGGTCTCCAAAGGAAACCCTCCAACACTAGCAGGTAGTTTTGGTTCAGTTTCCTATTGAGACATTTTTCCTTTCCTCTGAATCTTGGCATATGTGAGGTTTTGTTTGTGCCTTCCAGGACTGGAGTCTCCATTTCCCCTAATCCTGTGAAAGTCTTGTAATCAAATCCCACTGGCCCTTAAGGTCAGATTCCCTGAGGATTCCTAGGTTTCTAGGCTGGGAAGCCCAATATGGGGTTGTGAACCTCTAAAGGAGTGGGAGAAATTCTTTGGTGTTTTTGTTCTCCAGTTTGTGGGTCATCCATCCTGGGGGTTTATGAGAAATTATATTATCCTGTTATGCCCCACCTACAATCTTCTTTACCTTTGGATGTGGGATATCTTTTTTTAGTGGGTTCCAGCATCCTCCTGTCAATGGTTGTCCAACAACTAGTTGTGATTTTGGTGGTCTCACAGGAGGGGATGAGTGCCCATCCTTCTACTCTGTCATCTTGAACTGAATCCCCAGAATTGCTTATTTATTATTTATATACAGAATAGTTACTGATCACCCCTTATCTTGTTTGTAGTGCTGCATAACACTAATCAGATATCCACAATCTATGCTCTTATGTTATTAAGTATACATTTTCTTACTATGTGTTTCCCTGTATAATAATTTTTCATAACTAACCTCTCATTAATTTGTTCCTCAATAAAGCTTATTGACAACCTAATATATATTAGGTACAGTGAAACACTGTGGGAATAAACAGAAAAAAATAAACACTAATTTCTTCTAAGGAACAGTTAGTCATATGTATTAAGAGCTAAAAAGAATGGGCTAATGAAATGGGGACTGTGTTCTTGTTAGCAGAGCTGAAGAATGGAATCCATGAATACTCAAACACTCATGGTAACAAGCTAATAGAATTTATTAAAGAGAAATAAGTACAAAACCTTCAGCATATAGACTTTTGGATAGCAGCCATCCTGACTGGCGTGTGAGACAAGTGCTCGGACCTGGTGCACTGGGAAGACCCAGAGAGACCGGGTAGATAGGGAGGTGGGAGGGGGGATCAGAATGGGGAATACATGTAAATCCATGGCTAATTCATGTCAATGTATGACAAAAACCACTATAATATTGTAAAGTAATTAGCCTCCAACTAATAAAAATAAATGAAAAAAAAAACCTTCAGCATAGATACTGGGAGAGGGTAGAGTCCCCCAAAAGGTGGGGATTAGAGCAGCTTTTTATTTTTACCAGTATTAATCTGTACATTATTTTTTTGGCTCCTGTTCTTAAATCACATTGTTTCTACCCAGTCAGTTAAAGTTCAAAATGATGAACTTAACTTCTTTATGGCTTCTCCTGATCCTAGGATTAGATTGCCACCATTTTTCATACCCCCTGGCCATTTAACAGTGGACCAGATATATGGGCTTAAGATTAATAATCACCAGTTGCTTTCCCCTCAGACATAAGGAGTGGAAGTTAATAACCCCCATCCCATGTATCTGAGTGCTGATAATTTATCACACCAAGGTCACATTCCAAGAATTTGGGACAAAAGTTATTGTTTTAGGTTAATGGAGAAAGATGTTTACTGAAAACAAGACAGAGGTATCAGAGTTCTACACTGACGGTCTAACAATTTCTACCTCACTAAGATAGAAGAACAGTATGTAATGTATGAAGAATATGAAAAGGCAAAAAGATATGAGACTGAAAGATGAACTCCTCAGGTCAGTAGGTTCCCAATATGCTACTTAAGAGTGGAGAAATAACTCCAGCGAGAATGAAGAGATGGAGCCAAAGTGAAAACAACACCCAGGTGTAGATGTGACTAGTGATGAAAGTAAAGACCAAGCTGTAAAGAACAATATTGCTAGGAACCTGGAATGTTAGTTCCATGAATAAAGCTAAATTGAAAGTGGTCAAACAGGAGATGAATAAGTCAAACAAGATGATGAACAGGTTAAACCAGAGTGAACATAGACATTTTAGGAGTCTGAACTAAAATGGACTGGAATGGGCAAATTTAATTCATATGACCATTATATCTACTACTGTGACCCAAAATCACTTAGAAGAAATGGAGCAGCCCCCATAGTCAACAAGAGTCTGAAATACAGTACTTGGGTGCAGTCTTAAAAATGAAAGAATGATCTCTGTTCATTTCCAAGGCAAACCATTCAATATCACTGTAATCCAACCCTACACCTCAAACACTAATGACAAAGAAGCTGAAGAAGGATGGTTCTATGAGGACCTACAAGACTTTCTAGAACCAATATGCCAAAAAGATGTCTTTTTCATCATAGGAGACAGGAACGCTCAAGTACAAAGTCAAGAGATACCAGGAGTAACAGACCTTGTTTGGCCTTGGAGTACAAAATGAAGCAGGGCAAAGGCTAACAGAGTTTTTCCAACAGAATGCATTGGTCATAGCAAACACCTTCTTCCAACAACACAAAAGACAACTCTACACATGGACATCACCAGATGGTCAATACTAAAATAGTATTGATTAAGTTCTTTGAAGCCAAAGACAGAGAAGTTCTACAGAGTCAGGAGAAACAAGGCCAGGAGATGACTATGGCTCAGATCCTGAAATCCTCATTGCAAAATTAAGACTTAAATTGAAGAAAATAGGGAAAAACCACTAGATCATTCAAGTATGACCTAAGTCAAATCCCTTATAATTATATAGTGGAAGTGATAAATAGATTTAAGGCATTAGATCTGAGAGACAAAGTACCTGAAGAACTATGGACAGAGGTTCATGGCATTATACAAGAGGCAGTGATCAAGATCATCCTGAAGGAAAAGAAATAGAAAAAGGCAAAATGGCTGTCTGAGGAGGCCTTACAAATGCACGAGAAAAGAAGAGTAGTAAAGGCAATGGAGAAAATGAAAGATATACCCATATGAAGGCAGAGTTCCAAAGAAAGCAAGTAAAGATAAGAAAACCTTCCTTTGTGTTCAATGCAAAGAAATAGAGGAAAACAATAGAATGGGAAAAACTAGAGATCTTTTCAAGAAAATTAGAGATACCAAGGGAAACTTTCTTGAAGAGATGGACACAATAAAAGAATTGAAATGGTATGGAACTAACAGAAGCAGATAATATTAAGAAAAGGTGACAAGAATATATGGAAGAACTATGCAAGAAAATATCTTAAAGACCCAGATGACCATGATGGTGTGATGTTGGGGTCCTTTAATGGACTGGAACCTGGTGGTACGGAGTTGACGGTAAGAAAGTAAAAGAGAGAAAGAGGCTGATATACCCTGGTTTACTCAGAGAACCAATAAAGTCCTTGACACAGGACTTGCATCACTCACAAAGGCACTAGGCGCCCCCTCGAAGGGGTGAAGGCACAAAGTGCCTTCTCGAGAGGGTCTTAGAAGCCTGGGCAGGAAAGTGAGCATGAGAGGTCTCCACGCTCCAGAGAATCAGCCAGAGACAGAGAGAGAGAGAAACAAAAAAGACACAGGAACCTAAACTCTGATGGAGTAAAGGTGCTTTGATGATTTTGCTATGAGTATATATAGGCTGTGGTACAAGAAACTTCTTTCGGGAATGATAGAGATCAGAAAACCAAACATACAGCAACCGTTACCAAGGGAACAAGGGGTAATGTTAGTCACAAGGTCAGGAGACAATCCATATCTTAAGAAAGGGGAACGAGACTAAGCAGTTTTGTCACAAAGAGAATCTTTACTGAAGGAGACCCAAGCCTGCCTCACACAATGACCTCAATCCCCGGGAGCACTGTGCTGTTCCACTTGAAGAGGGACAAAGGACTCATGAGAGACAGCACAGAGGAATCCTCCCATCAAACACTCCTTGACAATTCGCCCTTATTTATTTATAATATTTGTAAGAAGAGTTCTGACCATCAGAGTTTGTTTAGTTCTGACAATCTTTGCATGAAGACAATGGTAGACAACAAATATAATTGTTAAGACAATCACCAAAATTATAGTTCCAGACCCAATGCTATAAGTAAGGCTTTGAAACCATCCACGTGGGTCTAGCCCAGATAATTGATCAGCTAATTGTTTAGCTAAAGTTTCCATACTAGTGGAAGCTGCTGCTGCTAAGTCACTTCAGTTGTGTCCGACTCTGTGATCCCATAGATGGCAGCCCACCAGGCTCCCCCATCCCTGGGATTCTCCAGGCAAGAACACTGGAGTGGGCTGCCATTTCCTTCTCCAATGTGTGAAAGTGAAAAGTGAAAGTGACGTCACTCAGTCGTGTCCGACTCTTAGCGACCCCATGGACTGCAGCCTAGCAGATTATTAGAAAAGGTTTCAAATATTTCTTTTTGTAATCATTGTACATTTAGAGAGGCATTATCATGTATATTTTGTGAATGAAATTTTATTTTTTCCCAGTTGTAGGCACTATTATTTAAATGAACAGGAGTAACACAAAATTGAGTAGAATCCCAATCACATTTTAGCATCACCTGTTTTTGTACATCTATTAATTGATCTCCAACCCATTTGATGGCTGTTCTCAGTTCCTGTGGTTCTTCTTGAATATCCTCATCTATCTGAGCCTGAGTGGCAATTTTGAATAAAAGTATGTGTCTGAATAGATGTTTGTAAAGCAACATCAATGACAGCAGCAGTGGTGCAAATAGCTATTAATCCCAAAATACTAAAAATCAGCCATCCAATGAATCGTTTAGATTGCTGGAGCAATTTAGTAAATAACCAGGAAGTAAGTCCAGCCATGGGACCTTCTTCCCAGGGCTATTGGAGACTTATCGGTAACCACAGATTATGTCGAGATGGAAGAATCAAAAGGGAGTTATTTTTTAAGGAAATAGGGGAGTTAAGACAAGTATATAATTTACAATTTATGCAAGTTACAGAACCTAAAGTCTTATTGAATTGTAAATTTCCTGTAGCTACAACAAAAGGAAATGGAACACAGGCTTGTATAAAATATGATTGATTATAGTGAAAGAAATAATTGCTATCACTACGACTGGTCCCTGTGAAATGTCCGGTCCAAGTCCCAAGTTCCTCAGTGCTTGCAGCAAGTTTCCAAATGTCCTATTTTTCAGGCCCAGTCTGTTCATCAAGGATGATTCGAGGATGAGGGGGGCCATTCCACCATCATGCCATCCAAGAAGTCCTTTGTCATGGTAATGCTCCATTGTAGTATTGGTAACCTTCCATGCCACTTGAGTAATGTAATCACATACAGTACTGTTAATATCATCTGAGCAGTTAGATAACCACATGCCATGGGGTCCCCAATCAACAATTATATGATTGGCCACAAACATTAATTTTCCAGATTTGGCTTGACATTTGTCCCAATGAACAAGGATATATTTAAAATTCTTGTTAGTAAGCCCTTGGCATAGTGTTCTTTGTTTTTTTTTTTTTTTTTAATTCTTCCCCTAAACTTTCAATAGTATAAACGTGATTCACGGATAAAGAAAGGGCAGTAAATAACCTAAACAGTGTCCAAAAGTTCTCTTTTGGAGGCAGGAAGAGAGTCCAAGTTTGTCAGCTAATGTTTATACATAACTCTGTTTGACCCATACATAAAGGAAAGGCTTCATAACTTAGACATATGTTAATTAGCTAGTTTGTTTGTTTGTTTTTTTTCTTCAGGATGAGAGGGCCCCTTCAAGTTCCAAGGAGGGGGCATATGTGTTGAGTCATTAGTGGATATGATTGGTCTTATATCTGTCCATTTTATAACCTACAATAAAAAAGGGGGTTTAGGTGTATAAGCCCAATAAGTGTGATCAATCAAGTCAGCCTGAGCAGGGGAAGCAAAAGCAAGCAAAGCAAGCATAGTGAAGAAAAACATTATTGGGATTCCCTGTTGAGAGATCAGATTTTCAGTTTGATTTGTAAGTGTTTTCATTTGTCTCCAAGTAGGGAGATCATAAGGTCGATGACGTCGAGTGCAGTGTTTTTTGGAAATTTTTAAAGTTTGCATGGCTTGTATTGGAATTCTTTCCTCCTGGAGTTTTTGTTGTTTTGTCGCTAGTCTGATTATTGGGGGCCCCCCTTTGGTTAAATCTTCTGAAGAGGAAGTCATATGAGTTTATTGGATCTATCTGGAGAAATAGAAGCATATCCATTTCCCTTTATGATTATTTTCTTAGATTTCCATTGATTAGTTAACCCGTCTTGATATCAAAGGGGCAAAGGAAGGGAAGTGTCCCTTAATATTTCAAAATTTTTTTTTTTTTTTTTTGCTTTTGTCAAAACATCTCCTTGCGGTAAGTTTAAAAAATTTAAAATAAATAAGGCTATATTAACAATAGTTATAAAAAGAAAGGAAAATGATAATGAAACATTCTTAGGAAATATTTCAGTCCAAAAGAAAAAAAGATCATTCAGAAATCTGTTTGGGACTGGTATTTGGCTGTGGTTTTGAATTAATGGGTTGACTTTCTCTTCATACAGTACATAGATTTTTCCTGATAGAAAAAGAAATGGGATCTGACTGTGTTTTAAGTGGTTTGTGTTTTGGGGGCAAAGGATTAGGAGTAAACACTTAAATATTTTTTCCTAAGAGAAATTATTGAAAAGGTGATGCAGAACAACCTGACAAATGAAATGTTGTTCACATGCAAATATATCTGACCTTGTCCTTGGAAAGAAAAGCAACCTGGCAACTGTTGAATCTCTCTGTTCAGTGTGTTAAAGAAGATGATTATATTTCAAGACAGACCTGAAAAGATGGTGGATATTTTGTGCATTTGATATTCTGAGGAACAAATAACTTATTCGGCAAATGGTGTCTTTTTTATGTTGTTTTTCTTTTGCATTGTGAAACAGGTATTGAACTTGATGTTGTCTTGTTTTAAGAATCTTACAGACTGGAAACAGAAATAGAGTTATATTAAAAATAGTTATAGGCTTAAAGAATATATTGCATTCAGTTCAGTTCAGTTGTTCAGACGTATCCGACTCTTTGAGACCCCATGAATCACAGCACTCCAGGCATCCCTGTCAATCACCAACTCCCGGAGTTTACTCAAACTTATGTCCATCGAGTCGGTGGTGCCATCCAGCCATTTCATCCTCTGTCGTCCCCTTCTCCTCCTGCCCCCAATCCCTCCCAGCATCAGGGTTTTTTCCAGTGAGTAAACTCTTTGCATGAGGGGGTCAAAGTATTGGAGTTTCAGCTTCAGCATGTTCTTCCAATGAACACCCAGGACTGATCTCCATTAGGGTGGACTGGTTGGATCTCCTTGCACTCTAAGGAACTCTCAAGAGTCTTCTCCAACACCATAGTTCAAAAGCATCAATTATTCGGCTCTTAGCTTTCCTCAAAGTCCAAATCTCACATCCATACATGACCACTGGAAAAACCATAGCCTTGACCAGACAGACTTTTGGTGGCAAAGTAATGTCTCTGCTTTTAATATGCTATCTAGGTTAGTCATAACTTTCCTTCCAGGGAGTAACCGTCTTTTAATTTCATGGCTGCTATCACCATCTGCAATGATTTTGGAGCCCCCAAAAATAAAGGCTGGCACTGCTTCCACTGTCTCCCAATCTATTTCCCATGAAGTGATGGGACCAGATGTCACGATCTTAGTTTTCTGAAGGTTGAGCTTTAAGCCAACTTTTTCACTGTCCTCTTTCACTTTCATCAAGAGGCTTTTTAGTTCCTCTTCACTTTCTGCCATAAGGGTGGTGTCATCTGCATATGTGAGGCTATTGATATTTCTCCTGGCAATCCTGATTCTACTTTGGGCTTCTTCCAGCCCAGTGTTTCTCATAATGTACTCTGCATATAAGTTAAATAAGCAGGGTGACAATATATAGCCTTGATGAACTCTTTTTCCTATTTGGAACCAGTCTCTTGTTCCATGTCCAGTTCTAACTGTTGCTTCCTGACCTGCATATAGGTTTCTCAAGAGGCAGGTGGTGGTCTGGTATGCCCATCTTTTGAAGAATTTTCCAAAGTTTATTGTGATCCACACAGTCAAAGGCTTTGGCATAGTCAATGAAGCAGAAATAGATGTTTTTCTGGAACTCTCTTGCTTTTTTGATGATCCAGTGGATGTTGGCAATTTGATATCTGGTTCCTCTGCCTTTTCTAAAACCAGCTTTAACATATGGAAGTTCACAGTTCATGTATTGCTGGAGCCTGGCTTGGAGAATTTTGAGCATTACTTTACTAGCATGTGAGATGAGCATAATTGTGCAGTAGTTGGAGCATTTTTGGGATTGCCTTTCCTTGGGATTGGAATGAAAACGGACCTTTTCCAGTCCTGTGGCCACTGCTGAGTTTTCCAAATTTGCTGGCAGATTGAATGCAGCACTTTCACAGCATCCTCTTTCAGGATTTGAAGTAGCTCAACTGGAATTCCATCACCTCCACTAGCTTTATTCACAGTGATGCTTTCTAAGGCCCACCTGACTTCACATTCCAGGATGTCTGGCTCTAGGTGAGTGATCACACCATTGTGATTATCTGTCTCATGAAGATCTTTTTGTACAGTTCTTCTGTGTATTCTTGCCACCTATTCTTAATATCTTCTGCCTCTGTTAGGTCCATACGATTTCTGTCCTTTATCAAACCCATATTTGTGTGAAAAGTTCCCCTGGTATCTCTAATTTTCTTGAAGAGAACTCTAGTCTTTCCCATTCTGTTGTTTTCCTCTGTTTCTTTGCATGGATCCCTGAGGAAGTCTTTCTTATGTCTCCTGGCTATTCTTTGGAACTCCGTATTAAAATGGGAATATCTTTCCTATTCTCCTTTCCTTTTCACTTCTCTTCATTTCACAGTTATTTGTAAGGCCTTCTCAGACAGCCATTTTTCCTTTTTGCATTTCTTTTCCATGAGGATGATCTTAATCCCTGTCTCCTGTACAATGTCACAAACCTCCATCCATAGTTCATCAGGCTGTCTGTCTATCAGATCTAGTCCCTTAAATCTATTTCTCACGTCCACTGTATAGTCATAAGGGGTTTAATTTAGGTCATACCTGAATGGTTTAGTGATTATCCCTACTCTCTTCAGTTTAGGTCTGAATTTGGCAAGAAGGAGTTCAAGATCTGGGCCACTGTCAGCTCTTGATCTTGTTTTTGCTGACTGTATAGAGCTTCTTCATCTTTACCTGCAAAAGATATAATCAGTCTGATTTTGATGTTGACCATCTGGTGATGTCCATGTGTAGAGGCTTCTGTTGTGCTGTTGGAAGGTGTTTGCTATGACCAGTTTGTTCTCTTTGCAAAACTCTATTAGCCTTTGCCCTGCTTCATTCCGTACTCTGAGGACAAACTTTCCTGTTACTTCAGGTGTTTCTTGATTCCTACTTTTGCATTCCAGTCCCCTATAATGAAAAGGACTTCTTTTTTGGGTGTTCATTCTAAAAAGCGTTGTAGGTCTTCATAGAACTGTTCAACTTTGGCTTCTTCAGCATTGCTGGTTGGGGTATAGACTTGGATTACTGTTATATTGAATGGTTTGCCTTGGAAACGAACAGAGGTCATTCTGTCATTTTTGAGATTGTATCCAAGTACTGCATTTCAGACTCTTTTGTTGACCATGATGGCTACTCCATTTCTTCTAAGGGATTCCTGCCCACAGTAGTAGATGTAATGGTCATCTGAGTTAAATCCACCCATTCCAGTCCATTTTAGTTTGCTGATTCCTAGAATGTCAACATTCACTCTTGCCATCTCCTGTTTGACCACTTCCAATTTGCCTTGATTCATGGACCTGACATTCCATTTTCCTATGCAATATTGCTCTTTACATCCCCAGACCTTGCTTCTGTCACCAGTCCTATCCACAACTAGGTGTTGTTTTTGCTTTGGCTGCATCTCTTCATTCTTTCTGGAGTTATTTCTCCACTGATCTCCAGTAACATATTGTATACCTCCCGACCTGGGGAGTTCCTCTTTCAGTCCTGTCATTTTGCCTTTTCCTACTGTTCATGGGATTCTCAAGGCAAGCATTCTGAAGTGGTTTGCCATTCCCTTCTCCAGTGGACCACATTTTGTCAGACCTCTCCACCAGGACCCAACAATCTTGGGTGGCCCCACATAGCATGGCTTAGTTTCACTGAGTTAGACACGACTGTGGTCCTGTGATCAGATTGGCTAGTTTTCTGTGATTATGGTTTTAGTGTGTCTGCCCTCTGATGCCCTCTCACAACACCTACCATCTTACTTGCATTTCTCTTACCTTAGACATGGGGTATCTCTTCACGGCTGCTCCAGCAAAGCACAGTGGCTGCTCCTTACCTTGGACGTGGGGTATCTTCTCACAACCGCCCCTCCTGACCTTGAACATGGAGTAGCTCCTCTAGGCCCTCCTGTGCCTTCACAGCAGCCGCTCCTAGGAGGTGGGGTTGCTCCTCTCAGCCACCGCCCCTGACCTTGGGCATTGTTCTGGATAAGGAAGATAAAAGTGTTCCTGTGTGTTTCCTCTTATTTAATTTTTTATTTGCAGTTACAGTGTGTAATGTATTTGTTTAATTAGTCTTGTGTTTGTGGATTATAAGAAATGTCTGTAATCTCTTTAATAGAGAATGAATGTAAAAATTGTTTGGACTGCTTAGAAATATAGGCAGGGCCATTGTCTGTTGTTATAGAATTAGGTATTCTCATTATCGCAAAGTAAGTTGATACCTGGGTTGTGTAGTTTCTACATGTTGTGTAGTTTCACCTTGGAGAGGTGTTGCCTCTAGAAAAGAAGAATTTGTATTGATCAAGACATGTAAGAAGGAAAAGGAAGAAAGTTCAGGACAATGAGTTACATGTATTTGCCATAAAATCTTCTTTCATTTGTCATAAACCTTTTTAATATTTTTGTATTCATCATTTTATTTTTGTATTTTTGTATTCATTATTTTTGTATTCATCATTTTTGCATGAATTTTTTTCATGTATGAATGTTTTTCATGAATTTTTGTATTCATCATTTTATTTGCCATTGAGTATATATTTCTATAAAAAGCATATATTTTACTTTTCTTTAGCAACTATAAAGTGTCTTGTATGTTAGTATTTTATAGATTGGTGAATATATTTATTAAATTATATATTACAATTCATATATTTATTTTTGCATAAATATATATTCATATTTATTAATAGCTTGAAATCTCTTTAGTTTTTCTGTAAGAAAAACTTTTTGTAAGAGTAAGTTAATGTTCAGTAATTAATGTTTTAAAATCTTACTTCATTTGGAAATGACCTAGTTATTTAATAAACTTTTATTATTTAGTTTAGTATAACTCCAGAAACTTAAGTTACCCCAATCCTAAGAGATTGTTTTAGATTTTAATAGTAGATTATAATAATAGATTATTCTATTAAAATATAATTATTTTAATAGTTTATCTAAAAGTTTTCATCATATATATATGTATATATAAAGAATTACCTTTTTGTTGACAAATTTAGTTTACCTTAAACCTATGCATAATAAAAGTATTATATAATGTTGATGACTTAAGACATGTCTTAATTAGATTAACAAATAATTATATTTAAATTATATTTATATTTAAATAAGCATTATATTTAATATTGAATATTTTTCAGTTCATGAGAAGTTGAATTTAAATAGTTATTAACTTCATATTATCCAAAAACAAAGACATATATTGAGACATAGATAATTTTAGATACATAGGCATAGTTCTCCATTTGAAATTTAAAATATTTTATTTATTTATTTATTTTGATTTCCACCAATTTCTTTATGGCTGGAGTCCTAGATAGAGTGGGCTGTGTATCCCAAGGAAATTATGAGTTAACTTTAGGTTTTTTCTTAGGCCTATTTTTGTTTCCCAGGCAGAACTGGAGCTCCAAAAAAGTATTTTCACAAGTTAACCTTTTCCTAACTGCACGTGTAAGAAGAACCCGTTTTGCAATTTTAAAAAAGATTTCATTTTAATCAGTTTTCTCTGGAGTCTAAAGAATATCATTGCCATTCAGTGTCAAAAATATCATTTCTCCCTTTTGTAGTTATAGTATATTATTAATGATATATGCATGAGGGAATTGCTGTCACATAGGAAGTAAAGCCTTGGCTACAAAATTTTCACAAATACTAGGACTGTTATGGAGAAGGCAATGGTACCCTGTTCCAGTACTCTTGCCTGGAAAATCCCATGGATGGAGAAGCCTGGTGGGTTGATGTTTATGGTATCGCATACAGCCGGACACGACTGAAGTGACTTAGCACCAGCAGTAGCAGGACTGTTAAGCATAACTTGAGGTAACATAGTCTATTGAAATTTTTTATGAGGCCTGATATGATTAGGATAAGGGAGAGAGAAAGTGAATCTCTCCCCATCTAAAGGGTGTAAAGGTATGTTAAAAAAGTAATCTTGTAAATAAGTAATAATAATATGCCAATTTTAAGGAATAGTAATAGGTGATGGGATCTCCGGTTGTAATGCACCCATAGGTTTCATAGATGCATTAACTTTTTTTAAGAGACATCATTTGTTAATTTCTTTTTATTATAACAAAAATAGGAGAGTTCCAAGAAGAGCAAGATTCCTCAATATGTTTCAATTTTAATTGTGTGTTTATAAGTTCTTTAGTAGCTTGTAATTTTTCTTTCGTAGGGGGCCATTATTCTGTCTAAATAGGCTTGTCATTTTGCTTAGTTATTTTAAAAATTGTTTTGTTCATTAAATGAGCAGTGACCCCTAGGAAAAATGTGGCATGTATATCTGAGTTTGCCATTGCATAAGTCCCTTCCTATTCGATTAAGTGGTGCATCTATCACATAAGGTCTTACTGTTGTAGGTTGACCTTTTGGTCTATCATATGGGTAGATTTCAACATTTTGATAAATTTCTTGTACTTTGGTTTGAAAAATTCATGCAGTTTAGCAAGAGACTTTGTATAGGCCAATATTTGGGCCATAAGTGTTTGGAAATAATAGTAATATTAGATCTAGTGTCAAGGAGACTAGACAATCTTTTACCATTAATTTTGATATTTATATTTGGTCTGGCATATCCATATACCAATGATGTCCATAAGGATTGTTTTTTATCTATATTGCTAAATTTGCCTAGAGGAGTCAATAGAAATGTAAGGCAAAAGAAGTAATTGAGCAATTTTTTCCCCTTTTTTGAATTGCCATATAATCTGAGATGCCATCATAATTTGAATCTCTCCTTTATAATTTAAATAAATTATTCCAGGGTGAACAGTAATTCCTTTAGAAGCCAAATTAGATTGGCCAAGTAAAAAACTGAAGGTTTGTGGGGGCAGGGGTCCAAAAGCCCATAGGTATTCCAGAAGGGACTGCTTAAGGGCAAAGGAAAAAATCATTTAGGGCTGGTATATTGATGGCAGCACTGCCAGATGTTGAGGTTTTGAGGGAAAAGATAGAATTTGCCTCTGGTTTTTGTTGTAGGGGACCTGGGGGTGGTCCCCTGTTTGTAGTTTTCTGTAATAGGTTTTCCTTCAATATCAAATTTATATTTACAACTTTGGCCCAGTGTATTCCTCTAAGGCAGCAAGGGCGAATTTTTGGAGGTTTTTTTATTGCCCTTCTTTACTGCCCTTCTTTACTGCCCTTCTTAGGGCAGTCCCTTTTTAAACGGTTTTTATCTCCATATGTAAAGTATCCGTCATTTCCCTTTTTAAAGGTGGTAGCCATTGTTTCAGCTAGTATTTGCATCTTTTGAGTTTTTAATCTTAGATTGTGGCAAACCTTCAAATAATCAGTAATAGGCCGAGTCTCATGAATTGTAGCAATAGCTCTTTGACATTTTTGACTTGCAATCTCATCAGCAAGTAATTTCTCTAGGTGTTTGTTGGTTTCTTCTCAAATTACAGTACAGGAAATAGCAGTTTCTAATCTAGCTAAAAAGTTAGCATAACTTTCCTTAGGTTCCAACAAAGGAGAGACTTTTGGAGTTGCACCTGTTGGCAGAGAAGGAAGTATTTGGAGCAGCCAGGACAGGGCTAGTAAGAAAATTTTGAAATATTTTGTGTTGTTTTAATTAGGCCTTTTGTAAAGTTTTATTATTTAATTTATATTTATGTAATGTGTTCTGTCTGTTGCTGAATATTGGAAGGGCTAGAATTTACCTTGAAATGGCAGAATTACAGCTTTAATGAGAGCCCATAGGGGCTAGAGATCAATTGGAATATTTTTTTCCTTGTTTGGCAGCTCATTTAACATTTTTGTTGACCCGGTACCAAATTTCTAAATCAAAACTGCATTTATTAGAGAACCAAGGATTATGTTCAACTACTGTTTGAAGGCAAGCCTCTATTCATTGGCGTGAAACCATAAGTCCTTGAACTTTAAACAAATGGTGAAGTAAAGTAGAAAAATGATGAGGCTTTCAAGCCATTTGACCCATGTCTTAGTACTTACCTACCTTAATAAGTCCTTAGTCACTCTGCCTGAAATGCCACAGGACAGTGTCCCTGTTCTTGGTGCCACTTGTTGGGGTCCTTTAATGGACCGGAACCTGGTGGTACAGAGTTGATGGTAAGAAAGTAAAAAAGAGAAAGAGGCTGATATTCTCTGGTTTACGCAGAGGACCAATAAAGCCCTTGACATAGGACTTGCATCACTCACAAAGGCACCAGGCGCCCCCTCGAGGGGGTGAAGGCACAAAGTGTCTTCTTGAGAGGATCTTAGAAGCCTGGGCAGGAAAGTGAGCACTACAGGTCTCCACGCTCCAGAGAATCAGACAGAGAGAGAGAGAGAGAGAGAGAGAGAGACAAAAAAGACACGGGGACCTAAGCTCTGATGGAGTAAAGGTGCTTTAACGATTTTTCTGAGTATATATGGGCTGTGGTACAAGAAACTTCTTTCGGGAATGATAGAGATCAGAAAACCAAACGTACAGCAACCTTTATCAAGGGAACAAGGGGTAATGTTAGTCACAAGGTCAGCAGACAATCCGTATCTCAAGAAAGAGGAGCGAGATTAAGCAGTTTTGTCATAAAGAGAATGTTTACTAAAGGAGACCCTAGCCTGCCTCACACAAGGACCTCAGTCCCTGGGAGCAGCATGCTGTTCTGCTTGAAGAGGGACAAAGGATTCATGAGAGATAGCACATTGGAATCCTCCCATCAAACATTCCCTGTCAGAGTGATTACTCACTTAGAGCCAGACATCCTGGTGTCCAAATTCAAGTAAGCCTTGATGTTGCATCACTACAAACAAAGCTAGTGGAGTACATGGATTTCCAGCTGAAATATTTTAAATCCTAAAAGATGATGCTGTTAAAGTACGGCACTCAATATGCCATCAAACTTGGAAAATGCAACAGTGGCCACAGGACTGGTAAAAGCTCAGTTTTCATTACAATCCCAATGAAAGGCAATGACAAAGAGTGTCCAAACTATTGCACAATTGCACTCATCTCAAATGCCAGCAAAGTAATGCTCAAAATTCTTCAAGCCAAGCTCCAGCAGAACATGAACTGGGAATCCAGATGTTCAAGCTGGATTTAGAAAAGGCAGGGGAATAAGAGATCAAATTACCAATATCTGTTGGATGACAGAAAAAGCAAGAGTGTTCCAGAAAGACATCCATTTCTGCTTTACTGACTATTTAAAAGCCTTTGTGTGGATCACAACAGAGTGGAAAATTCTTAAAAAGATGGGAATACCAGACTACCTGACCTGCCTCCTGTATGCATGTTAAGAAGCAATAGTTAAAGTCAGACATGGAACAACAGACTACTTCTAAATTGGGAAAGGAGTATGTCAAAGCTGTGTGTTGTCATCCTGCTTATCTAACTTATATGAAGGGTACACCATGTGAAACACCAGGCTGGATGAAGAACAAGCTGGAATCAAGATTGCTGAAAGAAATATCAATGACCTCAGATATGCAAATGACACCACCCTTATGGCAGAAAGCAAAGAGGAACTAAACAGCCTCTTGATGAAAGTGAAAAAGGAGAGTGAAAAGCTGGCTTAAAACTCAGAATTAAAAAATAAAGATCTTGGCATCCAGCCCCATCACTTCATGGCAAATAGATAGGGAAATAATGGACACAGTTTCAGACTTAATTTTCTTGGGCTCTAAAATAACTGTAGATAGTGACAGCAGTCATGAAATTTAAAAAAAAGAAAAAAGAAAGAAATCACCTGCTCCTTGGAAGAAAAGCTATGATTAACCTAGACAGAATATTAAAAAGCAGGGACATTACTTTGCTGACAAAGGTCCCTCTAGTCAAAACTATGGTTTTCCCAGTAGTCAGGCATGAATGTGAGAGTTGGACTATAAAGAAAGCTAAGTGCCAGAGAATTAATGCATTTGAACCATGGCAATGAAATACTCTTGAGAGTCCCTTGGACTGCAAGGAGATCCAACCAGTCCATCTTAAAAGAGATCAGTCAAACTCCAGTACTTTGGCCACCTGATTGCGGAGAGCTGACTCATTTGAAAAGACCCTGATGCTGGGAAAGATTGAAGGCAGGAAAATAAGGGGATGACAGAGGATGAAATGGTTGAATGGCATCACCCACTCAATGGACTTGAGTTTGAGCAATTTCTCAGAGTTGATGACAGACAGGGAAGCCTGGCCAGATGCAGTCCATGGGATCACAAACAGTCGGACATGACTGAGTGACTGAACTGGACTGAAGATAGAAGAAAGTTAAAAATCAGTCTATTATACAGATTGAAGTGGATCTGAAAGAGTCTGAAATATATATA